>OV656776.1:8936170-10186170 GCA_927399505.1 Luperina testacea
TGAGAGCAGTGGTGGCGCCGTGGTAACGGCCCCAACTTTCGAGTTGTTGGTCGTGGGTTCGCAGTGCTGCGACTTCGCACGGCGATTGGCGTTTTACTTTGGGTAAATAATTTAATCACCACTGCTCTCAAAACGGAAAAGGAAAACATCGTGAGGAAACCGGCATGTCCTAGAACCAAAAATTCGATGACATGTGACATCTACCAAACCGCACTGGGCCCACGTGATAAATAATAGGCCACTCCCTCTTGAAGAACGGAAGCTTCTGTCCAAGCAGGGAACAGAATAGACTGATTATGCTACAGAAAATAAAATACTAGCTCTGTATTCCTTATGACCTCTCATAAGTTTGCCCAATAATAAGGTAGTGCATCAATTTTGAGGGTTACATACCTGAACAAGCCCATGAAGGTGACCTGGAGAGCTACCCATACAAGAATCTGCATAATCAGCATGGGGGGCGTGCTGTACGCCATGAACCAGAAGAAGTTCACCGAGCTTCCGTATTCGGGGAATTCGCTGGAAGAAAAACATAACATATTACAGTGGAGTCATTTTAATAGGTAACATTTGACGTCTGTCAGTTTTATCCTCATAGTGAGGTGACCTGCTTATAAACATCGATTAAAGTGAATGAATCGATACGGACTTGAAACATATGCGAATTTAAAAATCATCAGGCGAATCCCTGTCCCATTATTATTATTTTTTTCGTAAATTTAAGGAGCAAAATAAGACAAGTACACAATTTAACAAAAAAATTGCATTTATTCAGTTGAACTATCAGAACTGTTAAAAGTATTGTCATCTTCATCACTGCTGTCAGCACTCAGAGATATTATTAATTATTAATTTATGGTGATATTTCTTCACAAGTCATCATTGCATTCGATTCTACTTATCAGCTTTCGATTTTTAGAGTAACATCCCTAGTGTTTAAAAAGAAAAATGGTTAACTGACGTAACCTTGTAACGACGTTCAGTTCTTTAGATCAGAAATTGTTTATTATGTTTAGAATGGTTTATTAATGAAAGCAAATCGTAAAATTACTCGTATCGGTCATTATTACAATAAATATGTAATCGTAATTGAAAAAAGGTAAGCAATTGTGCAGTTCTAACAAAACGAAAAAATATGTTATTTTATGCCCGCCGTTACAAGGTTACGTTGTTGAATATTTGATGAATTGTCAAATGTTACCTATTAAAATGACTCCACTTTAATTTATTAAGCTTTCAACTAAGTTTTTAGAGGGTGATATTTTAGTTTTTAGGGCTGATCTGCACACAAACACAGTTTTTTAAGTTTAGTAATAAATAATGTAATGTTCGTACAGTCATAGTAAAAAATGTTCTTATTTTTATCGAACACACACGCTTATACACTTATTTGGTGATCTTTACTCTGGTACCTACAGCAATTCGTTACTATACCCAACATCTTTAGAACAGCTGGGAATATTCTTCCCATTTTGCTGTCTTTTAAATATTCTATTCCTTTTTGGAAGCCACAATAGTCGACTCTGATAAAAGACTCATCATCTGCCTAGCCTATTCTCAACTATTTTGGGTCAGCTTCCAGTCTTACCTATCTGACTTCCACAACCCAGTTACTGGTAATACGATTCCCCGTGGTAAGACTGGTTCTCAGACTTTCGGGCTTCTGACTACCCGTAACGACTGTCAAAGATCCACAAATGACAGCCGGGGACCAATGGCATAACGTGCTTTCCGAGGCACGGAGGGCTCGGTATGTAAAGATGGTCACCCATCCACGGACCAACCGCGGCAAGCGTAGCTTAACCTGACCGATCGACCTGTGCGGCTTATATTATTTGGCCATAATCCCCTCTTCATACATATAACAAGACTGTGATAAAAGACTATGAAGTATTAATCAACAATAAGAAAAAAAAAATTAAAATAAAAAAAAATTAATTAAGAAAAAGAAAGAGCGAAAAAGAAGATAGAAAGAAACAGATAAGGAAGGTAAAAAGGGGGGGTTATAGAAAGATTGTAGAGACGCCAGCACATCAAGCTACCCGAAACTGTCAAATTTTCCCAATCAACTTTGAGCCTTATACTTTAGCGATAAAGTTCAAAATCTATTAAAGAAATTTGACAGATTGTAGTAGCTTGATGTGCTGGCGTCTGTACATATTTAGAAAATTCAACACAACATATCATCACGTCTGTAATCCCTAAGGGGTCGGGCAAAGGTGTATAATATGTACGGTCACCAAAAAAGGTGAGTAATCAGGTCGTCAGATATAGTTGAAGTTTAGTAAGAAACCGATGGATGTTTTCGAATAAAATTTTAATTTAGTTAATAGAAAACAAAAAGTTAATTTATCAAATTAAATTTCATTCGAAAAAATCCATCGGTTTCTTACTAAAGTTCAACTATATTACTTATCTCTTTTGGTGACTGTACAACCCACATTTCGGCAGTTATGTTAAAGTCCCATGTAAAAGGGAGAGATTGGGGCGAGCCTATTGCTATGTAGCAAATTATACTTACGAATCAAAGATTCCTTTGAAGGCGGAGTTAGTAGCAGTTCCGACGAGGGTACCGCAGCCTCCCAGGGTGGAAGCGTAGGCTATACTCAAGTAGTAGCATACTGTTATGTCACTCGGCATTGGGGCTCTGAAACGCGAAAATTTCATGTTCTTGGTAAATTATAGGAGTAATTAATTAAATACAGGGAACTAGCTGCGCCCGTCGGTTTCACCCGCATAAGTGTCTATCCCGTGGGAATGTCGGGATAAAAACTATCCTATGTGTTGATCCTGGTTATAAACTATATGTGTGCCAAATTTTATCCAAATCCGTTAAGCCATTTGTGCGTGAAGAAGTAACAAACATACAAACACACTCACAAACTTTCGCCTTTATAATATTAGTGTGATTAAAGGGAGTACAGTACCCAGCCGTATATATAGCCTGAACCAATAAATTACAGACTCTGCGCTTAACACGGCAAGTCGCGTTTCAGAAAAAAAGTTTTGGTAAGAGCGTCCTGTGTTACTCATATAGTATTTCTACCTCACGAAGCGAGGCGCGATTTACTTGTGGTAAGTGTACAAACATGCTGTGAATGTGTACGTGAAGACGAGTAGCGTCAGCACAAAACAAACATACTTCCGACTTCGCCATTGTCTCGGATAGTACCGAGATCTCCTGAGCTTACACACACACATTCACAGCGTATTTGTACACTGGGTAAACACAAGTAAAACGCGCGTCGCTTCGAGAGATAAAAATACTATACCTGTGTAACAGTCTCTTTCTAAAGCTCAGATGTGTTATATTTACGCCGAGTGCTGTACGCTATAGTTTGAGACATAGCGGGATTAACATGTATATCTGTTCGATTTCTAGATTTTTTGAACTACAACTAAGTTAGAGTTAACTATAAGTCGACTATTTCTGATCCTTTATTTTCATTGATTCAAGTTCATAGCACACGTATCAAACCGGAAAAGGATCGGCACCGTATTCACTCGAGCCGTTCAGTTATTCTTTGTATGAAACTCCCTACTGCAACGCACACTAATCGGAATCGTAACGTAATCGCCTCGCCTCGGGACAAGCTCACGAACCGCGGTGCGGTGCGTTACGGCTCGTCGTCCTCGCGCTTACGTCTCTCCGTACCCGAGCTTACGTCTCTTCGTCCACCCTTGCCCCTCTCACCCCTCCGGCCTGCCTGCTGCACCATCAACCAGCGGTCGGCGAGCCGTATGCGCGGCGGCGTCGCCTAGCCGTAGCCGAGTGGACGTATTATAGCTTCTGATCCGCTTTGGTTAGGTGCTTACGTTAGGTTGACGCCTGTTTGACGGCGAGGCGAAAGGCGATACAGTGCCGATCCCTTTCCGATTTGATACGTGTCAAAATTAAATTAGTTTAAAATGTAACTTACTCTTCTTCACCAGTCTTAACAACGGCCTTCGTGTCTTTGCCATTCTCTGCTGGTGAGTTCTTCTTCTTGTTTATATAGACATCACCAAGTCCTTGCTGTAAATTTAATTACTCAATCACAATGGACTCATTAACAATGGACGAAGTTATAGATAAAAATCAGCCTTTACCGGAGTTGACAAAGACACGACATCGACGGAATTGTTTTTGTTTTAAGTATTTGATATTGTCACTTTAAAAAATAGGGGTGGCTACCGAGATGAATAGGTACTAATAGAGAAGTACTTATGGAAGAAAAATATATGCTGCGCCTACCCCAAATAAATTGGAAACCCCAAACAAATCAAAGATTATTTTAACACTTAGGGCGCGTATACACGAGCGCGATTCTTTACACGCGCGCTTCGCGTACGCATCGCTCCCGCTTTAGACAAACATTGGAATTAAATACTTGTCTCTTGAGGGAGCGATGAGTACGCGACGCGCGCGCAAAAAAATTGAGCTCCTGTGAACGCGCCCTTAGGTACTGTTGTCAAATCACGTATAATAATATTTTTCTTTAGTTGTTTTTAAATTGATCCACTAATTACTACAACTAACACGATGTTGGATAACATAAGTATTTCATAAGTGCCCATTTGGTGTATGTGAAATAAATTATTTTGATTTTTAACAGATTTACAGAGACTTGAACAGCCCTATAAATTACGTGGATGGCTTCTCTGAAATCGTTTTTTTTATAATAATCGAATAATCGGTTTTATAATAATCGGAAATCGAATTTATTTGGAATCTATTCATGTAATTGAAAATATTTACCTGTTCTAAGACTTCTAAAATGGCTTCAACGATTGGCACCATCATGGTAGTAGCAGCAGCATTCGACACCCACATGGATATGAACATAGTCACGAATGTTAGGCCGAAATTCAGTCTAGAACAGAAAAAAAAATATTAGGGTGTGGAAAAATTAATATCTATTAATTTATAACAAAATGGTTGGGACGGCAGCTGAGCGATTGACTGGAACACATCGGGGTAAGTGCGTAACACACTATCAGTAGGAATGGCTTTCATTTTGACAGTTCAACAACATACATTGCAGCGTTTACGTTGTTGAGCAGATACATTTTTCGAACATATGAAGCAATGGATTAGCAATATCCTTCAAAATTATTCAGATTGTGATTGATAGTAGGTACAATGCGCGCCACGAAAGATGAGACTTGACCCCGCCTCCCCCGCTCTTTCCGCCGCCCCTATGACGTCCGGTCCCGTCCCGCACTCAGACCTCATAGCAGTAAAGATACCTAAAATCGTGCACTGCGCAAGTCAAACTACGTGGTGTGTCAAGTCTCATCTTTCGTGGCACGCATTGTACGTTACGCAATTAGGGAGCATGTTTTTATAGCCTACAGATAATAATATTGTTACGGATCCAAAAATTTCAGTCGGTAAAGCCATCCACCATGAAGAAGGAGAACTGCTTAGTGTAAAAAAATATGATGCGTCTGATTACGCCCTTAGAGAATTTTGATAAGGCTGGAAATTGTTTTACTACGTCAGTCACGTGCATAGTGTATGACGGACGGTTTACGGCTGCGAGTTCATATACAGGAAGATTTTTTTATCATCATCCAAATTTTTACAGGGTGTTTACCCATGAATATGAACGACTTTCACTATGGGACCAAGTCAGAAAACACAAAAAAAAAATCTGCTGTTTCATAGATTTTGGTCAAGTAGGTACATTTTTTTTTCTTGATTTCAGTGTTGGTCCCATAGTGAAAGTTGTTCATATTCATGGGTAGAACACTCTGTACAAATTTGGATGGTGATAAAAAAATCTTCCTGTATATGTTGAGCATATTCATACGAGGCTATAAGACGATAAGACTGGAAGCCGAGCTCAACATAATTAAAGGGAAAAGACAGATGATGATATTTGGTACGAGACCAACGTACGCGACCCAAGTCGGCATTAGACAATTTCCATTATAAAAAGATAATTACAAACCTTCTATGAGAGCACCCAACAACTTGCACAGTCCACAGAGCAACTCTTTTTGGCAACCTCGAATGCTGTACCCCAGCGGCTATCATCAGACCACCCATAAACATCATGTTCGTCTCCTTCATGTACGCTGCACAGGTCTTGTCTGAGTCTAAGATACCCATGGTCGGGAACAAGACGATTGGCAGCATAGATGTGACGGGTAATGGAAGGAGCTCCAACACCCAGTATATTGCCATTATTAGAACTACGTACATGCATCTGTATGCCTGAAAATTAAAGGATGTTCATTGATTATTTTGACCGATTTTTACCCTATGTAATAATTGTACTTGTGTTATTAATAAAATAGTATTATAGCTGTGATATAGACTATTGTCCGCTCTCTATTTTATTAAACAGAAATAAAATAAAATGACAAGGACAGGCAGTGTTTGTATGAAAAAGGGAGTGTCTCTAGCTTGCCTTGTGAAGTGATAAGTACTTATTCAATTTGAGTGCCATTTCAAGATTATTATGCTATTATTGAACTTGGCTGGATCAATGGCAGGAAATCACAAATATTATTTGCAAGCCAATGCAATATTTGCTTAAGTTATTAATTAATAAGGGTTTCCATAATTAAAAAAAGATCTCTTAACTATATTTTTTTTCATTCATCAAATTATATTTACTGTATTTTCATAGTTACTAACATACAAGGAGAGAGAGAGTATTTTTTTGTGAATTTATACTTAGTTCTTCCTGCATGTATGTTTGTATCCTGTGTCAATTAGGTATTTGTACACAATTAGTAAATGATAACAAGAGAAAAAAAGTTACTTACAGGGTCATGGTTCACAATAGGTATAGGCAGCAGTATCAAAGGAGTCAACACCACAATGAGTGCCTTCCAGTATATGGACACAAAGAGACTCAATCTCTGCCATAGTGTAGCACTGGAACCAGTCTTTGGGAAGTAATATGTTGCGGAACTGAAACATAATTGAACAAATATAAATAGACTGTGGCATACTCATATAAACAGCAGTTTGAGTACCTGCATAAAAAGTATGAATGAAATGTAAGTGTGCGTACACACGAGGCACACGTCGGTCGGCGACAAAGCCATCTGCACAGAGTACTTTTATATCTATGGGCCATCTGCAGCCAATACGTGTCTCTCATGTGTATGCACACTATGCACATGTCATTTTGTAATTTTTGTATTATTTGGGGTGTAAAAAGGCCTTCTAATGGGCCACTTCAAATAAATCATTTGACTTTGTCTAAAAACGTTTAAAAACAATAATGGGGTGTACTTAAATAATTATATTTAATTTCTAATACATAATTAGCTGGCAATTTAATTGTAAAGCTTCGGAATAAGTGCTTAAATCGTGTTGCTGGATTGTTATTTTTAAATTTCATATTACCATGCTTCCAATCTATTTTTATACTAACATAGAAATGATGCAACAAGCCAACAACCATACAAACGCAAGCTGTTTTAGCGGAGAATACGGTAATGTATGGCTAGCTAGGCTACCTATTGAATTTATTTGAAATGTATTTCCTTCTTATAGGTGCAACGTAAAGTGACTCTAATGAAGAATCTGGATACGACTTCTAGAGTTTTGGGTGCTTTAAGAAAATTAACAACTTACCGTTCTTCAGGCACACCGTTTTCTATTATCGGGTTCGACATGGTGAAGGTGATATAATATGTTTTAAATCTCTTCAAAAATATTTATTGTTTACTTATTTGTTTCACAATTTCCACATTCTTGGCACCATCTGAAAAAGAAGCCGAGATTTAGCTACTATAACAATCATAGTCGAGTAAACACTATGTTAATTCTTTGGCAAAGTTAAAATTACCCGCTTAAATTATTCAAAATATCAGACAAATCGTGAGTCAATATCTAATCAACGCGCATTCTTCTCCAATCAAAACCAAATGACAACTAAAAATAAAAACGTTCGTTCAAGACGCTTGTCAGTATTTTACAGGTAAAAAAGCATGGTAGTTTTAGCTAACAACGAAACGTTGTATGCCTGTCGTCATTATAAAAAATATTGGAAACTTATTTCATTTCTTGAAATATTTCAATTATTATTTAATAATTGTTATTGCTAACACAATCATAAATAAAGTCATGATGATTTCAAATGCGCGAAACGTAACCAAACGTATACACGCCACAAGGCAAGGCAGGCAACATTAAGAATATGAATGTCAATGTCATTGAAACCAAAACAAGATTTTGATAATCAAAATATCTTCCAAGAACCTGTTTTATTGGTTTAATTTAAAATATAAACCTTAAAATCGAACTGTAATCTATTCTTTGGTGTCTTTTAATGTGCTGTTAATGATATAGTGTCTAGAATGACGAAGCACGAGACTAAAGGCGAGGTGGAAGGTATGTACCGTCTTAGCTCAAGTTTATCAAATCTAAGCTCATCATATTATTGTAATTTATCTAGGCTTAAGGTGAATCTATGGATATTCGGTCCCTTTGGCATGTTGTCTAAGTACTATTTACTGTGATGGAACAATTCTTACATGTCGGTTACTATTATAAATTTGAGGTTATAAATTTATGACCAATCTTGGTAGTACTCAAAATCTGCAAAAAATGCTGTTTATCTTTAATAATCTTAAAGTGGAACATCACATTATTAATATCAACATAACCTCTTAAATCTGTATGGCGTTATTCTTGAAATGGTTTTATATATAAATTTTATAAAAGTGGCTTATAGATATTATTTAATTTAATAATAACTTTATGCCGCTTTATTTGCGACAATTTATGAGACAATAGATATATTGTTTTAAGAACATTGGGGTCCAGTATGCACTTTATTTTATTTGTTAATCTCCCCAGACTCAATTATGGTAAAATACTGTTCTAATTTGAGCACCTGGATCTGAACTATTCTGTGAAACTCCTACAGCTTTGTAAAGCTTATTCAGGTATATTTTATTAATAGTTCAAATAGCTTGTTTATAACTACTTATCACACTGCATTTAATTCATAGAATTTCACTGTTTCTAAAGGTCTTTTGACAATATTACATTCTTTGTGTTTGCAATATTATAATCAAGCAAGCAGAGTACGGAAGGACTGTGGGAGCAAGTCGTCATTCTGTAGTTTCTGCCTGGCCCCATATAAAGAAGGTGTGAGTTTATATGTATAATCAAATTGTTGCTATTATTTATCGCAACAACCCTGAATAACATCATCCATACCATAAAATACCTGAAGGTTGTAAGAAGTAAACTTATAATACTATACCTAATTGTGGTGAGAAACCACAAAGTTGTTGATAAACTGCACAATTTCGTATGAATTCTATACCATCATTGTACTCATTTTTCCCTTGCGGTTTTATTTTTTATTTTTTTTTCTGGCTATCCCGCTGCTCCGGCCACTCTCAACTGTATTCACGCTTTCCATTGAGAGACATTCTCTGCCCATCCTTCCAATAGAGAATTATTATTAATTCAAGAATTTTTTAAAATCTATTTCTATTCATTCGTCACGCCTTCACACATTCCTGTTGCCTATAATGATAAGCAATTTAACTTTAAACTGTCAATAATATTTACATAGTTCATGGGCAGTCTACAGCTCCTACTACAATGCACTAACGTCTCACGTGACGAGGCCACGACAAGCCACGTGAGACTTTGTTAACAACACGTTATGTTACATTAACGTTAAGTTTACGTTAAGTGAGTAAGTACAGTTCGTGCCACGTAAGAAGAGACTTGACCCCGCCACCCCTGCCTCTTTCCGCCGCCCCGATGACGCCCGGTGCGGGACGGGGGCCATATTGCCATATTTGTTGCCATTAAACATTTGACATTACATGGGAGACGCGTATCTAAAGGTGCCTACAGATTTGCTAAATTTTTGACGATTGGCACGTATTTTCTTTAGTTCTTCTTCGTCATTGATGAGGGGCAGAAGTAGGCATGTACGTAGTAAAGAACGAAACACGTGTCCAACTGTCATGGCGTCAGAAATCGAAAAAATCTGTCGGAACCTTGAAAACGTGATAATTGTGATGAATAAGTGACTTTATCCTCATTCAAATAAAGCCGTATTATATTCTTGTAACAAATTATTTAATTACATATTTAGTACGCGTAGGTGTTATAATTTGCCGCCAAAAGCTTTGTACGTCTTCGTTTATTTTCACATTCCGACTCACTACCGGGACAGCCCTGTGTGTTTATTAATAAATTTTCTCATCAGAGAAAGTCTAAAGGAAAAAAATCTTGTGTAACACTTGCTATTGTTTGTAAGAGGAATTTATTTTCAATGTATGTACTTGTAATTGTGTTGTTTTCATAAGATGTTATGAAATATTTTGTTCTGCAAATATTATCTAGAGAAAATTCTATTCGACCTCTTCTTCAAGTTTAATCTAAACTTGAAGAAGAGGTCGAATGGAATTTTCTATGGAGAAAAAGGTTAATAGAATATTTCGTTCTTCTAAAACTTAGGCGTCATAATCTTGGGGTAATTACGTAACACTAACAGTAGGAATGGTTATAATTTTGAACTGAAAAAAATTGTCAAATGACAAATTTTTCGAATGTATGAAGCGATGTATTAGCAATATTCTCAAAAAGATTCAGATTGTCATTAGAAATTAGGATGCTGGATGTCGATGTCGCAGTGTAACCCAAACAGCTGATAACAAAATAACCAGACAAATTGTCGCCATCCATATCTCCGTACTGTTTAGACAACGATTCAAAATATGTTAATTAAATAATCACAATGCTTAAGATATCAATTATGTATGTTCCTCCGAAACTTCATCTGATGGAAAACGGACGACGAAAATGAAAACTTTGATACAATGTAGATAGGTACTCATGGTCAAAAGAGAAAACTGTCATCATGATCACCACGCTAGCGACAGACGGTATAGTGAGCCCATTTGGTTATTGTCAGAAGACAGGATAATAAAATGCTGCTTTTTCCCTCGTAATAAAATGTCTGGGTAAAAACTATGAGTAATTTACAATACTGTGGAAGCAGCTACATAGCCACAAGTGAACTACGCTACGCATCACACTTACATCACGCAGTATCCTGCATTGTGCAAGCAGTTTGCAAAGTCCCGACATACTCGTAAATCATCGAACAGTGGCCCATCTGACTTGGTCTGACACAACACACGTCGTCGGAGGGTGAATGAACTTTAAACCTCATACTCTATAATACCAATCGAATGAATATAATGCAACTATTGCATGCCCTCTTTCTTATTGCAAGACATTCTTTCCGATATCTAAGGTATGCATGCCACATTCACACTCCATTCGTGTTCGGAATAGCGTCACAGACTAGGAAGAAACAGTATATTAAATCATTCAGCTGCCATCGTCATCTTTTATTAGGACAGATAATGTTTTGCTCCCAATTTAATTTGTTCCTCACCCTTTAGCGACAGCTTTATTGCTTTTATTTTAGTTGTGGCATTGATCATAGTGACATCAAGTCTACGCGCTATCATCTCGTTAGAAGCTTTCGGTGGGGGAGCACTGAAGGCCAAACTGAGGGAAAGTGGTTCCTTACAGCTAATAACACAGGACGACAAAATTTGACGAACACGCTTTCCAAGAAACCAGACTATACTTTCCCGAAGGATTTTGACGCGCTGAGATATCGCATTTTGAAATTTTCGTGTACGTGGATTGTTCTAGGTTTGAGAATTCAAACACATACAGTCTATTGGAAAATTTCAAAATGCAATTTCTCAGCGAAAAAAAAAGATATTTGAGTAAACTCAACGTCATTTTAAAGAGGAAGATTAGTCCTTTGAGATGCTATTAATAATTTTTGAAAGAAAATAGGATCGGCCGTGCTACATAACCTCAAAAATGAGCATAAACGGTATTTTTTGCACTTTTAGGTTAGGATATCTCGAAACCCTGACGTGGCAGAGCAATTTTGAGGCCAGATTTGAATTCAGCGCGTCAAAATCCTTCGGAAAAGTATAGTCTGGTTTCTTGGAAAAAAAATTGTTGACCTGTGTAATTTGTCGATGTGCCAACTCTAGAGGAAAATTGAAAGTTGCCTGTACCGGGAGTCTTTGTCCTACTTAATCTAACATTCTTACCGGAACACAGTAAGGCGGTTGAAATAGTTAGTTGGTATAAGCTCTGTATCTAAACGATCTAACCGAAGATAATGGATTTGGAACAATTCCAAATAATATCACCCTAATCGTTCATCAATGATAGGTATGTTAAGGCTCTCACTTCTCGTGTTTCACGTTGTAGATGCCATTTCTAGGTCAAAAAAGGTAGTTTTCCTCATCACATGTTGCGTAAAACATGTCATAACTTTTTTAAACATCAGAAGACATTAAAGAATCTGACGTAACATAGTTTAGCAACAATTAGCCCGAAAGTCTGACAACCAGTCTTACCAAGGGGTATCGTATTACCCAGTAACTGAGTTGTTGAGGTCAGATAGGCAGTCGATCCATGTAAAATACTGGTATTCAGTTGCACCCGGTTAAACTGGAAACCGACCCCAACATAGTTGGGAAAAGGCTAGGCAGATGATGACGTCTTCCTGTCACATTAGCTGCAATCGTTCTTATCTGATCCACAGTTTCTGTCATTGTTAAATTAGTAAAGCCCTTACTCTGTTGCGCGTTGCTTTATCTGTTTAAAAATTCCGTTTTAAAATCTAATATAATAAATTATGCGCATTGCCATAGAAATCGGTTCAGCAATATTTTAAATTATTATACGCTTTTCTTGTATGTGGTCTTGTGTATTCAGCACAATAGGGGGTTGTCTTTGAGGATATCTGTCAACGTCGCTAATTTTAGAATCTGACATATGCATGAGAGATTACCTTTAGTTTAAAATATGACGTCATTTGTTGTGAGCCAGAAGCTATCCAACCGAGAGATATTCACCATTTGTCAACCATTCCATTGTAGGTATTATAAGATTGAAGTCTTGTTTTAACGGAACGGCCCTCCTATCCTGCCCTATGTGCCCCAAAACAATGCAGTGCTTCCAAAGTGACCTCTGCGCTGCCACCGATAACGCCGTGGAAGAGTCGAAGTTTTGGGCCAAACATAATTGAATGACTTTCTTGCCAACGACACGAAAAACAAGCTGCACTGCATTCGTTCCAAATATTAAGTCACTTTTCCTGCTAATAATATGCGCTTATCTACGAGCTGAGTAAGCGCAGGGCAATGACAGAATGCAATTTAAAAGGAAATAAAAAAGCCGGTTAAGTGCGAGTCGGACTCGCGTACCGAGGGTTCCGTACAAATTTTGTATGTAAGTAAGTATGTAAATAATAGTTTATCAAGGGACTTTTTATTGTAATGTAACTACAAATTTACGGTTTTCGGATTTTTTCCGTTACTTGTGCTACATGACATTGCTTCTTGCCCATATTTCATGATTCTAGGTCAACGGGATATAGGTTTTGATTCCGGAACATAAACGCCTGTATCTTTTGACTGCGTCGACTTAAAAGTTTGATTTCTTCACTGCTTCAACGGACTGCATTATTTGCTGCCCTGAGTACTTGATATTAATTTCAACTTGTTAACTCCACGCGTTCCTGACGAAAATGGTCTTGACCGACGGACAGACAGACTGACAACCAATACAAGGGTTCCATTTTTCCTTTTGAGGTAAGAAACCCTAAAAATATGAAATACTTGTATGTAAATAAACACGTACACGTACTCACGTAGCCGGTATCTTTTATTATGTGTATCATAGCCTGCTAATTATATTTTGGGATAAGGATATTAATAAGTACCTATCTAAACAATAATATGGGGTTTTTATTTATAAATTACTAGCTGACCCGGCCACGCGTTGCTGTGGCTAACGTTTTTGTGCAATAAAATAATATTGCGATTATAAATGGAGATGTGAGCTATCCTATCTTTCAAGTTGGATCAAACTGCACACGGTGTACAAATTTGATTAAAATCGGTTAAGTAGTTTAGGAGTCCATCGCGGACAAACATCGTGACACGTAATTTATATATTATTATATTAAGATGATCAAAGTTCATTGACATTCAAACGTCAAAAATGTATCGCTAATCACTACTTAAGCTAACGCTGATGAAGAAAGGGATAAATGGCTGGTGAGTGCTGCGACATCATTCGTTTTATCCGCTTGGGGATGCAGTTTTGGAAAGCCTTTATAATGCCTCGACCTTTAATGGATCGCCTTGACCTTCTGTAAAACATATTTTCTTGTTTTTAGGCTCTGGCATCTGTGGTGGCGTGTAAATTGTCCTGACAGTGAACTCTTTCAAAGTTAAAGACAGTGCTACTGTTTTGTATCATTAAAGGGTTTGTTAATAATTACAATACCTGCAGCAAACGGTCAGTATATACCTACAGTCAGCAACAAAAGTCGATTAACACTTCGGTTTTCTTATTCTCGGTTATTGAGCAAAATATTAACACTTCAGTTTTTTTAATCTCAGTTATTCAGCAAAATATTTGTTCGAAATTGCATTGTACTTCTGCTGCAATTTTGAACAAATATTTTGCTCAATAACTGAGATTAAAAAACCGAAGTGTTAATGAACTTTTGTTGCTGACCGTACGTATTCACAAAATGTACCAATTACCATATTTCACACCTGTATAATATTATTCTCATGTTAATTTGTTAGTCATGAGTTTCACTCTCAAAAGAGAAAAACGTGACGAAAAGATTTCGGTCTTCTCAAATATAAAATTTTTCAATATTTTTTTATTTATAAAGGTGTACAACACCAACAGCTTCTGTATATGGTTTAAGATATCTTAATTACTTTAAACACGTAATGTAGAAAAAAATACTCTAGGATTTTTATTTCAGAAAATTAATTTTCGGAATGAGGCACGGTGTGACAAAATGTATTTATGTGTGGACAAAAATCAAAATATTTCTAATCATAAAATAAAATGAAACTGAATTAATATTACCTATATTACATTAGAAAATTGTCAGCATTTTCGTAATCAGCATAAAATAAGTATTTAGAGTCAAGGCTCCTTCAAACAGGCGCGACACGCGATAAAATCGCACGCGACACAAAGGCACCGCAAATCGCGCAACGAACCGTTCGCCTTTGTGTAGCGCGCGATTATATCGCGTGTCGCGACTGTTTGTAGGAGCCTTCATTCATGTTTTCAAATGCGTGATATGACGAATTGACGACAAACTTTAGTTCGTCGTCAATTCGTCATATCACGCAAAATAAAAACGTAAGAAAACACTTTAGTGTTTTCTTACGTTTTTATTACTTATGTTGATGTAAAAGTTCAACATAACTGACAAAATGAAACCCATTGCTACTGGTAGTGTGTTACGCAATTACCCTGCTGGTTCTACTCTGTATAGATAGATGGATAGGATGCCAAAAGTAGGCAAAAAATATCAATAATGATAATAAAAATTCTACTGAAATGAACAGTTTATCTATTTTAATGGCTTCATTAAGTTTCATGAAGTTTTCAACTGATTCGTGATTATTGAATAGAAAATGTCTATATTTCTGACAGCCTACTAATAGCTATCTATAGGATCAGCTGATTCAAAGTCCAAGGTTAATAGTATAGACGCCTACACATTAAGAATTCACGTCGCTCTGTGACGCAATTCCTTTAGTATTTTATTAATAAAACGGGAGGCGTGCCTTTTACGTCAAACCGGCTGTTTTTCTGATCTGAAATGAAATTATTTATTCTGTAAACAGGATATCGGAATCAATTTTAAGGCTCCCGCAAACAGGCGCGACGCGCGACGCGAATCGCGAGCGTCACAAAGACACCGCTCGTTGCGCGACTTGCGGTGCCTTTGTGTCGCGTGTCGCGTCGCGCCTGTGTGTACGAGCCTTTACACGTGATGTTAAATAATATAAAAAATAAGCTAGCTAGAATCGACATTTCCTATCTATCCTACCCCTGAGAAGAAATGGCGTAAAAAACTAAGGAGTCAGTCTCTTTTAAAGTGTAGGTAGACATTATCTTGGTCAGATCATGTGAGGAACATGCAGATTACTGTCTGAAATGGTCTTTTGAGGAAATAACTACACAAATTTGATTGGACCTGTCTAGTCAGTGCAAGCATTTGTCAGTAATCATGTAGCTTGGATCGCCCGGAGGACACGGTGGAGCATACGGTGGAGGTTTGCCCAGCTTGGGCACCGCCGCGTGCTCCCGGCGGCATCTCTTGCGTCCGGCCCTAGTCCAGGCTATGGTACGGAGCGAGAGTGCATGGGAGGCCGTCGCCTCCAAACTCAAACTCAAAGCATTTATTTCGCCAGCACATCAAGCTACCAAAATCTGTCAAATTTCTTTAATAGATTTTCAACTTTATCGCTAAAGCATTGAGTTCAACTTTCAATGTTGATTGGGAAAATTTGACCGTTTCGGGTAGCTTGATGTGCTGACGTCTGTATAAAAAAAGACTTAACTAAACAGATACCTAATGATAATGTATACTAAAACATACACGGCGTGTCGTCGTAAACAGTTATCTTGGTGATTATACTTTTAAAATAGTGATTAGTAATGCCAATTACTTTCAAGTTGTTGACATTTAAACCCATTGAATTTATAAATAGTCATTGTAGTCTCCAAACTACGATTTTAGTAGAGTAATTTTGCAGGAATTAAATAATACGTCTGCGGGTAGTTGCGTTACACACTAACAGTAGGAATGGCTTTCATTTTGACAGTTCAACAACATTCATTGCGTTATTTACGTTTTTAGCCGACACATTTTTCGAACATATGGAGCAATGGATTAGCAACATCCTTCAAAATGAATCGGATTGTGATTGATAGTGTAGTGTGTTATGTATTTAGGATGCTGGTTCAAAAACCTTTGAACTAGTTCTAATTTCTGGTATAAAAACTCAAATCTTTTATATCATCTTAGTCAAATTATTTTCTTTATCAAGTCAAGACACATAATACCTTTGGAAGCTACGGCACTGAGTACACTATTGCATAGAAAACTACATTGTATTTATACTTGATTACAGAGATCATAATAGCATAAACCTGTGACCAATGTCGAGTTGACATCAATCTAAAACCTTTTGCGACGAACATAATTATGACTATGACTTTACAACGATACACCTTAATTGACATGTCATCCTGCCTATGTAATTATTACCACTATTATTGTTGATCATCTAATTGATTCCGCAACGTTCGAAACTCCTGCGCAACAAGATCGTAGCGTCAAACAGTGTTTATCGATCAATTGCACTCTCAATTGTACGTAATAATGACTTAAACTGCGCAGAACTTGATACGCAAGTAACTAGTAATTGTAGGAAGTTGTCACGGACATGTTTTTATAGGCCTTGTCTTTTAATGAGGAATAATGAAGGCTACGAAAATTAATTAAATGCAGAATTAACATTTAAAGATGTGGCTTGCAGATATTCATTACAGTTTTTATTGCTTCATCTTTATACGTAATATAAATTAAAGTCGCTTTTCGTGTCTGTATGTGTGACCGCGTTGCTACCGCAACTGGTTTTGATGCAGTTCTCACCATCATTTACAGTATTTATACCGGAAAGTTTGTGTATGACACAATAATAATAAAACTTATTTATTTATTCTTCTGGAGCCCTAACCATCAGTGGCTCAGACCCTGCTTCCGATACCGGCGGACTTTTTATATTTTTAAATGTTTTTTATAAAAATATATTTGAATAGTAAGTAAGTAAATAAATAAACGAAAAAAATAAACTTATTCAAAATGAAGAAATCTCGGTTTTATGTGAAGTCGTAAAAACCGTGCAAGCAAAAGCGGGTCGCTAGTCTAGCTATAAAGAAATATATTCTTCTGATTAATTAAAGAACAAGCAATCATGCCAATCATCATCAATCATGAAAAGTCAAGCCAATAAATTACCTTTTTTTATAAAACTGCTATCTAACCCTCAAGTCTCATAATAGATTTACTGGATAGTGGCAAAGACAGTACCTTCGCAAGGTCAAGAGCAGAGACAAGGTTGAAGTTGAGGCCGACTTGTGGCTGTCTATGGTCGATATCTGTTTACCGGTTATCAATCTTGTATACATAATTATATAGGTTTTATATAAATTTCTGTAGGGACAATCATAAATCTTTCCCATATGAGGTTACTTACAGGTTCATTATTGCTAAGCTAAGTGCCGTCAAGATGTTGAGTATTTTGGAACCATATTTTGTAGTTTCATTGAAATACGAGTTGTGTCAAGTGCAGAATTATTCCTAGTACTTACCCGGTTTCTGAATTGAGATTTTAAATGTCGCGAGCGTCACCTTCAGTAATACCCAAATTGAGTTTGACTCAAATTCTCTACTTGATATTTTCAATACTGAGAAACTGCGAGATAATTGCATAACACAACAATTACAGTAGCAATGGCTTTTATTTTGACAGTTCAACAACATTCATTGTGTATTTATCTTGTTGAGCAGCCATTTTTTTCGAATATATGAAGCAATGTATTAGCAGGATCCTCAAGATGGTTCCGTTTGTGTTTGAGTGTTACGCAATTAGCATGCTGGTCAAAAATGTTTTATAAAGCTAATTTTCAAAGGTAATTCCATTGCCATTCACTTAATGTACACTTATAGATTAAACACACTAAAATCACAGTGTCATTTGTACAAAAATAATCAAATATTCACACCGATGACGTAAGTGTTAGTACGATCATTGAATACCTATATTCGTTCTGGGCGCCCATGTTGAGGCGTTAATTAAAATGGCCTTTTTCCTCATAAATATGCTTTTTGCACATTGTCACTGTGGATAAGGATGTTCTTGTAGTGGTATCCAAAGGTAGTCTTTAATAAGATCGCATTTAGCGATAAGACCGCCCATTGTGTCATCCTATGTAAAAATTCTACTTTAATATCTGTAATTCATATAGTGTACAGACTACAGACGCCAGCACATCCAACTGTACGAAACTGTCAAATTTTCCCAATCAACCATTCTAGCCAGATTCTAGCCCACTAGCGTAGAAATTACAACGATATTAGAAATTAGAAATTTTCGTCGATTACAACAAAAAACAGCTGTTACATAGAAAAGTACAATACCTACGCGGTCAAAATTTATGGCAGAACTAATTTATTTAATAACCGACGATAACTGTCACCTCAGGGGTTCTGCGTCGATGTCCCTGCCACCTTGTATTGTATGTATTTGTTGTTTAATATATTTAACTAGCAGCGCCCCGCGGTTACACCCGCATAAGTGTCGATCCCATTCGAAAGACACGTGGCGCCTTCTATTATCATAATAACGTTATTGTTGTTTTCCTCAAGAACAGCACTTTTTTTCGGGATTGAAGGTACCCTATGTCTGTTTCTGTACACCTGACAACGTATATGCAAAATTTCAGGATGATCGGTTCAGTGGTTTAGGCGTGAAAAGGTAAAGAAACAAATAAACTTACTTTCGCATTTATAATATTAGTTAGGATTTACAATCTTTACCATATACATATATGCATTTAAGTACTGCAATTTTTTCATTTGTTTTTCTTAAATGTCGATTTTAATAGGTAATATGTTTAGAATCTACTGTTAAATAATACGACACGTCTTTATACACGAAAAATATATAATAATAACAGCAATCAATCTGTTTTTATAAACACTTATGCTTCCTTATTCACGTAACGTTTATTTAAAATCCAGTTTGGCAGGTGAAAAAAGACGTCAATCAGTGTAAATACCGTTTCATTTTCGTGTCGCTTCGTCATTCATTATTTAAGTGGCGCCTCTATCGTATTATGTTTTTGTCTAACCTTCGGACGCGTGCGGCACACTGTGCGATGTTTCGCATACATCCATATCTATACTAATAAGAGTTTGTTCGTTAGAACGCGCTAATCTCTGGAACTACCTGTCGGATTTGAAAAATTCTTTTTGCATTTGATAGCCCAATTTTTTAGGAAGGCTATTAAACATCGCGGAAGGACTCTTATGATCCGACCAAAAACAAAAACAAGTCAGAAAGAACGCTTAGACTTAGAGAATACGAAGTAAAGCGCGGGCATTACATTGATTGTATAGGACAATTCCAAACAATTTACCAGACAATCAGGCGCATACATGTAAAATGTATACCTAAATCTACTTAACTACATATTGTTGCAACACACTCACTAAACTCACTCTCTCTCTCTCTCTCTCTCTCTCTCTATTGACTCACTAAATTTTATCCATTTATTGTAGGGACGAAATATGCAATAAACTTAAAATCTATTTGCTTCAAATTATAAATCGATTCAATTATTCGTGCAATGTTTAGGAAACATTCATAATTTTCCATGTTTACGTAAACTTGATACTAGAAACAAATAATATGTGGTCGTCCAAATCAAAAGGGACCTTATGGCGGAAATGAGTTATCTACAGAGCTGAAAACTACATAAATGTACCGAACTATAGACCCAAGAACCAACCTCCTAACCACTACCGTTATTTTTTTACGAATTTTTAAAGTTCACTGATCGAAATTGTAAGTTTCGAGAAAATCGCAATTTAAGTATGCCTTACAAAAAAGTTATGTTTTAGTGTGAAGGTATGTAACTGATGGTATACTTTGATTGACTATGACTATTACTAATGGAAATTCTTACAATCCTTGCATAAACTTGTTTGTTGTGGGAACTAGACCCGCCAACATAATGCATTATCAATGAGATGCAAAGTATCGATAATAGTATTAAAAATAAGTAAACCGCCTGTTTCTCACTAAACTTTTATCGTTTTTATATTGCTACTAATTACATAGATTTGCGAAAGGCCTTAGATGTAAATAAAAACAACACATAATTAAAAAAAAATAGTTTTTATTTACTAGCAAGAATTCTTATTTTTTATAAGCTTTGAGATCTGACAGTAACAAAATCAACACTTAATCACTAAATAGGTCATACATAATTGGTTTAGATGCAAATAAAGCTAAGAGATCAATGATAACTGTTAGTTATGATCTTGTAAAGTTACATAGAGAACTGAACAATTTCTTCAAACAAATTAAAAAAGGGCCCTAATGGTAGGCACTAAACAATATTTTTTATTTTTAGCATGCATAATCAATATTTTAGTGCAACATTCAAGATAACTTAAATTTTCTTTTTTTATTATCACAAGGTATGAAAATGTTACTTATTTAACAATTTTTTTATTATTATTACAAGGTATGAAAATGTGACTTATTCAACAAAATTTTCGTAACAAGTATATACGTAAAAAAGGGCCCTTAAGGCGGTCCGTTGCAGTCTGCTGACACTTATCTCTTAGTATAGTTAATTAGTTTAAGTATTTAAATAAAGGTAAACAATCTTGATACGTTTTTGTCGAAAAATACATTTATAAAATAATTTATAGCCATTACAAGATAAAACAAAATGAAATAATAGATGTTATAATGAATTACTTACTTTTGCTATTAGCCTTAGCCTATTTTAAAAATATATTTTATGATAAAAAACATAACAAGATTTTTTATTTATTTTATTATTATTATTTTTTTTTTTTTTTAATTGTTTTTTTTTTATTGTTTGCGGCGTGCGACACTATCTAATGGCGGCTATACGATGAATAGTTTAGTTTATACCTACTTTGCAATATTAAAACGTCGATATAATATGTATATGGTTTTTTTTTATCTTGGAGAAATGCTCATGCATACTGCACTACCACGGGGAGATAGTGCAGTTATGTGGGACTCTAACCCACTAAAACTCCACGGTGTCCTCCTCTGCCGCTTACGGCGGGAACACGGGCACGCGTTAGCACTCATCCGTGAACCCGCCGCGGCTGTCCGTTGCCGGACCCTCCTCTGGGGAGTACTCCCCATCACCGGCGCACCAGAACACATAGCACGCCGTGACCACCCCAGGGACCAAACCAGCACATGGGCGCCAGACGACCCCGTGTCTGGGCACCCTTGGTCCCCCTATGTGACGGGTCAGGACATTGGCCCCGCCGCCTGCCAATTTTCGGCTGCAGAGGATAGAGAGAGCGGCCAACGCAATACCGACACTCCTCCCCTGCAGCCCCACCGCGACCGCCATCTTACGGTGGCGACCCCGTCAAGGCCGCGGAAGGTAGGGAGAGCGGCGCACCGTAATACCGGCACTCCTCTCCCGCCGCGGCCTCCAACCCTCAGCCGCGATGCCTCCCATACGACATCACGGCCCGCCTCAGTTGCGATGCCGCCCAAGCGGCACCGCAACAAAAGCAGCAGCAGCTTTTGGCTTGGCAGCAAAAGCCCTGACGAGCGGCCCCTCCTCGGGTTCCTCTTCGCTTCACCGTGGGTGTCCAAGCCACGGCTACTGAGCCCCCCGCCTCGACAATGCAGGAACCCACCGGAGGGGATATAATATATGGTGGATTGAATTACAAGAAAAACGATTTGTTAGGTCTTGCCGCGATAAGGTTCCTTTTTTACTAAACTTTAGATGAATACAAAACTTTTTTAAATTGACTTTTCGAAAAGTTGAACACATCTACATGTAGTAAATACAATCATCTTTTTAAAAATACAGTTAATAAAAAAACTATTTTTTTGAGGTATTTTACAAATTTATTAATATCTCGGAAACTAGTTACCGCCATAAGGTCCCTTTTGATTTGGACGACCACATATTTTATCTATTCCATACCTAAATCAACAAATCATTTAACCTGATCCTTGTACTTATTGACTGAGGTCCTCTACCTATTAGCTATTGCTTGTAACAACGTAGATAACTGTGTTTGAACTAATTACTCATACATACATAGACACGTAAATATTGCTATTGAATGTGACCTACATTATCACTAACGGAAGGAACATTACTAGGGATACGAGATAAGAACAGAAACGTCCTCGAGCATACAAGTACTCATAATATGTAGTAGGCCCCAACGTCACTGGTATCAAAACCAGTGGGGTAATTGCGTAACACACTATCAGTTATCAGTAGCAATGGTTTTCATTTCGACAGTTCAACAACATTCATTGTGTTATTTACGAACATATGAAGCAATGGTTTAGCAATAACCTTCAACATTAAGGCTCGTACACACAGGCGCGACGCGACACAAAGGCACCGCAAGTCGCGCAACGAGCGGTGCCTTTGTGTCGCGCGCGATTCGCGTCGCGCGTCGCGCCTGTTTGCAGGAGCTTTAAGGGGCTGCCTCCACGAGCGAGAGAATCGCGGCGATATTATCGTCGTGGCACGTATTTTTATACACTCTCCTAGAACGTGTCTCCACACGGCGATATCATCGCCGTGAAAATTTGAAGGCACGGCGAGACTATCGCCGCGATTCTCTCGCTCGTGGAGGCAGCCCCTAAGGCTCGTACACACAGGCGCGACGCGACACGCGACACAAAGGCACCGCAAGTCGCGCGACGTGCGGTGCCTTTGTGTCGCGCGCGATTCGCGTCGCGCGTCGCGCCTGTTTGCAGGAGCCGTTAATCGGATTGAGATTGATAGTCCGTTACGCAATTAGGATGCAGGATAAGCGGGCTTCATATACTATTGAAACTCCGTACTACGCTTGGCCAGCTCAACGACTAACTGATACCACCACTGGTTGACTGTACTGCCCTAGTACTTAAGGGGGTAGCCCGCGAAATTCAAATTTTCTTAAGTTTTCTGCAATTGCAGGTCAGTCTCATGTTATCATCATCATCATCATCATTTCAGCCGAAAGACGTCCACTGCTGGACCTAGGCCTCTCCCAAGTAGGGTTCCCAGATCAAAATATCAAAAATCCGGAGAAAATTCCTGACATTCCATCAAATTTCCGGACAATCTTGTTAATTTTTTATTAAAATCGTTACGCATCGTGCAAGTAAATAAACTAACCAAATCGATTGCCAAATCGTTCGTTTCGTTTCGGTTTTTTCATTTTTTATTTCACTCTTCACTTATTTGTAGAAATTCCGGACGGTTTAAGATTCCCCCGCATTCCGGACAAAGACCTATATTTCCGGACTTGTCCGGAAAATTCCGGACGTATGGCAACCCTACTCCCAAGCACCTCCACTTCGACTGATTCTGTGCTTCTCGCATCCAACGGGTTCCTGCGGCCTTCACAAGGTCGTCGGACCACCTTGTGGGAGGTCTTCCAACGCTACGTCTTCCGGTACGCGGTCTCCACTCCAGAACAGTCACAGGTTATATATTGATCAAAATATGATTCGCAGCCGTAATTTAATTTCGGGGGCTACCCTGGTGCTTCCTCCTTATGGGGTGCTACACACATGATTCGGTACAGGCAGGGTGGCAAAATTTTAAGTATACTTTCCCGCCCGGTTGTGCCGAATCATGCCGATTACCGACCCGAACATGTGTAACACGCCTTAGGAAGGATAATAATGGAATTTCACCAAAAGTTAGTTTGTAAGGAAACCAGGAAGACGTGCCATCAACAAAGATTTTCTCGTAAAGAATGCGGTAAGAACCACCAATCGCTCTTTATAAATACTACTGGCAGAAGTTTTGTACTAAATCGGTTGCTGTTTGGACGAGAGGCCCGAAATAACCTGACAAAATCAAGGTTCCCACGTCATTTAGGCGTGGATATCTGAATGCATCACGTTTTAATTTAGCATCCGCATCTCAGCAGATAGCTTTCACTATCAACATGCACTTTTGTAATAATCTGGGAAGGAATTTGTTCAACTTTAAAAGAAGAACGCTTTAATTTGAGTACATAATTGGCAGGCTGATATTCCATTTACTTTCAAATGATTATCGGACCCCACTATTTAAAGAGTCTGGAAAAGTATTTATTATTCCTAACCAGCGGGGTAATTGCGTAACACACTATCAGCAGAATGGCTTTCGTTTTGACAGTTCAACAACATTCATTGCCTTATTTACGTTGTTGGACAGACAATGTTTTCTAAAATATGAAGCAATGGATTAGCAATATACTTCAAAATTATTCAGACTGAGATTGATAGTATGGTACGCAATTAGGGTGTAGTTAAAATAAAAATGTAGGTAAGTATCTATATGAATGGAAGAACATTTACAGCTTTATCGACCAATCCGACATCGAAACGTAAACGTATAAACGTAATAAACGTATTTTCTTTCTTTCTTTCTTTTCTTTACAGCTTGTCTGATACTGCCAATAGCCATGTCAATGCGCATTTTATACAAATTATGTATAGTATGCTTTGTAAATGCCAAACGTTCTGCAGAATTTAGTATCACCTGTCGCTATTGTATCGAGTGTCTTGTCCTATCATGTTCAGCATAATAAACTTGATTAAATTTACCAGTAATAACTCGTTAAAAACCAGTTATATCTACGCTTAATCTGGTATTAAATAAATAACATTGTTTTTTTTTTTTAATGTCAATAATAAAATATCATTAAACTTGGTAACCTATGCATTGTTATAATCAGCGCTTTTTTCGAGGGCGTCGGTTTGCGATAAACTCGAAAATTACTGGTTTGTTTAAATTCAGTTTTATTTTTAAACTTTTAATCTGCTTTGTTAAGTTCTCGTCATGCTAATCTATATTACGAACATATGTATTATTATGATAAGAACTTATTTGACATAATATGCCCGAAACCCAGCACAAATCAAGAACATACAACCCATCAAAATCAGTTCACTTTCATCTATGACGAAGGAAAATTAAAGGTCACGAAAATTCGGTAATGGAAATTTACAATGTGTTTAAAAAATTCGTTAGATTTATTTTCATCACGCACTTGAACGTGAAAGAAAACATCACGAGGTAATCTCGCCAGTTTAATAATAAACTCGAAATGGTACTAGAAACAGAGACGGATAACCTTGGAATAATTGACGTAACTTATGATAAAATAGCATACCATTCTGGTCCTAATCCCAAAGGAAATAATGGCGAAACTGATGATGAAGATGGAGACCTTAATGATTCACCACAAACGTCACCAATTTCCAAGGTGACAAGGGTATATTGCACTACAGCTGGCAGAGTTCCAAGTGGAACTACAACTGAGAATTTTGTAATTGAAATCTCAAATCACGCTATCCATGATCTTATTAAAAATAAAGTTCTTTCAGCCAAAGCTGAAAAACATACTTATTTATTGGAGAATCGAAAGTCTATATTAAAGTCTGCTATATACTGTGGCTATACTTTGTGAAATTCGTACTTCATGAGTGAATACATATTGCTTTCCGTTGCTAGGAGGAATGTTGAGAAAAGAAGACTAGAAACGAAGTTAAATCAGACAGTTTCCAGATTACGTAATGCAAATGAACATACCTTATCGTCTAAGTACGTTATAAATAGACAATATTAATGGCGTGCAAACAGTGGTTATCGTCAGGAAACACATTAACTTAAACTGTTGCATTTTCCTGTCATCATGATCATCATTTCAGCTGAAAGACGTCCACTACTGGACATAGGCCTCCCCATTTTCCTGTACAATACTTAAATTGTTACTAGGTTTTACTCCATAAAATGTAATGGCGTCTTTTTTATCATCATCGTCGTGAATGACCTCGGTATCGTTTAAAGAGGCTTCACGTTTTTCATTACAGCCGTTAATTTTATGGGTTCCATAAAATTAATGGCAGTAAGAGAAATGAGAAGACATTGTCATGATTTTTATGAAGATTTTGCGGTTGAAATGTTACAGCTGTTTATACTGGTACTTCAACTAGTTAATTATGCCAAAGGGTAAGCGAAAGTATATCTTAAAACTACTACACTATCTGTATTGAGATATTTTTACGACATTGTCACAAATATTGCCTCATGTAGTTGGTCATTGTCTTAAAAAAGCCGTTATGACCAAAATCACATCAGATCAGTCAAAATAACAAGACAACCAACTGAATTCTACTATCTTATCTATCATCAGATCTTCTACCTTATACTAAACATGCCGTCAGGGCATCTGCAACGCAATTCAGTTATTATGTGTCAAGGGCAAATTACTTGAATCACTTCCGTGGCTAGATGACTTGCGTGTTTTCTCCGAGAAAAGATAATTATTTTCGCTGTGTGAATAATTAAAAGCTATTTTCCGTCACTACTAGGTCACCCTCTTTCTTCTTTTCGATGCCAACAAATCAAAATGGAAATATATCACGATGGAAATCTCCTGTGTGTTCTGCTGGGATCACAAATCCGGTTTCCAGGAATCTTGGTTTTCCTTTCTTTCGAAATCTATGAGGAAACCTACGTATACCAAAAGATATTTTTGTCTTGAGTTCTGATAAGGATATATGTAATTTGATGTCCTGACTGATGTAGTCATCAGTCAGGACATCAAATTACATATAAATCCTGATATAAACTGATTATGAATACTAGTGTATTTTTTTTTAAATCTTTATTTATTAATGGAGGTTTGTTCATATTTGAACATGTCACCCCCGTAAGAATAAACATGAAAATATACACATCACAATAGTAAACTTAACTAAGCACATATACAAATCATACAGTGGATAAACTTAAGGTGATCTATTCTTAATACCTATACGTGTAAGCTTATAAAGCAATTTGGCCTCCTCTGAAAGAGGAAAGGACAAAATGCTATTACACCATCCAACATTAAAAGGGGATTCCAAGTTTTGAAGTACAAAATATCTAAATGCTTCGTTACGAACACATTCCATCAAAATGTGATATACGTCCTCTATAACATCACATTCCGTACAATTCGAAGAGTTGACTTTTCCCATCAAGAATCCAAACTTATTTAATGGAATGTGTCCTGAGCGAAGTCTAAAACTCGTCACAATGTCATACCTTCCCATATTGCATTTTTCAAACCAAAGGGCTCGAGGCAAAGCTGGTTGCATAGTTCTGTACCAAATTCCCTTGGTAAGTGATCTTTTGTCAAAATATTCAGACCATAATTTGGTAGAATACTCTTTAACAGTACCGATTAAATTCGTGTAATAAGGCAAGCAATTGAAATTAACACCATCAACCGCAGCTTCTCTGGCCAATTTATCCACAGTTTCATTACCAATCAGACCAATATGGGAAGGTATCCACTGCAATATCACTTTCCTATTTATAGTATTAAGTTCGGATAGGGTATTTAGTATGTACTAGGCCAAGGGAATACCCCTGATCATTTGAGTGCATCGCACCAAATGATGAAGTGCACTCTTAGCATCAGTAAATATTACAAAATTAATATCTTTATTAATTGATTTAATGTATGACAGTGCTTCTGCAATACCGATGAGCTCAGCGTGCATAATAGATATTTGAAGATTATTTACATTAAGCTTTATGAACTCCTTTGTTTGTGTATCTAAAAAAGCCGCACCTATCCCTTGTTTGTCCTTGGAGGCATCTGAATATAGTTTGTAGAAGCCTGAATATCTTTCGTGTAAGAATTTCCTACAAATGAGCAACAAATTTTGTACTTTAAATTGACGTTTAGGTTTATCCACGTTTTGAATTTCGAAACTTATATAACTACTTGTATCTAAATTATTAATCCAGGTATCTAAATCAAACATCTCAAGTAGCTTGCTCGAGTGTACAGGCAGTGATTTTAAATGCATGTGAATCGTCACTAACAATGGTGTTTTCTTGCCTCTCCAATATAAATTTGGAATATGGTTTATTAGATCTTCCAACAACGGGATTATAGGATTATTGTCGAGCGACTTTGACTTAAGCCAGAATTTACCAGCAAGGAAGGCACGACGCACAAATAAAGGCTGCAATAATAACTCTGTCTGCACGCTTGCCGATGCCTGATTGGTCAAATAAAATGTGTGGCGATATGGTGTGGCGTCGTCGTCTGATTACATTTGTTACTGGCACAATACGCTTGCGAATCGTGCGTTTGTTTAATATTAATTAGGATTTTAATTTTTGTGATTTGTGATGATTAAACAGATTTAAATATCTTCGTGTGGAACTAATAAGGATATAGTATGTCATCGTGCCTTTGGTGGTGACTAAGCATTCCAAATAACAAAAGAAATATATGTATAATTTCAAATAAAAAATATAAATTCGAAAGTAACTCTGTCTGTAATCTGTATGTTACGTTTTAACGCCTAAACCACTGAACGGATTTCGATAAAATTTGGCAAGGAGATAGATGGCATCCTGGGGAAGGACATAGGCTACTTTTTCTTCCTCTCTCTAACCTCGAAAACGAGTGTAAACATGTGTTTACATGATTACACTCGTTTTCGAGGTTTTAATTGTATACCCTCGTTAATTTACTACATAACGATGAACGCATTATAATTTGAATTTGCTTTTACAATGAAATGCAGAATATGTTTGGCTTTAATCGTTGCAATATGATTATTAATCCAGCAATGTCGTGTTTATGTGAAGGTAGTCAAATTCTAGTGTTGTTTGTTCCTACGGTTTCCCAAATTACGATTGGAATTTATTATTAAGTTGTAAACAAAATAGTTACGAAGCTTCTGTGTGCATTTATGTAATGGTTACCAAATTCTATGATAATGGCTAATTGCAGAAGTCCTATTTGCTCAACTAAGCTGTAAGTGTTTAATGCGATTATCTGTAAGTAGTAAATTATCAAAACAATAGCGTATAACATCAAGATATCAGGTCCAAACAAAACTAACTGACGACACGACGGGTGTAGATGAATATATAAAATAAAAAAGTTAATGCCAGACGAAGTGCGCCAATCGGACAAGACTAAAGAAGGAATTTAAAAAAATTAAATCGACTTCAAAAAGAAATTAACTCAAAATTATGAAATAACTTTAATTTCGGAAGTCGGTGGCAAAAAACTAAAGTTAAAATACAGATCCCAAGACACCGACTTCCGTAATTAAAGTTATTTCATAATTTTGAGTTAATTTCTTTTTGAAGTCGATTTAATTTTTTTAAATAACTTTTTCTTTCGTAATTTTTAGTTTTAAGTAAAAACTGGAATATTTGTTTGTAATAAATACGTAATAGTTTTGTTCTAAATATTGCATTAGAGTTTTACCAAGGTTTTGAGATGTTTTCCCTTTGACACTACCCAAGTAACATTTAAGCGGAAAAATATTATATTTACCAGCGCATTACCAGCTATAAGCTTAATAAATGATGTACAAGAGTGTAAAAATATGTTTAGGACTGTACTTTAGTATAACTGTACAACTGTATACAGTATAGCTGATTAACGGATGTATAGAGCCTAAATTTTTACCTTTAGCTTTTAAATAGCATTGGAAAATGCTAAAATGCAGACCGCGGCGTAAAAAACTGCGTTCAGCAACTTTATAAGACAATAACTGTATACTGCTCTCAAATTATACTTTTATATAACCTACTTCTGCATGAGAGCATTAAATATTGTTATAGCCTGAATATTGGTGTAAAATTACTCTATTGTTCAGAATTCAAGTTAAGCTTGATAATAGCTGTACAACGGAAATCTAGGATACTCTTAGCAAGCAGTTCCCTTTATAATAGTTTAATTCAATTCTGTCTCATGTAGAAGAGTTTAGATTTACTCCTTTTTAAAGCCTTATGCGATTGGCATACATTTTTCCCTTTTTACAGTTTTTCGTGTTTTAGAAGATTAAAGTTATTATTATAGTGTTGGCATACACAATTATCCAGCTTATCGATTATTTTGAAACTAATATAACCTAAAATCAGTCTATATATTATCCGATTCCTTGCTCACCGCCTTACGGGCCTTGGATCATAATGAGGTTTTCTATATTTTCAACTGAACCCTAATTAACTGTATTAATGAATATGAATAAGAATTTAAGGCAGCTTCTACAGTACTTAAATACTAATGTACAGACAATGTTACTCTTTAGGCTGAGATACGTTCTTAAATAACGACTCTGTTATGCAAAAAGCTGTATTAAGGGGTACTAGAAGAGCAAGAGCTGTATAAACTAAGGACGCCATTTTATAATAATTTATAAATTGCATTGCAATTTTACGAGATAATTTTTTGTTTGTTTTTGAAATTTCAGTACAAAATTACAAAAGATTTTAACTGTATAGTACACACAATTACGTTTACTATCAATAGAACAGTCCGGGTTACTCTTAAAACTGTTTTCAGATTTGATCACATATTTGTTGTTACAGAAAAAATGTATGTATATTCCTTATTTCGAAGGGGCGTGAGTTTTGAGCTTAAAACTAGTATACATAATCACATAAAAATATCAGTCGCAAGCATAACAACAACGATAAACAGGAGGAGTAGTACCAATTGGTTATTAAATATTTTTTCGCTTATCTTCAGATATGGCACATAGTAAATAAAATGGAGAATGAATTCAACCACGAACACAATTATAATATATTTATTCTTTTATTAAGATTTTCACAAGTTTGAGTCTGTATAAAAGAATAAAAAAGAAAATAAGAGAATGGAAGCAGTATAAAAGTATCTAAATAGTATCTTAGCCAGCCAAATAGTACAGCTATTATGCAGGTGTTATACAGCTAAATCTACACTTAAAGCTGTATAATTTTGGGGCCCATTTCAGAGTTACAAGGGCTGTATAGCTTGCTATACAGTCTTTATACAGCACGTTTAACAGCCTGCAGTAAACAAATAGTCCATAATACAGCTTTTATACAGTTTAAAATGTTACTTGGGTACACGCGTAGCTCGTATAAATAAGCCAGGCCGTCACACTTACACTTATTAGTCCATATCTTGAAATTTACTGAATCGATTTTGATGAAACTTGCACTGTTCCCTAAGTTGAAGTAAATGTAAGCCAATAAAAAAAAATGGTCACGACCGGTTAATAGTTGCGGAGAAATGCGTGGACAAACATACATACATCTATAAAATTTTGTATATTTGTTTGGAAGCCCTAATATATTGTCATATGTGAATATAATGCAGAACTTCCAATAATATTACATACATACGTGTCGAATTGATAACCTCCTTTTTTTTGAAGTCGGTAAAAATGAACATTAATTAATTTAGAAATCAGGACGTCTGGTAAAGGCGCAACACGTGGCAAGACTAAATAGGCACACTTTACCATGAACGTATAGGAACTTTGGTATAAATCCTACTTATATTATAAATGTGAAAATTTGTGAAGATGTTTGGATGTTTGTTACTACTCAATCACGCATAAACCGTTGAACAGATTTCGATGAAAATTGGCACATAGATAGACCATTTCCTGGATTAACACGTATGATACTTTTTATCTCGATATTACCACGGGATCGAAACTTACGCGGGTGAAACCGCAGAGCGCTGCTAGTGGTTTCATAAAACTAAAAGCACTCATGAACTCTTCAACTAGGATCAACAAATTGCTGGCAAGTCAAAAACCCCTATGCATCGAGATTAACTAAAAGTTTAAAATAATGAACTTAAAGTAATAAAAACTGCGTCACAAAATTTGAATGGAGTATATTACGATGTTGCTCTTAACTCCAATGGAACTCCAAAGCCAAACGAAACCTTCGAAGCCAAGCCCCCAAAACAGTTAAAACCGATATTCAAGTGAGTCCATTAACAAATTATGCAACTAACACTTCACCAAGTCGATACCAGTCAAGCCACTTTTTTGTTACACGCGCCCATGCTGGGTCAATCAACTTCTCTTCTAATTTTTACCCGCGTCATAATATTATGCATTAATAATTACCCTTCCTCATATCTGGGACATTTCCAATAATTAGCCGGGTCTCTTACAAAATGGCTGCCATGCATGACATTTCGCAGCACTTATGTGTTTACTGAATTATTATAACTGACTCTGTAATGACGATATCCAACGCATTGTTACATCAGCTGCGTCTCGTCCCGAATTCGTTCAGTGTATATTTATACACGTGGTAATAAAACGTATTTTATCTTTTAATTGTACCTACAATTACATCCCGATTAAAAGGAGACCTTGTAGTACTATTGTAAATGTCATTGCAGTGTCAAATTGCAATGCATTTAGCTATCAGGCTAGTTGATATAAATATTTATGTACATGAAGAAATCTGACACCTGCTATTTATTGAAACTATTGTCTTAGCTAATCAAGGCTATTAGGCTGATTTTTATCTATTGTTCCGTTAAGGCCTATGGATGAAGTTATTAGTAACAAGAAACTTGTTTTCAGATCCTCCTCTGCTCGTGACAAAAAGCACTTTCACACCTTATGATAAGTCTCAAAACTTCCGCAATATACTCAGTTTAGCAAAATTCAAAACAGGCAGTTGTCCTTGCTTCAGTTTTGCCACCTCTCTTTTCCTGGTCTCATATATTACTATCGCCTAGTCCGAACAGGGTCACTTTAGTACCTATTCCATCGTATTTCAATTTTGTTTTGTCATTTTTGTTTACTTCCTGCCTCTGTCTAGGCTACCACCACGCCTACCACGTTTCTGATTGAGTGTTTCCCGACTTCCTGTATTGATATTCTAATATTATTCACTGACTATAATCTTATATCCTTTAACTTTTTCTTAAGCATCGTCAAGGTACACAATTCTTATCGAAAGCAGTTTTACTTTAACTTCTTATCGCTGTTTACAGAAGTGCAATATCGCCTGTTCTGCTTGCTCATAGTTTGGAAATATTTAACCACAACCGGCAGAAATGGGTACAAGATGTTTATGTCATGTTTTTCAGTGTTTGATGTCAGTCTTTCAAAGAAGCCATTTAAATTAGGTTTAGCTAAATCGAACTCTGGTAAATGATTGGTAGTCTTGTCTCTAGTCACGTTAATAAATTCGTGTCTTCTTATCATTCTCATTTAACCTATTAAAATTAAGTTGTTTTTTTATCTTACTAATTTGGTTGGGGTCATCATATCGCGTGCGAGACGACCCCAATCATGAAAATATCACGTTTTGCACCGTGCGATACTGCTTCCATGCGCTTTGCATTATAATATTTATCTTACGGCAGATATTGATGAAATACTTTGAAAAGCTGTTTATTCAAATAGATTCTCTCAAATGTTTCAGATGCCTATGAGTTAAACAATCAATCATTGCTCTTTCTACGGTTAAGCTCATCAATTCCAAATAGCTTTATCTTCACCTTTCTTTAATATTGGTATTTGTTAGTTGTTCTAGTATTCAAGTCTTAAATACGTTTCACCACCTGTAAACTACTGTTTGTGTTAGGTAAAGTCACGTTCAGCTATAACCGGCTATCTTGTAGATCGTAGTTACAGATAATGAGTAAAATAACTAGGTCGTTTAACAACGTTCCACTACGACTACTCGTTTCGGTTAGTTTACTGTAGGGTTAACGAGATGATTAGGCGGATTCTGTTAGAAAATTCCTCGATATATCAGCGTCATATAGTCACTAGACTTAAATAATAATAACCGCATAGAAATCCAAATTTATAGCACTCGAGCTATTTTTTCTACTTCTTAATTTACATTTTTAAGGTTAGTTAATCTAGTGACGTTTGTTGACAGACCTTAATTTATGTCTAGCAGTGAACTGGGGACGTTTTTGACTGTTATGAAAATGATGAATCTCCTCATGCTGAGAATCCGTCATGTTTCCTGTAATACTAGTTAAAATCACTAGATCAGTTGAACCCTGTCTGGACGAGTTCATTTAGGAGTCTATAAAAACTGTCGTCACATCTTTAATTGTTCCGTTTCATCGCAAATTCATGTCGTCAAGTTTGAGACGTGCGCACAAATTGATTACTATATCAATGCCTATTGTCTTCAATCAAAGCCATGCCAAGGTCGTCTCTGTGTCCACTATTACTATTTATTGTGATATCGAAGCTAGATCTTACTACGTCTATTTACTGTAATTAATATCCTTCCAAGATAATGGCCATTGTTATATATTTTCTTATAATAAGTACATTTTCAAATTATTTGCATCTTCTTTTGAACTTCCTGACATTTTCTTTCGATTAATACATTATTCTGTACTCCGTAGCAAAGTATCTGTAGCCAAAAATAATAAGCAGACTCCTAAAAATAACTTTTACAAAAACGTTTTATTATTTGTATCCATTACGCAACCGGTTTCGTTCGATTTATTTAAAGAATTCCTTGTCGTCTTTTAAAGATCGCCTTTTTGTGAAAGGATAATTGCCTTAGGAGTAAGAACCTCTAATATGAAATCGTAGTAACTAAATCCGATGGCTTCGTCTGCTTGCTTAAACACTTCATTGTACCAACTGTACTGAATCCAGTAACTGCTCCGTTGGTCTCGTGGTTGCAAGCGCGATTGCTGAACCTGGGGTCCTGGGTTTGATTCCCAGGTCGAGCAAAGTGTTATTGAGTTTGTCAATTGGGAATTTCTTAATAATAGCTCGGAGTTTGGAAGTTGGCGGTATGAAACCCCTGTGACTCGGAAAGCACTTTAAGCCGTTGGTCCTGCGCTCGATCTCTCTCCGGTCGAGTCGGACTGTGCAAGAAACCGACTGACTGTGACTGTGTGTGTGTGTGTGACTGAGTGAATCCTTTGATTTAAATTATAGGTCAGCTTTTTATAAGTCAGACTTGCTTAGATACAGCTATATTGAAAACAATGATAACCTCTGATCAAACCATTAACATGATCACATGATAATCACACCTTGAAGGGTCATGTCACCTCTCCATATCACAATTTATAAAATTGCTGTTGATGTTTATATTATTAATAGAATATCATTTACCGTACAATGATAGATCACGACTGCGACATGATATTCAGATAAAGACAAGTCAATGGGTCAGTTTCAAAAGTATAATTATATTACTCACAAGACAAAAATTACACAGTACCTAATAAGGAAAATCTTGTGGAAGTACTTAAACACTATGTGAGCGGACAGAAGTATTTTATAATGCATGGACTCTTCAAATACTGAAGTATTGACAATCAAGGTAGTATGGTTAACTGAATTTAAAGACCTACTAACTTATACAGAATGGCATAGAAATCGAAGCGCAACCTGTAACCGTGCATTCAGTAAATGATTCTGAACCCGGGGGAGTTCAGAATCATTTACTATCCCATGTGTTTAAATGTTTCTAAAATCTGGTGTTTCCTACATGCACTGAATCCATGATTACAGGTTGCGCGTCCTGCCACCCTGTATAGTTATGTGACTACTATGTGACGTAGGCCCATTTTAAGCATCATCAACGGTCATGATGATACTAGATAGAACTGGAAAACTCACAAACAATTTCTAATGGCCGTGTATTGAACAGCAATGGTTCTACATGTGCCTTTCGTTAAGAAAGATACCCTAATGGAAAGCAAAGCAATAATTAGATATGGAACGACATAGATTGCATCTGTTGCAAGAATGGGAGCACTTTAACTAAGACATAGGAAACAAAAGGATAGCTTTGTTTACTGTGCCATTAGTGAGAAGATTCTAATGATCATCATTTCATTAATGCTAAAAATGTTATCTATTGCCTCTCTGTCTGTAGTATCTTGGACAATCATTGATATTGACTCATTACATAGCAAGGCCATCGTTTATTCAAAGATTGCGTTCCAAATTAATTGTTTAGTTGAATGAACATGCAATATCTTCTCATTATGTATTAGTTAAGTAATTTAATCATGTGACATATTTATTATGTAACTATCAGTTGCCTGGGGTATCACGATTATCATTCTTATCTTAATTGAGATTATGGCTATACACATGCATGTCTTTGACAGTGATATTCACCTTCACTTTTCTTCGTTAGATCAGCACCTATAGTGGTATGATCATCCGTCACTAGGTCAATGATGATTACAGTTTGTTTTGTATACTAGAATTCCATTAAAAAGAATTTATTATTGATTGAATATAATTTATTTTACGCATTTTTTGCCAGACTTAACTTAAAGACGAAAAAAATGTCTTCGCATTTATCGTTCAAATAATGCACTTGAATTGCATGATAATTTTTAGTGATCCTATTATCAATTTATCATATAGGTTATCATTATCAATACGTTTTGATGGATCATAAAACTTTGATCCTTAAACAGTGATTCAGATATCAGGTCAGAGATAACGGGATTCAAATGAGAGCGTATCCGCAGACTTGACCTGGGGCCAATACGTGGTTCTCGTACCAAGATATACTTTATAGAACAAGTTCGTGGAGACACTTGGATTTAATTGTGTTGGAATTTCTTATCTCTAATTGCCTAGGAATCTCAGATAGTTGCAATATATCCTTACTAAGTAATCTTTATCAAAGCTATTAACTGTATTGTCTACAAAGGTGGTCCTAAGATGTAAATTTCTACTCTTTCCATGTTTCTATAGCGCTATTCTCCTTACTCACATCTTTGTTACGAGAATGGCAAGAACAGTCACCACTGATCTCTTTGCTCAATTATTATATCGTTCAGTTAGTGACTTGTCTCTTTTGTTTCATTCTATAATATCTATCATTGTTTGCTGTACTTATTTAGTCATTTAGCTGCGGTTATTCGGCCATCTCTTTATGTGCTGTGCGGCCTGGGCCCAATTCTTTGTTTTGCATTCGTGAATCACAACTTTATATTTAACATTTCAGTAAATGCATGACCTGTTTTATTCACGTTATATTCTGCATGTTTCATTTCAACACATTGTGTATTTATTGAAACTGAAATGCTCGGAATGCCTCAAGGCACTCATCAAAATTCAAAGTTTAACACGTCAACCACAGATTTCTCGTAAAACCTTCACAAGTACAGTAAGTACTTCAAAATATCTTAAATAAATTCTAAGAATTTAGTTTTCTACCTGGGAGTTCAATACCTTCGTAAAATCAATATCCATCTACATACAAATATTGCACAAAAGGTTGATTAATATCTGACTTCTCAAAATTTCCACCGCTTGCCAGTGAGTCAGCTTCGGAAGATTTAGCCCAAACTTAATATATCTTTCAGCATAAAATATGATCATAACATATGCGCTCGCCATCCAGTATTCGTACTTATGACGAAAGCATTTCATATTCATAATTGGTCACACCATCTATGAATTTGTAAGTGATAAGCAGTTATTGCCGCTTGTATATTTTACGGTTTAATTCCTTGTTTAACAATGTACGTACTTTCCATTTCTACGAGTAACGTGTCTTTATTAGTTGGAACTGCATTGAAAAGAAAAATAGTTAATTCAAATTCTGCTTTCATAACCGGTACCTTAAGCTCCGCGCGTGACTGATGGGTCACGAAACAATAGAAAATCAATTGTGTCTTATTAGCGGAGCTTGAGGGGTTAAGCCAGAACAAATACATATATGTATTTACTACAAAGTTTAGAATCGATGAAGTCCACCAAACTATCGTAGATCGTTACAATGTAACTCTGCCCTAACATTTCATGCTAATGTATTAAAATCGGTGCACAGACTTCTTGTAAAATGGGAGCAATGTATCGCATTGACCTTTTCCGGACCACCTTCACGCAGTTTCATTCACTATAGGTAGTGTTTTAAAAATACTATATTTCAAGTTACTACGTCTTGTTGTATCTTTGAAGTTTTAACATCAAGTGTCAAGTATTCACCTGGTGATAATTAAGTGAGCAACATACATTGCGTTACATCCATTATCTTATAGTTGTGCATAATATTCTTGATGAGTTCTTTGTGTAGTCATTAGAATCTTTCATTTTCCTTTTAGATAGGGAATTTTATTTGTTCTACTCTCCTTTTTTTTCGCAAACTTGGTATAGATGACAAATCTGTTGGTCACTCCATAGTCAGTCGTTTATCTACTGTTCTGGTATTCCTTAACATTAAGCACACTTAAGGCAAAGCAAATGTTTATCTTGGAAATATGTAATACGTTCGGCTATGCAGTCTTCACGTTTTTTTTTTAAATAAGTACTTGTCTATGGCATGTAATGTAATGATGACTGCTAAATAAAAAGGCTATTAAGCGGTAAGATAATTTTTTTATGATAATATCTTTGAATTTATTGTAGGTACTTTCAATGCCATTATGATATGACACACCTCCTTTCAACAGCTTTCAGTCTTCCGCATACGTCATGCACTCATGAACACGAAACAAATAAAAGTGCTTAACGTAAAATATTGACTCCACTAAGGATTGTCTGGTATTATTGAACAATTCAGAAATTCTGTATAATTATAACTGGTCAACATGAATTTTGAGTCTGAGTTCTGTACCTCTGATTTTGATTACTTATGGCTAACTAAAGAAAGAAAAAATATTTTTATCTAATAAAGTTTGCTTTTGAAGCTACCAGAACGAAATTTCAAATTTTATGGAAAAAGCACTATTGTTTAATGACAATTATATTTAAAAGGAAAACAAATTTTGAATTCTATATTTTTATTAACTTTCATTACAAAATAAAGCATAAATAAATCCACAAATACAAAAAAAAGGTTTAAAAATTAATAGTTTTGGTATTTCTTTTGTATGAGTAAGAACTTTCTCGTATGAGCCCCCAAATGTAGTCACCCATCATGTTCTCATTATATTGACCTTGATATCGTTGTTCGAAGTTCAGTACATCTTGGTGGAAGCATTCCCCTTGCTCTTCTGAATATGCACCCAAGTTGTCTTTAAATTTATCCAAGTGAGCATGTAGCATGTGTACTTAAGACACATTCTGCAAATGAAGTGCCCATATTTTATCTTGACATCGTACGGGTAAATTAAAATAAGCTTCATAGGCTTCACAGAGTTTCATATTTGATGACAAACTAAATTTTTTGGCTCTCACTTTAATAAATTCGCCGCAAATATAGCAAAAAGAGTTCACGTCATTTTTACACTTTTTGGAAGACATTTGTAGGCCTCGTGATACATGAAATGCGTTTTTCTTTTGGAACACGCACGCGCACACCACCGTGACAGTCTGCCACTCACCGTTTCATACCCACAATCCCCCCTCACCCCTCTCTTGCATCTTAAATGCAACGGCTCCTCAAAAAATCTGCCAAAACAGCATATATTTATTTTTCATTATATAGAGGTACAAAAGCAAACTTTATTTATTACTAATGGAGTTTCTGCCTACTTTTCGATGTATACAATCAGAAAATATTCACTAAATAACAGACTCAAAAAAAAATTATTTTTTTGTTGACCGGTGAATTATCTATTTCAAAGTTTTGTCGAAATTAATTTGAATCTATTACGGCAAATATCAAAGCATCATTCTATGGCCACAGTCTATCAATTGATTGTTTTGAACAAATACGTTTTATTTGTTCAGATGATATCGACTTGGAAGGTAAAACACACCCAGTCATTGTCTTCTTATTGCGTCAGCGTATGTCATTCAGCCTAAGCAACTCTATTTTACAAATCTTTGTTAAATCTAAGAAAATAAAAGTTAAAATTGTAATGGAGTTATCTTGTAACCTTGCTTGATTCTGTGTAGTGGTGTAAAAAACTCGTAAAGATACTGGAATTCAGATTTGAGTTAAACTCTATTTGAACAACAGATAATATTGTCAGAAATCTGAATCAGTTGAAAATATGAGTAACTATGTATAAGAAAAAGTATTTGCACTTTGGCGAAGGATGGAATCCGAAATTCAAGCTGAAAGTTGACACTCGTGAAGTATTAATAATACGCGATGTAATGTTGATACTACATTCGATATCAATTCTAAACACGAGGCACTTCTCACAAAGTGAAATATTATAAATGTTATTTCTTTTACTTCCACTCCACATTGTTATGAATAATAAAATTGTGACACAACTAAGTAATTGTAAACGTATCTACGTATACAATTACTAGGTACTAAGTTCTTTCATAGCATAAGTTTATACTCTATCAATTTTTGTTCTTTCTGCTATAGCATTATCTTCCTTATCGTGCAGGTTCCAAAATATATTATTGTATATTTCGGAATCTTCCTCAGATTTAGCAGAAAACTTTGCAGCTTTCCTTCCATTTCCTTCGAATGTTTATGCAGTTATTGGCTGAATCCCAACCTAGATTTTATCTTATCTGTTTATCAATACTGCAGAAGTGTGAAGACTGTTAATCCCGAGAATAACGACCTTTTGGGGCTTCTTCTAAACTTAGATCACTTTGTTTTTGACACTTGCACTGCTGTCAGAATTTGTAAGGTTTGAAACCTCTTGTTATTGTAGACAATAAAGGAAGAGGTGCTTGATGATTAACTGACTTCTTTACGTGTAATTTTGATCTGATTAGATTTTTTACCGAGATTGGTTTTATTTGTCCAAATATTAATCTTCCTCAAAAAGTGCAATGTCAGATAAGAGCAAGACATTAACCTTGAGAGGAAATACAAAAACTAAGACAAAAATATATAGTAGTTTTACGGATTTATTATTTCTGATTAATATATTAAACAGACAAAAGCTTTGAGATTAGGCACCCACATGATACGCATATGCTACGTGGATGATAATTTAAATGAAGTCGGAACTTTCTCTATTAAAATGTGTTGAATATTATAACTGCAAAGACTATTATAAAGTTATCTAGATTAATAGCATCATGATAAGGCTCACTATTATCGTCTTAATACGTAGTAAAAGTCGCTATAAGGATAATATGACGTACAATGTCAGGGCCTTCATTATTTACATTATTATGTGAACATATTATATAACATTAAAATGTTTGCCTTATGCAGCTGCTAGTCGTATGTTTCGATAATCGAATAGGTTTTCCGCTTATGTGTAATATCGTCAAGAATTGTTTTAGGTAGTAACTCCATGAAGAGATTTCTGTGTTCTCTGGTTCTGATTATATTAACCGGTATTTTGTGGTTTTGGTCATTTTCATCAGGGTAAGTTCTGGTTTTGGTTTTGAAGGTAAAAGTCTATACCAGTAAGTATATTTATTCCATTGCCATAGAGTATATTGATGTATTTATATATTCAATATACATATTTAAATGTGTGGAATAATTTATCTAGTTTTTACGTATATGCCTGTTGAATATTAAGTAAAGTCTGACGTTAATTTGAACAAAAAATATCGTAGTCATGATTGATTGTATGTAAAGTGATTTTGTATATTCTTTTGTTTTCTTTACTTTCAAGTGGTTTTCGTTGAAGACTTGAAGCCGGTTACAACTGGATGGAGTTTGTTTTGCATTTTGAACGATATATTCTTTGACTTTTAACTTATTGTATCGTTTACCATTGATAAAACGGTCTTGATTGGAGAATAAGGCGTTTTTATCTTCTTTGTTTATTTTATTTCGCTGTTATCCAGTCTTAACATAATTTCCATCGATTTTCTTATCCTCGCTACGATAACGTTCAACTTTTAACATTAGAATTTTGTAATTGAGTGAAGCTTTTGATACTTAGTATTAATATTCAGGAAATATTTTTTCATTGCATAGAAATAAGAGTGTAGCACAGAATCGGTCGAAGTGGAGGTGCTTGGGGTAGGCCTATGTCCAGCAGCGGACGTCTTTCGGCTGAAATGATGAAGTGTGTAGAATCCGAAAATAAATAAAAATAAATTAAGTCTCACCGATACGAAATTGAGAAATCCTTTGTATCCTCACGGAGTCAGGCACCAGGCGTCGCAGACAAAAATAACACCACACGTTTACGTTATTATTAAAAGTTTTCACAGTTCGAAAATATTATTTAATCGCGTAAATACGACGAAGAGTCGTGCATCCCCTACGAACCGCGGGCACACACTGACCCGTTGGACTGATTGAACGCCGGACGCTCCCGCGCTTTTTTCTTCGACAGTGCTCCGTGTCGGGCAACGCGAACGCGTCGAATTCAGCCTATTTATTTTTAATTTCAATCAGGAGTGTGTGTACCTTCGAGCACGTGACAATGGCAGGTCAGTATTCTATGGTCAAAAAATGTTTTACCAGACTGTTATCATTTTGTGAATGTTTGTCTAAGGTTAAAGTTTCAGTGACCTGTTTCTGGTGTTGCTAGATTGCCTGTGATTTGTTACTATTATTTATACACATGTCTCCGTTCATGGAAGCCGAGTAGCCGACCCATATAATTACGGAACTAGTCTTGGCGGTAATGTTAGGGCCGCGCCTTTTATAAAATGTCTACATTTGAGTTGAGTTGAGTACCGACATTTTTCTTGGGAGCAAATTACGGTCATCCATTGCCATGATGGCATTCGAAACGTGAATGCAAACCCATGGTTAGGACCGATTTTACATCATTAATGTAATATTTTCCTTGAGTACTTTTAGTTCCATACTATATTAACTCTTCGTTTTTTGTCCAACTTTAAATACAAATTATTTATCCTGCTGAAGCACCATTTTTCACCATACCTATTTTACAACAAGGAATCGAGAAATATTATGTACTTTCTTAGGTACAGTACAAACGCCCAACCCATTAACCCATTAGGTACTTAAACTGTCATGTCAGGCACTTCAGGCACACGGCCTGACGCTAGTGAAGGTTTAAGTTTCAACGTTTTTGACCGGGTAGTGTAAGTGTTAAAAAGTTATTTGAGTTCCATCTTCCAGTACAAGAACTCTCTGTGTACTATGAGTTCCATTTTCCAACACAGCGCGGAATCCTCTTTGTACTGTCAATATGAGATACTTCAACGCAATTAAATCTAGAATTACCTGCGTACCCGAGGGTTCTAACAAGTTATTCGCGATTTTTTATCATCCATCACAAAAACCAGATGTCATTAAAAATGTAAATTAAATTGCTAGTACATAACTGTATCCAACTATTTCAAGTAGGTAGAGTTTTTAATTTAAGTATTATTTGTTTTTGTTTATGGTTCTCAATAACAATGAACTCACCGGCAAACGTTGACAGATTACTAACTACTTTATTAGTGTGTCTATACGTTACTTGCGTGGCTTCCATCATGGGCCATTGTTGGCAAATGACATAAAGACTTATGGGGTCAAGGTCACTGGGCGGAGAACTTAGAATTTAAAATGAGACCCATTTGATTACAGCTATAGCGGAAACAGTTTTTATACGCAAAATATTATGCATGGAAGTAATTTTGAGCTTTTGAGCCCGCAAGATAAAACTGGTTTTTAAATGTATGACGGCACGCTATGACCCGTTTCAGAAAAAAAAATCTAAAATGCTGGCCTTGAAAATGATCATGAAACTGAAATTGAAATTAATAATTAAAAGAGTTGACTGAAATTGCATATTATTACTCAGTACTATTAATTTTCCTTAAATAAATAAATAAATATAATATAATAATATTATAATTGTTTTGTGTTGTGTGGATATTTTAATTGTTTTTCATTTCATTTACCTTGCTTGAGACAGCATGCCGATAAAAATGGGTTCATTAGAATGCAACAAGCACGATTTCAATCTTCAAAGATTGTACGAAAAATATAGCGCTATCTTCACCCGAATCCTGACATTCAGAACTTGTAATCTATAGAGCATTATTTAATCAAAATACCTATAGAAATAATCATATCTTTTTAACTTGTTATATTATTATGAACCTGAACCTATATTTTTACGATTTGAACTTGGTTTAATTCAACCCAATAATGGACGGACGACCTAAAGAAGGTGGCTGCACTGGATGCGGAAGGCGGAGGACAGGGTATAGTGGCGTTGCCTGGGAGAGGCCTAGATGCCCAGCAGTGGACTGCAATAGGCTGTTTGTTGATTGATGCATTCCATCATTCTGCTGCCCTTATTTCAATATATTTACGGTCTTCGCCACATGTCTTTTTCTTCCATACTTCTCTATTAGTCGTCGTCATCTCGGTAGTCATCGGCTGTCCCATTTCAAAACCTAGTAAGAGACATTTTTTTACAAAAATCGTTTTATTGCATAATCTTGCTAACCTAGAAGGTCTCTACCAAATACAAAAACACCAGCGTTTTAAACTTACATAAAAGGAGATATATTTAAGCATCGATACCTATTAAGTGCACCATTTACTCCCTAGTGCCCATTTTAAAACCTATCGGCTGTCCCATTTCAAAACCTAGTAAGAGACATTTTTTTACAAAAATCGTTTTATTGCATAATCTTGCTAACCTAGAAGGTCTCTACCAAATACAAAAACACCAGCGTTTTAAACTTACATAAAAGGAGACATATTTAAGCATCGATACCTTTTTTTTTTTTGTTCTCGGGGGGAAAATCCTCATGGACATCCTCCGCCCTGGGGAAGGCGGAGGGGCGTGCCGGACTCTTACCGGCTAAAAACCACCCCGGTGTTCCCTTCCTGTACCTATTGTCGGGGGTACGGGTATCGCTTGCGCATTCATCCGCGCCCCCGGCAGGTATTGGCCCGCCAGATGTTCGTAGGCGGGCCCCGTCACCCTCTGCGGATGCCACTCAGTGGCCGCAGGAACTCCCACTTAGAGGCGCGCGCGGAACACTGCGCCGCCGCCTCGAGGCCTGTTTCTGATCGGGCAACAGACGCCCCTAGTCTGTCGCCCGCAGGCCGCGCCCTATGGTGGCCGGAGATCGTCCGCCACCCTGCGACGCCCGGTACGTCTGCTGCGGGCCGGGAGAGAGGTAACAGCTTCTCTCTCCCTTTCCGCCGCCTCCTTTAGCGACATTACGTCCTCACAAAAGGAGGCGACGGCCGTCCAGCCGCTCTCGCTCCCGACCATGTATGAAATAACGGCCGGAAGCGAGAGGTCGCCCGCAGCATCGACTGCCGCGACCAGGTCACGGCGCTGTATTGCCCAGGCTGGGCACTCCTCCAACGTGTGCAGCGCCGTGTCCTCGCGGCAGCTGTCACAATGGTGACATTCGGGCGTCGGCTCCCGGCCTATCTGACACAGGTACTTCCCGAAACACCCATGTCCGGTAAGCACCTGCGTCAGCCGGAAGCTGAGGGCGCCGTGGCGTCTCTCCAGCCACTCCTTCATCACGGGTCTTACCGCCGCTATCGCGGCGTGCCCTAAGCATCGATACCTAGTAAGTGCACCATTCACTCCCTAGTGACCATTATAAAACCTATCGGCTGTCCCATTTCAAAACCTAGTAAGAGACATTTTTTTACAAAAATCGTTTTATTGCATAATCTTGCTAACCTAGAAGGTCTCTACCAAATACAAAAACACCAGCGTTTTAAACTTACATAAAAGGAGATATATTTAAGCATCGATACCTAGTAAGTGCACCATTTACTCCCTAGTGACCATTTTAAAACCTAGCAAGTCACTTTAACTAATTCAAAACCTCTTTTACAACCATTAGCATTTTTTTTACCAATATTACGTTTATGCGCTCTCCTGTAAAATGTCATTTTAAGTCCTTACTAGGTTTTGAAATGAGGCATCCGTCATCCCCTTTCTAGCCATATTCATGTTTCACACAGTCCATCCATCGTTTCTTTGGTCTTTCCCTACTGTTATAAACTTATAACCATCTACATTCACTCAAAACTGTCTTCTCATTGTTCTCACTCCTCCACATTACACGCCCATACCATGACAACCGATTTCCATTTCATTTTCCGAAAATTATAATACGCACGTCTCTCTCATTATGATGCGTAATTCACATTTATGTAACCGCTTTAGTTTTATTTATACATCAGATGTAATAAAAATATTATTAAAATAATGGCATCATTAATGCGTAATACACTGTACGGACGGATACTCCACTGATAGCAATATTCCAAGAGGAATAAATTGCTGAAATATAAGTACCAAAACCAACCGACTTCCAAAAAAAAAACAGTACAAAGTGAAAAATAACTTTAATTTCGGAAGTCGATGTCGTTGGTTCTGTATTTTCGTTTTTTGACACCGAATTTCGAAATTAAAGTTATTTTTCATTTTGTAGTGTTTTTTTTTTGGAAGTCGGTTGTTTTTTTTTTTTGTAAAAATGTTTTTATTTTTCACTTTTTAGTTGTAGGTACCTACAACTAAAAAGTGAAAAATAAAAACTTTACTTGTAGCCTACCTCAAACAAATTCTTATAACACATCGAGATATAATACTAACGTACTAGAGAAGCTACGTCAAACAACTGAATTGTCCTATTCTTCGTAATTTGAATCTTTAGTTCGCTGCAGCGCTAAAATAATAACAATTCGTCTAAACCGTAACTAATTTACCACAGCGCTAGATTTGCTGCAGAAGTGTATTTATTCTCGGCAAAAAGGTCTTAAGCGCCATGTAAATCACGGCACTTACGCGTTTTCTTCGAAAAAGTGCAACAACATGTCTTCCCTATAGACTATGACAGGAGTACTACAGACTGGACAACGTAGGTATTTTGCCTACAGGGTTTATTTCATAATTATGTAATAGACAATTTATTTTTTTGATATATTTTATTTAGTTACCCTTAAATAATATGAGTTTAGTCATCTTTTGCCTTTTTGTGGAATAATCAACGCTTTGATCTGTTTTTGATTCATGTTTTAAACGAATAGCTAAAAAAAATTATATTGATACTCACATCATCATAGGGCACAGCAGACTTCTTTAGAAAATGCCTTCACCCTTTCGTAACATACTTAGGTATCATCCTCACGAAAATGCAACGAACATATATTATGTAACTATGATCGGATGGTAGCCAGGTCTCTTCACAGCGATTGTTTTGAACAAATCGGATCCATTTTTCTCTATTTTTATGACTTGGACGTAGAAATCTGGATAAGAATTTAAAATAATTAATTACATCCAAAACTAATTAAACATTAATGTAAAAACTGTCTGGTTAATTATGATATATACTATAGGAAAATTTATTAAATCTTTTTCTACCTAAATATATATAATTATTAGTTTTAACAGGACTTAGCACGAACCTTTCATTTATTTATACCTGCTGACGTTTCGATGTAGTTACGTAAGACTAATAATTATCTGTTTAAAGTGCGATAGTTTAAAAAACTAAATATTAATATCAACATTAAAAACACAACATACCGACGCTTTCCGCTACAAAGGGCGTAACTCCAAATCCCATACTTTTGGCAATGAGCAAAAAACAAAATAAAAAAAAACTTTTTTAAATAATTCTTTTCTTTCTATACTTATAAAATTGAGTTCTAGGAAGAAAGTTCTTAAATTTTGGCAGTCCTTTGCCTCATTTAATTACAATTATGTACAACAGTTATTAACGAAGTTACCATGGAGTTACACCCCTGAAAACCTAAAAAAATGTAGATACAACCCATAATTAAGTAGCCTGGTAACAAACGTCTGCAGTAAAAACCGGTTATGTACATACAAGAGTAATTTTTATAGTTGTAAAGACAATTTTTTTTGCAAAATATGTAGATACCCCCTGTTATTATTAGTAATGCAATAACTCTATGAGCAATTTAATTAATAAGGATCGATAATAATTATTTAATAAGGATAGATTTTAGGTATTTTTGAGTATAAATAATGATTACTTGAGTAAAAATGAAATAAAAGGTGTTAAAAATCAATACGTATTTATATAATAGGAACGTTCTGCACATACACAACAACTAAAACTTACAACTTATATGCCGCGATTTATATACTTAATTCAAATTATTTTTTTTATTAATTATTACGTGTAAACATAGACAAATCACAATAAATAATTATATTAATTGAGTAAAAAGGTTGACAATCAACAACAACTTCTGCATTTTATCTTGGTGATATTATTCAAGTGCTCATTGATCGCTTTCAACTTCATCCTCTTCATCAGTTTGAGGAAGAGTTTCGATAATCTGAGATTGATAGGGCAGTTATGAGTATTCAGCATGAAAACGTTTTGGAATTGATCCATTTTCACACCACCATTTAAGATCATTATATTTAGCAGTAGCAATAGGCAGGCTACTTGTATATAATGGGTGTAAGTTTAATACCATCACTCCTTTGTATCTCTCCCTTTTTTCTGTAGATAGTTCCACAGTTCTATTGTTCCTCTTTCCTTTTCCTTTATATTTTGTATCTTTAAACAATTGCATAGTGTGTGTGACTCAGTGCCTTCCCTCATGGAGTATTTGAATTCCATTTGATCCAAAGTCTTCTTTTTGAATTTTCAAATCCCTATATTTGAATTGTTTCAGCGATTCTTTAGTGAATGTTTTGACAGCTACTTCCTCCCAGTTTAAAAAATCTGTGTGGTCCATAACCGTAACCTTATACGGCCTTGGTCTTTTTCGTGCTGATTCAAAGTATGTGCCCCATTGTGATGGGCTCCAAACTATGAGCTTTCTTACTTCTCTTTCAATCGTCGCATGCATCGAATCAGCTGGCATGTATGTATGCCCTGGTAATAAGAAATTTATCTATATGACTTGCAAATTTTGTGAAAACATTAAAAATAGTTTAATGCCGCCAAGACTGTTTTGTTTTTGTTTTGCCCACCACATAAATCGCAGTATAATAGCAAATTCTTATAACCTTTTTCATCAAGAGCTTTTAGGTAGGTAAACAAGCAAGTGGCTATCTCATTGCTGCCCCTCTTACCCTCACTTTCACCCCAAGTAAAACAGTATCCTTCTTCGGTACCACTTTCATAAACTGTGAAGTTATAGACGGCGTATTTTCTTGAGTAGTAAAGGAGCATACTTTCCCCATGTGGGGTATTTAATACTTTTTGTAAATTGACGGTTTCATTATCAATTGTATGCAAGTCTTGATGTACAGTAAATCTCCTAGACATAGCTTTTTAGGGTTCCGTAGTCAACTAGGAACCCTTATAGTTTCGCCATGTCTGTCTGTCCGTCTGTCCGTCCTCGCTTAATCTCTGTGACCGTTAGCACTAGAAAGGTGAAATTTGGTACCAATATGTATATCAATCACGCCGACAAAGTGGTAAAATAAAAATTAGAAAAAATGTTTTACTAGGGTAGCCCCCCTATATGTAAAGTGGGAAGTGATTTTTTTTTTAATTTCAACCCTAACGTGTGATATATTGTTGGAAAGGTATTTAAAAATGAATAGGGGTTTACTAAAATCATTTTTTGATAATGTCAATAATTTCGGAAATAATCGCTCCAAAAGTAAAAAACAATGTGTCCCCCCCCCTCTAACTTGTGAACCATAAGTTTAGAAAATATGAAAAAAATCTGAAAAGTAGAACTTTATAAGGACTTTCTAGGAAAATTATTTTGAACTTGATGGAAACAACAGTTTTTGTACAAAAAAGACAAAAAGTTGTACAAAATAATTGCAGGAGCGCGAACATAATGGATACCCACTTTTTTTTTCCAAGATATGAATATTGAATCTTTCTTTTTCTTCTTCACTCATATCCTTCTGATCTTGAATGCATAAAACACATTTATCTTTTTTTGGCATGTGAAAACTGACATGATTGTAATCATCACGAAATATATCTTTGAATACTCTCTCGCTAACTACTTCGATTTCCTTTTTTATGCAGTAATTTACGTCGATTTTATAAAGATTTGCAATGTTTTTCAAATCTAAATCACAAATAAAATTGTTATGTTATGGTGTTTTACCCCGTTTTTCATTCGAGAAAATATGTATGTTTGTAGTTACACCAAGTTTGCTGTCGAATTGTAAAATAATTGTATTTTTTTTGTAGGTCGTAACTCACAATTTATTTTGTTATTGTGTTTTACCCCGTTTTTCATTCGAGAAAATATGTATATTTGTAGTTACACCAAGTTTGCTGTCGAAATGTAAAATATTTGTGTTTTATGACTCGGTTTTGCGAAAAAGTGATGTTTAGCTTTAAGAAAATGTGGGGTAGTAAAAACCATTTTTTTCACCGTAGCGCAATTTCAAATATACAGATCGAAAGAGCGTGAAAAACTAAGTAAGACTGCATTAAAAAGTGAATTTGGCCAAAATGGTCTTTACGCCCTTTGTAGCGGAAAGAGTCGTACGATATTTTCACCGTAATGTCAGTCTAATCTACCTACATTGCACTCTGTTTGATTAGTCTATGACAAACAATACAATATGGCGCGTGGTAATTATTTAATTTGTAAAACAAGGAAATTAGTTTACTTACCGATGAAACGTAATAGGGAATATGCATGATTTTTTTTTATTTAGAAAATTAATCCTCATTCATGTAATAAACAGTTTAGTAAAACTGTTTTTCGGATAACTATGAAATTAAAAAAGATATGAGCCATCGAAGATTTGTTTCTATCTCTTTCTCGCAAAACGAAATTTAACACGGAGTTTATATGGCCGTAGTGACATGTGACGTCACAGTCTATGTCGGATCTCTCTGTCTAATTGGTGTGTAATCAATAGTTTTAAATGCTCATATCAGCCGTGTTTCTTGGCCGATTTTAATTTTAATTTCACTTTTTGTCATCTCTACTACGGTATTTTCATATTTTGTTAATAAATGCCATGAAAAAAATTCATGCATATTCCCTATTCCTTTGCACTTTGCCGTGTTCCTTGAATTATTAGTACAATATCTCAACTAAAATATCTCAACACACACCAAGGCATTTTTCAAAGGCAAGATTTTTTCTATGAATTAATGTATTATTGTCGGAAGTACTAGGCGCGAAAGAGCTAGAGAGCGACTGAGTGAGGTGCGGCGCGATCGCCGCAGTTCAACGAGACAAAGTAGGAATTTACGGTGTCTTCTCTAGTACGTTAGTACTTATATCTCGATGTTATAACACTTGCTATGTGAATATCAGTAAGGAAGCTATTGAACACATCTGCATACCCCTTTAAAGGTTACAGGCGTGATGCTATGTTGTGTGATTGCGTAAACAATGCAATTGCGGTTGATTTGCTGGCATTTATTGAAGAGTTCCGTGGTCTGTCTCTTGAGATCTTCCTCCTTTTTTGAAGTCGGTTAAAAATAACACGATATCACGCCTGTATTCCCTCAAGGGTGAGGTAGAGGCGTACCTATACCTAGCACACCGACATTTTGCCAGTTATGTTAAAGTCCCATTTAATAAGGTGCGAGCCTACTGCCATCAATCGAGCACAAATCCAGACTCCGAGCTGCTTCTAAAAACAAAAACAGTGGCACTCCGGGAGTGCCGACAGAAGCGAAAACTTGAACAATTATGTGTGTATTTTGTGAATCGTCTTATAAACAAAACACGCGCGGTACCGGCTACGGCCATCCGTCTTACGAATTTTCAGATCAGGTCACGTGTCCTGACGCGAGTTTAACATTTTTTACCCATTACAAAAAAAAATGTACAACGTTGCTAAAGAAATTTTCACTTCAAAAATTCAGATGGAATGAATGGTGGTGAATTTGGAAGTAAGTACCAAAATATTGTAAGAATCGTACTTTTGACAGCAAATTATACGTATTCAGCATCTCACTGAATAACTCATTGACTTGAACCAAATCTACCCTCAAAATGAGAGAGATTAAAACAAGCCTTCAGCCGATACCAAATTTTCTTCACCTGTTAACGACCAGACGGAAGGAGATTATGTGGGATGAGCAGGACTCTTTCAACAAGAACTGGTCCTGAGCAGCTTTAAATAGAGAGAGTGACATCACAGGCCTTTTAATCATAATAACAAGCAGAAAGTTTTTTGGCCAAATTGTTAATTCTAACAATCCCAATTAGGCTTCTAAGTATCTACTTAAAACAATTAGAGTGAGAAGCCCCACAAGTCCACAAGTACAGTCGAATACGTAACAGTTTACCTATGTTATATAATTCGGCTTACAACCTGACCTATGAGTAATACAAAATTCCAATCTTGGTATGCAATCCGTAGGGCGCAGGGAAAGCGATGTGGAAGTCTATGTTATGACCCTCGGATTGACCCCATGGGGAAAAATATTCTAGTAGTTTCGTAAATCTATCCACAATGGAATTCCATTACAGGTATAAATAAAGCCCCAAAACATCAACAATTCAACATAATTAAAAGTCAGAATAAAAGTTTCATGTTGTTTTAAAGCCATCATTTTGGTGTGGTCATTATTTCCAATTTAAATTCACGACCATCTAAAAGTTATAGAATTTCTACAGAAAAAGTGCAGGGTGGCTCGATTTAGGCGTCCGGGAGTGTTGTAGAAGTTTTACTTATACATATTTTGAATTTTTCCGAATTTTGCCGATCAGCACGATCCAACTATGACTGGTAAAGTAATTGCTTCGGGTCAGCTTTGTTGTTCAACAAATACTGCCTAATCGACTGTGGCGATCCGAAAAAGCGCGTAGCACCTCAAGTCGTGATTTCAATTCAAAATACAAGGAAAACCATTACGCGAATTATCAATGATGTTGACACGAAAATAGTTCACTAGTTGTGACCCTGGATCTCTTCCCGGTTCCCTACGAAAACACATTGGTTAAATATAAACTCCTGGGCATCGTAACACAATCGTTTGAATAAAAATACGTCGCCACTCGCTTAAAACCGTTTGTATTTCCTCAAGAGTGTAGAGGACAAGTGTCCTTGTCTATATGGCCTTTTTCAGGCCATGTGTAATGTCTAGAAACATCAAACAATTCCTAGTTTCATTTGATATTGAACTCCTCACTACTAAGTTTGCATTAAGCATCCATTTTTAAAATACGAGGAACTAGCCTGATTCCTGCATATCCATACCTATTTTTGCTGCCAACCATATTTGCTATCTTCGGGTTTAAAGGGTATGGGCACTGGCGGACTAAGGGGGAGCCGGCAGGGAGGGCGTCAACTTTGTGTTCAAACTTTTGTTGAAAAAGTAACTCGTTGCTTAAATTTTCGAGCTCGCTTCGCTCGCTCTACAAGGTAAGCCCTCTTGATGTATGAAGTTCAAAAGAAAAGCTAACCTTTCCGAGGCGAGGCACGGCGTGCTAAAATTTTCGAGCTCGTTTCGCTCGCTCTTGCATCCTTCATTCTTCTACTTCTCAAACTGTTCTGCATGAGTAGTCAAAGCAGCTCCTATTTCTTTATGTAAGAATGTTCAAATTAAAATGATTCCGAAACAGGGTACAAAAAAAATCCACTTCTATCTGAATCATAAGCTAGCTAGCATTAGGAATGTGTTCTTAAACCTAGAGGCAAACAATGCAAACATGAAGAACATAAATTCCCAAGATTTTTCTTTGTTTAAAGAAAACGGAGCATATGTTTTTCCTTCATTACTACTGCACTGGAATAGAAAGTTTCCACGAAGACTTTACATTACTTTTTTATTCTTAGGTACCGATGTTTACAAATACGTCATTCTACAGACATGCGTTTACCCAGGTGTTAGCAGGATTCTTTAATTATGTTGCAATTTGCAATAAAGTAACGAGTGCTATCTTTATTGTTTATACTTTAATGTACAATGGTAGAATAAAAGGAGGACTCGGTGCCACAAGACATTACCTGCCAAGCAACCTTTGGAATAAACCATAGATATTACATTTCTATGGGATAAAAAATAATTACCTTCACTACCTACAGTCCGTTCACAGTTATACTATGTATACCTCTGAATTTCTGATCTTTATTCTCATTCTAATAAGTTTGCTGTTGGGTTGATATTCACTTTCTTTGCAATAAGGTTGCTATACGATTGCCAGCAGCAACCGAATAGAGAATCAAAGTTATAATTAATGTGAAAAGGTTGTACCTACAGCTTTGAATGTATACTTAGCACAGACATGTTTAGAAGGCTAGGACTTTTGCCAAGGCTGTTTTAAGTACTAAACCGTTACTCTTTTGCTCTAAAGCTAGTCTATAGTCTAAAAATGTAAGAAAATTTAAACAGGACACTTCCGACTACCCGAGATCTGTCTTTGGACTCCTACTACTAGTTTCAGGGACTGAAATCAATATTATTGCTCATAAGGTAAGCCCCACAATCTAATATTGGCCGAAAACAGTGAAGGACGTTCGTCGTCAAACACTTTTCCTTATGGAATTCCAATCCTAACAGTTTTCAAACAAAGAATTTACTAACCCATACATAACCCCTTCTGTGCGCACGCTTAAAAATATAAACGCAGTAATGCCGAGTACTGACAAAGGTCACGTTCACTTGTTTTGCTGACGTAACGAGGGCGGGTCAACCACACCCACGGCTACGCAGTTCGACTGCGAATCAGCAGCGGGCGGCGGTGGCGGGTTAAGCAACAGTCGGGGGGGCTTGGCTGTCGGCCGCCGCACTATCACTGCACTGCATATCGGTTGTTCTAGAACTGTACAAATGTGTGCGTTGTGCGTTGTGCCGTTGACGTTTACTGCTGGAGTTGTGGCGTAATTTGACATTTAAATTAGGAATATCATTGCTCTTTTATTTTTTAACTAGCTTCTGCCCGCGATTTCGTTTGCGTGGAAATCGTAAGATACACAAATATACTAAAATACTACCATGTTTTTATCCCGCCCGCTTCATTTTGGTCGGCTCCTAAGGCGCGGCGCCCAATATCGGTGGGCATCGGTACAGCTCGGGCGCCTTACGGTGGCTTTGGGAGCCTGAGGGCTGCTTTGGGTGGCTTCGGCGCCCGAGAGCTGCCTCGGCAAGTCGTAAGCATACCTAAGTATGCTTACGACTGCCAAGGCAGCCCGAAGCCGCCCGAAGCAGCTCTCAGGCGCCCGAAGCCCCCGTAAGGCGCCCGAGCTGTATCGAGCCGCACCGATGCCCACCGATAGTGGTCGCCGTGCCTAAGAGTCGTAGCGTGATTTTGCATAGCCTCTATCCTTCCTCAAGAATTGGACTATTTAAAGCAAAAATATTTTTTTCAAATCCAACTGGTAGTTTCAAACAAACTCTTCAACTTTACTATATTAGTATACATTTGCTGTGGTGCCTCGAAATCCAAGCCGAAGTGGCGATACACCTACGTATCGCCATCACATAGCAACTACGAATACATTTAAAAGAATCCTCATGTTTATTATTCCTCATGTATTTTCGCTACTAGCTTTATTTAAATTATGTAATTAAGTATTTAATGGGCTAATACATAAGGATATATAGATTTACATGACTTACATAAATAAAATTATACTTGGCTGATTGACGTCATCTAAATAAACATACCTACCAAGGAAAATTACTATTGCAAAACTAACAACGAAATGGCTTAGTAAATAGGTACTACTAAGTACTAAGTAAGTTACTTAGTAAATAATTAAATCAAATACACTACTTTAAAAGTTTTCCTTTCGGTTGTACAGACGTCAAGCACATCAAGCTAATACAATTTGTCAAATTTCTTTGATAGATTTTCAACTTTATTTCTAAAGCATAAGGTTCAAAGTTGATTGGGAAAATTTCGGGTAGCTTGATGTGCTGGCGTCTGTACCTACCTCAATCAATCTGCTTCGGCTTCCAGTCTTAACCGGATGCAGCTGAATACTAGTATTTTACATGGAGCGACTGCCTATTTGACCTCCACATCCCAGTAGTCTCTGGGTATCACGATATCCCTTGTACAGATGCCAGCACATCAAGCTACCCGAAACTGTCAAATTTGCCCAATCAACTTTGAACCTTATGCTTTAGCGATAAAGTTGAAAATCTATTAAAGAAATTTGACAGATTGTAAGTAGCTTGATGTGCTGGCGTCTGTACCTATTTGCCTTCTGTCTTGCCTCCCGCTGCAAATGTGCAACGTTAGCAATGTTACATATGGGTACCTACATGACTTTATTATCTGCTTTTTCATACAAAAATGAAAAGACCCAAAAAGTGGTTCATATTCATGATTAGACTTTCAGACCCTGAAAAAATTACCGATAAATCCAAAGTCAGACTGTCTGTACTCGTTTTTGTATTGCGTGGTTTTCTATAAGTAAAGCAAGAGTTTTTGCTTTTGAAATATGAAAAGCACACAAATAAACACAGGAAATATTTACATATCAGTAATATTTTTAAATTGCAATTCTCTCAACAATATACAGGCTCACTGAATATAAAATCGCCATCTTATAATGTCAAATAGGAACATTCACCGCGTCACTTGACATTGAAACGTGCGCCCCCTAGAGCTCAACTGTGACTAAGGAGACACAATTACTTTGTATATTGTTATAATTAAAATTTAGATTTTCCCGCAGTTAAGAGGTAGCAGCAACCGCGGTTGATATTTCCTGCATTTTAATTTGTGTGGTCACATAATCTACGATTCGCCCTTGACCAATCTGCGAACGTCGCTGTCGCACCAAAACGTACGTAAATTCTGTTATCAAAGCTTTTATGATGTTGAAGGACGAATTTGTTATAAAAATATTATCACAGTCAGAATTAATTTGTTAAATTAAAATGTTATGTTAGTTAAACAAATCATCTCGCTTATTGTGACATAATATTTATAGTTTCCTTTTCCACCTAGTTTCCTTGTAGTAATAGTTAGCGCGACTGCGCGACATAATATCAGTTTTGTAATAGATTATTTCTTGTGACTTTTGCAACTTGTAGGAAAATTGTATCAGAATCTACCTACACATCTGCAGCGTTTACATTTTAGTATAATCATTTAGTTGAGTTGCATTAGACTTCCACAAAGGTCTCATAGGCAGTCGCTCGACGTAAAATGCTGGTATTCAGCTGCATCCGGATAGACGAGAAGTCGCACCCAACATAGTTGGGAAATATCTAATCACTGGCTTCTGCCAGCGACTTTTTCTGCGTGTTTCTCTTTTCCCCGACCCACCCTGTCGCATAGCATCGCCTACCCGCGCCATTACTTCGTTTTCACTTAGCGTTCTTTCTGACTTTTTTCTTTTTACTCGTCTTCTAAGCGTCCCAGCGTGATGTTAAATCGCTTATAGCCTTCCTCAGGAATTGGGCTATCAAATGCAAAATTTACAAATGCGAATTTTTCAAATCCGACTAGTAGTTTCGGAGATCAGCGCGTTCAAACAAACTATTCATCTTTATTATTAGTGAGTGTAGATTATATAGATTTTGGGCCTCAACAAAGGTCTGATAGGCAGTCGCTCGCTCTACATAAAATGCTGGTTTTCACCTTCATCCTGTTAAACTGAAAGCCGATCCCAACATAGTTAGGAAAAGGCTAATATTCTAATCGTTTAAATACTTAATAAAAAATGGCTGGTAGTGACGAGAGAGATTATTTACTAAAAACAATCTAGGCTCAATTCTTACAAAAGACAGTCTCCATTTCAAAATATTTCTCAACTACGGCGTAGTGCGTATAAACTTCATTACTCAATCATAATAAAATTATAATGTCGTTACACGAGCTGCATCATCATTGCCTAGTCTTCTATCTGCCGACTATCTTTACGACATAATACACATTAACTTATAGCTTTATAAATTATACATCGTAACGTTAAACCTTGTCTTATTACTTATATTACTTTGGTAATAAAATTAATTACTGTATAAAATAGCTAAATGAAGTCAGTCATAACCTAGTACCGACATTATTAATTTCTAGCTTAACAGAAACCCTCAGTGTTAAAACTCTCAACAAAAATCCTTGACTATCTATACAAAATGTGTCAACAGTATTTTCTTAAACAAAGTAGGATTGTACTGCTAGATAGATTTATTTTCCATCTGGTGTCCGCAAGCATAATTGAGCCTCTGATTCGAAAATCTTGACTCGTATTGTTAGCTGTTGAACGAAATAGCAACAAACGGTAATGCCACTTGACAAAATTAAATTTTCGAACATTCGGGGCTAGTCACTCTGGAAGTCTAGGAGTATCAATCTTTCTAAATAAAGGGCGAAGGACTAATTAGGAGTACCTATATAGGAGCACTTTTTTACACTAACATACAGTAGCTTGACTATAAGTTAGTATCAACAAGTGCTTCTATATACTCTTTGTCTTACTCATGATAAGTCTAAAGGACAAGTTTTAGTCCAGCTAGTTGGTTTACCTTGGGAACCCTTCCGTTTTCAATGACCATCATATTTAACCGTAGAGTTTTTGTCGGCTCTTCTCCATAGGAAACGACCAATTGGATCCATTGGTCCATGAAGATTTATGTGAAATAAAATATTTTGAATTTGTTGTGAGCGTCTCCCGTCACCAGTGAGCAACAGAGCGCAATTGGCAGGATGATAGAAACTCAATACGTTACCGACGCAAATATTTTCCAGCGGCGCTTACGCAAGAGCATCGAGTTCACTTTTAAACATCAATAGCGTAAGGACACAGAGGTTATATACAGGGTGTGGCGTAAATAGTGATCCACCGTTAAGGATTTGATATACCAGACAATTTACTATAACATATTACAATTTTAACCATTTTAACCCAAGGGTTCCGAAAATATATATTTTTTTGTTTTTTATTTGTGAAATTTCTACCTTTTGTTACAAGTTTGGTTATAGTTTCAATAAAAACCATTATATTTTCATTTTGATTTCTGTAATTTACTGCTGAAATACTAGAGCTATTGTGTAAAATTATGATAAAATTAGAGCTTTTGAAGAAAAAGTTAGTTCTTCTCTATTTTACCCATAATTTTTCACATAATCATGCAAATTCAAAAAAGATTTTTGTAAAAATATTTATTACTAAAATGGTTAAAATTGTAATATGTTATAGTAAAGTATATCGAATTCTTAACCGTGGACCACTATTTACGCCACACCCTGTATACTAACTTTATGCCATGGTATTTATAGAACTTGCAGTGAATTACGATCTTCCAACAAAAAGTTTGCTATTTCCCGAAGAGCCAAAATAAAAAGTATTTTGGCTACCCACGCCAAGTAGTCACAAGGCGAACATAATACATATGTACATACCTGCATTTTATTCGGATATCGATTGCTTAGGTGCTAAAACTTGTAAGATTTCGAATTACGCATCCATTAAAAGGCCGATTCAAAAGTGTTGAATTACTGAAGCGAGGTAATTGATACCTTGTAGATTTTTGAATCATTAAAAGTAACAACTCCTTTTTACCGACTTAATTTTCTTGTCGATTGCGTAACTACTTAATTTTTTTCCGAACAGCATATCTACTCATTTTCTGAATATGTATCTCCGCACAGAAAGAAAGCATGTATGAAGTCCTCCAAGCAGGGGAAACTTTTCAGGATGATTTATGTTCCTTTTTTTTAGGGTTCCGTAGTCAACTAGGAACCCTTATATGTAGTTTCGCCATGTCTGTCTGTCCGTCTGTCCGTCCTCGCTTAATCTCTGAGACCGTTAGCACTAGAAAGCTGAAATTTGGTACCAATATGTATATCAATCACGCCGACAAAGTGCTAAAATAAAAATTGGAAAAAAATGTTTTATTAGGGTAGCCCCCCTATATGTAAAGTGGGAAGTGATTTATTTTTTAATTTCAACCCTAACGTGTGATATATTGTTGGAAAGGTATTTAAAAATGAATAGGGGTTTACTAAAATCATTTTTTGATAATGTCAATAATTTCGGAAATAATCGCTCCAAAAGTAAAAAACAATGTGTCCCCCCCCTCTAACTTTTGAACCGTAAGTTTAGAAAATATGAAAAAAATCTGAAAAGTAGAACTTTATAAGGACTTTCTAGGAAAATTATTTTGAACTTGATGGAAACAACAGTTTTTGTACAAAAAAGACAAAAAGTTGTACAAAATAATTTCTGGACTAAGTTTGTAGTATAATCGTATATGCAAGCATATTTTAAGATCTATGATCGACTACGATTGTTACGCGACCATAATGGATACCCACTTTTAAACTCATAAGTGGGAACACTTATTGTGACGGACGGGAAACTACGGAACCCTACACTGAGCGTGGCCCGACACGCTCTTGGCCGGTTTTTTGTTAAGAGCTTTAATTAGAATTAAGAGCTGAATTATTAGGAGTATCATCATATCACTTATCATGATTGTGTGTGTACAGGAATTTTCATATTGTTTCTACGGCTGCGGGTATATTATTATCTGTTGTCTATCAATTAGAGTTTGGATAACCTTACCAAATTTCTCCTTAACATTTCGGTCAACTGATCTTTAAAATAAGTTATCTTCTTTATCTAGCCCACCTATCACTTATTTATAGTTTTAAACATAGGAATTAGCAAGTAATTTCAAGTTATATTATAAGCTAGATGTAAACATAGTAATTTCCTTGGTTTATTAGGTCAAGCTTGGTCATAATTCTAGGCTATTACGCTAGGTCGCAGATGTAGCAATCATTCTTATTATAGTTACCGCTATAGCGACAAGTTAAACGATAATTGACACGTGAAGGTACAGACGCCAGCACATCAAGTTACTACAATCTGTCAAATTTCTTTAATAGATTTTCAACTTTATCGCTAAAGTATAAGGTTCAATGTTGATTGGGAAAATTTGACAGTTTCGGGTAGCTTGATGTGCTGGCGTCTGTACTTAGCACAAGACCTTCCTTGTCAGACCTAGTATCAAAGTGGCGTTTTGTAAGGATAAAATCTAATGTCTATGTAACGTTTATTACGCTGGTCTTGATTAAAAAAGAACTCTGTAACCGATAACCATCCTGTAACGCACACATTAGTTAACTTTTTGATCATTTGAAGAATCGGGAAGCCCATTCTTCTAGTAGCACTTTTGAAATTAATTACTAAGGCCGGTTTTAGTGCTTGACCGACCGTCGGTACGTACGTCGGTCGCGCTTGTCATTTATATGAAAATTCACAAGTCGTTACAGTGCTCGACCGACAGTACGCTTGTGAATTTTCATACAAATGACAAGCGCGACCGACGTACGCACCGACGGTCGGTCAAGCACTAAAACCGGCCTTAAACACATATAAAACATAACATCACGCCTGTATTCCCCGAATGGTGAGGCAGAGGTGTGTACTCACATTTCACCAGATATGTTATATGACGGCAGCAGAAAGCTTTCTGTGCACCAAACCAATGCAAACAGAAATAATTCTGACGAGCGCCATGCAAAGAAAACATCTTGAAATATTTTTATAAAGGTAACATTTGAAGGTGAAAAGTGTTAAAATGTGCGTCAGACGGCAGATTGCGTATGTTGAGTATCATTGGGGCTGGGGCCCAAATCATTAGTATGTACTACTAGCACGATTTTATCTACCCAACGAGAATCAGATATTTCTGTTCCTATATTTTATGAAATCCCGTGAAAATTTTCAGGGTAATTATATATTATTATGAATGACATTCCCAGAATACCTCCAGAGCCAAGTGATTCTATAGAAGATTCTTTATTTTGGGAAATGGAAAGCTCAATTGTTTTGCTGAAGCAATTCAGCAGCATTCCAGTGAACTGAAAACCGCAAGTCGTGTGCAAACCGCACTAAAGCATAGAATAGAATACTCTTTATTATGTACGTCATACAAATTACAGATATAAATGTAGAAATTTACAAAGAGTGACATAATGGGCGGTCTTATCGATAAGAGCAATCTTTTAAAGACAACTTAATGATCGGCATTGTAAAGAAGCTATAGACATAAAACCATAAATCGAAAGTGCTGAAATACAGTTTTTTAAACGAGATGCAAAAGATAGAAGATAAAGAATTGCTCCTTACTTCACAAGAAACAAAATTATAAGAAGAAACTGACAAACACATTACAAGTAACGTAGAAACAATATATCTCCAGATATAAACTGTTCCTAAACTTTTTATACCATCTGAAAAGCCATGTATCACTTGTTAGACAACTGAATACAAACAAATTGTGTCAACATCAACACCGTTTAAGGGGCCACGCCACCATTCGTAAAACTAAGCAAATATGATCATAAAGTTAGCAGATTTGTAAACGGATTTTGTAAAGGTCGATTGGATGGAATCAAGGATCTTCAAAACTACACACACCGGCACAATTAGGGGAACACAAAAAAAAGGTCGTTTTTCTTAACAAATTTATGTAGCACATATTTTTTTTAGTTAATCAATAACACAGGTCGACAAAATTTGACAAACGCTCTGCCCCAGAAACCAGATGATACTTTCCCGAAGGATTTTGACGCGCTGAATTCGAATCTGGCCTCAAAATTGCTCTATCACGTCAGGATTTTGAGATATCCTAACCTAAAAGTGCAAAAAATACCGTTTTTGCTCATTTTTGAGGTTATGTAGCACGGCCGATCCTATTTTCTTTCAAAAATTATTAATAGCATCTCAAAGCACTAGTCTTCCTCTTTAAAATGACGTTGAGTTTACTCTAATATCTTTTTGTTTCGCTGAGATATCGCATTTTGAAATTTTCGTACGTGTATTGTTCTACGTTTGAGAATTCATACACATACATTTTCTATTGGAAAATTTCAAAATGCAATTTCTCAGCGAAAAAAAAAGATATTTGAGTAAACTCAACGTCATTTTAAAGAGAAAAACTAGTCCTTTGAGATGCTATTAATAATTTTAGAAAGAAAATAGGATCGGCCGTGCTACATAACCTCAAAAATGAGCAAAAACGGTATTTTTTGCACTTTTAGGTTAGGATATCTCGAAACCCTGACGTGATAGAGCAATTTTGAGGCCAGATTTGAATTCAGCGCGTCAAAATCCTTCGGAAAAGTATAGTCTGGTTTCTTGGGAAAAAAATTGTTGACCTGTGTAATTAATTGCACTCAAACTAACTGAAATAAACGCTAAAGTGACTCACACAATACTTCTACGTGAAGAAATAAACAAAAATGACAAAAAATGAGAATTGAACGTTTTTTCCTTAAAAGTGAAATCTGTAAACATTTTCAAAAATGACAAAAAAAAAGGAGTTTTAGTATCGGGTATTGCCGCCACGGGCTCTAATTAAAGCCTGTACACGATTTCCCATGCTTCGGATAACGTTATCAATGAGTTCTTGGGACAAATTGTTCCACTCTTCCACTAACGCTAATTTAAGTTCCTCCACATTATCAGGGGCTGGATTTCTTTGTCGAACCTTTCTTCCCAGGTAGTCCCAGACATGTTCTATCGGGTTCATATCCGGTGATCGCGCTGGCCAGTTCATCAGAGTGATGCCTACGTCATTAAGGTAGTCACTCACTATACGCGCAGTGTGAGGGCGTGCGTTATCATGCATGAAAATGAAATTTTCGCCTATGAATGGGGCAAAAGGCATGACATGGGGTTCTAAGACTTCTGTAATGTACCGCTGTGCAGTTAGCGATCCATTACTGATGATCACTAGCTCCGTGCGGGCTCCCAAACATATGCCACCCCATACCATAACTGACCCTCCACCATACGACACAGTTCCAGTGAAATTTGCTTGGTGATAACGTTCCCCTCGATGTCTCCACATTCTTTCCCTCCCATCCACGAAATTTACACAAAATCGGCTTTCGTCACTGAACAAAACACGGCCCCACTCATTAGTCCAATCTTGGTGCTCTCGAGCGAATGCTAATTTTGCTACACGATGAGCTACCTCGAGTTTTGGGGCCTTTGCTGGCACGTACGAGTTTAAGCCAACTTCATTCAACCGTCTTCTAACAGTCCTTTCACTCACGTTGACGTTTCGAACTTCTGCTAAACGATTTCGGGTCTGGACAGCTGTTTGACGACGATTTCGTAAAGTCTGCATGACCAAGAAACGGTCATCCAAGGCGCTAGTTGCTCGATTTCTGCCCTGTCCTCGTCTGCGCACGAACGATCCAGTCTCCCTATTACGTCGGACGACGCGATGAATCACCGATGTCGATACACCCTGTGCGCGACTGACTGAGCGATAGGTGTGCCCTTCCTCGATCATGGTTACAGCCCTAGCCACAGAAGTTGCTGGTAAATCACTCATTTTGTATCAGAACAATGTGCACTATTCAAATGTAAACAGTTAAATGACCCACAGTCCCTATTCGCAGCATCCACTAAAGTTCTTATCAGAATGAGTACAAAACGTTAAGTCAGCAAATTCTTAAACAACCATAAATTCTTGTCAAAACACTTAAAATTAAAGTTGTGGGTACTTAAAACAATCTGTTATGAAGTTATTAACACTTAAACAAAAACTACTTGTAAAAATACCCGACAATGTTAGAAAAAATTAACCTTTTTTTTGTGTTCCCCTAATTGTGCCGGTGAGTGTAATAGAAGAAACATCTAGACTTATCACCTAAAAATAATGGTCAAATCTAGGTCCAACAGAATCATCAGAAATTGGCTAAAGCAAGGTTGATTAATGATAGGCAGATTAGTTTCTATAAGTAGATACCTATATTTTTGGACAGTTTGATCGAAGTTTTAAAAGGTCATTAACAGACATTTGGTTGGAGAGCACTAAGACTGATCGTCCACACTATAGAAATAAATCACTAAATGATTTCTTAGATTTTAAATCAAGATGAAGACAGCAAAAACACGACGACAACCTTGCAGCTTTGCAGGGCCTAACTACGAGAAGAAAGTCAAGAAATTGACAAACATGAATAAGTTAGACGCAATTAACTTGAAAGATGAAACCAGAAACTAAACTTTTTCAAATCAGAAAAACATGTTCGTTAGACACATAAACTCGTTAGACAATAAATTCTGTCATCATCGACACACCGTCTATCGTCGTCGTTTACGCGTTACGATAATAAACTTGGCCACCTACTTTGTCCAAACAGTATAAGCAAGATTGATGAACATCGAAACGAAAATAAGAAATGCCGAACTAAAAGAAGATGGTGAAGCAAAGACAAAAAGCATTTTGAATTAAATATGAAAGCACTCTGGGTATTAGAGTTAAATTAACACACTACCAACCTCAAACTGAATCATTATGAAGGATATTGCTAATCCATTGCTTCATATATTCCAAAAATATGTCTTCTCAACAACGTAAATAACGCAATGAATGTTGCTGAACTGTCAGAATGAAAGCCATTGTTGCTGTCAGTTTGTTAGGCAATTACCCCGCTGACCGAAAGCATGACTGGAATCTCCCAGTTTGCGCAATGACACCGTAAGCTTAAACAAATTGTTTATCCTGGGTTTTAAATTTGAAGACAGTTTGGCTCTTGAAGCGATTAAAAACCAGTGCGTATGTGAATGACACTGCACTGTTATCAGATAAGAAGTCGACTTCATCCACGGGCGGTGCCCCAAATTCTTGTTCATTTATTTTCTCATCATTTCGTATATCTATCCTAACTCTTGTTAGCTTAACAAACAAATGATATGTGCAGACCTGTCGTGATAAAATTTAATTTTAATGCTTCATTCAATATTGTTTTGTTTGCATTTATTATATTAGTTGAAGGTTCATCTTTTATTGTAAAACGGATACAGGTGATAACATCTTGAAAATTTTGTAGAGATCCTCGCATAAAAATGTATTTATTTCGAATACATTTTTCTTCTTACTCTGCAAATCCGAGTTCTCATCAAACTGCACTGGTCTTAAGAAAAATCCACTAAATACTGTAATTACTAATTAGGCCAAATGGCTCTCAGTACTATATACTTCATGCTGCCTTAAATAAAGAGATGAATATGGGAAAGGCAAGGCTCTTACTCTACGAGAGGATTTGGATGCCAATAAAACTTATTTAGTTTCAAGCCACCGTACGATGGGATTTCCCATGGGGAAAAAATATGAACTTGTACAAATATTCATGCCCTATGAATTTTGTGTAACTTCTTGTGCAAGTAACTCGTGTACAAACTATTTTTAATCCTTTTTAACTTTGGATTAAAGATTTTTATTAAGTTTGTAAAATCGAATGGACTTCCTAACCACAGTAACCTCCGGATAACCTAGTGCTCAAGATCCATAGTTACCATTCATAAAGAGGAAAATGATTCTCGTTCATAGTATAGCTCCGTTAGCTACGGAGCTATTATCATAGTTATCATTATTTGGAGTCGTTGAAGCACCTTCCACCGCCGATGAGGAAGCGACGAGCTATCAACGATTTTCTGCTCAATGAACGTATAAAAGATTGTAAGTCACGTGTAAATAAATGAAAAAAAAAAGAAGAAACAAACAACAACAATGAGACACATATATTAGTATCTAATTGATCGCCGACTGTTCACATCTCCGGCGAGTACTCGTTTTCGCAGCAACAAGAGGTATCAAAGAGAGTACTCGCTCAGCGCCGCCGCGCGCCGCCGCGCCGCGCCGAAAAAAGGACAGAATACGCATACCAGCGAGTAATCGCTCGTCGCCCTCACGCACTCGCTGCTCGTTGCTTGCCAACTCGTTCTTACCTAGTTGCTAACTCTATTACTCGCTTCTCGTAAATCGCCGGCAGTAGGACGTGCCTGACAAAAGAATGTTGCGGTCACATTATGTACAGAATCCAGCACATTAAGCTACCCGAAACCGTCAAATTTTCCCAATCAACATTGAACCTTATACTTTAGCGATAAAGTTGAAAATCTATTAAAGAATTTGACAGATTGTAGTAGCTTGATGTGCTGGCGTCTGTAGGTACTTGAGTTTCAGAAGTAGCTAATAGGGAAAACATTTGTATGATGATGTTTAGAACTATTTCATGAAGGAAATATCTGTATTATTTAACAAAGTTAGCATTTCTATTACCAGTATTGGTATCGTAGTCTATGATTGCTGCCTACATGTAGAATAACAAACTATTTAATATGCATCGGAAACCTATAGGTACACGTGTTGCGTTTACACAAAGTTCAATGATGTTATGGATTTGTCAGTCTGTGAATATGGAAACAAGAGAACCAATGAAAAGAATGAAAGAAAAATAGGTTTAGGTACAGAAACACATGCATACAAACCTGTTCTCTGAATCTGTCACATATGAATTGAAAAACACATTGCTACCTTCAATATCCATTTATCCGTTATAAATTACTCATACCAATGATGATGTGAACAGAACGTTCAAAATTATACTTCAAATTTCAAATAGTTCTTAGAAATCATGCCCATATAGAGGTGTGAGGAACAGGGTGTAAAGTTCACTCATACTCTATAGAAAAGGGAGGATCCTCCGACCAGACGGGTGTTGTGTCTGGCGGGCAACTGCCCGTTGATTCATGTCGGGCCGTTGTATCTATGCTAGTTGCGCGATAAACTCTGCTTGCGCGATGCAGGATTTAGCGTGACGTCAGTATGACGCGTTGTTTGTATGTGGCGTCGCGTTGTAGATACCGCTACACCCATAGCCACCGTACACACGTACTCATACTGCCTATAAATCACCTTGCCACCAAAAATTACGTCCAAGTCATCGCCAGATATACGAGATGACAATATTGTAGCTCTATAAAATACATGCAGGTATTAAATTGTTTAAAATGCAACAACGTGTTGTCACTTTAATACGTCATATAATATATAATATATATTATGCTAGATGGTAGGTATTGACATTTCCTGTACTACGACTATCCCTAAAAGAAATGGCGAAACGAACTCGGGGGACTGTCTCAACCGGACATAATCTTGATCAGATCTTGTGAAGACCATGTATATTGGTTTCTGAAATGGTCTTTTGAGGAAATAACTTGTCCAGTCAGTGAACGCATTTGTCGCATGCAGATCAACTCAGAACATAAGGAGCTTAACGATTGAACGAACAATACCAAAGAAAGGAAATTTGGGTAATAAGCCGCATAAAGTACTCAAACCGCCAGACCATCATTAAAACTACTTAACTGATAAAGAAAAAACAAAAATGACCCACATAGTCCCCACATTCACAATAGGTAATTAACGTAATATTATACTTTACAGAGTAAATATTCATTTTATTTATGTTTATAACCCTAGTATTTAGGTCACACGAGTAGTCTAGAATAGTTGATCACAATGACCTGTATGTGTATATGCAATGACAACTTACTGGATACTACGTTTTATTTATGTACTACCTCTTTATCATTTGCAATGTGTATCAATACTAATATTTGTGATCACATGAAAGATCACATGACAAAATAAGGTGTCTTCAACCTTATTTTGTCATGTGATCTTTGGAAAAATTTATGATCCTAGAAAATTGCATTCTCTAGAGCGCTAGACCGTAGACTATGAATAGAAAAAGTTTGCGAAATGTAGTTTTTGGTGCCACACTTTCCTGTGGGTATTTATTATAGGGGGTACATTTATACTTATTGATTTTTTTCGTCGTAGTTCCTGACCCGAATTTTGCGCCGAAACCAATCTTGCGCAAGTACATATGAGTTTTATACGGCAGTTAATAATATCCAATTCAAATGATCTACAATTATTATTATTATTTTTTATTTTACATAACTCGGGAACATGCGGTCTCGGTCCTTTGGAAGGCGTACGAGGGGCCGAAGCCAACTCGCAGAAGCCCCTTTACGAAATTTTAATGAAATGGTCATAATAATAATAATCGTCATTTGGGCACCAACTGACGATTATTATTATTATGAGCCTGTTATGTCCCATTGCAGGACAAAGGCCTCCCTTCCGTCTTTCCATTTTTTCCTGTCTCTTGTTACATCTGGCCAATCCTTTAGATAGGCGTCCAATTCGTCACGTCATCTCTTTCTGGGCCTACTTCATCGCCGATTAATTGGTCTACAATTGCATTGTCTAAATTGTGATGCAATACTAGTGCTTTTCGTGATATATGGCACGTAGCTGCTTTAATAGCTCCTGAAATCTGTAAAGGTAGGAGGTGTAATAAAATGCATCACATTACAAAGTAGTCTTCAATGAGCCAATCTCTTTCATTTGACTTTGACATTGAGTCAAATCTTTCACTCAAGCGCATTGAAGCAAACAACTAACAAACAGCGATAGTTTAAAAGTATCTAAATTCAGTGTTTCAAGAATTTATTTCAATTCAATTTGTGGGCGTGGCGTATTAATGTATCCAGTTTAAATTGACCCATCACTACGTCCAATACCCCCCAGAAACCATGACACGCAGGGCTTTATAAAGACACTCTCACAAAGGTATAATTGACGGAGACGACGCTCTACAGAACAAACATTTTTTAAATTCGAAGTTCTATCTTTACTGTCAGGTACTGTATACAGTTCACTAGTCCAGGGTTCTGTTATCCTGGTATTTTATGGTGCGTAGTGGTAACGGTATCAATAACAAAGGTCAGATGTTAAGCAGGAGAATGAGTGGTAATTGAGGGCAATTTAGCACCAAGTTTTTAATAGATGCGCACGCGTCATTTCTGTGTCGTATTGTTTTGATTTTCATTTAGATATTGATGGCGTCTGGGGCGGACTATGTTATTAGCCTAGATGCGAACTATGTATGTTGAGGTCGCTTTCGGGTTTAGTCAATTGCGGTAGACCTCAACTAGTGATTTACGGTTGGCTCATCTCATGACTGGTTCGTCACTTAATTCGCGTGCACGTCGGAAAATAAAATTGGATTTCATGTGTCTTAATTTTTTGCGCGGTACCCTTATTCTTTTTTTTAAATAAAATTAACTTAAGTTACTGTCCCATTAGTTAGTCTCATTAAAACCTCATCGGAACAATCAGACACAAAAATTTAAAAAAATGTTTTTTTCTTATTCGTACCGTAGATTTACAGGGTCATTGGTAAATCATTAACAACCTCTTAAGAGGTCATTGTACTCATCATTATGAACAAGTTTTACTATGGGAACAAACATGATATCGCGAAAAATAAATCAGCTGTTCCCTACATTTATGTTCGTACTCGTATAACTCGTAACGTAATGTAGGGAACAGCTGATTTTTTTTTGCGATTTCAGTTTTGGTCATAGTAAAAGTTGTTCATAATGATAAGTACAATGACCTCTGTACGATGTACGTACATGGTTTTGAAATATGTGTTGTTTATTTATTAAACGGTTTTATTTAGTTATGCAATAAGTTAGTTATTAGGCCCGCGTATTTGCACTTTGATCGCGACCTACATTGACATACTGTGGAGCCTAGATGATGCATTTTTGTACATAATTTAATTAGTGTTCGAATAGACATGATTTGAGTCGGTTAACTTGCATTTTTATTTAGATTCATGCCCGTTGAGCATTCATTGACATTCCTTGCATTTTCTTGACATTTTTCTGCATACTTACATTTTGCATTTGTCATTGACAGTCTTTAATGTTTGGTTAACGCACCCAACAACCTCTTAAGTGGTTTTTAATGTTTTACCAATAACCCTGTATACTTTCATGTGCTGTTATTTTAACATTACACAAACAAACACTTCAATTTATTTATTTGTATGTATAGACAAGCCGTATGATGGGATTTCCCAGCGGCAAAAAGGACGATCTTTCATACAAACTTTCATGTGTTAAGAGGTCATACTTTCCTTATTGCTCACTTTTGTTATAAGTAACTCTTGTGCAAAATGCCATGCTTGCCTAGCGGTTTGAGCTGAGGATTATCTGACAGTAAATTTAAGATTTTAAGTAGAAACACACTGTCTCTTTTCATTTCTCTCGGCTGATTGCTGTTGTAGTCCAATTCCTCGTGAAGCAGTCTGGTTCGTGTCGCCATCTTCGCCTGGGTCTTCCACGGCTTCACTTTTAGTTCCAAAACTAGACTCTTGGTTCCAAAAGTCTAAATAAATATTGGTACAGCACTTCAGTGGTAACAATTGCACCACGACAGTCACCCTAAGTGCTAAGACATAAAGGCGATGTCAATACCACTGATGTGCATGTTGCTTTTAAAAGTATTTTGAGTTTTTGAACAAATTTTACTTAACTATTGAAACGAAGATACTGATGAACGAAAATATGGACCGGAGCTTCTGCAAAGATATATTTTCCATTTACATATCCATGTGACAAACGACACCGAAGAAGGTTAGCGCACTCTCCAAGGCTGCTAAAAACTATGATGTATCGTCGATATCCGCAAAACTATTTAATATACCGCTAACACAATCAGTATTATCTATGGAATATTTTTATTATTGGCTACTGTTTACTATAGTTGTCGCGTTTTTGCATGGTAATAGCGGCCATTATTTCATGTGTGACAGCTCACTTCACCAAAGATTTCACGGTGTGATTTTTACAGAGGAGATCTGCTGGTAGGTCGGCTTCCAATTTTACCGGATGCAACTGAATACCAGTTTTTTTTCATGGCGCGACTACCTAGAGCTCCACAACCCAGTTATTCTATTGGCCTTCTGACTACCGTAACTACCGTACTATCAAAGACCTACGAATGACAGCTGGAACCAACGGTTTAACGTCTTTCCGAAGCCGAAGGTGTCTCGACGTGTAATGGATGGCATCCACGAAACGACCACGGCAAGAGTAGCTTATACGTCGAACGACCCTTGCGGCTGTTATCATTTAGCCACATTATAATTAAACAATTTCTTACATTTTTCCACGGATAGATACCAGAATATTCCGGCTTAGTTTCTTAGTAAACATACGCGTGTGTCGTGCGTGTGTTGTATTTCATAAGTCATTGTTAGCTGACACGCATTGTCTTCGCGACGCCGATGCCACAATACTAGCAACTGCTAATGTTTACAAACCAATAGAGCTGAACGGTGACCTGTGTCATAATGAACATAAGCTAAGCACAGTCATATGCTTCGTTTCGGGCAGTCGGCCCCAGAAAGAATTCATTTCATTGTCTACAAACTTGGTACCATTGTATAGTGTAACCGTATTTATGTACGCGCCCCCACGCCCCATTAGCTCCCATTTGGTGCTGACCATTTTCCATACAATTCGGGGAGGTAATTTTTATCAAGATATTTGCCGACTGGTTATTACGGTTTCAGTAAAAAAAAGTTTAAAAAAAATAAAATATATAAGCTGTGGCAGCTGAGAGAGGACCAGTCCCTACTGACGGCGCTCGTTCACGAACATGATGTATGAATCAGCACCATTCAGCTGAATCATACAGAGTAGGAACTGACATGATCGCCATGCTGGATCTGCTTGTTTTCGATTTCAAACCATTTTGTCTAGTTTCAGTCAGGCCTAGACTAATCAGTCATCAATTTATTTCCTTGAAAAACATATCGATGCTTATTTAAATAATTTCTTGATTAAATGTTCCTGTGAAAATGTTATTCCCACGCTCTTTAATTACTTAAACAATTGTTTAAACAAAATTATTATCGATCTAATTAATAATGCTATAATGATGTTTACTTGCAGAGTCCAACCGGATGTGGGCGAGCGCTTCCTTCGTTGGGGTGCTCATTATCATCGGGCTGCCTCTCTGGTGGAAGACTACGGAAGTCTACAGGTAAGGCATGTCTATTAGACCGGCAGAAAGGACGTGAGGTAGTATAAGTAGTATAGGTAGTATAGGTGAGGTAGTATAGGTAGTATAAGAGTCCCGAACACGCAACAGCTATCGCATGTAACCTACTAGTAAATCGGTCTAGTGGCCCAAAGTTCAGCTGCTGTGACCATGAGGGTACGATTCCAGGTCGGGCAGTGCGATTGGGGTTTTCATTCAGGAAATTTTCAGTAGCAGCCCTGAGTTTGCCTTTGCAGTGGCAATTTATAGGCTCTCCTCCAAAGCCAAACCTCTGCCAAAACCAAACCAAAGCAAAGTCTGGGAAAAAAGAGGGTGCGTGCTTATGACCACACGATAGAAGTGAAAACTTACGACTGGAGCTGAGTATACTAGTAGCGTCACCGACCCGAGTCTGACAAAAGGCGTTACACTTACCGATATAGGGTACGAAGCAAAATGAGTATCCTAGGATCGTAGCATTGGTAACATTTTGTAGTTTTTACCTACCCCAAAGGGAAAAAATGTTAGTTTATCATGTATGCAGTTAGCCCTATTGCCTTGTCTCACTGGCCAGTGCAAAGGATGTCCATCAGTAAAGATTTGGCGAGACACAGTTGAGCCCAAGAGGAATTCGTTTTTAATCAATAGGTTACTTCTTCTTTTTGTGTCGATGGTACTCTACTCCATTATTTTTATATTATTTGAGCCCAGTCGGTGGCTACGTTGATTGCGGTATCAGCTGCATTCTTTAGGTCGCCTGAGATGCAGGTGGCACTGGGGGCTTAGGACACTCCAGCAAGTGGTCTGTACTGGAAATCTAAGAATATATCTACATTAAGAATCTACATAAATAAACTAAGGCTAATGAAAAGATTAAAATGATTAACAGAGACCGTGTCGCGTGTCTTGCTAATAAGTATGACATCTAATTGACCCACTCAGGGCTTCACGCACTACTGATAACTGATAACAACACTATTGATAGGTAAAAACCAAAAGGAGACAATTTTTTTTGTTTGGGGAATAGGCCCACTACAAATTGTGGCGTATAGTAATGAAATGCATGTTGGTTTATTCCTTATAATCTCTTACATCATCGATTACAGTGGTGATATTAGCAAAACTTTATGTAACCGGAATACTGTGAAATACGACAGTCAAAACATGACTCTCATAATAACCTAAAATCTCACAAGAGCGATTGTCTAATGAGTGGATAGGTCTCATTGGTATTTTAAGTTAAAATAGTGCACTGTTCAATAATAAATAGTATAAAACAAAGTCACGTCTGTACTACGTGACAGATTTTGATGTGATTTCCACGATTTGATGGACTGATTCATGAAAATGTTTTAGATGTATTCATTTCGAAATAGCGCGAAATACGAAAAGAATAGAAGAAACACTTTCATGCATAGGTAGAAAAAATCGGAAACAATAATGTTCAATGTTGTCTGTCAGTGTCAAACTGATTGAAACCGATAAACAAAGGACCACGGAGCATCTGCGCCATCTGCAACTGGCTTATTAGTTACGTTTCGTTCCACGGTGATTTTTTAACCGACTTCAAAAAAGGAGGAGGTTCTCAATTCGGATGTTTCTATATTTTTTTTTTTTATGTATATTCGGGCATAACTCCCTCATATATAGACGGATTTGCAAATTTTTTTTTTGTTCGAAAGAGGTTTATTCCGAAATGGTCCCATTTAAATTTCTTAAAGATCTGATGATGAGTTTCGGAGACAGACAACGGAACTCTTCAATAAATGCCAGCAAATCAACCGCGATTGCTGCTATAGCATATGTATGCATTGTTTACGCAATCACACAACAAAACATCACGCCTGTACCCTTTAAAGGGGTAGGCAGATGTGTTCAATAGCTTACTGTCACTGATATTCACATACCAAGTAGTGTTATATGAAACCAACGACACCGGCTTCCGAAATTAAAGTTATTTTTCATTTTTTGGAAGACAGTTGTTTTTTTTCCAAAAAGTTTTTATTTTTCACTTTTTATTTAAATTACGTTACTCGATATTTGCGTTAACCGTTAATAATAGCATTAAAAACAAGTTCACTGTACCAATTTATTATTATCTCTTTAAACGCATATTATTACCGCCGGGCACCTTAGTAACGTATCTTTTTCACGTTAAAATAAACCTAAAAACGTTCCTAAACACGCAATTTTTGCCGTAACACTTTTTTTACTATTATTTCATTATTCCTGTTAGATTTCAATATTATTTTTGGCCTGTTATTTATAATAAGATGACCACTTTTTTATGTGTAATATGATTAATATACGTTACCGTTTAATAGTGGACCCAAAAAAAAAATTGTCTCCTTTAATTTATAAATTTATTTTATTATTTATGTACACACAGTGAAACAGACTATACGACATTATATAAATATTGAGTACAAAGGTACTGCTTATTTCTTAATCAAATTTCTTCCAGCAGACCTTTTTTAGGCAATAGTGTGTGAGAACAGGAAGAAAAGAATATGATTTATGACGACTTAAACTAAAATATTAACTACTAGCTAATGCGTTGCAGTGTCTTTTCCATTATTTTTTTTGTTAAGAACCCCTTCTTCCGGCCCGCACACAACAACTAACTGCTAACTAGTTTCATCACAATCGTTCAAGCCATTTTCGAGTTTTTGCGAGACTAAAGAACGGCAATTGATTTTTATATATGTATAAGAAGATTACCTACAAATATAATGCAATATATTAACATATACTGTATATACTAAAATAAATACGTAAGTAATGCTTATTTATATAATATGATTATTTCCCTTATCAGCCCAATTGCTCTATGACTGCGGATAACCTTTTGACACATTTTTATTCGTTATTTACTTTAGATAAATGCATTTTTATGACCAACCTTCAATAACCTTCATTTTACGCGTTTTTTTTTATCGCCAAGTTAGCCGAGCTAAGTTACGGTTGTCATGAAAATAATGACAGCAGGATTTGACACTAACTTAAGGTGCTCCCACACCTGGAATGTAATGTAACATTAGATTCCATTTTGAGCATTTAGTTGATTCTACAATGTCAGAAGAAGTGGTATCGTTGTGCTGAGCGCGGCAATATTAATTCCCTTCCCTTCCCTCACCAATGTAATGCTCGAATCTGTAACATTTATACAGGTTGCGCACTGTAATGCTCGGTTCTCTTCCCTCAGCAATATAATGCTCGAATCTGTAACATTACAAATTACGCACTGTTATGCTCGGTTTTCCTCCCTCACTGAGGTAATGCTCGATTCTGTAACGTTACACTACAGGCGAATACTCCAAGCGAGGGAGCACTTGTCCGTTCATAAATAACGTTTCAGTGACGTCATTCGCCAGTAAATTATAGACTCTATGTGGCGGCGATGGCTCTTCTAGGAAACCGTAGCCTAATAGGGTAAATAAAGCTAAGTGATTGGTTGACTTGAATTGCACAGATTGAATTACGAGACTACTTTGAGAAACGGAAGTCACATGTCAACGATAGTCAGGCTGTTCTTTCGAAATGGTTTGCAGCTAATAATCTTTTACTTAATGCGAACAAAACTAAATGTCTTAAGTTCTCATTACCAAATGTACCTCAAGTGGGTCTGAATTTAAAACTTGATGGCAAAAAACTAGATGCTGTTACAGAAACTGTATTTCTAGGAATTACTTTAGATTCAAAATTACAATGGGGCGTACACATTAGAGCTCTTTCAGGTAGATTAAGTTCAGCTACATATGCAGTAATAGAAATAAGGCAGTTGACAAATATAGCCACAGCTAGGTTAGTATACTTTGCTTATTTCCACAGTATTATGTCTTATGGTGTTCTGCTGTGAGGATCGGCAGCTGACGTAGATTCAATTTTTATTTTATAAAACAGGGCAATCCGCGCCATATATAAAATGGGTCCTCACGGGTCTCTTAGAAACAAATTTAAATTGTTTTTATAACAAGTTGCCACAGCCAGTTACAGAACTTAGCGATAGAAAGTTCAAAACCCTCATCAAACGTGTCCTTATCAAAAAAGCATATTATAAGATTAAAGACTACGTTGAAGACAAGGTAGTTTGGCAATAATTCCTTCTGCACATGTGGCTTCCCTGGCACCTCATTAACGGCATAACTATGTAAATGTCTATTAACTACTCTCAAATTACGATGTTTATTTTTATTTATTTTGTACATACTTCTTTGACATAATCTTTTTAATATTTGACATTATATACAGACAATTCTAATTTTTCACCTCTTTATTAGTGGTTGTAATGGCAATCCTATCACTTGGTTTAAGTAGGTTTTTATATTTTATTTATCCTTTTGATAGATTCTTATTTTGTAAATGTGAGGACTTCGTAGGCCTTGTAGACTTTAGATTAGATGTTCTGTAGACCATTTTTTATTTTATCAAGTAAGTACATACCTGGTACTTGTTGACAGGCCTACGGTATCCTCCCATACCTACTGTAATCAGAAAACATTGTAAAAGCCAATTATTTTTAACCTCCAACTACAAACTAACTTGTAGAGTTACTAAGCATCGTTTCGCATTTGTTTCGGATTTTATAATAAAGTATTTATCGAGATTGGCCGCTGACCTGGTAAAGGCCGCAAGAATCGCTGGATGCGAGAAGCACCAGAACTGGTACAAGGACTTGGCGGAGGCCTATGTCTAGCCCTAAACGTTCTTCGGCTGAAATGATGATGACTTATCGAGATTTGTGGGCCCCCCAGGATCTGGGGCCGGGGGCGGACCACTCCTGCAGTACTTATAGACTCGCCGACCGTGGAACACCTTGTCTAAAGTAGTACCCATATGGAATTTGCTATTGTATCTCTTTTAGCCCAGAACAAAATTTTGATTTAAACCTTTTTTTATTCCAGGGTATCTCTACCGTACGACAAGATCCGTTCATTCAATACGCTGCCGCATTCGATAACCACAGAACTGACGGTTTTGGCTAACGATGAAGCAACTGCTTCAGAGATCGTCGGTCTCATTGAGAAGGCCTTTCAAAATTCTAGTGAGTAATAAATGAATCTATCGTAAGTAAATGTTTCCTGGTCAGTGGGACATTAATAGCTAATAATAATAAATAATGTTTCCCACCCCGCACTCCATAACGCGGCCCATAACGGCCTTATATAGTGCCTCAGATAGTTCTAGAACCGTCTACTGTAGAAACATCTAGAATGTTCGAGTACATACCGGCCCCGACTGACCAGATGTCGATAGTTCAAGAAAGTTCTATAAAGTTCTAGCACCGAAATTCCTAGAAGGATCTTGACTCTACCAGTTCTGCTATTCGATACTAGATGGCGCTAGTGGTAACTAATGTCACCATGTATCAGGCATTAATTGTGGCGCGCAACATTATATTCTCCTATATAGCATAATCAGCCTATACCGTTCCCACTGCTGAGCCACAGGCCTCCTCTCTGTGAGAGGGAGTGGGCCGGCAATCCACCACGCGGGCCCAGTGCGGGTTATTCACACATATAACACCTATAAATTATCGCTGACCCTAAATAAATTAGGATACAATTACTAAAAAGATGATGACTATGATGTCAAAATATCTTTTCTATTATTCTCTCTTCGACTTTTACCTCCATAATGGGAGAGGCCGTGGCTAAATAATAACAGCCGCACAGGTCGATCGATTAGGTTAAGCTACGCTTGCCGCGGTTGGTCTGTGGATGGGTGACCAGCTTTACATACCGAGACCCCTCCGTGCCTCGGAAAGCATTTTAAGCCGTTGGTCTCGGCTGTCATTCGTGGATTTTTGACAGTCGTTACGGTTAGTCAGAAGCCCGAAAGTCTGACAACCAGTCTTACCAAGGGGTATCGTATTACCCGGTAACTAGGTTGTGGAGGTCAGATAGGCAGTCGCTCCATATAAAATACTGGTATTCAACTGCATCCGGTTAGACTGGAACCCGACCCCAACATAATTGGGAAAAGGCTAGTCAGATGATGACTTTTACCTACATAGCTATGATCGTTTCTGTTCCCAGACGTAACAAAACTAAAGATCACCAAATCCATTATCTCAAAGCAACTGCACTCGACCCTGGACTCCGTAGCTGATGAGCACGAGGCGGTGGAAGAAGTGGCGGCTGCCTACGACCTGAGCAAGCACAATAGCTTCTATGTGGTACAGAGGAAGCCGCTGTTCCAGGACACCTGGCTGGCTGGAGAGAGGGTCATGTTCTTCAGAGATGCTAAAGGTAATTTAGCCAATGCTAAAGGTAAATTGATTGATATGGTAAAGGTAAAATGCCTCCCCCAATCAGTCGCCACATCGAGCGATCTTGTGCTTCTCGCATCCACCGAATTCCTGCGACCATTACCAGGTCATCTGTCCACCAAAATGTAATACAGGTTTGCTATGATAAATCTTGGAGTTTCCAGTGTGGGAAGACACGTTTAACTATGACTTGTCAAATTCAAATCTGTACATTATGTTCTAGAATATGGACTTCAGGTGATTATTACAGTACCCGGCGATAAATATTGCACATACATCGACCTTTGGAAAGAGACAATCGGCTAATTTCGGCTTCGTAGAGCGTTATCTCTGTCGCACGAAATACAAACAGTCCGGTATCTATTAGGAGCTGTTAAAACGATTATGATGTGCTTCTTTTGATAATTATTTTTATTCTTTGTATAAAATACACCAATTTCCAAAGGTCGATGTGCAATATTTATCGCCGGGTACTGTAGTTTAGTATCGTATATGTGGCATGCATATTTTGTTACTGAATAATGGCAAGGGGTTTACGAGCGGTCGTCGATTGTGGTGCTTTATAGCAGTATCAAAGAAACGCTTGGAGAGGCGTTTCGAGCTTCACAGTGATATTCTCCAAAAGTTGTATTTAACAAATGTTTTTTTAAACCAACCCTTCGATTTAATAACTATCTTCTATCACAATTATTCTATGATTACAGCCTCAACAACCGTAGTCGAAGCTCTGAAGCGAGTTGTCTACCAGACCTCAGTAGTGGAAGGTGCCAAGTCGGAAGCAGCCGATACAGCCCGACAGACAAGGTTCCCTCCCGGCGGCGGGTACCATATTGTACTGTCTGTGGTGCACCCTAGACCAGATGCGTTGATGGTCGAACTTGATGCTGGAGAGGCTGTTGAAGGTACGTTCATTTATTTACAACAGATGTAAAAAGACGCTTAACGAAGCCAAGAGAACTTCTTTTTCACAAAAAGAGTTTTAATGATTATAATTTATAACTTAACATTAAATACAACCACAATTACATGTACTGCCCCAAGTAACACAAAATCGATATAATGGAAAAAGTGATGACCAGAAAATTTCTTCTAGCTTCGTTATAGAATTTGAAGGGTTTTAGCAATGTCTTGCTTCTGTATAACAGCATTTTATTAACTTTGTAGTTCCTAAAGCTATATAATCCTCTTTTTCAATCTTTTGTGTAGCTAAAGGTTTTATTTTAGACATAATTTATGTCTCTATACAGCTTCTAATACAGCTGTAAGCATTATACAAAAGTGTAGGCCGTATGTAAGCATTAATTACGGCTTAGGCTATTTAAAAGCATTTTAAAATTCTTTAAAACTGCTCTATGTTTTATAACGACCTTTCGCATGGGTCACAACTGTTTAACGGTGTACATTGGTGCTGTTTTAATGCCAGCTTTTTAAAAGCATTTCATCATAATATTATATAGCCTTTATCTATACAAACGTATAATGACAAGAATTTTAACAAGCAATAAGTCGTATACCGGCCATCCGCATGCCTAAAGTTTTTAATTATGCTTACGCCATTTTGCTTTTTGTATCGATAATATTTAAAATTTAATTTTATGGTAAATAGTCCTTTAGAAAGGACTTCAACCTATGGTATTGACCGGCCGGTACAATACAGGTATCATAATGACTAAAACTAAAGATTTCTTCGTAAGAGCATAATTTTTTTTACAATTCCACATATTTTTATAATATTTTTGTAATAAATAGCTCTTTAATTTGAAGGCGCATGAAATATTTGATTCAAATATATACATACTTTCACAGTAAACTGATACTCGCAACCTTAATTCACTCATAGAGAACAAAAACAAGAGTTTAATTACTTGCCTTGTAACACTTATATTTTTTTTTGTTGAAAGTATCCATGTTCTTTTTACACAAGATTTATTAATAATAACAGAAATTAAAAATAACATTTGAAAATGTTTTTATTTTGCCTTTGTAATGGTACAAGCTGTATAAGAGCCGCATTTAACATATGCGCACTGCTTTAACCTGTTTTCACAGCCCATTATAATGCGTTTATCATTCCGGTAGACAACCAATATAATGCTGCTAAAATGCCATTCTTACACTTAAGGCTGTATAATTTGGGGCCCAAATTAGCATTACAAGAGCTGTATAGTGGTTTATAATGCCTATATGTAACTTCTTATAAAGCTATAATAATATGCTAATTCTGTTATCCATCGATTATAAAGCTATTTTGTGCTACTTGGGGCGTGCATTGCGCGCCGCCGAAAACAGAGGTTTTTCACATAAAGAATAAAAATAATTTGCCAGCAACAATTTTTGCTCAATGTTACATGTACAGACGCCAGCACATCAAGCTACTAAGATCTGTCAAATTTCTTCAATAGATTTTCAACTTTATCGCTAAAGTATAAGGTTCAAGGTTGATTGGGAAAATTTGACAGTTTCGGGTAGCTCATCTGCTGGCATCTGTACAGCTTCTACGTAAGCTATGTGATGTGTGCTATAACGGCTATGTGATGAATCTTGTTACACCATCTATTGCTACAGCCCGATTCAAACTTTATGGGGCGGCTCAAAACATGCGGCGCACGGCGAGTCGCTGCACAGTAACAATTTCACCTGTCAGCGGGGGTGAGGGGTGAAGTACTACGTAGCAAGTAGCGCATTTCAGACCCGCCGTAAAGTTTGGATCGGACTGTACCTCCTACATGTGTTTTATATCGGGTCCGTTATTTGTCCTCTAGACTACATCGGATCGTTCGTGGATGAGCTGAGCGTGCTCCACAACTTTACGCTCAAATCGCAGTGGCTATATCTTATAGATTTCGATTTCCAAGCTAAGGAGGTGAGTGAATTTTTTTTTATAGAATCCATATTTTAAGAAATCTTCTAATAAGAAATTAGAAGGTTTCGAAGAACTAAGCGTGTCGACGGCAACCTAGGTTATGTCACCCCAGCTGAATTGCCGCAATTATCCAGTCAGCGACAATAATTATTAAAAACATGTAAAAATATCTAAGGAAACTCGAGTGTTTTCGAGAATTCAGCACGAAAACTTATTGATCTGAATAGTTATGTGCTAATCTGCTAACAACAAAACATCTGGTCCTGCCTGCCCTGATACCTAAACAATATGGGCACTACAGATAATTTAAAATTTTGTACCTTCAGGTACAAGACATTAGCGATTTCGGCCGCCATTTCGCCGTCCGTCAAGACCGCCTGCACTTGCTACTGACTAAGCTAGAAGAACGCATGGCCACGCACGTGTCAGAACTACCCACGATAAACCTTGCGCTGTACGCCGTGCCGTGCGAAAGTGCGCCACTTGTAATCTATGACAGTAATGGTGAGTTATTTAGTTTTTTTGGAAGTGAAAACTTATTTAGACGCGTTGGGCATTTTTTGAGATGGGAAAAACCATTGAACCCGCGACCCTGTTACCGACACCGCGCTACATTCGGATGTGTTCGGCTGTCCTCGGGATGTACTCGGTTTTAAATCCGTTATATCAGTGAGTGATGGCAAAGTATTCTGCTTGTGTTTTGTTTTCACTTCTGTCGGCACTCCCGGAGAGCCACTGTTTTTTTAAAGTGAAAACTTCTCTAGGTGCGTTGGGCATTTTTTGAGATGGGAAAAAACCATTGAACTCGCGTCACTGTTACAGTAAACGACACCGCGCGTGTTTTCTTAATAAGACGATTCAATAATACCCGCTTCTGATGTGTTCGGCTGTCCTAGGGATGTACTCGGTTTTAATGTATATCCGATAATTTTGTCAGCGAGTGATGGAATAGTAGGTATTCTGTTTATGTTTTGTTGTCACTTCTGTCGGCACTCCCGGAGTGCCACTGTTTTTTTTAATCAATCAATTAACTTTTCTTATATCGGGAACGTTGATTCACGCGGGACACAATGACATTTTAATTTTTTCTGTACTTACGGCATTCAACCGGTTAAAGGACATCGTTGCGGCCAGGAAATTAAAAGATTGTTTTGTTACGGTAAATTAGATAATAATACCAGCCTATTACAGTCACACTGCAGGACAAAAGCCTCTTCAGAGAAGGCATGAGCATTGATCACCACGCTTACTAAAGACTGGTCGATTTCAGACTTAAATTCCATATTCCTTACATAGTATAAAACAAAGTCGTCGAAATATCTGTACGCGCATAACTTCCGAATGACTGCACTAAATTGGATAATTTTTTTTGTTGTGTTCGGTATTGCCAGGACAAGGTTTTTTATCAAAGACAATTTTGAAAATTCGGAAAAAAATTGCACCCGTGCGAAGCTGGGGCGGACCGCTGGTTAACTACAAATTACGTTCTGAACAATTATTATTTACTAGTAAATAATACATATTGTACTAGTAAGTACTAATTTGATATGCACACATTTGTGCACTATAAATAGCTCCCGCCTAGATGGCTAGTCTCCGTTGAGATTGGCTACCATTTCCGAAATTCGGTCTTGGAGGCCTATTAATGTTAAATTAACCTTTTGCAACCGAAATAAACATAAACAAACAATTAACATTTAAATAAACATTTTTTTCTTTCTTACATAAAGTCCATATAAACTTCCGCAGACAAAAAGGTCCAATCCCACGTGCAAGCCTTCATGTCGCCCAAATGGGGTGGCGTGGTGCTGGGCGGGCCGAGTGAAGCTGAATGCCGCGACGCTCGCGTCACCTGGCGGCCCAACGTGAGAGTCGTGATGGGCACCTTCATATCGCAGCTCAGGAAACTGCTGGGGATTACTGATGCGGTTAGTTGAAGATTGTAATGATAGGTGCTCGTGGCGAGACGTTACGGCAGGTTTAATATCGACTGAACATGATTGAGACAAAACCGTTTCGCTATCGGATTCAATTGTTAAGGTTCGCACGGGGAACGCTACAAAATAGTATTTTTTGTAGAAAATTAATTGTTTATATTATTAATTTTATGTAAGTTTCGACCAGAATTCGGCCACTTCAATAGCGTTAGCGTTGGACTCGCATAGGTCTTCCATAGTGCAAGTGTTTTTGCACAGAGGGCACGAGAAAAGGTGAGGCATCGTTTGTGATGTGGCTCCACAGTCGCCCTGTGGCACGTCGGAGTACCCCCCCACCTGACTGAGTTGTACTTGCAACGACGACCCGCCTGGCTTCTTAGTCGGTTAAGAGATTTTCAGGTGGGCCATGGTAGTTGGTGGCCCACAGGGAGCTTAAAAAAATATTTTTGAACATATCACGTGAGAACCTTCAACATATCTGGAAACCTCTAAACATTTTATGAAACAACCACTATTAACTCTTCAAGAATTATAAAGAAACTGATAAAAACCTTCGTGTTCATTTCAGGAACACATCGAAGGCGGTCACTTGGAACCTCTACGCTCTGTGACTCCTCGCCAGTGGGAGATTGACAACCTGCTCCGCATCAGGACATTGGAGCAACTCATATCGGCAGAGAGGACGCTGCAGTCTTTAGCAAAGTTGCTCGGTAAATAAACAATTCTTACAGACAACAGAAAAAATACGTGTGCGGTTGGAGGACCCCGTCAGAAACGAAGTTTCTTACGCGATTCTCGCACGCACACACACTCTTATATAATAGAAAGAGACAGAGAGAGAGAAACTGGGAATTAAATACGCGTTTATAATGCAGAGCCATCTAGTAGAAGTTTATAGAAGCTCTCATAAATGTCGCCGTCTTGGATTATTGGCTTCAGTACCCTTGAAAACCATGAAAACTATCTCTCGCTCTCTCTGTCTCAATATTATATATAGTAGAAAGAGCCAGAGAGAGAGAGAGAAAGTCGTATAGAGGGGACATAACGCTTTTTCGATACGTGACGATTTCTACTAGTTTACTCATACCGCAAGCCTCGTTCCAAAAATCTTACTGACTTTGATGTCTGACCAGCCTGGGAGTTATCATTCCGACCAGCCAACCGAAGTATATTTTATATCCGTTCACTGATAAGCCACTAGTTGGTGGCGACTAGCGGGAGCGGGAGATTGGAAAAGGGCTCATAGTTTAAAGTATTCTCATCATGAGACAAACTTACCGTATCGTAACCCTTTCCAGGTCAAATCTCAAACATCGTGATCAACGATGAAGTAGGCGCCTCAATCAACTCGGCCGTTGACAGCATCCAACAAGCCAGTGAGCTGATGAAGAAGGGTGCGTTAGTTGAGGCCTACAAGATGTCGCAGAGCGCCTTTTTAGCAGCCGAAACAGCTTTTATGGAGCCCAGCCTTTTGGCACTGCTGTACTTCCCTGACGATCAGAAGTGAGTATGATTAAGCATAATCTTCCATTGCTGGGACACAGGCCTCCTTACTTCGAGAAGGAGTTAGCTAAAATCTTCCACCCGGGCCAAGTGCGGGTTGGTAGATGTCACATGTCTTTCAACAGTGGGTTCTAGGACATGCCGGTTTCCTCACGATGTTAACCTTCACCGTTTTGAGAGCAATGGTGATGAAATTATGTAATAGTGATGATACAATGTAAAGCGCCTGCACGGGTTCGAAGCCACGACCTACAAACTTCTAAGTCGGGGCCGCTACCACGGGGCAATCAATGCTCTCGAAATGAGTATGGATTGTCTGGTTTTATGGCTTTACGGTGGAACTGGTTTTAGCACGGGTAAAGTAGCGGGTGTCAGGGTTTTTTTCAATCCAAAAAGTTTTTGTGAGGAGTGGGTTTTCGTCATTAGTACTACAATCGAGGCTTTCTAGATCAGTACTGGCCCTCCCAGTTCAATAATGTCAGTCTAGATGTTGAACTATGCCACTTTTATCATGTTTTAAAAACTGTTTTCTGTATAGTCCTTTCACAGATATGTACTTTTACTCTGAATGTGCATCACTGTAAAACCAAAGTGATCTTTATTAAAGGTTGCTGTAAGTTTATTGCCACTGACTACTCTGTCAAACTCACAGTGACCTTTATTCTCGTTGCAATAAGGTTGTAGTTGGGTTGCAGCTGTCAGAGGTAAATAATTGTTAACGGACTGTAGGTTAAAGCAGCATCAAAAATGTCTTATTATTTCCGTTTCCAGGTACGCAATCTACATTCCATTGTTCCTACCAATCATGTTCCCAGTGGTACTGTCACTGAGGAACTTGCTTTCCTGGTTCAGAGGCAAACCTATCCATAAAGAGAAGACGGACTGAAGATCTAGTACTTAATTAATTATTTAATTAATATAAAATTTACTGTCATTAAAGTATTGTTATTTTAACAGGAGTTTTTGTTATGTAGCTGTTTTTTTGTGAATCTTGGTGAGAATAATCAAAAGATGAGTATACACTAGAGCATTTTCTCGAGGCATTTTCTACAGGTAGATGCTCACTCGCCGTAAGCATTACGTCGAACGCAGCGTCGAGCATTCGCAGGAACGCTACATTACATGGAAATGCTTTTAGAAACTGAGCTTCTGCCTGTATTGTAACATTCGTAAGAACGTTACATTACATGGAAATGCTCGAGAAAATGGTTTAGTGTTTGCTCACCTGAATGCACTGAAATGAAGAAGTGAAGTTCGCGGTGTAAAAGGATTACAAGAAGTTGGCGCTCAATGTCTAAATCTGGAAGATGCTACAGCAACAAGAGCTTAGCTCATAGTTTGGTAAATTATAAAAGTTGAGAGACGTTTGAACGTCATAAAGTGTATGGTTAAGTAGACATTAATCATTACCTCTAACTTTATGGATAATCCGTCATATTTGATAATAATATAAACATCACGCCTCTCGGGCGCGAATCCAGTCTCCGGACTGCTACTGCTGCGGTGATTTGCTCCTTATGCAATGACTGGCTATGTTGAATTTCTGACTGCATGTAGGTATCATATCAAACTAATAAGATCTACTCCACTCTTTGGTCATAAGCGAAATAATAAATGATGGATCTACAATGTTATTGTCTGACAAGACAACTGCTACCCATCCTCACATAGGCGCATGTCACACTTCAACGCGCCATCCAAAGGGGCGCCGGGCGCGGGAAACGGAGCCAAATACTCCCGCCGCCCGCGCGGAAACACCTTTTTATTGAATTTGTATGTAGCAAATCACGCGCGGGGACCGCGTGTCTCGCGCACCGGACCGTGGCGCGTGGTAGTGCGAGATCCGCAATAGGTAATCCAATATGTAGCCCATTGTCCAGGGTAAAAATTAGCGAGTAATACCCTACTTTCGAATTTATTTGGGCTAGAAAATACTAGATTGGTAAATAAAACAAAATTGTTGCTTCAATTATATAATGTATCATTATTAATACTTGAGGTACTTAATCAGAGTCGGAATCCGATCAAAACATTACTTAAACTAACTATATTACGATATCATTGTGCAGAAAATACATTGTGTGTTGTTTCAATTATAATTTAATCTAATTATACGCCTATGTACTGAGGACGGGCTTATCGGTCAAAGGTGGGGGATTTGTTCGTAAGCCAAGTTATACAGTAAAATATAAATGATTTACGTTTCTACGGAAATCTTGGAAAAAAATGTATGTCAAGTTTTATTTATCTTGCACATAATTTTATACCAAATCTCATCCATTTAAAACTGTCCTTATTCAATATTTATATCATATTAAGGGTACATCTGTAAAACTTATACTAACCAGTGGCGGATCTACTTAAAGGCTTTTTGGGCTGCAGCCCAGGGCCCCGTGGATACAGAGGGCCCCCAACCGAACTGAAAAGAATAGACGATATTGTCAATAATAAAAACTATCTAGAATTAAAAAAAATCCGATCATACTAAAATAGCAATTGGTTGAGTAATTAGGTAGGGCCCCTAAGCAGTATTAGCCCAGGGCCCCACAAATTCAAGATCCGCCCCTGATACTAACTCACATTACATACATAGTTTTATGAACATATAGGTTAATTTGCATATAATAAGTCCGCCCCCAGTACATATTTAAAACTTAATGACTATTGAAGTGAATTTGAAATGTAAACGATGATTGATATGTGGACACGTCCTTCAAGAACTCAACCATTAGGTATATAATAAACTGTCTGTCTCGGCGTATGCAAATTAGGTAACTTTTTGTATAAGCATAGGTAGGTACCATCAGGACATTTTTCGCCTGAGAAAAGCCTAATTTGTATGTATCTCTGGATACTGAATGAAACTTTCTAAGTTTGTTATCTTTCAGAAAAAATAAATGGAAGATGTAACACAGTATCAAGCAAATTCTCAAGGGACAGAACAACACTATTTTAGGACATATCGTATTCATTTAAATGTAGATCAATAGGTAATTAGAGCTCCAATTTCTAGCTTATCTCGATTCATTTCTTTTAACGTTCTATATTTCTGGTATTGTAAGATACTCATAGCTTAGATTTTTGAACACCTTATATTTACTTCTGGATATGTACCGATCATATTGATTGCAAAGGGCACACAAATTTTATGCATTTGTAAATTATTTTTTGCAATAGGTAAATAGCAATTCGGAAGTAAGTGATCGATACACATCTCACATTCATTTATCTACTAACGAAGGACAATTCACACGAGTTATCTAAGTACATTAGGATTCATTCCAATCGGTTTCCGTGATCATGGCCACGTTTTCCCCTTTGCCCGGTAAGTAATCGAACTCCCAGAGGGAATTAGCCAACACGAGAGTCTCCCCTTCTGACAACTCGAAGTTTAGAGTGTAGCAGTCGTCTTCGCAGGGAGCGCGCGGTCTCAACTGTATGAACGTCTTGCCTTTCAACTGAGACATGATTATCAACCCGACGTCAAGCTCCAAATACTTATATCTATGAGTATCATAGTTCTTAGACAGTAACAACCAATTAAAATGGGAAGGGGGGATATGAGGGGACAGGAAATAAGGTCTAGGTGCGAGGATCCTAAAGGATTTAACCGCACGAATATCGCAGTTCTGAAAATGGACAAACCAACTCGGTATGTCTGTGTTCGTTATTCTAGAAACTATTTCTTCTAAGTCCATGGGCTGACGACCGATTCGTATATTAGTGAGGATCCTACAAGGAACTGAGTCGCGGAGTCGGTCATCGTCGCTGATCAGGCCGGTCAAGTTGAGTTCGTCGCGTGAGGACCAGTCGTAGTGCGCATCCACGATGATAACCGGCGCCCCGCGGAGGAGGTGGTGGTTGAAAACTTCGTTGTATGAGGTGTCGGACAAGCGCGCAATGTTTTCTGGAAAAAAGACAATATCTTATTGAACATTTAATTCATAATGACACGACTATCTGCTTCCTATCGATTCCTAATTTAACAGTTCAATGCAATCAAATAAATAAACAAATGCCGACGAGTACTTCGACGCCTGATTTGGCCTTTATTTTTGTTTTTATTTGTATAGTAAGTTAGTTAGTCATTTAATTTAGTATCTAGTGTAAATAGTTTGTAATAAAATAAGTTAATTGTATAAAACTATAAATAAATATAGTAAGTTAGTTAGTCATTTAATTTTGTATCAAATAAATTAAATTCAAATAACAACAGATAAATGTAAATGGGGCACGCCTGCACATCAAATAAAAATGTATCTAATTTGAATGAAAATTGGTTTCATTCGGAGTTAGTAGCGAAAAAAGGCAAGCTGTTTCAGTGCAAAATCGACTTAGACTTAGACTGCAGACCTTGAAATGACTTAGTGGAATTAAAGTTAACCTTATTTAACCTTACTGGGTTATTATAAAAGTTTAGATTGCATGCCTTTTTTTTTAAATACGGGTACGGTAATTAAATTTGCTTAAACTGCAGTCGACATCAACTTTACCTAAATTGTGAAAGTATCGATTGATACCAGCTAACTATTAACCTTATTACGTATAGGTATGCACCTGCTTACGAAGACCGCGAGAGGAAATCTTACTAACAGTATTAGGTGAAAGGATTAAGTTTATTCGATATTCATTTATTTTGGCCGTACTTTAGAGCATCTGATCTGGCTTTTACATCCAGCAGGGGGCAGTGATTAAGGCTTGTGATTTTGACGGACCTTCGTGCCCTTCTTAGCACATGGGTAGCAATAGATACGCCTCCGTCTGGCGACAGGATAATATGTTACTAACGCCACGTGTACTTGTGATTGAATGTTTGGATGCGCAAACAATAGAAATCGGATTCAAATGGATCGACGTGGATGGACGTTAGACTATATTGCAGATTGTTTTCGGCAATGGATTTGTCTCTTGAGCTGGGGTCTTTCAACTGATACAGGGGTTTAAATTTTATTAATATGCCCAAAAAGTTGAGTAAAAAACGATTAGGTATCATCTACTTTATAATATTTATTAACTACCCTACTATCCAAATTACCTATTGCTCTTGTGCACATTGACATAAATTACCATATTTTTGTTATTATTCTTGTGCGTTAAAGTTTAGTTTATAATGCCTTTATGTACAAGAGCATTACAAATGAGCCTCCATGGGTCAATATTAAACACCTAACTACAGCAGATTTTCTTTTTCGAACATAAGGTACGGTACGATCCATTTTACAAATAATTAAAGCATTAAAATTATCACTCACTACTTAGTGCTATGAAAAACTATAATTAAAAGGCGAACTAGATACTGCTAGTGCTGCTACGTATGCAAATCCAAGACTTTTTCAACAATCTTTTTTCCGTCATCCTAGCCATCTGAGGAAAAGAAAAGAAAAAATGTTTTAAATCCAAGCGAAAGCACAAACGTTATATTTCTAAAGGCATAGCTTGTAAAATAATTTAATGATCTTTACGAGCTGTATTCGGTAAACGTTTAGGTGCGACTAAAAGTGCGTCTACATGAAAATCTTTCCCTAATAACGCAAGTTAGACAATAAGTAATATGTGGCAAGTGTAATCCTAATCACCAATATGATCCATCAATATAAGATTTGCAAAAACAAATACTTACTGACTGCCTCACAGGCTATGCAATCCGTTGTTGACGCACCTCCATCCACATTAGGAGGTTCCGCTGGTCGCGCGATCATACACTTGTTGTGGTACAAAGGGGTCCAATCCCAAATAGGTAGCAATTTGATCAGCACAATCCTGGCTACCGCCGATGCATGCCACTTGAAAGTATCCGTCTGGCTGACAGTGTATCCAATCGCTATACCCATAATCAAAACCAGAACCACCCTTGTCCAACGCTTTATAGTAGCTTTTCTCACAGAATTTGTCAAAGGCCGACAAATCAAATCCATTTCTTCATCGCTCATGCCAGCTTCCTTACAATATTCGTAGAAAGAACGCACTTCGGAATTAATTAACTCGAACTTTTCACGCTGAGACATTTTTGCCCCGTTTTTGAGACTCATCTTGATGACCTAGTCCCGCGGCGATCAATAATAAACTCGACGGTTTTATTGATAGGAATGAAATTTCGCGCGCGCGCGGATAGCCCGATTAGGTTTTTAATGTTGCAGTACTGTTTCAAAGAAGCCAATGACACAGCAACATTAAAATCGACTAAGCAACAATATACTAAATTTAAAAAAAAATGAGAGCCCTATTCCTCTTAGAAAAAGTTTTACATATTATTCGATTTATTATCCACATTATTTCTTTAGTTATAAGATCCATTTTCTAACTTACACATTTCGTTTAAAACTTACTTAATTATTATCCATAATAATATAACTACTGTTTCCATAACTATTACGGTTTTTTTTCTCTTTGACTCTAAATATAATCGATAATTCTTTTCAACTATGTAACCATTTTTTTTGTTTGTGGACCTCAATTTATTTTGTTTTTTTTTTTATTTTATATCTTGGCAATACTAAAAGTCAAATACCTATCCGCCATATTGAAAGTTCTAAAGTGGGAAGTCGGTCAAACGCTGACCCTATTAGTTATTTCTATTTATTATATGACGGTATTTATTAAAAAAGTTGTCCTAAAATTTTCTTACACATTTAGTGAACTATTTGTTGTGATTTGATTATAGGAAAGTGCGTTTATACAAATTTGCAATTCGCCTAATGAATACGTCACAGCGCCATGTTGTATTCCTGCGCTGATTGCAGGCACGAGAAATCTGCCAACCCGTTTATTTTCAGGGATTAGTCCCCGAGAATAAATCGAACTGCGATTTTGTACTCAAATATATTTTAATTTATATTTGTTGGCAAATGTCAAACAACTTTAGTGGAATAGATGAATTCCTGTCATCGCATTTTGAGTGCTAATTCCTAATATCTACTGCATTTTTGTGCATCCGCGAAAGTTGAAAGGACTGTGTTGTAAAAGAAAGAAGTGATAATTAGCCAAAATTCCGGTCCCTACGCGCAGACGAGAAGGTGCCTACCCGCCGGGGCAAGCAGGCGAAACGGACATGAATAACAAGCGCAAAAACCGCCAAGGGCCACCGAGGTAACTACCATTTACCATCATCTTTAAGCATCGAGCTGACATGTCTTTGTTGTTGGGGCTAGTGTCCGCTTAACGAACATTTTGTTGTCACGTTGACAGATTTTGGGAGGTTGTTAAGCATGGATACGCTGACAGTGTAAACAAAAATGAGATTGTGCGGTGTTGTGTGGTGTGAGATCGGCGCGTGCGATGCCGCGCGTCGCGGCGCTCTAGTCTAGATGTTTGGCCTACTTTTGCTCCGTACTCGATACGATTAATATAGCTGTCTGATCAGCTGTTGGCGATCCCAGTACGCTAGTCGCAAACCGGACTAATTATGAACTGCAATTTACTATAAGCTCAATATTGCAAACTGTCACTTTCATACTAATTTCTGCTGAAACAACCAATAACTAGACAGCAGGCCGCGTTAGCAGTGCCGTTCTATAACATACTGTAATAGGAAGTAAGGTAAATGCTTTTATTTTCAATCACTTTCACTAGTTTGTATGATGGTGGATATAATTACTGGCAAAAGTCCAAAGTTCTTAATTAGAATTCTCTTATTGCTGTTAATTTGTGTTTAGTGTTAGTTATACCATATGAATTTTAACTGTGACTGATAAATTTTCACGAGGTGATTAAGCTGCTATCTCATATAATTGTGCGGTAATGTTGGAAGTTTATGGTCCATAACATCATGTTGCACATTTAGGGATTATAGCAGAGTTTGCCATTAGTTGTCTTTGTCTATACATTTAGTTACGAGTATGTACACACTTTCTAATTCGCACTGTACATGTGTTCCGTTGCTTTTTCTGATTTATGAATACTATAGCTTGATGTGTCAGTGCCCAATTCCTCTCACCGAGACGAGGCCTGTGTCCCAGCAGTGGGAACATTATAGGCTGATTATGATGTCTCAGTACTACTCATTGTCATGAAAATATTGTTTTTAGATAAGCTCTGTTAGATCATTGCTTGCAAGCATCACAATAACCAATCCCTTCAATTGTCTTGCGTGGGAAGTTAAATGGATGATTCACAACATTTTTCTTTTATCAATGAACTTAAATTGCATGGTCAATATTAGTTTGATGAGATAATGGTAGTATTTTATGGTATTTTTAAACTCCACTACATTGATAGTTTGTTACTAACCAACTTCATGTTGCAATGTTTGAAATGTTCTATGATAAGATCCTCAGATATGTAGTAACATTGATGTTAACATTAATTTATTAAAAAAGTGCAGTTTCTTGGAAAGTTTTTATCAATATCCAATCAAGAGAGGAAATCAATTGATGACAATTTAGTTTTGCTCAGTATATGTTGGCAAATGCCAACAAAACATTAAACTTTAACAAAACAAATGTTAGCTTAGTGACAAGAGACCTTAATAGGTAATACGGGCTGGTGTCCGCAACTCCACTTCAATGCACGTATTTTGCGTATGGGTGGGAACATCGGCTATTCGATCCACCCCGAGCTCCTCTAGGAAGGCCAGCAACGACTTGATGTTAATGACCATCTCATGTAGGGTACCTGGGTTACTGAAGTACTTTGCCCTGTAAGTAGCGACCACCAGGCAGCTTAGAAACACATGTGCCGCTGTCTCGTCGTCCTCCATGCAGGCCCTGCACCACAGACTGTCTGTTACTCCTATGACAAAGAGGTGTTTATTAAATGACTCATGGCCAGTTAAAGCTGCAGTGACTATCCGCATCCAATGTGGGAAGCGCTTCTCTAGCCTGCCTTCGCCTTGTTCCGTCCACAGTTTGTCGTGTTGGTCTCTGGTGCGTTTCCTTACCAGTATGTGTAAAAACCCGAAGGGGAGTGGCATGATGGGCTCGGGTCCCACTGATGCCATGGTCGACCCCCTCCTGGCTAGCTCGTCAGTTGCATCGTTGCCTAGCGAACCGCTGTGTCCTTTGATCCATTGAATGGTTATTTTATTGAGGTAACTCACCTAATTGAGGCGCTGGTGAATCTCATATATTAGCCCAGAGTCAACTGTATAACTGTTCAGCTCTTGCAGAACAGCCATATTGTTTGAGAGTATGCGGATTGAGTGGTCTTTTACTTGCATGGCCATAATGGCTGAAGTGGCCTGAGAAATACCCATGCATTCGTCCTGGAACACTGTGTTGTGGACCCCCAATGGTGGGGCTATATGTATGTTGAAATCCTCTGAGAAGATTCCAGCACCTGTCCCACTACCTGTTTTGCTTTTCAGACAAGAGACCTTTGAATTATTATCATTAGATGTCTATTATTGATCTTAATTTCATCAAAGGCAAGCTAATCCATACTCTATAATTCGATAGTAACTCTTGTCTGTCTGTCTGTATGTTACCTTTACACGCCTAAACCACTGAACGGATTTTGATAAAATTTGGCAGAGTGATAGATTGCATCCCGGGGAAGGACATAGGATAGTTTTTATTCCAATATTCCCACGGCATCGACACTTATGCAGGTAAAACCGCGTGGCGCTGCTAGTTTACTAATATATTAATTATTTGTCAAAAATATCTCCTTAATCATTTTTATTACATATCAATCATCTAATTATATTTTGGTACATGTAAAGGCAATTAACCTACAAACCTGTTCCCACTGCAGGGTTAAAGGTCTCCTCTTTGTGAAAGAGAGTGGGGCATACATCACAGGGGCCCAGTGCCGGTTCGTGGAAATAATTTACATATTTTATTCTTTATCTGTCTACCAAGACTATATGCTATCTATGGCAGCTATTTTGTAACTTACATTGCAATGCTAACTTTCTAAGAAAATATGATGATTTGCAACACAAATTAGATGGGTTTTCCATACATGGTGTAGATTTTTTGTATTCTATGAATAATTGTACATCCTAGTGTTGGTCATGATATTGAAGCTTTTATAAAGATAGTTCCTACTTTCTGAGTGCCATATTGTTATTGCCTATGAATAGGGCTCTTTTTGACAGCTGTGCTAAACGGTATCAGGATTGTAGTAAGGACATTGTTTTCAGTCTTTTTGTCATGCTTACAATTTCAACATTCTGATATTCAGATGTGCTGAGTCAGTCATACATTTTTATGATACATAATTATCTTGTATACATATCCAACATTTTGGTACATTTATTGAAACTATTGAAGCTGACATCCTATAACAATACGAAGTTTTGAATTCCGCTTTAAAATTGTTGAGATTACATTCTCACCTCAACTCAAACCCAGTTTTCAATCAAGATGCATGACTATTATGTTCTCATCCGTCTGCTCTTATCCCAATTTATAAAGGGTTTAGGGCAGCATAACTATTTCTTCCATGTCTTTATCAGCTGTCATCTCAATATGCACCCTCTTTCCAGCCGATGACTTGTCAAATGTCTGCTTAAGCATAACTTGGGTCAGAGCCTGCAAAATTAAAAATGTCTTTCCAAAAACGGTAAGACATTTTGAATTTATGGAAATTGATGGAATAACTTCTCTGCCAGTGTCTGTTTGCCTTCAGCAATACTCTAGCTTCCCATTAGTGAAAGAATTTTTGGAATCAGATCAATATTTCCAAAGATTACTCTTACATACTAACACAGTCATTTTACATTATAATATTATATTAGTACAGACTTGTGCACCAGTTTGAGGTACACAAACTTAGTAGAAAGAAGCTTATCAATTGGAGACAAGTTGCGAAGTAGGTTACATGTAACATGATGCAGTGGTCATGTTTGATTGATAAGATAAAACTCTGATTTCAATGTATGTTTTCTTAATATTGTCATTATTAGATTGGAAGAGTGTAAAATGTTTTAGAATTACTACTTACTGCATGTGTGTGTATGGGGCTTGTGGCTAAGAAATAATTTCCGCACTAAGATACGCATGCCGCGGTTGGTCCGTGGATGGGTGACCATCTTTACATACCAAGACTCCTCCATGCTTCGGAAAGCACGTTAAGCAACGACTTAACGGGTCCCAGCTGTCATTCATGGATCTTTGACAGTTGTTACGGGTCATCAGAAGCCCAAAAGTCTGACTACCAGTTTTACCAAGGTGTATCGTATTACCCAATAACTGGGACGGGGAGGTCAGATAGGCAGTCGCTCGATGTAAAATACTGGTACTCAGCTGCATCCGGTTAAACTGAAAGCCGACCCCAACATAGTTGGGAAAAGGCTAGGCAGGTGGTGATGTGTGTATTAATATTAATGCATGCGGAAGGTGGAGGTCGTGGCGCAGCCAGGGTGAGGCCTATGTCCAGCGGTGGACTCCGATAAGCTGAGTTGCTTAATTCATTGAACCAATAGATTAAAGGTTAATGATTATTAAATGCTTTTAAAATATTGATTAATTTAAATATGAGTAATGTTGTTGTATTTATGGCGAATAATAGTAAATCCTATGTTTTCGTATAAACTGTAGGGAAACATCACATTGATAACACAGAAATGATAACAATGCTATTACCAAATTACTTACCTAATTAGACAGCAAATATCAATGATCAGTTTTGATCCATCCAAAGGTTGTCTTTAAAAGATCGCTCTTAACGATAAGACCACCCATTGTGTCACCCTTTGTACAGTTTCTATATAAATTATGTCTGTAATTTATATGGTGTACATAATAAAGAGTATTCTACTCTATGATCGAAATATATAATTTTGTTTTCTGTTAGTTTAAAGTCCTATAACTTCCTGTGTTTTGTATGTATCAACATATACCTACAGGAAATTATAATGCCTTTTTATGTATGACAGATTGACAGATAAACTCAATACAAAAAAGGAAAACCTAAATGCAATTCATGCACTATCTTGCTTCCGCCCGCGGCTTCGCCCGCGTGGTATTTCCATAATAATTTGCCTATATCCTTTCCCAGGATTAAAAGTATCCGCACACCAAATTCATCAAAATCAGTCTAGTCGTTTCAGAGATTAGCCGGAACAAACAGACTAACAAAGAAGAACTCAAAGAATAGTTTTTAATCAATTTTCCCATTAGTTATTTACTTACCTAATTACTTAAAACCATTAATGCTATTTAGCTGTATTTAAAATTAACTAATGCTTTAGTCCAACAATGCATTACCAAACAAATGCTTAACAAAAATGTTTGGAAAGTGACAATAGTCAGCTTATCAGGCCAATAAAGTCGATTATTAACGACCTGTCATTCACAAGTCTTGCTCAGCCATTGAAAGTGTATCAGCCACTTGAGTTTTTGTCAACAATTTCTTCTATAGTTTACATTAGAAGAGATTTTGCTTACAGAAACTTTTTCGAGTTTGAGTCGTCATTTGGCCATAAGTATTTGAAATGTCATTTCTGAATTTAATTGTTTGTTTATAAATGTCTTGCTAGAAGTTACAGGCTACAGTCAATGTTGTTTAGCTTCAATGTATTCTAAACCAATAATTTTTAAGAATGGTGCTGATGATCAACTGAATTAGGTACAGTCGCCATCAGATATATTGTAGCAGACAAGGTGACCAAATACTTCTGAACAATATAAACTGTCACTACACACAATACTTGACGTTGTATTCAGATATTTTTGGTTAGTTGTGTGTATAGAAATTATTTGACAAGCGGCTGCCCAGATTTTAATGAAGTAATGAATGTTCAGATATGAATGGTAATTTGTAGTTGTAGTGTATGGAACTTATTGACATTTATAATTGCTCAGAAGTATTTGGTCACCTTGCCTGCTACAATATACATATCTGACGGCGACTGTACTACAGAAGAGAATGATAGTTCATCCTAGTATTTATTTATTATAGCCTTATTTCAGAGTGATAGTTGTAATTCAAAACGCGTTTAATATCAGTTCTGAGTGTCCATGTGCCCTTTGACAAAGGCCTCCTCCAATTCTCCCTGTCCAATCCATGTCTTTCCAGCTGTCCTCACCAAGTCATCTGCTCATCTTTTCCAGGGTACCATTGTGTCATTTCTTGTTCTATTTTTCTTCTCTCCTGACAGTGTAGCCAGCCCATCCCCATTTAAATCTCAGTTTTAGTACTACATCTTGTGTTTTTTTATTGCTTTCCTGGTTACTAGTCTATGGTATGTTTGGGGTTATCTGTTGGAGGATTGAGATGGGAAACTATCCTTAAATCAAAAGATTTATTATTGAGTGTTATTCAAGAATGTGGGTATCAGTATTAATTACACCTTTTATTTTATTCGTATAATCTAATCATCAAAGCTAAAATTCAAGAAGCAAAGTATTACTGCTTCATCTTAAATTTAAGCGAGATCTGAGTTTGATTATAGGTTACAGACCTAGGCATAAGTTTCTAAGGTCATTGAAGGCAGCTGTAACTCACTGATGTAAATTTTATGTCTGTTTGATTACATGCAATAATTACATCTTTAAACATAGCTTGCCCCTCAATTATGTCTGTTTTTAATCGACAACAGCATAGGCTCATCCTTGATAAAATATTCTTTCTGGTATTTCCGGTTGTTTATCTGTAGATCATTATTTTGTTAGTGAATTTGTATTTTTGGCTTCTCGGTGGTATCTTCTTGTCTTATCATTCATACAGCCTAAGCATCATCTTTGTCACCAAAATCGTTCTTGATGTCTGACAGAAGTCTCTTGCTGCTCCATTGCAATTGGTTCTTCATTATAAACTGGTAGAAGCCTGTGTGCCTGGGAACAGACTCTTCGTCTTATTTTCCACCTTCCACATTCACCCTGCTGTTGCTTTCCATCTCTAACATCTTCCTGGGTTAGACTTAACGAAATCCTAGATATATCCACCCATCTTCTGCTGAATGTCTCAGGAGAGTTGTATTAAAAAGGAGTTAAAAAAAGAATCCTAGGTACAGTAAAACAGTGTGAATCGGGATGAAACTTTAAAATGGATTTTAAAATTGAAATAATACAGTTTTTTTTTTGCCAAAAAGGACTCTAATGTGTTTACTATATTATAATTAACGATTGTCTGTCTTGGCAACAAACTATAATAGGTACATCAACATCCATTTCAAAATCCATTTTAAAGTTTCGTCCCGATTCACCCCTGTATCCCTATTCACCCCGTTTTACGGTAGTAAAATATATTAAAGCTAGACTCAATAGGATAACATAACATCACACTTGTATTCCTCGAAGGGTTAGGCAGATTCGTGAGTCATGCTTAAGTCCCATGTAATAGGGGGGGGGGGAGCCTATTACCATCAACCGGGCGCAAATCTAGACTCGCTGCTACTGAGAAATTCCAGATGAAAAACCCAATAACACTGCCTGATCCGGGAATCGAACCCTCCTGGGTTCGATTCCCGGATCGGGCAGTGTTCTTGGCAGTAGCGCTTGCGACCGCTAGACCAATGAGGCAGTTGACAATAGGGTAATTAGTGCCAGATGCGAAAGTCATGCTTTTCAACTCTGCAGATTTAACATTCCCCAAATAGTTTGCAATACTTACAAAACTAGAATCTACAGCGTGACTACAACCTATTCGTTACTATGTTAAAACAATGGCAGATCACGAATAGACATCGCACTTGTTGGGTCAGGGGTGAGCAGTGGCACTGTTTGATGACCATGTCATAATACATTAATATTCAAGTCCTTATGTTACATTATGATAGACCATTTAGTTAAAAGCTACTTACTGTATTACCTCGAATATGGAATTTTGTTTCAGGATACAAGATTCATACAAATTTTTTTTATTACAGTTTTATAAAAGTACAGTGTGTAGTCTAAATTAAACAAAATATTAAAAAAAAAAAACATTACATCACGTCTGTAATCCCAGAAGGGTAAGCAGATGTATGAAAACTGAAAAAAAGTGAAAACTTTCAACTGTCTAGCTATCACTGTACGGAATCCTTCGTATGCGAGTCCGACTCGCATTTGGCCAGTTTTTTAGAATCGTGTACTTTCCTACTTCTGGACAATGACTTTCCGCCATTCTCTATTTCTTACAATATTGCTATTCTTCGCCATTTTTGAGCAAACCGTCCCGGCTTCGCCATCTTCTCTGTTGCCCTCAAAAAATTACATTCTGTATATAAAATCATGAATGAAAATATCACGCCGAAACACTGCATTTCGCTTAACATTGCAATGTTCCTAATCATGCTAGCTTTCGCCAAAGTATGTTAATCAGTTTCCAGTCTAACCAGAATGCGGCTGAATATCAATATTTATTTGTGCATTCTTTGCTTGACATTCTGCTATATCTTCTAACGACTCGTTAAGCTTTCCGATAGTTAATAGTGAAATCTGCGTAATAAATTATAAGGTATTCGAGTTTAACCTGTACATTCGTACGTACACGTTAAAGTTACCTTGTGTTACTTATAAATATTTCAAACATTGGTAGGAATGAGCTTATAAGCTTAATGCAGGCTTCGCATGCACCAAATCTATACTCTATGTCTATGGAACTACCAGTCGGATTTGAAAAAAATTTTTTGCATTTGATAGCCCAATTCTTGAGGAAGGCTATTGGCTATTTAACATCAGGTTAGGACCCTTAAGAGCCGAGCAGAAAGAAAACTTAAGCGTAAACGCAGTAATAGGCGCAGGCAGGCGATGCGAGGTCGCGGGGTGGGTCGGGAGAACAAGAAAATTTCCCGCGGACGAAGTCGCGGGCAGACACTAGTAGACTATATTATAAAATTGAGTTTTGATCCTTCAAGTCTTATTAACATGAACAAACGGGGTGAGCTAAATAAAACCGTTTAAAAAAAATAAAAACACATTTCTGACCCAAAAATATTTCTAACTGAACAAACAGCTGTGTTGCTGGGGAGTTTGTTGCGCCACTTCTCAGCTAATGCACTAGGCAGTGGTGAACCACTGCCTAATGTCACTGATAAGACAGTCCCCCAAAACGCCCAGAAGGGCGGGCGTTTTGGGGGACTGTCTTATGTAATTTTGACGTACGAAAAGTGCTAATTCTCGGCCTAGTTTCAATAAATGACTATTGATTGGTTAGTTTCAGACTCTAAAAAAAAACTCCTGTTACTGTAGCTATTCTAAAACATAAAAATAGGACCCGGAAAACAATTGCGCACGTGTGTAGTATATTAACAGAAATGTAAACTGTCGCTAAGTTGTGCACAAACTGCCATCCTTGACCTTCAGACAACAATAAAACCTTATTTTTTCGACTAGCCAATGCTAAAGCGGGTTTTAGTTTTTCACATCCATCATATCAGATTTCTAAAGTCCCCCTTTTGGTTTTAAATCGCGTCAAAATGTTTATTGTGTAGGATATATTAACACAAAGATGTAATTAATGGCTTGGTGGTATGTGCTAAATGGAATTATTTATTTATTATTTTATTTATATATACTTTATTGTACACCAGAAAATACATAACAAAAAAATACGATTATGAATACAAAACATACAATGGGCGGGCAATGGGTGTTTTTATCTTCATAACATTTATAAACTAATAAAGTGTGTGTTTTTGTCATGCCCATTGACAAAGAAAAACTACTGTAGGTGACTTTAGGAATCGCCCCTGAAACGTTGTAAAACACGTTTTGAGTAATAATTTTCTCGTTAATATTCCTAGGTACTCATCTGCTATCCGAGCGGACTCTCGAATCTTTCCTCAAGAGTTGGCTATCAAATACAAAAAAAAAAATTTTAAATCTTACTGGTAGTTCCAGAGATAAGCGCGTTCAAACAAACTTTTTAGATTTATTATTAATATAGTTAGATATAAAAATATCCACAATGCACAGATTTTTCAGTCTTGTTTGACGCAAAACTGTCATTACCATTGCAATTTTAAAGCACCTACCTTACGTTTACCCTGTACCTGGCTCGGATCGGCACCCAATACTTGATATCATAATCAATACCGCTTGATATCTATCAATCATGCTTGAGAGACAAAAACATTGTTGTGTATTTTGTACACATACATCTGTGTCGTTTGTTTTCGCTGAAAGTTTTAGTAAAAGGCTTTTAAAAGGTACTTTGACAGTAATTAAAGTATGAAGTTTCGTGTCGGGAGACGAGTATATAAACGTTGATCAGGCGGTATATTATAGACAGGAAAATTAAGAAGTCCTAACTGGAATACAAGCAGTCGTAGGTTGGAACCCAGACAGGCACTTTGGTAAATTATTGCATCACCACTGCTGTCAAAATGGTGAAGGAAAAAAGTCCTAGAACTAAAAAATTCTAAAACATGTAACATCTACACCACCAACCCGCACTGGGCTCGCGTGGTGGATTAACGGCCCACTCTCTCTCACAGAGAGAAGGCCTGTGTCCTGGCAGTGGGAATATTTTAGGCTGCATAAAAAAAAAACAGGAATAAGCCGCAGTCATTTTTGCAAAATGCCTGAAGCGATAGTGCCATTTCTGCAGTCCATTCACAAATACGCTAATAGTTTTACCGACAAGGCAAAATAATTGAACGCGGTATTCACATCATAGATATAGAATGTTTCTTGAGAAAGTTGTATGTATTTATAAACACTATAAGACACTGAACAGTGAAAGTCATCGCAAAAGCGATAAATTGTTCCATGTTAGTTGTTGGGAAGTTTACAATGCAGAAATTGTTAGTGTAGATTGAATTAATCATGAGGAAATTAATGCTTAGTATTATTTTTTCGGCCTAAACCAGGTTTTACTGATATAAAAGGTTTTCCTCATGTGATTCAGGTAGTATCAATAAATCTATTAACCGCAGTAACCACAGGAACCATACTACTTAGTGTTGTTACCGTTGCAGCGATGACAAAAGTATAATTAAAACGAGAATTTACCATGTTTAAGCGATAGTACCCTAATAATTAAGTCCTTAGTTTTGGCGACCGAGCGTGCGTGTCCACATGACTGTAAAGGAAATCAGTTCAATCACCTTATTCGAGCTAGAGAATGCAACTTGGTACCTATTTGTGGACACCTGAAGAACAAATTTTGCTTAGTTAATTTAACTCAAGTGGGATAATGTACCGTTTTTAAGAGACGTAACGAGTCTGATGCGAAAAGTCTTCGCACCGAAAAATCTCAAGGGCAACGCTTTTCCGTTTAAGTCAGTGACCGGAGAACGTAAATACTGAAATCACATGATTAGCACGGCACGCTTCGCCTTTTGAGAGATAAACAGTACTTACATTAGATTCAGCTTAGAATCTTGTCACCTAAAGCTAGACAAATGGATGCCAGTTCAATTCTAACTCGGTTCCGTTATCCCGTACGTTTATCCATCATGGACGTAATGACTTCCTTTTCAACGATAGTAGAATATAATACGTTCTTACGTTGTCATCAAATCGCCTTTAGCTCGAGTCGCCGAAGTACACCACACAACATCGCTCTCTTTTATTAGATCTAAACTTATCCCTAGATCCCTACGCCATTATAATTATTATAGCAAAGAAAATTAATAATAGTGCCTTCATCTCAATCAACCAGGGGCTATTATGGGTTATATAGAGACTGGGGTTGCATTCGATGATTCTTCACGAGGGACGAATCGTCTCTGGGTTAGTCAGAATTGTACTGGTATACATTTATCCTCGCTCACCGCTCCGATTCTTCATACAACTCTGGGAGAAAGCCTTCCTGACTGGCTGATCTTTTCACCGCTATTATCTTACAGATAGTCAGCAAAAGAAGCACTTTTTTGGATCATTTGTAAACCGATTTATTTTTATCAGATCACCACGAGGCCGAGTGGTGCCAGAGGGCGTCTACAACAACGCGCACTTCATGCACGCCGCGACGTCGCACGTCGGCGACATCGTGCAGGTGCTCACGCAGTCAGGCAGCCTCTGGGAAGGCGTCTTTAAGACTTTCAGCGCTCAATTTGAGGTAAGTCCATGACCTACGAAAACGGAGCAAGAAAAGGCATCAAAAACTGTGATTTTCGCGTGGTGGAACCATAAACGAATGATGGCGATCGGCTGTAGTTGGACCTGCAGACATAGAGCCAGCCAGCGTTGGGATTGGTGAAAATACCCCATTTTCGATGTATGGGAGAGTGAATCATTGACTCCATAGAAAGAGACCCAAAAAGGTTAAGGTGGAAGCGCTAAGGTAGCCCGCGAAATTCAAATTTTCTTATGTTTTTTGCAATTTGCTGGTCAGTATTAAGTTGTACGTTGATTAATATATGAATCGCGGCCGTAAGAAATATGTGTTTACAGAATTATAATCATTAAAGTCATCAACACAACTCTCTAAGACCACGTAAGTCCAAAGAATGATGATTTCATGAAACAGTTATTCTTGGGACTTACGTGGTCTTAGAGAGTTGTGTTGATGGCTTTAATGATTATAATTCTGTAAACACATATTTCTTACGGCCGCGATTCATATATTAATCAACGTACAACTTCATACTGACCAGCAAATTCCAAAAAACCTAAAAAAAATTGAATTTCGCGGGCTACCCTGGCGCTTTCGCCTTAAGTTGTCATTTTCGTTGTAAATCTGTAGTTTTCTGTAGAATGCTAAAACTGACGCTGTGCTACACATTTTGTATTTGGTGCACTTTTTTCTAAGACCAAAAGCCTGCTTTTTAGGGTTCCGTACCAAAATGGTAAAAAGGAACCCTTATGATGCGACTTTGTCTGTCCGTCACAGCTGGATATCTCAAGAAATACTAATGCTATCAACTTGAAATTTGGAATAGTTTTAGATGACGTTTGCCCAACTATTTTGCAAATAAGAAAGAATTTCTTATTGCGTTAGGCTCTGAAAGTGGTCTGAAATTTCGAAGTAGGGCTACTAGGGCATGTGGGGTATCTTCTGGAAGAGCGCATTTTGTACATTCTCAAACATTTTTTCTTTTTTTTTTAGGCCGCATAGTTTACGACTTTTGATGAAAAATAAAAAAAATATCGTTCCCCTTATCTCCGAAGTTTGCATAGAGGAAAAATCTGAAATTATTCTATGTGATAGAAGTTTATGTAAAGATTTCCGGAAAAATAAAACGAAGTCTCTAAATAGCACACTTTTTCATAAATCATCAACAAAAGTTACATTAGTTCCACTATCGGTCAAGAGATCGCGCTGACCTAAAACTGCAATATTTTACACCGCAGCGCGCAGTGTTAAAATTCTATGACGAATATAGGCCTCGCCGATGAAAATTTAAAAACATGATGCTACGGAACCCTCGGTGCGAGTCCGACTCGCTCTTGGCCGGTTTCTTTAAGAGTAGGCGTGCTGCTAATCCTGGGTGTTAACTCAGTCAGATTTTTTTATTTTTTATTTTTCTTACTTAGGTAGGGTATTTAATATTTATTAAAACATGCTGTACTCTTTTCATAGTACAAAAGTCGTAAGCTATTAAGTCACGCTTGATAACAATAACTCGTTTTCCGGAAAAACATAAATCCTTTTAAACCGCCGCTAATCCCGTAAAACTTGAGGAAAGAATTCTCAAGTTTTTCCGCCGGCTGGTTCTAAGGATAATTCATTTGGAAACTGTCTCAAAATGAGATCCATACGGAAAACAGAACTCCAAAATAGAATAATTAAAATATCCGGATAACAATAGAACTTCGAATAGAGTACATTTAATATCCGGACGAAAATAGAATCCTGAAATAGAATAATTAAACAAATGGCTATTTTAGGGTTCCGTGTCTCATAACTAAGTGCCACGTGCTATATTATGTCCGGAGTGCTGACACGCCAGCCATTGACTGTTAGACATGCATCAAGGTAAATTTACACTGGTACTGTTATTGAAATTGCACTATAATAATGTCTAACTGAGATCAGGTATAACAACTGCTTACATATTTTGTAGGGGTGATCATTCTTGAGACTGAGACCCCTTCGTCCTTCAGAAAGTTCGTTAAGCCGGTTGTCGCCTGTCTGGAGTCTTCAATCATCAGTTGTAAAGTTTCTACAAACTATTTGAAATGTTATCGTCTTTTAACTGTCACCTGATCAGGTTGATGATCTTAAAATTACTGATACCGATAAACTGCAGTTTTTTTGCTCGTTCATGTGTGAAAGCGTATTTTTCGCTCAAGTCTGTTCGAAAGAGTCGAGTCAAGAGGCTCAAAATATTTTTACGTGGTACTTCAATCACCTAATGTGGTGACATTTTAATGGCCGGTTAAGATTATTAGTTTATGGGCTGATTTTACCAAAGTCAGATATCTTTTATTCGAGGAATAAAATTGACGTCTGACAGTTCTTGTATGGAAAAACTGTCAAAAGTTCAAAATTTATTCTCATTGTAAGACTTATTCTAGCCTTCTAGGTATAAAAGTTTGATGGAATGCGCCCTAAACATGAAAGTTATAGACAACTGATGTGTAAAAATGAGACATGACGTTTCCTAACAATACGTGTGGGCGTTGAAAGACTGCCAAAGGAAGGAATCAGACGCGTTACAAAGAAAGAATGAGTGAACCAAATGAGCTGACGCCACAATAAAAACAAAAGCGTATCCGTTTATGTCACCGTTACTATGTAGTCAAGATTATAGCTTGTATCTTCTGTATATCGTCGTCATTTTTGTCACGCAACGGGTGTCATGTCTCAAGACTGAAAAATTATTGGTAATCTGATAAGAATTGGCAGTATTTTTTAGGGTTCCGTAGCCAAATGGCAAAAAACGGAACCCTTATGGATTCGTCATGTCTGTCTGTCTGTCCGTCTGTCCGTCCGTCCGTCCGTCCGTCACAGCCACTTTTTCCGAAACTATAAGAAGTAAACTGTTCAAACTTTGTAAGTAGATGTATTCTGTGAACCGCATTAAGATTTTCGCACAAAAAAAAAACAATAAAGTTGGGGGTTCCCCATTCTTAGAACTGAAACTCAAAAATATGTATTTTTCATCAAACCCACACGTGTAGATATCTATGGATAGGTCTTCAAAAATGATATTGAGCTTTCTAATATCATTTTTTTTCTAAACTGAATAGTTTGCGCGAGAGACACTTTCAAAGTGGTAAAATGTGTGTCCCCTCCCCCTGTAACTTCTAAAATAAGAGAATGATAAAACTAAAAAAAATATGTACAATACCAAGTAAACTTCCACCAAAAATTGGTTTGAACGAGATCTACACTCGCGAGCAAAATTATGGAATCACTTACTTGGAATTGATTCCGCGCGATCTTGAGTACTTAATAACTAGTTAAGAATAATAAATATGGTAACATTTTAAAGGCTAAACGGTTAACTTTAAATTGATACCAAATTCATTTAAATCAAACCAGTATTTAAGGAGCTATCCCGGATTACGTGAATAAGTAAGGAAAAAGACATGTTTCAATTGCTTGATACGCCGCGAGTTGCGCCCTCTTGACCCCCTATAAAAGCACGCGTGTTATCGGATTTTCTTTATCAGTCCGCTTTCACATGTTGACCGGTACACATCTCCGCTACTTTTGACCCTTGAACTTGGACGACAATGGATACTACGCCTATAGAAGCAGCACAAATCGTCGCTCTATTGCAAGAAGCGCTTAGCCAGCGGGCTGTCGCACGTCAGCTCCACATAAGCCAGTCCTGTGTTTCGAAAGTTTATAAACGCTTTCGGGAGACTGGTGGCTTTATCCCGAGACCAAGATCTGGACGGAGCCGGTGCACATCGGAGAGGAATGACCGTTTTATCGTGTCAACCTCTCTCCGAAATCGAATCCGAATTTGACTGGTGTCGACGTCCAACAGGAGCTCCGAAATGTTCGTAGGGTAGCTGCCAGCGAATGGACAGTTCGTCGAAGACTTAAGCAAGCTAATTTGACTCCAAAAAGGCCTGCCACAGGCCCGAAACTGACGGCAGGTCACCGACAAGCACGCCTTCAATTTGCTCTCTACCATCTTGATTAGGAGGTTGAGCAATGGTGGCGAGTCCTGTTTTCCGACGAGTGCAGAATGTGTTTCCACGGCAGCGACCGAAGGGGTCGGGTCTACAGGCGGCCTGGGGAGCGATTTGCGCAGTGCTGTTTCGCTGAGACTGGCTTATGGGGGCGGTTCTTGTATGATGTGAACCGGGATTTCCTTCGACGGTAAAACAGAGCTTGTTTTCGTGCCTGGCGGAGGACGAGGAGGCGGTCTAACTTCAGACCGCTACATTTCCAATATTCTGCTGGAACATGTCGTTCCTTATGCGGGATATTTCGGTGATGACTTCCTCCTTATGCACGATATTGCGCGTTGTCACACTTTCCGTGCCACAACTGAATACCTCGAAGAAGTCGGTATCGCCACATTGAACTGGCCAGCGCTCAGCCCGGACTTGAATCCCATTGAGCACATGTGGGATGAACTGAAGAAGAGGGTTCGTTCCAGAAATCCTGCTCCTTCAAGTGTGAATGAGCTGAAATCGGCTTTGATAGAGGAGTATCCCGCAAGAATCGATCCAGAAGCTGATTAGGTCAATGAATAACCATCTTCGAGAAGTTATTAGGGCGAGGGGAGAGGACACAAAATATTGAAACTTAATTTTAAGGCCAAAGAATTTTTTTATTAATTAATTTTTGTTGTTTTCTTTATTTATTATTTTACCATCTTCCTTATGTTTTCCTAACTCCTTCACTCAATCCGGGATAACTCCTTAAATACTGGTGTGATTTAAATGAATTTGATATCAGTTTAAAGGTAACAGTTTAACCTTTAAAATGGTACCATTTTTATTATTCTTAACTAGTTATTAAGTAGTCAAGATCGCGCGGAATCAATTCCAAGTAAGTGATTCCATACTTTTGCTCGCGAGTGTAGTAAGTAGCAATTTTACCTTTCATTCAATCAACTCAAATATTAAAAAAAATTGTTCTATGTGATAGAAGTTTATGTAAAGATTACAAGAAAAATAAGTCTCTAAAATAGTACACTTTTTTAGAAATCATCAATAAAAAGTACACTCGTTCCACTATCGGTCAAGAGATGGCGCGGACATAAAACTGCAATATTCTACACCGCAGTGCACAATGTTAAAATTCTGACGAATATAGGCCTCGCCCATGAAAATTTAAAAACATGATGGTACGGAACCCTCGGTGCGCGAGTTCAACTCGCTCTTGCCCGGTTTTTATTGAACTCTTATTAGGCTCAACTTTTAGCTGTTGAGCTAATATTCAAATTGTGCTCTGAAATAACAAGGCTGGTAGACTAATATTATGCTCTCATGTTAACAAAGATAATTTTAAGCTCGAAAAATAAATTGGCACTACAATATACGTTGCCCTAGCGAGTAATTATAAGAATAACAAATCAGGAGCGTGTCATTACATCAAAACTTTAAAACACTATTAAAATGATAATTATATTGTTGGTTTTAGTAGCATAATAATTAGTTTAGCGTTATAAACGTCCATTGATTAATTACTTAGTATTTCGATGACTTTACAAATGAGCCAATAATATAGGAGCATCAGTTTCCTTTTTTGTCATTCATTCATACCAAGTTGTGTTGGTCAGTTGTTGTTGTTGAGTTGTGCAAGTCAGTTGGGGCTGCTCATCACTTAGCTGCCTCGGCTTATTTTTAATTATTTTAATTTTGTATTGTTGTTTTCTTACTAAGTATTTGCTGTACTCTGGACGCTTTTAACGCGTACATCTTTTTTTACATCGTTCTCACATATAATTATAAATTCAACATTAATAAAAATAAAAAAATAAAAATAAAATTCATTTAATTCAGACAAGACCCATATTTACATAAAATTAAAATTAAAATATCACAATGCTGCAATCACAATGCTACTGCCACAGAATGAAATTTCTCTAAATAAAATGCCTCTAAATAAAATTTCAATATATACAAATAAAATAAATTAACGAAAACAAATTAAAAAGGTAATGGAATTAAAATACAATGTCAAAGCAATTCAAGTAAAGGAAAATTAAAAGATACAAATTGTCAGGTCAATTAATGATGTAACTAATATTTTTGTAAAAATATAATTTAAAAGTAGGGATGCAACCGATACCGATATATCGGCGATACTTCAGGTTTGCCGATATATCGGTATCGGCGATATTTTTATGGCAGATTCGACGATACTTTTCAAATTTCGCGCTTTAAAAATGTAATGTAAACGCGCGTGTTGTCCCATCTATTTCGTTGCAATTGCAGCACGAACTAACTATGCTCGGGGAAACCCCGCGCTTTATTCAGTGTTTTGTTTCGCCCGCCCGCTTTGGCCTCGCACTCGCACATCTATCCCATTTCGTTAGGTTGAATGTTGTTGCACGTAGTATTTTTCCATGCAAATAAGATTAAGAATTACATATCTTAATTGTTTGTGTATTGTATATCATTTATAACTAGTCGTTTGAGTCAAATAAAATAAACCTTCCTTTTTGAATTCAATAAGCGTATCGGTATCGGTATCAGTATCGCCGATATTTTTATAAGAGTATCGGTATCGGTATCGTATCGGCAAAAAGGCGTATCGAGGCATCCCTATTTAAAAGTGTCCATGGAGTTTCTTGCCCGTTCTTCTCCATACGTACCTACGCTTTGGAATGGGCAACTAGCTTCATATTTTCTGACTGACCGACTTCTTGTCAATTCAAAAGTGCCTGTAAATGGTTTAATTGAAATAAATGCTTTGAGTTTGAAGTGAGTTAATTAACAAAATTACACGCATAATAAATTTAAAACGCAATGTAAATGCCACTTTGTAAAATTGATAAACAATATAAATGTCTTAGATTGCGTGTTCCACTCATTTCAGGAGTGAAACAGTCACGTTTAGAGTGGTATGTGTGAACTGTCGACTTGTTCAAGCCATTTTAAATATATGTATACCAGACTAACTGCCGTTTATTTTGGTACATAAGAACTATTTTTTGGTCATTTTCGTACTCCGGTAGCAGTTGCTGGGCAATTATTAACGTATGACGGATTATCTGATCATTGACGGCCACAAACAGGTTTAATATCCATAAATACATTAAGAGTTAGCTTCAAGTGTGAACCATTACAGTCTTGTGTATGTTACGAGATGAACGAAACAAACTTGTAGTACCGCCTGCAAGCTCCAGGGCGCAGCTATATTATTATATAACCATAAATAATACAGTAGGAACGACCCCCGCTAGCTGACGTAAATGTGCATAGATTCATCCTGCGACTCAGTCTCACCGCGCCCTCTACGCGATCGCCAGCCAGCCGGCGGGCAAACGTCGAAACAGAGCTTAGCGCTGCAGAAAAGCTACCTTTTTCAATTACATGATCAATATTTAACTGTAATCGGTATATTTACTCATATGAATTGTCAGATTGCTAGCAAGCATAGAAAATAGGCTAAGTTCCAATCGAAGGCTGATAAGGCCACGGAATTTACGTCCGACCACAGATCTTAAACATTCTAACCAATGCAGTGCTGATAACCTATTTTAAATACTTCGAGCTTGCATACCATATGTTTTAGCGATTGTTTTGCATATTGCGAAATAAGTAGGTACTTACATTAACATTAAACGAATTACATAATTCACATACTGTGGGAAAATCAAATTTTGATTTATAACAATAGAAAAAATAATTTTCTCATCATTAGTCACAGTTGAGCTCATAACAGATACATTTCATTGTCAAAATTCTTTATTTGGTGAGTGCGAAGTAAAATGCATCATAGTAACGCAGCAGTTTTGTGTTATCTGCGCTTGGCGTGACCCCCACGAAACTACGAAATGTAGGTCGAATCAATAAACGCATTGTAGCATGCTTTTGGACATTTTAAAAAGGATTTGTTCGTTGGTATCACCTGCGTGACGTGTGAAGTGATGAGTGTGATGCTGTGCTTCCCATGAGGGATTCAAAGATACTTACGTTCTTGTGTTAGTGACGATTTCCCATCCTGTGTAGTGGCTCATTCGATTTGTTACACAAAGTCATGCTTCGGCTCTGTATAGTCTCAGTTCTTTGAACCTGGGTGCTGTAATATGTAAAAAGTGCAATGTAGTGTCGAGTTAGTTAGATTACCAGCTTATTTAGGAGTGCTCTCACCCCGCCGCCACTGGACATGCGCGGTAAACCAGCTGATTTTATGCCTTCCATTTTGAGCTTTAGAAATTTATAGGGGTGATTTTTTATTGCAAATGGTGTAGAAACTTGGGGCATGTATTTGAGATTCCAGTGAACCTGATAATCAATTTTAGCTCGTAAGATGACAGTGTCTAGTCTTGAAAATATTTCATTCGATCATATTTTTGTCAGAAATATAGCTGTACAATATTTACGGAATTATTTTTTAATGTATAGCAAGTCATCTTGATGGGTGCCTGTCTCATGCACCACAGACGGAGATCCATAACACATCGTAAAGGAATAGATGGCGCTGTCTGTCGCGATTCCTAGGGCATTCACATTAGGGCCCGATTAATCTTTCTGTGCAATTTCCATTAATAGTATATATAATCAATAAATAAGTTCATGTTTTTGTAATGTTGGAATACCAATTTATTTTGAATACATCGCCGACCATGCTGGTGTCATTCTTTGATAATTTATTCGCTCACTAGGTAAGACTTGATTGATGTATTGTAGTTGTATGAATGGAGCATCGTTGGAGCCATGATGCTCTGTGGATAGAACGGGTCATAGATAATGGAATGTTTTTTTACAGCCGATTTAAAGATAATTTTTGCATTCAAAACATGTGCGTTTAATTAGTGCTAAATAAAGTCTGCACTGCTAGGACACAGGCCTCCCTATCTGTGAGAGAGAGAGTGGAGCTAAATAAAGTGTTACTCGATTTTAAGTTAAGTTTAAGTTGTATATGTATTTTTTTAATGTATGTAATTATAAAAATTATAAAACTTGAATACCCAATTAAAATTTCAAGCAACATAATAATTCAGCATTTGTAGATAAAATTAATCAAGTCCACTCCTTTGATCAGGTAACTAACTAAAATTACTTTGTATTCAAGCTCAGTAATAAAACTTCCACCGCTAGCCCTTCGTTTGATGTATCAAATTAAAAATCTAATTGGAAATATTGAATAAAAGCACGCTAAACCCTAGATTTGAGCCAGCCAGTCTCCAATTTGAGATAGCCAATTACGGAGGGACACTGCACTAAGGGCGGATTTTACCAATGAAACTAAACGCGATCAGTTGCCGTATTATGACGGTTTAATGCCATCATGATTCCAGCGTAAGAGGGAGACCGAACTATACCTACATGACGGATAGCACCATCGGACGGCGGTTTCGAACGTATTACGGCCCCTTCACGTCTAAACCGCGATCAAGAGCTGTCAGTGTCATCATTATTGTGGAATATGGACACTGACAGCTGTTGAACGCAGTTTAGATGTGCTGATCGCGTTCAGTTTCATTGGTGAAATTGGCTCTGTATGCGGTGCAGGTAGGTAGGGATTAAATATCGAGGGACCGTCCATTGTTAATACACTGCAATTAATTGAATGCTCTCTATTGATGTCATGTTCATATGTATTATGAAAGCGGAGTTTGAAAGGGATGCTTCTGGATTAATTTGTCTGTCCGTGTGCAATTTTCTCGTAATCTGTGTTATTGTAAGAGGATACTTACATTGTTCATCAGTGTGTTGTATAAGCAAAAGGGTTCATTATTACCCAACTCCCCTAGAAAGAGGATAATATTTTATTCTATACTAGCAACGCCCCGCGGTTTTACCCGCGTAAGTTTCGATCCCGTAGGTTATTATGGGGATAAAAATTATCCTATGTGTTGATCCAGGAAATGGTCTATCTATGTGCCAATTTTCATCCAAATCGGTTCAACGGTTTACGTGTGAATAAGTAACAAACATCCAAATATCTTCACATACTTTCACATTTATAATATTGGAAGAATATCTAGCCTGTATTGTCCCAATGCAGCATGCGGGGCAAAGCCTCCCTTTCCCTTTTCCACATAATTCTGTCTTTTGCTAGTCCTGTAGTAGAAGTCAAGCTCGTCTCGAGATCTTCGCCTTGCCCTGTCACTGTCGCTATGTCGTCTTGCGTTTAATGTGTTTATTCGTTTCTCGTTTGAGCATTGTCTCACCTGCCGATCGATTCTGTAAAAATCTCACCGTGAAAACTTAGGTGAAGTGAGTTTGTTTTTGCTAGGAATTGACACTATTGACAGCTCACTCCACGCTCACTTCACCTAAGTATTCACGGCGAGATACTTAGTTACAGAATCGCACTGCTGTTGCCGAAGCTCGAAGATGTTAGAAGCAATGCCTAAAATGTTAATGGTGGTCACACACACACACCAAAAAAATCATACTCTTCCATTTCCAAGCGCCTAAAAATAGCACAAAACTGAACAAAACATGCAGCGAAAACAAACGTCGACCTTAAAGCATTAATGTCCGTTAATGCAACGAAAGCGTTCAAGTCAAGTCAGACGCGGTTCGACCTTCACACGAAACGCACGTCGAGACGGTGGAAATTCCTGGCCGATGACACATGTTAATTGACTCTTGTTTTACGCTTTATCCAGCCTATATGAATGCAAGGCAGCGAACTCGCGAATGAACACGTGAACCTGCGCACACGACGATTTTATTTATTTTTCGTTAATGTCGCTTATTCCTGAGTCGCTAAGGTTTAATTTTGAATCTGGTTCATCATCATCAACATTTTTCAGCGAATAACTCAACTGCTGGACTTAATCCTTCCCAAGTTACGCTACAATGATTGATCCTGCTCTTCCAGCATTCAGTTGATTCCCGCGACCTCCAGGTGGTTGTTGCTCCTAGTAGTAAACTTGATTGTGAACTTGTGATCATGAAACTTAGTTCAAACACCAAATCAAAAAATGTGACGCGCAAATGCATAGTGCTGTCAAAACAAAAATCCGTGGGATTGGCATAACTTTCGATAAAAATCCATACTAATATTATAAATACGAAAGTGTATCCGTCTGTCTGTCTGTTTGTTACCTCTTCACGCTTAAACCCTGAACCGATTTAGATGAAATTTGGTATAGAGATAGTTGGAATCCCGGGAAAGGACATAGGATAGTTTTTATCCCGATATTCCCACGGTATCGACACTTATGCGGGTGAAACCGCGGGGCGCTGCTAGTCTTACTATATATACGAAGGATGCATGTACGGTATGTATGTTCGTCGATAGTACGAATCAAGGTCTTTGCCATTGTTTAGCTCAGGTCAACGGTCGTACGAATTATTAGCACATGTATATTTTGGGGAATGACATCTGCGTTATCCATAATAATAACCATTTATGATAAAGAATGACTTCGCAACGGTATAGTATAGAGTACATTCACTTCTATGACAAACAACTTAACGACACTATTTTATCTATGTATTTTTATGCATTCAACGTAAATGTTGGTTTTTAAACGTTTTACTCACGAGTATTTAGTAATTATTCAAATAGTTGAAGGTTGAAGAACGGTCCCGTCATATAGTAACGGCCGTCATGAATATCTGCCATATTCACAAGTATTTGACACTAAGGTGTCAAAAATCGGTCTGTATTTGGGCAGCCGTTATTGTGTGACCGTTCACCGCTTCCTTAGAAAACTAAAGCTGTACTCATGAGGTCTTGTTTTTTGAGGATGGGAAATCATCAAATGACCCCTTCCGCTCCACCCAGAGCAGAAGGGGTCAGACTCTCACTGAATAAAACCCACCCGTGTTCCTTCCTTAGCCCTTTATGTTCCGGGCCAGCGGTAACCCTTTCGGACAATCACGCTGATCCGGCAGGCTTCGGCCCTGTCGGGCCCCTTCACTTGATGCTGACATCTCTTTTAGGCGCGCGTGGAAGAACACGTACGCGCCGTCCGGCACGGGCCTGGTCCTGATCGGATCGGTGAGCTACCCATTACTCTCCGCCCGCAGGCCCGCGCCTACGGTGGCCGGGAGTCGTCGCGCGGCTATCCCGCGGCGGCTGGAACAAGAGGCCGCCTCCTTCGCTAGCATGACTGCTTCGCAGAAGGAGGCGACTGCCCCGGACCATGGCTTGAACCAGGGCCGGACGCGAGAGGTCGCCGCTGCTGCCGATCGCATCTACGAGGACACGGCAGTGCTCCGCCCAAGCGGGGCAGACCTCCACTGTATGCTCCACCGTGCCCTCTGGGCGATCCTGGCAATTACTTATGAGGTCTTAGAATCGGTCATGTCACGAAACGAATAATGACAGCCCGCGACCTTCTTGGAGTTTTAATTAGTAAGGGCGCTTTTTGTGCCCGAAAACAGTCGGTCAGTTCCCGAAACAAAAGTAAAATCATAAACTTTGTTTAATGAATGTAGAAATAATTACTTAGTATTATCGAAATTATAAGTATTTAATAAATCAGTTGCCATTACTCCACTTACCCAGCTTCGAAATTGCAATGCAAATTACGAAATGCAACGCTCATCCGATTAGTGCATATTAGATATTACTTATTTCGACAGTCCAGTTTCAAAATTATCTTTCAAAACAGAGGCAGAAGCTGTTTCCGCGTACATTTTATAGCTATCACAGGAACAGATACTAAGATAACGGAAATGTCTCGTAACCTCTGGTATATTTGGGTTTACTGCTGAAATATTCAAACTATGCTTGTATTGATAAGTCAAGGTTATTTTGCTAAAAATATAATGGTCGGAGTATTTCACCATAGATACGTTTAGTTTAAAAAAAATTGTTCAAAAATATAAAGATTTTCATAAATCTATGTCGAGTTCATCCATGATTTGATGAATTGTGAAGACTATGTTACATTTTTTGTAACATAAGTCTTCACAATTAAACGTTCTTACAGCATTATAATTAAAAGACGAAATATAGGATCTACGAAACACTAAACCTAAAAAAACATCCATAGCTGTCATTTTATGCTTGACTTTTGAACATCACTATAAAATTTTCCACAAAAAAAAAACGCCTACATAAAATAACTAGCAGCGCCCCGCGGTTTCACCCGCATAAGTGTCGATCCCGTGGAAATATCGGGATAAAAACTATCCTATGTCCTTTCCCGGGACTCAAACTATCTCTGTATCAAATTTCATCTAAATCGGTTCAGAGCGTGAAGAGGTAACAGACAGACACACTTTCGCATTAATTATAATATTAGTATCAATGACGTATTATATATAGACACGTTATCAACCAACATCTCGGCGCTTAAAAACGGCGAAAATACTAGATAACTACTTATACGCGTAAAGAAAGGGAAAGAAAATATATCACCGTACGGCGGGATGTCTGTTGCTAGAGGGAGATAAATAAACATCTTCAGTTACGTCACAGGATAAGTAATAGTCAAATTACATGCTCATTGGTCGAGCGCATGAGTGACGTAGCTATCAGAGTCACTTCATGCGCCGGCCGCCATTAGACGCAGCGTCGTACAAAATAAAATAAAATAATCTAGTTTTGTAAACTTACGCGTGAAATAACACATTTTTGTCTTTAACTTTTGGGGTATAATTTTTACATCCTCTGAAAACACACGACGGCATATTTTCTTTATGTTTTGCACAGGTTTTCACATACGATATAAATTAAAAACAAACATACGTCGCGTCGCGTCGCGCGACAGGTTGGTGCGTGACTGAGCGCAAATGTGGCAATTGGCTTCATTTCATGTTGCCATTTTAGAGTGCGGACAACGTATCTATAGTTTTATACATCATTGATTAGTATGGATTAGTATGAAAGAGAATATTATATAAGTAGTAGATTAGTATGGATAATGTGTACAGCACATTTAAAATAAAAAGGTGTGCACATATCAAAACGTCCACCTTAAAAAACTCATTTGTTTACCTCCACACACAAAGTTAGACTCCCTTTCCATTCATCATAATTCGTATAAGACAAAATAAATAAAACTATAGATTTCCTGAAATACTATCGCTCGCACATGTATTTTATCAATAACTTCCCATGTAATAATAGACTTTAGCTACATTGTAATAAATTTTAGATTATGAATAGGATGTTGCATGTTCCTGGAATAATTGAGATAAGCAGTAAAGTTGTGGTTAGCTGTTTTATGGTGGTGCCTAGTGCCCGTTAAAATTATCTCTTGTGTGTGGGACAGAGATTTGTGACTCTTTTGTTTCCGCAAAGATAATATCCGTATTTTCTGTCTGAAGATAATGATTGTATTTATGGTGATTGACAGTTACTACTTACTGTCTTGTTCATTGGTTGCCGTGAGAGTCTGGAAGATACAGAGCCGCTTTTTTCACTCCTCGACGTTTGAAAAAAGGCGTCACAAAATGCAACATCTTCCTCCTTTTCATAGATGCAGTGCCTACTATACTATTAGTTAGGCATTGCCAAGCATAGTGATTATTTCACTATCCCCGTCGTAAATCGTTTATTGTCTTAGATGGCTCATGTTTAGTAGGTAATAGAAGTTGTCTGGCCGTAGGTACTATTTTAACTCAATCAATCGCTAATCGCAGTCCACTGTTGGACATCCTCACCCAAACCCAGTACACCTCTCCCAAATTGAACCACAACACCCAAAACCAGTCTCTCCCGGTCGCCTTCTAAAGATCTTGAGGCCACCTAGCCGGCTAGATAGACAGAAATGCTTTGAATGCTGTGATATCCTCCATTGATCCAGTAGCATATTATTCAAATGATCCTATGATAAGACTTCAAGTACTTCTGCCAGTACTAATAATACCTGTTACAGATTAATTAGTACTTGCATGCAATGAGCGAGCATTCTGCAAAATTCGCCACTTACAACCTATTATTATGACTCCGCAATTATTGTAACTATAGGGTTATCGATACGACTTCGCAATACTAGTAAATCAAGAATACTATGTCCAGGGAACAAGCCTCTATCCATCAGACTAGTGATTGCAGGACATAACCACCTCTCCCAAGTTATGTCATAACCACAATACATTAATTAACTGTCCTTCACATCTATACTTTCTAATTTATCATTAATCAATAGTGCGAATCTTACTTCCTAATGAAGTTCTTGCACTCCACAACTCTATTTGCATCTACAGTTACATAATGTAACTAAAAGTCATAACATTGCAATCCTAACCTCTCTAACCGTAAATATTGCACATGGCGGCCGGCAGCTAGGTACGTCGCTCCAATATCGATTGAATCTCCGCGTAACCCAACGTGCTCCTCAAGGCGTTATATTATATAGTCACAATATATTAGTAACGATTGGACCACGCTTTTTCACCGTCACTTATAAATTTAGATGTATAGTCTGCAAATGTCAATATACATACTTTCGAATATGTCTGCGGCGGCTTTATATTTACATGCATATCGATTTTACGTCTAGACGTGATTTAAGGAGTTTGGGTTTGATATCCTAAACAAATTAACGATTGTAAGATTGAATGGAAGAAGAATTTGTTAGACAGCCGCCTGGCATTGGGCCAGGGTACGATAAAGATACAGGAAGTAATATTAGATTACTGCTAAGCACAGCTTAATTTAATGTTTGGACAGCACTTGCTTCGTTTATGCGATGTCTGCAAACCGTAGCTTTTTTATAACGATTTCTTTACTGTCATTACATTTTCGTGGGTTTAATCCACCAGAAGTGTTTTGTTTATATTTTAGTTTAATGTCACCCACGAAAAAAATAAACACCGTCGTAATTGATGCTGGCTCATGTAGCAATATAATGGTGCAGCATAATCAGCCTATCCTGTTCCCACTGTTGGGACAAAGGCCTCCTCTCTATGAGAGAGTGCGTCATAATCACTACGCGGGCCCATTGCGGGTTGGTGGACAGTGCGGGTTGGTGACGGCTAACAAATTAATGTTTAATGAATGAACCACAGACACTCGATAAGAAGAAGAATAAAGAACGATGTGCCATAATTTAGAAAATAACAAAAGCGTACCCTGTGTTGTGGATCGGTCGAGATAACTGTAAAATAAATTAATTTCTCAATACAACAGTATGACTACGCAAGTGAACTAATATCAAAAGGTGCGGCGTCATGATAGTGCCGTATTTAGAATTATGGGGTTTCCCCCCCAAAATTCGGGAGCTTATAATGTTTTTGTACCTACGTATTCTTCAACAGAAACCTGATTACGAGCAGGTATTTATAGGGGAAACCCCGCTTATGATTGGATATATCCATCTATTTTGCTTTTGAAACGTGAATGAATAACGCATCGTGCGAATCAATGAATAAATACTAGTAGTGACACGGTTCCTCGCTATCGGAATGATACATGTATGAGGTCGACCGTATACATCTAGAATTCATGATAGAAATTCCTTTAGTATGACCCTGCGCACTTCCACGAGAGTAACATGGATTGACAGGAGCCAAATCTGAGCTAAAAATAGTGATGAGCTCATAAAAATTATTGATTCATAAATTAATAACTTACTATCCGCTTCGGAAGTCGTATCTAGAATTCCAATCGCATACTTTGATAAGATTACCTGGCTAGACTGATCCTGTTCGTGAAGGATTCCAATAATTCAACCCCTATTTTCTTTAGCTTATAGTCATTTAATCTTTTTGTGTATAAATTCGCATTACGTATACATTTCAACTGATTATCTCAGAGACGCTTTGACGCGAAAATGGAAATCCCGCTTAGGGCGATGACCACAACAGCTATATTTCTGACTTTCACACTATGCGCGTGACGTTTTCTTTAATTCGTAGAACATGTAAACATTAAGATAATATGGCTGTAACTACGAAAACCGTTCGTACAGAGGTTTCATCGTTAACCTTTGACTTTTGTATAACCGGTATTACTGACTCTAATCAGCCACTGACAGTTACATGTTTTAAACAAGATTTGATTAAAAACCGTATAATAAGCGAATTATTTCGGTGGTTAGCGAAGCTTAGAAGCAAATGAAGACAGCGGTGAAAAAAAAAATGTTAAACAACTAAAAGCCGACTACTGAAAAGGATGAAACAAGAAAGTACCATTCCGTGGTCGCATGCCGCTGTACTAACATATAAGCTATTGTAGCATTCGACCACGGTAAGGTACTTTTACTACTATTTAATTATTTTGGGGATTATTTCAGTTATATATTTTTGAAATGTGCTAATTAAGCCCTTTCATTTGATACCCCACAAGGCACCAACCCAAAATGATTATTTTTTAAATCATTTTATGTCCTCTAGAGCGCGCCATATTGAATTTAGTGTGCCGTCACATCGCCTATAACCAGCGGAAGGTCAAGACGCTTCTAACGATACATCATTTGTCAAATTATTATAAGGACTTTAGAAGTTATGAGGGAACATATGAACATGCATACATACATACATACATACCGGTCAAAATCATAACCCTCCTTTTTGCTTCGTCGTAGTCGGGTAAAAAGGATGGTAATGCCAAAGAATTGATCATGATCTTAATTCTGGCGCTTATTTGGGGCTTTGGGTAGACAGATTGGGTCATACCAGTTGCTAAATGAACACCCAAAAAGATGCCTCTTACCCATTCTCTTGCAAAACCGATATGTCAAGACAGTCAAGAATCACCTAAAGAAGGATCGGAAGTGGCATAATCTTTCCTATTATCCACACAGCCAAGTTTAAGGCAACGCTTCCATAAATTTTGCGTCTTAGCCTGATCGGTTTCTCTTTATGACCGTTTAATCCGTGACTACTATAAGTTATAGAATGACTAGCCGTATATCTGCTTGACTTTCACAAGCTGATAAAAGGTGACACCGCAGTACAGTAAAAGTTCTTTATTCGCGGGGTATGTGTTCCATAAATATGCCGCGAATACAGAAACCGTGAATACGGAATGGTAATTTATATGGGATTATAGGGGATACGTTCCTAGGTGACAAAAAAAACAACAAATATATAAAAAAAAATATTTAATTGAAGTTTTTGAAAATTTTAATTAATTATCTTAAGGCTTAGGCAATCAAATGGTTTGAAGAATTTTGTAATTTTTTCTTGCTTAGCAGTTTTCAAAAGCTCCTTCAATTCAGATTGATACACAGCAGCCGCATTAGCAACTTGCCTCTTAAAAATAAGACTTCGTTCCATAGATGGATCAATGTTCATACCTAGGAAGAGTGCAGTAGAGACGTGTTACTCGATCACAATTTTTGTAACGAATGTGAAAGACGAAACAATAAAACACGCAAAGCGGCTTTTACTATAAACGGAACAACAACATTTAAAAATATACTTTATTTATTGAGTTATAAGGTTGCTTTCATTCTGTTTGTTTACATTCTCAAAAACACCGCTCGCGGCGAAGGCGGCTTGTGTCAAAGTCCTCGGCGATATCATTTAACAACATACTTTTGGTAAAGTTGTAATAAGATCTATTTTACTTTTTAATTAGTCCATTTGACAAGGATATTGTGTTGGATACTTATTGGAATAATTTTATTATTATGTATGTACTTATTAGATCCGCGAATAAAGAAATTTTTAGTCGCGAATATAGAAATTGGGTAGCATTTTTTTAATCCGCGAATAGTGAAAACGCGAATAAAGGAAGCGCGAATAAGGAGCTTTTACTGTATTAAAAAGTCGCTTGACTTGTTGTGATAGATTAGGACCTGTCGTTGCAGATTCACATTCGTTTCAATTTTGATGGGTGACAACTTACTTGACCAGGGAAGCATGGCATAAAAGGGAGGAAGGCTATACTCAGCAGTGGGTAGAAAGAACAAGGCAATGGTCATTATGATAAACTTATTCCAGTCAATCGTTTCAAGTGTAATTTATTACGATAACTAGCACTCGCATAAGTATAGATCCTGTGGGAATATCGCGATAAAAAGTAGCCTATGTGTTAATCCAGGGTGTCAGATACCTCCACACCAAATTTTATCAAAATTGGTCCAGCCGTTTGTGCGTGAAGAAGTAACAAACATTCAAGCACACTCACAAACTTTCGCTTTTATAATATTAGTGTAATGTGGTGTGATGTGAATATCAGTCAATAATAGGCTCAAAATGTTAATAGTTAATAGTAATAGTTCTAAGTGGTCTACTCAAGCTTCACAAAACAGTTGTTGATATGGAAACAGACACTTCAAATATTGAGTGACTGCAGTTTATCTTGTAAGTCTTATGTAGAAATGTTTAACTTATCCAAACCGTGGTAAATATTATGTTTGGATTTGTCAGAAATAAATCAACCGTATTAGCAAAATAAAAATGGAAAGATGCAAATTTTGTTTAGCGAAAAAACACATTTTGATAGCTCTGACAAGGTCAATAACCTGCCTATCTGCCATGATAGTTATGATGACTACAAGCATAATCTTTTATTAGAGAGGCCTGTATTATACATTAGCATAAAATAACCTAGGCAAGGAAGCTATTTCGGTCCAAAACACTCTTACAGTCAAAGGTTTATTCACCCGACCACGTGATAGTTTATAGCTACAGTTTTCAGCCTACGATAAAAAAACTCCTCACGAAAAGTATATTTTGAGATATAAAGCCTAATAAATTACAAACAATAGCGGCGCACAGAACAATGCATTCATAAGTCGATTCGTGTTTATATTAACAATATAGGTTATTGTAAACACCCGTCCCATACTTTATTCGGAGAAAAACCGTGTGTCAATGTGTAAATTTAAATACTAGACGAATAATATTATCTCTAGGCGTATTTTTGTAGTATCATTTAGAGATACATATTACACATACACATTCACATAGTCTTTTATTTCTATTTTTTGTTAGTTACGACAACTATTTGTGTGCATGCAGAGTTTACTATTAAGTAATTGTTACACTTTACTCCGATTCGTTGCATTTGTTTAAATTGCTTAAAATAGTGTATACAATAAATTGTTGGTGAACCAAATAAGTAAATAAAATAAAATATTGTATTAAATATATGAGTGCTGTTAGTCATACTCGTTGGGAAATGTATGTGCAGTGGCAAGGTCATTATATGATGACTGACAGAACGCCGTCTAATGTTTTGTTTCATCCAAGCTATCACCAAAGGTATCGTCATCAGGTAAGCTTCCTTAAAATCAGCTAAGAGTTTAAAACTGGAAGGTCCAACAGTCCACTCCTCTATTGATAACATCATACGTACTACCATGAAGAATTCGCCTTCAAACGTGGCGATTATAAAATACGTCATTCATATGGCAATAATTGTCATATGAATGACGTAAGTATCATTAATTATTAAAGATAAATAAAATATATAGGGATGAAAAGATACTCGAAAAACATTTCAACCTTTACCTTAACGTTGAATTTTGTTTTAGCATTGGTTCTATTGTGAACAAATAGTTTTTGTTATTCCTTTTCTTCTCTATCTGCAATCGGTCGTCAAACCAAAACCGGATTCGTTCAAGGATAAAATGAAAACATCCAAACAGATAAGCATAGATTTTAAATCCAGTGCTAGATGACTCATAATCCACACTCATCGCATCCAATCTGTACAAAAGACAGTAATCCTATCAGCCGGAAGGCATGCACAGGAGCACAAAGGACTCCCACATCGGACATTGTAACGAACGCTCCCGGTCTATTCAACTAGATGGACGGACGTTGTTGTCTGTTGACTACGATAATCTGGCCTGATGGACATCTTATTACAACTGGTGGTAAACTTCCTCTGCTGAATATAAAATACCTTAGACCGCTATGAGAACCAGGATGAAAAGTAAGCTATGTCCTTTAGGTCCCAGGCTACCTATATCTCAAATTTTATTACGATATGTTCATTGTTTAAAGCATAAAAAGGTAACAGACAAAAAGAGTTAATTTCGCTTAGTTAAATATTAGGATGGATAATACTAAAACCACTGTGTGAAAATGGTCGTAATATTTTTTTTAGACACGGAAAGCAAGGCGCTTATCGTGTTGTCAGTGTCATACAAGTAATCATCATAGTGTAGAACATGATATCCAAGTCCTATGCTATTTATTTGTTTAGCCATGTGCCCGAAGACAAAAGAAACGCGGTACAGACGTAAACAAAGCTTTAGTCGCCATTCACAACACCTATAGAAATTAATCGCGTGTCCTCTTTGATGGAACTATAAACTATGTCCATCGACAGCCTTTTCAATTCACTGTATAATATTAATATCACCACCATTATACACTATTCCTCCATGTTTTACGGCAATTCTGTTCAGGTCCTTGCGATAAGTTTAAATAATAATGTCGTCGACCAATCATACGCATGGACTGCTTACACTCTCTTGTCCACTGTCAGCCACCTAAAATTGGATTGATATGCAGCACTCTACGAAAGACAGCCCCCAAAAGTCCACCTTTTTCAGCTTTCTAGTACCTAAATGGGAGGAAGAAGCTGCATAACATTTATTTCTAGCATATATTAGAAATTTCAACAACTTCCTTTTAAAGAGGATAGAGTGGATGTTGAATTCTGTAGGGGAAAGTTCTATTAAATAAATTCCAAACAATTTACACTAGAAATTAGTAATAACAGTGTTTTCTTTCCTTGTATCCAGGTTGTGTTAGAAGTGGCCCACCGCGTGGACCAGGAGGGAGTGGTGGCGGTTGACTCAGTGGTCGAGAAGCTAATCTTCAAGCCGCAGGATGTGGTGTCCATCAGGGCGAAGGACTCCGACCTTGAGTACGCCACCCACGATGTGTTCCAGACTGATAGTGCAATTTCTAGCAAGTTTAATGGTGAGTACCACAGTATATTGTTATACTTGAGCCTGTTTCACCACCGACGATTAAGTTCCTGTTAAGTAAGGAATAGTAGATTATTAACCAAGGGGATAAAGCAGTGTCTTCTGTCGCGGGTGACGATTTAAATCGCGAACGTAACGAAGGACTCGAGGTTTACTCCCGAGCGTAGCGAGGGTGTTAAAAACTTAAATCACGAGCGAAGCGAGGGATTTAAGATGAGTCCTGAGTGTAGCGAGGGATTTAAGTTCACCCAAGACTAAGACAGCTTTATCACCGAGGAAAATACTCTACTTTTCGTACCATTTGCGAAAAAATTAACACAATAATAATATGAGATAAGCATTTTAGAACATTAACTTATTTATAAAAATAAATTAAAATAAACTTAACGTTTATGTATTTGAAGAAAACAAAAACACGGCAAATTCCTAGACTAATATTTTTTTGTCGGAAAAGCAAAGGCATCAAGCTGATACGGCCTCGTCGGTTTTCGTAATTTTATTGAATAATCATAACTGCATAATAAATGCGTATTCCTTTTTCAACAAGATGTATAATGCTTTATATACAAACTCAATGGTGTAAACACAGATATGTAGTTCAGTATAAATTTCGGTAAGTAAGTATTCCAAATTTAAATCACATTCTCCCCCTAGAGGATGAATGAAATTCAGTACAATTTTCTTTCCCTGTTTTTAACAGATTAAAAATGACTATTGTTATGTTCGCTTTTTGTGGCATAGAATGTCACTTTTTTGAGCAAGTGGTACGAAAAATACATATACACATGTCTTCTGGAATACCTTTTCTAAACTATGGTGAATACCGTATCAAAATCCATTGCGTAGTTTAGAACTTGTACCTACATTGATGGCAAATAAATAAATCTGAATCTGAGAAGTACTAAACGTTAACATAGACAGACGAAATTACTTTATTACAAGTTTTTTTTCATACTACTCAATGCTTTATGCACAGTATCTGTGCGGGTCGGTGGATTTTCCTCTTATTTTCTCCTCCAGTTTTACCCAATCAAAGCTTGTGTTTAATAAGTTTGAGGTGATAGCATTTGTTTTTATAACGAATTGTGGAAACTTTTTTGACCACTGCCCCCAAAAAAAATTTTTTTGTTTAATATGTAGAAATCAATGCAGAGAACCTGTAATTTTTTATGTGAAAATTTTAAGTTACTGTGAAGGCAAGTCATACAACACCAGAAGTGTAATATTTGCGCCTGTCTTCCTTTATTTTCACCAAAATTACAATTTACATATTCCAACCACCGACATGACTATTTCGCCATTGAACTTAAAATCTAGAACACTTACCACTAACTGCGATAACTTAAAAGTTAACAGTAATTTGTAAACTTTATTTGAAGTGCCGGGTAAATCCACTTGAGATAACCAAGTATCGAAAGGCAGGTGACTAAGAATACATATATTTTTTGTATAGAAAGTACGTTAGGCAACTTCGTAATGAATGGGTGGGTGTTGGTTATAATATCATTTCCCATGAGTATGAGTAATCAATGAGTTTAATTAGAAATTGTACGAACGTCAGATAAATTGTTGGGTGTCATTAAAACTTAGGTGTGTAGTAGCAATTACTGGATAATGTGAGTAATGTTGGGTAAAGGTATGCTGAAGTGTGGTAGTAAAAGTAATCTACGCTTCATTCATTTTCAATGGCTATTCTTATGAATGAAGAATCCCCCAAATATTATCCCACACTCGCACAGTCTTCCATGTCAAGCACTGAAATGGTGATTATAGAATTCAGCTACAGCTAGGTTCTAAACTGATACATGTTAGGTAGTCATCGAACACCATAAGAAAAACAGCTTGCCTCATCCATATAAATTTTCTATATTTATTTATTTATATTTTGAGAACTCATGCGGACGAAGCAAGCTGTTAAACTTAACTCTTCCAATAAAACTATCACAGCACCTATTTTGTATGTTACCACAACATTGACAATAATAATAACAGGGCTTGCCTTAGGTGTCGCCGCAGGGAACGGTAGGACAGGCGAGGAACGTTACCTAGAGCCCTGGGACGGCTGTGACGTCGAAATCGGCGAAGCTCCACAGCTCAACGGAGACGCTCTTCTCGAAGAGTTGGAGCTCGACCACCGCGCCAACGGCTGGGACGCCAACGACATGTTCCGTAAGAATGAGGAGGTGTATGGAGTCCACAGTACCTACGACCACTCGCTAGCTGGTTATACGCTACCGCTGCAGAGGAAGGACACTCAGGACTATAGGTGAGTGAAGTGGATAGAATATTATCTTCTACTTAATAATAATTTTTAACTTATTCACTGAGAGACAAAGCACACCCGTTTGGTATAGAAATTTTGCACTAAAATTCCTTATCATAACGAAGGTGGCATAAGGAAAGATTTTTGGAAATTCTTTCCCTAAAGGGCTTAAATATTTATTATACCTGTACTGATGACTCCTATGTACATCATCGTCGTCTTCCTGTCCTTGGCCCGTGTTACTTGGGGTCGGCGTAACGCGTTTTCTTCGTCCATTCTCCCCTGTCAACCGTCACGTTATCATTCATGACTGGAACACAATATAAAATATTTTAACTAATCTTTATTGTATCTCCAGGGAGCAAGAGGCGAAGGCTGAAGAGATCGCAGCGGAAATTGAGAACGCTGCATCATCAAAGGCGCGCATTGAGCTCGAAAACGGCGACGAGGAGGAACGGTTCGCCGCTGTAGTGCGGCCACAGGACGGCGCCTCCAGTGCCGCCGGCAAATACGTCATTCCTAACAAGAGGAAGAATATGCAGGTTTGTAAAATAGACCATACCAACTTTTACCCGCAAACTTCGCCCGCGTGGGGGTCGAAATTATCCCACGAAAACTAAATAATACCGGATAAAAAATTCTATGTCCTAACCCAGGACATGGTCACGTCGTCAAATTTCATCGGTCTCCGTTCAGTCGTTAAGGCGTGAAGAGGTAACAGACAGAGTTACTTTCTCATGTTGAATATTAATAGAGCTCTCAGCGGGCTACCAACTACCATGCCCTATGGCAATATTTTATTCGACAACAGAGCTAGGAAGGCCGCAGCTGGGACAATATAGTCAGGTTAGTAACCGAATCTGAATATGTTATACCTGCTACAAATTATCTTCGATGCACCTCATTATCGACGTGCAGCCAAATCATGAATGATGCCATCTACATTAGGAAAGACCTAGAGCGAGAGTAGTAGAGCTCTTTCGAAGGGCCACGCCCTGGGACTGGGACTAATACTAACATCAAACCTATTTACACCGCCAAGCAGCTTAACTGCTTTACGGTTTAAAGAGGACAGTTTGTGTAATGAGACCAATGAGGGAACAGTTTTAGTAACACTTTCTATGTTGACCTAGCCACTAATCTCTTCTATTTTCTGATAGTGAGATAACCTGATATTATTATTAAAATGAGAAAACCGGTGATGGCAATAGGCTTGTATCACATGTGACTTAAACATTACTGGCGAAATGTGGGTATACTTTGCTTATCCCTTCGGGTATTACAGGTGCACATGTTATGTTATGATGAAAGAAATCCCCATTTTTGTTGTCATCATGATGAATTCTCATATGAATTCCTATAGTAACGATATGCAGACATGGCTTAAACGTGTAAACATTATTTATTTATGTAAATTTATTCAAACTATGTCGATGCAATGCTGATACTTCCTTGTTATTTACATAATGATAAAATTTTATCACAGCATAACAGCACATTTTCGATTGATTAGACGATTGTAGCACTACTTAGTATTGAGTGATTCAACTCTTTGTTCTTCCTTAAGCTTTTAATTAATGCTATATCCTCTACGAGAGCAGTGGTGGCCCAGTGGCCTAACGGCCCCGACTCGAGTAGGTCGTGTGTTCGAATTCGAACCCATGCAGGCACTTTACTTTGTGTAAATGATTTCTTCACCACTGCTCTCAAAGCGGTGAAGGAAAACATCGTGAGTAAACCGGTATGTCCTACAATAAAAAATTCGAAGACATGTGACATTTACCAACCTGCATTGGGTCCGCGTGGTAGATTACAGACCACTCCTTCTCGGGGAGAGGAGGCCTGTATCTCAGCAGTGGAAACATTATAGGCTGATTAGGCTTATATCCTCAATACATACGAAAGCTTAGGTAGTAATACGGATCAACTACGTAAATGTGTAGCTTCACGGTAGGATTATCTCTTCATGAAAATGTGAGATTGATATAATTTGAACAATGCTGAAACAATTTACTGAAATTGTATGCATTAAGGACAATTGCGCTGATGTCATGCTGCACAAGCGTCTTAGGTTTTATTAAGATCTTTATTAGAGTGGCGGAATTATGTTTTTGTTCTAAAATGTTAATAATGACTTTTTATTTCATAAGGCATAGCTGCAAAATTAGTTTTGGCAGTCACCTCTCTGTTAAAGAGCTTGTCCGATTAAATATTGCCACCATTCTAGCTATGTGCGCAAAATACGCTTGGACGTGGTGAGGACGCCAGCCCATTATACAATACCACTACCACCATCCTACATAATTCGGCAACCAAACAGCGTTTCTGTACCCTTAGTGCCTTTCTGTGTAGGTACCGGTGTAGCTACAGGCACATGAAACATTTTAACTTTATCTCTGAGTTGGCAACATACTTGCCGTACTTTTGAATTTGCAGATGTCCATAGTCGTTGGTGATCACTTACAATTTTCACGAGGGTCTGTAAAAGCTTGAATGCCAAGTAATACCATTTTTCCACTAAACATAAATGAACTAAAGCTATGCTATGGATTTGGGATCTAAAGCTGCGTTTTACATGTTTCCAATCCAACAAATTTTTATATTATATTTGTTTTTCCAGACGGGCAAGCTCGTAGGCAAGCCAGGGGGCTCGGGCAACAACGGCGGGTCCCCGCCGTCGCCAGCGGGCCGCGCCGGGCCCCCGGCCGCTCCGCCCGGCCCTAAGGACAAGGATCACCGCGCGCCGCGCCCGCACCTCACGCCGCCCGCTGATAGGCGCCAGGAGGATGCTGTGAGTTCTTTTGTTATTGTATTCATCTTCGTCGCAGAAAACTCTTAGGCAAAACTCGGGCAACAATAGGCGGGTCCCCGTAGTCACCAGCGGGACCCAAGACCCTTAAAGTAAGAGCTCCGCGGTCTTGCAGTACCGGAACTTATAAAAGGCGTATTTTATTTTATACTTTAGATTATATTTTTTATCAAAATCTACATTTTTGCATTAGACGGGGCCTGTTAGCTCTCCCGGCTGACTCTCTTCACTTTTCTATTCATCTAAATATTAAATAATTAGGATGGCATGCAAAAGTAAGTTTGTTTGTTTGTGTCGCTTTCACACTAAAACGGCTGAACGGATTTGGATGAAATTTGGCATGTGGGTAGACCATGACCTGGAGAAGGACATAGGCTACTAGCTATCCTGGATCGCAGACGAAGTTGCGGGCAACAGCTAGTCAAGTTATAAAATACTCGTGGCGGTTGCATGGGAAAGCCATGCAGGCTAAAACCTCTAACGTACATGATAGTGTCTTTGCAGCTCATTGTTTATAACATAGTATCTTAATTTTAAAGAGTGTCCATGGAGTTTCTTGCCCATTCTTATCCATAGGAACCTACTACGGTTTGGAATGGTCAACTAGCTTCATCTTTCTGGCTGACCGACTCCTTGGCAATTCGAAAGTGCATATAAATGGTTTAATTGAAATAAATACTTTGAATTTCACTGGTAAGCAAGAGCGTGGCCTGTATTCACTAACTGTGCAATGCCACGATAGTTTTATCAATCAGCAAGTATGGTGCCTCCACTAAATGTCCAGATTTAGACAACTGGATTAATAAAGAACATTCAACCGCCATTTTACCTTCGATTACTGCATGTTTTTTCAGTAAATGTGCTCACCAGTTGTATCACTTTATAAAATAATACCTAAATTAGACTTAGACATAACAGTTAAAGGTTGTGACTTGCAGGACTATATCAACACTAGCCCCTTATGCCATCATGTTCATCTGCTTAGTTATGTAGCCTTTCCTAATTATGTAGGTGTCGGCTTCCAGTCTAACTGGATGCAGCTGTATACCAGTAATTTACAAGGAGCGATGGCCTATCCTATGACCTCCACTGAGACTGAGTGATACGATACCAGATCAGACTTTCGGGCTTCTAGACTACCCGTAACGTCTGTCTATACAGCCAGACATCGACATGACTTATAGGTATTTTTAGTGGGTACACTACATAAATACGAAAAATTTTGTTCCGACAATCACAAATACGAATTTCAAAATACCGATTTTCATAATTCCGAATGGTTCAAAATTCCTAATATAACAACTTCTATTTTATTCATCCTATTTTTATAATTCCGAAATTTCAATATTTCTAACGTTTATAATTAATATTCTCAAAATTATAGTAGGTCGAATAACAATAAGTCCGAATGAATGATAATTCGAAACGTCAAAAATACGAATTCCGATTGATAAGAAGCCCGAAATAAAAACGCCTCGTAAAACTGAATAGCGAGACAAATATACAAGTAGAATACGGAATTTCGACGCATAAAATATCCATAAATGCTAATACGATGCTACAAATTTGCGATGCACGTTACTGCGAAAGACCGTCTCTGCGACGCCACTACACTTCGATGAATGTTACCGCGATAGATCTTGACTGCGATACTACTTGACTTCGATGCACGTTACCGCGAAAGATTTTCACTGCGATACTACTTGACTTATACACGGTACAGGTATTTGTATTGTCATTCGCTTGCTCGTGCATCTTATGTCGACGGAGCCCCGCTTCGCGCCCTATTTCTGTGTAAAGGGTTTAAAATTACCTAACGAAACCTAACCTCGGGCTGCCCTTCGAGCATTTGATTCTTCGAACATAATTATGAAAATCGGAAAACAAACAAATCGCATTTATAACTTTCGGTAAAATAAATTTCATAATTTTTAATATTATACATTATGATGCGTCGAATTAGGAGTAGTGGCAACGGAATCCTAAAGATGATCGCTGAAAGTCCAGAGTCAGCAGTGTGGGATAGGTTTATAAAACTGCATATAGGTATGAATATTTAAAAAGATTGTAATAATTAATTTATGAATTTTTTAAATTTTGACGTTGATATTTGTATTGACATTGGTATTTTTTAATTAGTTTGACTAACATAGTTTTTAAGTTCCATAATACTAACCACATATTGATATGCAAAAAATAGTCTGAATTAATAGTATTTTATTTTATTATAATTCTTAGGTATTATGAAATTCGGACTTTTGAAAATCGGAATAAAATATTTCGGAATATTTGGGTGTTCCCATTTTTAGTATATACATACCTCATCCTATAATACTAATAATGGTGTCTTTTCGTTTACAGCCGATGCCGAGCGTGGGCGCGAGTGCTGGCGGCAAGAGTTACGCGGCGCAGGCGGCACAGGGAGGATACCACGTGCCACCCTTCCCGCCGCACCAACCGCACCAGTACGTAGCATACATGATACATACATACACATAGTAACATCCATAATCTCCTTAATAAAAATCTTAAATTCACTGACAGACAAAACACAGCCTAAACCGCTGGGTCTAGGAGAATTATATAATCTGTTTGTGTAAGAATGGAAAATTATAAGTTTTTTTTTTGTGCTTTAGGCCTCCTAGCAGTGCTAACAAGGTGAATGGTGACCCGCGGGCTCCGATGCACCCACGGCAGGGATTCCCGCCTCATCATCACCACGTAAGTATACTTTATATAGTACTAGCAGCGCCCAGTGGTTTCACCTGCAAAAGTTCCGATCCCGTGGGAATATCGGGATAAAAAGTAGTATATTATAAACTATCTGTATGACAAATTTCCAAACAAACCGAATCGAAATTCTCAGTTTAGTCAAGGGATTGTTTGAATTAGGATACGAATCTGATTACTTTAGTAAACTTGATAATTATGAATGCAATAAAAAAGATTCAATCTGTCTAGCCTTTTCCCAACTATGTTGGGGTCGGCTTCCAGTCTAACCGAATGCAGCTGAATACCAGTATTTTTAAGATTACTAAATCAAATACACTTGCTTGACAATTTTTTCACAAAGACCAATACTTGCGATTTTCAACTGTTTGACATGCTGGGGTTTTTATTCATAAACGTTTGTTTAGGGTCGTTTCACATCTGACGGAAAATACGTCGGACGTAACTGCGATTGCGTCTATTTATCCGCTCGACGCACTAACGCATCATCGATCGAGTGTGAAACGTTGAATGTTTTATCATATAATTGTCTGTTCTGGCGTTACGCGACGCATTTTCCGTCAGATGTGTACCGACCCTTAAAGTTAAGAGATGTTTAAACGTCAGGTTAAGCAGACATTAATCATTCGTAACTTTAGGCAACGTTTATAAATAAATCCCGGTATTCTTTCTACGAAACGAGCTATTCTTGTCAAGTTTTACTGAATAGAGAAAAAACATGTCTATTGCATGGCAGTAACATGAGCACTGTTCCCACAGAACCCTCCCCCGCCGGGCGACGTGCACAGCCGGCCGCCGCGCCACCACGCGCCGCCCGAGCCGCGGAGGCAGGACGACGTGCAGGTGAGTATTGCACTACTGCGCATCCTCATCATTTAACCCACAGATATAGATACACCTAGACAACGAAAGAGCAACTACTTCGCGTGTCAAAAATCGCACCAGCTTACGTTCAAAAATCGTAAGCCGCCACTTTCGCACTCGGTCCTGTGTACTGCTGGCTGGGTAAGCGTGAGCGAGAGCGCGAGCTTGTGACGTCATAGTAGGTAGTCAAAAAATGGCACGCTTGGTTTTCGTACAATGAGGGTTTTCTGAAATTACGTTCGCTAGGTGGCAGCACTGACACATCAGGTCCAGGCATCTTTCAAAGAGCTTATATTTTCTTTAGTCATGACTGAATGATGAACGAATGAATGAATCGAATGATGAACGTCATCATATATTTTATATTGGAAGACCTCTTGTCACAGTGGTGCCAACTGGTGTCGTAAATTTTCACGAAAACCCTCATTCGTGATACTTGTGTTATCTAGGTCTTTCTATATCTGTGATTCAACCTCTGTACTAGCCTGCTATATAGTTACTGGGTAATATGAAAATAGCGTTTTAATTTCCCTTGTATCTATCATTCACAAACCATTTCACAATAAACCATAAATAACACATAGTTCAACATGTCATTGTACCGTTCCAGGAGCTGCGCAAGTTCGGACAGGACTTCAAGCTGGTGTCGGGCGCGCCGCCCGCGCCCGCGCCGCCGCCCGCGCTGCCGGCGCTGCCCCCGCAGGTGCAGCCGCAGCCCTTACTCAATCCACAGCCACCGGTAAATTACTTAGCACTTTTCGCTACTTATAAATCGTAATCAAGAAAGGACTAACAGAATGAGCCACTTTATACAGCGTAGCTAAAGTGTAGGTTTTTAGTGTTCCGTACCCAAAGGGTGCCAACGGGACCCTATTACTAGGGCTCCGTTGTCTATCCGTTCGTGTGTCGTAGGACTGTATCTTTTGACCCGTAATAGGTAGACACTTGAAATTGTCACGGTCACGGATTGTGTATTGCCATGGCCGCTATGACGACATTTTTTTATATTTTATGGTGACACGAAACCCTTTGTGACTCGCACTAGACCGCTGTTTTAAGACAGCCGTGGCTGCCACATAGATCATAAGGTCCGTAATGCTGACCATCATGACGGCAGCGCGCGGTGTTTAACTTCGCGGTCTCAAAAATCATTAACGATTAGGATAACGGCCGTCATTGCAGCCGCTGTGACAGCATTGCTTTCTTTTTTTTTATTGATATACGAGAAGATATTTAAAAAAAGGTTTACTTCCAATAATATCAGAAACTGTCTCGAAAAATTACAATGCAATCAACAACTCTCTTGCTTTTATCGTATTTATTAAAACAATTCATAAAGCAATGTTCCACAAAAGTCAACGAGCCCGTCCGCCCCCACAGAGCCAGCCGCCGCCCGCGCCGAGCCCGCCCGAGGTGTCGGCCAACGTGTGCGCGTCGGGCGAGCCGCACGCCAAGCGCGAGCGCCCGCCCAAGCAGCACACGCCGCCCACGCAGCACAAGGTACACAACCATACTGCTAATAAGCATCATCGGTCTAATCCAACAAACGGGTGAAGATTTCATTGGCATGATGAAACTATTATAATTATTTTTTATGTTTTAACCTCAACCATATAATTTTCCATTTAAAGTCTATCTATGGCTGTAATCTATTACGTCTTTAAATAATGAAAATTGGTTTTTAAGCGTTTTAGTTAAAGTTAATAAATCGGCGTGTAATATTCCCACTCCTGAGACACAGGCCTCCTGCCTATGAGAGGGAATGAGCAATCATTTTAAAATACTGCATAGTGTATGTGCTCTTCATTACTGCGACACAAAGCGAATTGGAAGTGTCAGCACTGGTTGGATATTGTAGGGTGAAGTAATTATCCACTCAGCGGGATTGGGCTAAGGAAGGAACACGGATGGGTTTTAGTCAGTAAGAGTCTGACACTCCCTTCCGCTCCACCTAGAGCAGGTCATTTGATGATTTCCCAACCTAAAAAAAAGTTATTATCCACTGTGACACTGACACTGCTTCAGCATGTTGAGCTCTTCTCTGCACAGTGACTTTAATGGCTGAGAAATACTTTGTATCGTTGCTGATAACTTTGACAAGAGACACAATAGATAGATATTTTATAGCGTCCTATTGCCATCAACCAGGCAGAAACCCAGGCTCTAAGATCAATTTAACTACAATGAAATTGCCTTTTAAATAAAAACTGTTAGATCTAATACAATATTAATAATTATATGGGTACAATGGCGGTCTTAGGGAGAAATTCACCAATGAAACTAACCGCGATCAGCACAGCTCTGTGTCAAAATTCCGCAACAATTATTACAGCTCTTTAACGCAATATAGAGGTGCTGATCATGCGTTCAGATTGATTGGTGAAAATCGCCCTTAATCTCTTTTTACACGACATTGTTTTTAACAGCCTCCCGTGGTCCCAAAGGGCGGAGACTCCCCGATGTCGGTAGAAGAGCGCTCCGCTCCGTCCGCGTCGCCGCCCTCGTCCGCGTCACCGGGCATGGACCGCGTGGCGGCCATCAAGAAATCTACCCTCAACCCCAACGCCAAGGAGTTCAACCCCGCGGCCAAGCCCTTCACGCCAAGGAGTCCAAGCACTCCGAATCCCAGTCGGTGAGTGACCTATGTAGTTAAAACTTATTAGTTGTAAGTCGTTGTTGTCTGCGGTATAAAATCACCCAAGGCCACTGTTTACAATCACCTAATTCCACTGGGACACCATGTTTTACGCAACCATGTTGACGCTGGTAACAAGAGGGTTGACCGAAAGTATGCGCCGTCAGTATCACGGTGGTATGGCCCTAATAAAAATATTTCTGCTGTCATTACATTGACGCCACAGTAAGCCGTAGCCATCTTCTCACACTTCTAAGCATTTACAATCATATTTGGCAGTATTCTGCAAATATGATCACTGATTTTGCCTTTAAAGTGTTGTGTCGATCCGGAGATTTATTTACCCTACTTTATGCATTACCCCCCCCCCCCACATTTCGCCAGTTATTAAGTCCCATGTATTAGGGGGCGCCTATCGCTATCAATCGTGCACAAATCCAGGTGTACTAAAAGGTACAGTACCCGGCGATAAATATTGCACATCGGCCTTTGGAAAGAGACAATCGGTTAATTTGGGCTTCGTAGAGCGTTATCTCTGTCGCACGAAATTTATTCTTTGTATAAAATACAAAAAAGGTAAAGTTCGATATGCAATATTTATCGCCGGGTACTGTACACCTCTGCCCAAGCCGTCGGGGAATACAAGTGCGATGTTGTGTTATGTACACATTTAACTCTAAACAACGGTTATGATGACTCTATTCTGTATTTTTCTAAGGCCACACACACCGGGCACCCCTTCAGGAGTGGGCGTGGGCGTAGGAGTGGGCGTGGGTGGCGTGGGCGTCAACCTGGGCGGCGTGAGCGTTATGGGACCCGGAGTCAGCTATGTGCCTGCGCCACATCCTCCGCCTCCCATGGTATGTATCTACTATTTTATAATGTTGTAGAAAGATATAAATAACCCAAGCTAAATATAGGGACAAGCAGAATAATAAATTATGTTTTTTTATAAATAAAGTTACGTCTCACCTAAGCTACATGTATGATCAGTACAGATAGTATGATTTTTTAGTTCACAAATGACCTTTATATTGTGCATTGTGGATAGAGGGAACTTTCCGTATATGTATTTAAAAGTAATTAGTGAAGTTAACAGTATGCAACTTAGAACTCATACTGCCACACTCAGAGACGTTTAATGGTTACTTAAGTTGCTCCTTAGTATAGATTTAAAAAAGTTCCCTCTCAGAGACAGTTAATGGTCCGTTACCGTCCCTTAATGACAATTAAAGTTAAGTACGGCAAAACCTTCACTTAACTTTCTAATGATTGATTTTGACATTTACGTTTGAGGTTATATTTTACTTATATCTATAGAATTCACAGGAATATAAGTGTTTTAACAATAGTAAAGTGTAATATTGCCTTTGCTGGCACCCGACCTAAGTAAACCAACCAAAAGAGGATTACCATTCGCCCCGGAAACAATGTTACTGCTGACATTACGCTACTTCGCTAAAGGTAGTTTTCAGGTTAGTACCTACTTATAGCATACCTATTTATTGAATTAAACTGCATTAGGGAGGTATTGTAAATAATAATAGAATTTGTTAGATAAGTCATATAATAATATATGTCATTGCCTTTTTTTACAGAAATTGGATGGCGATGTCATTAATATCTGCCAGCAGTCAGTTTCACGAATTATTGCAAAAGTCTCTACATTGAAAGCAAATAAAATGAAAGATTTTGTTAAATTGCCATCTCTCTCTGCCACGCAACACAAAACAACTCTAAACATAACCTTAACACTGACAGTTTACAACAATGACACTTTGTGATACCAGAAAAAAAAAGGGTCCGTGTACTTTATTTTATTTACATGAAAATAGCTGTTTCATTTTTTTTTTATGTAAAAACGATCGGGAAATGAACGAATTCTTATTTATATTGTTAATATAAAAGGTTTTAATGTATTGAAATGAAGTTTTTTGCTACATAATAATATCACATTTTCAAGTGTGGCTACACCAATCGTTTATCGATATGCGATCTCAAAGCCAATTTGACGTAACTCTGCTCTACGGATACTTAAAGTTGTCATTAACTAATGAACCCTTAAATATTGTCTCTGGGATGTATCGTTCATTAACGGATTTAATGATAATTAGTTAAGTACTCATTAGGACTAATTTAATGAACCTTTCTGAGTGTGGCAGTTAGTGCCTTTTCACACGTCCCGGCAACTGGGTAGCCGGAGCCGGGTACCCGGCGGCGAAGTGTATAGCCATTTAAGTTAGCTATCACACGTACCGGCGTAGTTTGCCTGGCAAGTGTTACCGAACCGAATAGTCGGCACAGGCTACCCGATTGCTGGGACATGTGAAAAGGCACTAACTCTTTGTATGAAATACCGTGCTAAGACGTGGTCTGTACGGCCATGAATAGCATTGAATATAACTACTATAGGTTACAAAGTGATTTACAGTTCGCGTCAAATAACTTTGCCGCTCTGAAGTAGGAAACGGTGATTTGTTGCCTACTTCAGAGCGCAGTAGTTAATCGTAGGAATAAAACAGCAGCACGCATGCGCGGCTAGCGAAAAGCCTAGCTTCAAAGCGGTAAAGTTATTTGACGCGAACTGTATCTCCTCCAAGTCTGTCTAAATCAGAAAGGTGTTTATAAAAATGTTACCAAAGTGCCTGTATTGTGTTACAAAAGTGCTAGATAACGTAGTCCGTAGCAATGTTACCCGCAGGTGACGGCGGTGCCGTACGCGATGATGGCAGCCGCGGCCGCGGCCGCGCAGCAGCCGCCCGCCTACCTGCAGCACCCGCACCCTGCTGTGAGTACATACATTATTATAGCTACCAGCGAGGTGTCTACAGATTTGGTCTCGTACCTTGACATATTATTTTTCGTTCAAAAAATTATACTGCCATCAACTCGCCTATAGCAGTTTTCTACTGGGCCTTTTATTGTATGATACGAGACAACTTTTGTGATGACGTACAGACCATTTTGAGTTCGATGTCACTCTGATACAAAGTTACAAACTCATATGTGCAACAATTACCAACCCGCACTGGGCCCGCGTGCTAGATTACAGCCCACTCCACGAAGAGAGAAGGCCTGTGTCCCAACAGTGGGATCATTATAGCTAATTATGCTATGTGCAACAATTTACAAGACAGATAGCGCAATATTGCGCTAAACATTGTTTGTCGTTTTGACATACTGGAACTTCTAAGTCTAATTCGAAGTAGTCAGACGAAGATTACAGCCCAAGGATATATTATTTATGTATTTGTATAAACTTGGGGAAATCAGGGGCTTATTCCTTCGCAAGCAAGCAATTCTATTGGTATACAAAACCAAGGTTAATGAAGCTAATATGTTGGCGAACGGCGACAGATGGAGATGGGGTGCGATTGCCGGCAGTACGCGCCGCCTATATTCATGGTGCCCGACAAACGGGACCGCCCAGATGCGGTGAGCACACGACCAGTGGACATTATATGGGATGAGGAATTATTTGTGACAAATACAATCTTTCATGTTTCATTCACTATTGGTCAGATGTTTTTGAATATACCAGGAATTCGATAAATAATTTAGGTGAATTTACGCGACTCGTTTGATAAAAACAAAGACACGAGCGTAAATAGTATGACATCGATCTTAGACTGTCATACAGGAATGAGTGACAGACCCTACAAATCCGGTCTTAAAACAAACAAACTCAAAGTACCATTTTTGCGCCTGGACATTAAAAGATAATTTCGAAAAATCTTTAGCCTTAACTTTTATTACTATGCCAAGCAAACCGGTATTCGAAATGATTTCTATCATTTTTTTACTGCTTGTCACAAATAAACTCCTTGTCCCACGCCCGCCCGCGTGCAGTGTTCCGTTTTTCCGCAGTGTGTCGTTTCGTAAGATGTCATGTACAAACGGGTGCTTGCCTCGCCAACCGCCTGGCTAATCCACTATCACAGATTACATGCTAAATGGCTACTTAACTAATTTCATAAGAAGCTTGACGAACGAATAGATACAAAGTGGTTGTTTAAATTTAATTTGAACATTCATATAAGTACAGATTTAATCGCAATACTATTAATCGCGCACTCATAAATAACATTTCCATGATTTTTTCTGCGTGATAGGTAAAGAATCTTCAAGTTCTAATGATTTGATATCTTCTAACACAAAGTGACCTGGCCAAGCGCAGCGCAGCTTGGTTTTCACTAGCAAACAAATATCAACCTTGTAGCTCTCGAAATAAAGTTGAAAATGAATAAACTTTACTGTGCGCCTGTCCTGTCCCATGCTCTCGCGGGCTTGCAGAAGATTATTTAATTTCAACTTTATTTTAATGAACGTAACGTTCATATTTGTTTGGTTGTGCAAACCGCGCAGTACTTCGTTAGATCTGTGTAAAAATTAAAGAAAGAAGGAATTTGTGCCACTCCTATAATTATTATTATTCTTCTTTGCTATTCGGTCTCGTCTCTTCCTCTTTGAATTAAGTGCAAACAAGCATCGCGTATGTTTCGTTCGTCAAGCAACAAATATTACAACTGAAGTATCCATTTCCTATGTTTTCTGCCACCACTTCCCACTGTCACATGGTCATTAACCGTCTTAAACCAACGCTAACGCTTTCAGAGTGATTTTCGTTTGATTTGATAACAACGATGTGTAAGTTGCTAAGTGATAATATGTTTTCGATAGTATCACGTATTTGTGATTGAAGACTTTTAGTTTTATGTTTCACCTTTGAGAATCTGTGAAAACACTTAAGGCGAAAGCGTCAGGGTTTCCTGAGAATTTAAATTTTGATTACGTTTTTTTGCAATTTGCAGGTCAGTATCAGGTTGTATGTTGATCTAAATATGATTCGCAACCGTAACAAATATTTATTTACAGAATAAGTAATCATAAAAATCATCAATACAATTCTCTCAAGTTCTAGTGACTAAATCATGAAATCATGCATTTGAGGCCAATTTTAACTTATTATAATTCTGTAAATACATATTTGTTACGGTCGCGAATCATATTTTAATCAACATACAACCTGACAGCAAATTGCAAAAAAAACGTATGAAAATTTGAATTCCGCGGGCTACCTTAGCGCACAGTAGTTGATTGGAAAACACAAAATCGACTGAGAAACACACTTTTATGATGAAATTAAAGTTCCCATTTCTATCCTTATCGGTTTCGTTGTAGGATAGTTGAGATAGTATTTATCAAGAAGTATATTATGGAAAAAGAAAATTAGGCTGTAAAACATGTACAAGTTTTGTTTTTCATAGTGTGCACTATTTGCACTTTTTTGAATTGGAAACAAGATTGTGAATAGGCCACTAATGAAATTGCATTGTTTTTAATTAGACCTTTTTATCATGTGTCAGATTAGGCAAGTTTAATTACGAATTGGCTGATAAGACTTTTTAAAATTAATCAGTTATGAATGCAAAAAATTGATCAAATGGCCAGTCATGTTCACTTAAGGATCTGCTGATGATGGCACATGTGTTGGATCATTCTGTACACTTTCAATTGCTATGAGCATTATTGAATTGTTGTCTATTAGCTAGAAATTCAATTCAACTATAGACAAACTGCGATATGGATATCTATCTATCATGGGGTTTAGGTTTCCGCACTTAGTCCTTGAAGTGGACCATTGTGCGTGTATGGATATCTATCATTATTCTCACTTAGGGTAAGCGCACACGAGCCACCTGCCATAACCACTGGTGGCTGTAGCCTCTTGTTGCGGTTTTGAGTACCGCTGTAGCAGGTGTCCGCCGCGTCGGCCACACGGGTGCGGCGAATCCATATAAAACGTATGAAAAAGCATGTGAACTGCTTGTCAATTGGCTACCGGTGGCTCGTTCGCGCCTAGCCTTATGTTGTGCTTTATGTACTCAGTTGCATAGTAATTGGGATGTGACCTGTGACAGTCTACTGAGCTAATCACAGCGATAAGCGTTCATATTACGTAACGTCGTTGAGTGTTGTAAATATAAAAATAATTACAAGATATAAAAAAATAATTTATTCGTTTAGAAAGTGCCTTTTAGTCTTTAAGTCGTTTATATTCATAAACTAACATTAATGTTGTTTGCAGTGGTTTTCTATGTTAATACCAATTTGTTTGTTGTTTTAGGTGCACTAAACATTTATTAATTGCATATCAATATGGATTTCACGACACCATCACTTATTTAAGTCTTCCAAACAAAAATGTTTTATTTTTACAGAGTAATTCACGTATAAAAAACTACTTAAACTTTCATATATTTTATAGTCTTCCAAATAGAACTGCAAAAATTACTTATACACTAATTAAAAAATTAAAATTACTTATACACTACTAATCTACTAATACACTATTTTGATCTAAATCTTCTCCTCGGGTTTTAAGCCAACAATCTGTTCAGATATTTCCCACAACTTGGCAGCCAGGTCTTCATTTCTAGCCTTCATACCCATATACCCTTCCCTACAATCGACAAAGTACCCCCCAGACGTTTGATCAATGTCATCAGAAATAGCTAGGAACAAACTAGTCTGAGCACCTTCTACTGGATTCTTGAAGAAACTGTATAAGACCATACTCCTTAACTTCTCTAAAATCGTTGCTTTGTAAAAGCTCGTGTTCACATGCCCAGGGTGTAGGCTGTTCACGATCACATAAGTGTCTTCCAGCCTTCTTGCTAACTCGTTGCTAAACAATATATTGCATAGTTTACTATCGCAGTAAGTTCTCATATAAGAGTGAGGACTATTCAAGTCGCTGATAGTACCAAACCTATGCAGTGTTGATGTCACAATAATAATTCTGCTTGGTGCAGACTTTTTTAATAAAGGTATTAGGAGTAGAGTCAGGAGGAAAGGTCCGAAATGATTGACCTGCATGTCCCTGATTAATCCATCTTCAGTCTTGTCTCTGTGCACACCACTAGCGCCTGCATTGTTGATCAAAATATCTAATTTTGCTTCTGAATTTTTGAATTCTTCAACGAATTTTCTCACAGATGCGAAAGAACTTAGATCTAAGTGCATGTATCTGACCCTGCGATTTCCAGTCTTCTTGATTATCGATTCTACAGCTTTCTGTCCTCTATTCTCGTCTCGACAGCCTAGTATCACTTTGGCGCCTCTCCTGGCAAGTTCTAAGGCAGTCTGATAGCCAATCCCGCTGTTACCACCCGTAACGATCACCACTTTACCACTCATGACATTGTCGGAGTAACACTTCCCATTTGTTATTTTATTATAAGTTTTTATAAGGATCAGTCCTATAATCAGCCACACTAACCACATTTTGATACTGTAACGTTATGATTTCTTCACTATTATGTTCACAGTATCATAAAAAACTTGCAGAATCTTGTAAGCAATATTTGAACAGATGAAATCAATATATTATAATTATATTTAAAGTTGTGTGAATCGCGCCCTTCTCGCAATGTCACTGAAAGATTTATCTGTATAAATGACAAATCATGTGAACGGTCTTATTATCAGCTGTGACCGCGAGGCTGGTATCAAATTATCGTTATCCATTCTATGTTGTAAACAGTTTGCGTCTGTCCGGCTGTTTCGCAACGGCCAATTTCGGGTTCAAAGTTGCAAGTAAATATGGGAAATATAAACTTTATTTAATTGACTTTCAATTATTGTTTTTTTATATAAAGATATTGCTATCGTATTGCTAGGCCCTAAAAACTTAAAACGGCATGAAGTTACTTCCAATTCAAATTAAGTCCGTTAAAAGAAAGTTTGGGATGCAGACCAAGACGGAGATGGCGGGATGATCTGCCGGTCGATTCTGTAAAAATCTCACCGTGAAAACTTAGGTGATGTGACTTTGTTGTAATTTGTTGTAATTTGTTGTTGTAATTTTGTTGTAACTTTGTTGTAATTTGAATTGACACTATTGATAGCTCACTCCACGCTCACTTCACTTAAGTTTTCACGGCGAGATGGTTACAGAATCGCACTGCAGTACTCCTTTTATAAAATTGGTCCTTGGCAGCTCTGGACAGAGAGAGGTGGAAGGAGAGTATCTCGGGAGACCTTTGTCCAGCAGTGCGATATTAATGGCTATTAAAAATAAAAATAAAGTTTGATTTTTTATCGCCAATAAAATTAAATTCATTGCATTCTCCACAATCGGTTGCTAACAATGATATAAAAGATTAAAACCTACTTACTATCGGTAGTTTACGATATCAAGCACAGGCACAGAAGATATGCACAGGTTTCTTGATTATCTAAGGGGATTATCCGATGACAATGTTTCGAAATCGGAACGCTCAAAGTTCAGTAAGAAAAGTTGGATTCGCTTAGCGTTTGCAAACCTAATCCAGGCCAGATCGCAAGTTATTTCCTTTTTAATAGATATTTCAACTAGCAATGGCGTTTATTGTACCTATGGTTGTCAATAAATATACAAAAGCAACGAAATTATTGAAATATCGCTTATATGATGATACCTTTTCATTCTTTCAAATATTGACACTTAAGAAGAATATATAACACATATGTAATTACAGGATCAAATTAAATTATTCACTTATTAAAACTATTTAAAAAGCATGGAAACTTCATCCTGATCAGCAGATAACTAAGAGATAATTTACGGAGCTAGCTCTTCAACGTAAACTTTCTTAAGAAATTCAAATAAGTAATATTGCTTTGTTTTTATTTAAAATCCCGAACATAAGAAATATACAATCTTACATAAGTATAGCTTGTAGATATCGATTCACATACAGATATGGTTGTTTAGGTATTTACTCACAATCTCGGGTTATCAACAGTTAAGGGAGATAGAAATTAATTTATTAGCACATAAGATTGGTTGATGATCGATGATGACCAGTGATCGGAGTAGGTAGATTGAACTGGGGTCATTGATCCGAAACGTATATATTACTATGGACATTCCTCCGGAATTGGTGGTAGTCAGAATTTCATTAGTTAGCCGAAATTTATATCTATCTATAAAAGATCTAGCCATAAAAGGCTAAAAATAAAAAATAAATATTAAAGCTTCGATCGGAATTCGATTGTTTTTATTATTCAACAGATAAATAATGAATTAATTTAGTTTTGATACCTTCCTTTAAATTTTGAATTGAGTAGTAATAATATCACTACCAACATTAACAATATTTAATTGAATCCGGAAATACCGGAATTACTTTCCGGAAAAATGGCTTATCCATGTTATTCTTTCTGTGTGCATTTGTGATACAAGTACCAAAAATCAATCTACCTAGTCCGATCACTGATGATGACACGAAATCATTTATTTTATTTATCAAGATAACAATTAAAATGTCTTTAGATAATACACACATAAATCCATACTTAATATTATACATAATTGCAAAAGTGTGTCTGTCTGTCTGTTACCTCTTCACGCTTAAACCGCTGAACCGATTTAGATGAAATTTGTTATAGAGATAGCTTGAGTCCCGGGAAAGGACATAGGATAGTTTTTATCCCGATATTCCCACGGGATCGACACTTATGCGGGTGAAACCGCGGGGCGTTGCTAGTATGATATAGTAGAGTAAGGTGAAAACTACTCGGCCTGACACAGAGATGGCGTTCTAATCAGCAAAAAACTATGTTTGCCGCCTCCAAAGAAGAAAAGTCGATCGCATCTGCCGGAAAAGTTAAGGCCAGCGTGTTTTGGAATGCGAAAGGGATCCTGTTAATTGATTACCTTGAAAAAGGGAGAACAATTACAGGCGAATCTTACTACAACCATCTTGACCAGCTGGAATCCAAAATTCGCGAGAAGAAAGTGGTTTGAAGAAGAAGAATAAAACATTTTTCACCACGACAACGCACTGTACACAAGGGTGATCATTGGCGATGGGAAAACTGCGGGATTTGGGGTACGATTTTGCCTCATTCTCCTGATTTCTCTTGATTTGGCACCCTCAGACTGCCATCTGTTCGCATTCAATGAAGTTGAGAAGATCGTACATGAATATTTTCACAGCCTTACAGATACATTTCCGGGAAGGAATACTGATTTTGGAGAAACGCTGTACCATGGGCGTTGAAGTCGAGAGAGATTATGTAGAAAATATAATCAGTTTTTAACTGAAAATCGTAGTATTTCATTGTCAGGCCGAGAACTTTTCACCTTACCCTCGTAAGATGTATTTTTAGTAAAAATATATATATCGGCCTAAGTTTGTTTAAATAAAAACGCTAGACCGTGCGTGTCGGAATTAAATAGTTGTTAGCAATCCTTGCCAATACAATTGGTTGTCAGTGCCCCGGGTGCCACGGACTATTATAGAAGTCGTTTTGTGACGTCATAAGCGTACGGCTGTCAAGGTCACTTTGGCATAGTGCAGCGGTAATCAGGTGAGCGCGCACGCATCCTTCTTTCACCTTGCTTGTAACAATACTATTCTATTTTACTAATAAGTAAACAATAGTGAAATGAATGAAGAACTGGATTCGGATGAATGAGCTTTTAAAGATTTCACAAGGTGTGGAATCGGATTCTGAGTATTTTCTGGAGAATGTTGGACCAGAACTTCTGGTTCTACGTTCTCCAGATAATATTCTGGTCCAGAAGATGATTCTGGGGTATGTCCAACTAGATAATAATAATAACGTTTATTCATCAAAAAGTAAGAATTCAATAAGTGAAATGTTCGGTGAGCCACAAACTAAGCGTCGCTTGTAGTTATCTTGTGGCTCTCGAGTGCGAAATAAATAAAGTTGTAATGGTTACCTTACAGTTTGAGGAGATTATCATAAACAAGAGATAAGAGTTGAAATAAAATAAAACATTATACCTATTTGTGAGATTCAATTCTGAATGCAAAATAAAAATAATTGTTTAGGTACGAAAGACCATAGCCCACATCCCTAATCAAAGTTGAATTTAACGTGCTCTGAGCGCCAAGGACTTGAAATGAAGTCAAAGAATGATGTCATGAAAGAAATAGAGATGTACCTCATTTCTTCTTATAGCTCTAATTGAGCTATGTGTTTGTTTTTTTGATACTTATAATTATAGTGGTTTTTCTTACTGGGATACTGTGACACAAAACAAATATAGAAACATTTAATCAGTTTTTATTTATATTCGTAAAATTATAAATAAAACTTAACGCGTATAAATCTTATTCATCGATATGACGATACCCTCATCACTACTGTTTACTGTATATTTCGTTATACATTTATAGCTTGGCGCCTGGCGAGGCATCGCGTTCTGTGTATGTTGGCGGTGAAAAGGTTAATAATACGTGGTGTGTTTACAGCTGGCATATGGAGCCATGGGAGGCGGCGGAGGAGTTGGGGGAGTCTCAGGGGGAGGCGGACAGCCCCCCATGCAGTCGCAGCAACAGAGAAACTTTAGGAAAGGTGAGCATAACGTCACCACGTAAACTGCTACAAAGATATTTTGGCGCTCGAATGACGTTGTCAGAGGAGCGCTAAACATTTGTACGATTGTTTTGTGAAATAATATTTCCCCGTGGGATTATCGGGATAAAAAGCCTATATGTTAATCCAGGGTGTCAGCTACCTCCATACAAAATTTTATCAAAATTGATCCAGCCGTTAAAGCGGGAAGAAGTAACAAACATATAAACACACACACACAAATACGCTTACAAACTTTCGCCTTTATAATATTAGTGTGATAAGCATTGATCGGAGTAGGTAGATTGATTTTTGGTACTTGTATCATAAATGCACACAGAAAGAATAACATGGATAAGCCATTTTTCCGGAAAGTAATTCCGGTATTTCCGGATTCAATTAAATATTGTTAATGTTGGTAGTGATATTATTACTACTCAATTCAAAATTTAAAGGAAGGTATCAAAACTAAATTAATTCATTATTTATCTGTTGAATAATAAAAACAATCGAATTCCGATCGAAGCTTTAATATTTATTTTTTATTTTCAGCCTTTTATGGCTAGATCTTTTATAGATAGATATAAATTTCGGCTAACTAATGAAATTCTGACTACCACCAATTCCGGAGGAATGTCCATAGTAATATATACGTTTCGGATCAATGACCCCAGTTCAATCTACCTAGTCCGATCACTGGTGATAAGAGAAGACTAACCACCCCTTGGTTAGTCTTCTCTTATACCCAATAAATGTGTTTCGATTATTTTATCGTATCATCTAGTAACTGAGTTGTGTAGGTCAGATAGGCAGTCGCGTCATGACAAATACTGGTAATTCAGTTGCATTGGGTTAGAAGCCGAACCTAACATTGTTGAGAAAAGGCTAGAGAGATAATGAATGACAAGCAACAATTAAAGTAGAAATAACCCTCCTTCTGGCGCAGTCAGGTAAAAAGGAAGGAAGTAGGGTAGAGTATAATTACTCAAAGGTCGGCTATAGTCCTAACATACGTTGACTGTGTAGTGGGCGTAGGTTCAGGCATGCAGGTAGCGGCAGCGACGGGCCAGCCGCTGCTGGCGCCCGCGCCGATGCAACAGTTCGTGCCCTACCCGCACCCGCACCCCGGCCAGCATCCCGCGCAGCCCGCGTTGCAATATCAGCACATGGTGAGTACAACACATCTGATGACTGTATTATGTGTTATTTTATTTTAAAATGATCTAATGGTAGGTAAGTCAATTCCAGTCATTGTTACTGTCTACTACTACTGAACAGTGATGGAATAGGATATTTTTGTTGCTAAATAAGAATTAGCAATGACTAGATCTCCAAATCAGCGTGTTTTTTATACTTACTAGAAAGACTGAAGCTTATTTTTCAACAAAATACAGGGTTTTTTTATGTTCTAGGTATGGTCAATATAAATGACTCTCGGGTCCGGTTAAGCGTCTTTTTACACCCGTTATAAAATCTTCAGCTATCATTCCACAAATAGAATATGTATTTAAAAAAAAAACATTTTTTGTTTATCAATTCTTGAAACATACAACATGTACAGAGATGAACTAAATACCATAGGCGTTTTCTACCAGCTAACCTTTTGAACGCATCTTAACGAAATTGTGATATTTTTATCCAGGTCCGAATGTACCACGGCGGCGTAGGCGGGTCAGTGGGCGGTGGGTCCGGGCTGGGCGGCGGCGAGGTGGGCGTGGCGGGCGTGCAGGGCTACGCGCCGCCCGCGCCGTCGCCCGCGGCCGCGTCGCCCGCGCTGTACCCGCCGCCCTCGCCCGCGCACACGCCGCACCCGCACCAGCACCAGCACCCACATCCGCACCATCATTTCCAGCAGCCACCTTTCCAGGTAAATACTACTCAAATAGTTGACGACGTAAAACAATGTTCCTCTCAATTATCAGAGTTATATATAGACTTTTCTCTCCATTGGACAGTAAATAATGTTTATTTTTTGGTTTCCAGGCGTACCACCAGGTGCTGTGTCCGCTGATGGGCCCGGGCGGCTCGGGCGGGCACCACCACCACCACCACCACCTGGCCTACCTGGCCAACCACGCGCCGCCCACCGCCTCGCCGCCGCAGCCCCACCCCCACTCGCTACAGGTAACTGTGCACCACACACCCACATGGATCTAAATGAACCTGGATGGCGCTATTTGTGAACGAAGATTTCAAGAACTTGTCACATCTAATTGTACTGCATTCGCGATCGAGTTTCCAAACATGAAAACAAATATGTAGTTTTGGAAAAATAAGATTACATTTTTATGAATTTTTCAATAGTGCTAGTCATACTGAAATCAACTTAATTTACACTTTTATAAAGTTGATATTTGCATTTGGAATAACAATTGGAATCGAGAGTTTAATTAGACCTTAGTTCTGCCTCACCACGTTCATTTAGATCCATGTAGCACTGTACACGTCAGTCCCACTGACAATTTTCTTATGGACTTGAAATGTCCTGTCACAGGAACACCGAACAGCCGAACTGCTACCGAGTTTGCCATTAAAGTTTCCTCACATTTTAGTGGCCTTTATAATTTAAGCTTCCTTACGTCATTCAGGAATATTAGATTGACATTAGGCACGTTTATTTTGTATTCTAACAAGTTCATAAGATACTTGTCAGTGGCTTGTCCCCATTAGGTGTCAAAGTACCGTCATCAAGGAGGTTACCATGCACTTTGACATCAGGAACAGATTTGACAAAAATTCGGATGTCATGTGGAAATGTCAAGCGATTTTGAACCATGTGCGGTGCAACTACAGGTAATCTTTGTCTCGTCAGAACTTCGTCGGTGAGTGCATGTGCACTGCTTGCTGGCGTGGTTGATGATTCGAAGCTGGATCTTGTGCATTTCATACACGCGTTCGTACAATGTGAGTTTCATTCCGTATTTGAGTAGATTCGATAATCGATAACGCGTACTGACAACACTGACAGCCCTACTGAATAACATCGCATCTTTTGTTAATTATTGTGTGTGGGCACGAAATAGATAGGTACATAAGACCGGCTTCCTACAACGAGCAGAAATGCACGTTCTCATAGATAGGCATCTACATCATCAAAGCGAGTGCTTGCGCACTCGTGACTGACATTCGTTTGACATAGTTTGAGAATGGCGTACGCGTCTACATATGGTCCAAATAAAATACCTGGATAAACAGAATAACATTTGCAGTGGAATGGAACCTTCATAGTTTTTAGGGTTCCGTACCAAAATGGTAAAAAGGAACCCTTATGGTGAGACTCTGTCTGTCACAGCTGGATATCTCAAGAACTACTAATGAAACTTGAAATTTAGAATAGTTTTAGATGACGTTTGCCCAACTATTTTGCAAATCAGAAAGAAATAAAAATATATGTATATTTTTGCAACAGGGACTGAAAGGTGGTCTGAAACATTCGAAGTGGGGCTATTAGGGCATGTGGGGTATCATATGAAAGAGCGAAGTTTGCACATTATCAAACATGTTTTCTTTTTTTTAGGCCGCATAGTTTTCGACTTTTGATGAAAAATTTAAAAAAATACCTTTCCCCACCCCTTATCTCCGAAGTTTGCAAAGAGAAAAATCTGAAATAATTCTATGTGATAGAAGTTTATGTAAGGATTACAGGAAAAATAAAACGAAATCTCTAAATAGCACACTTTTTCAGAAATCATCAACAAAAGTTGCATTAGTTCCACTATTGGTCAAACATAAAACTGCAATATTCTACACCGCAGTGCACAGTGTTAAAATTCTCTGATGAATATGGCCTATATTCGTCACCGATGAAAAGTTAAAAACATGATGGTACGGAACCCTCGGTGCGCGAGTCCGACTCGCTCTTGCCCGGTTTTTTTCTTTAATGCCGAAATGGGCATTGTTCATATTTTTTTAAATGTTGTAATTGAAAAACCATTTCGAGGAATAGCATTACGGACTAATTAATTTTGAAAAATATTCATGTTATATTGATATTTTTGATAAAATACGATTGACCTTCTTTGCCCTTCAAATTACGTCGGCTTTGGCCGTACAATTTTGTATCGTTACCTCAGAAAATAAAATGTAAGAGGCAAGTATTGTCTACAATCTGTCAAATGTCAAATTATTATAAATATAAATGTCAAAAATATAACATTCTTGTTTATATCTCATTACCTTACATACATTATTTCAACACTCGACAATATTTAATATATTGGAAGAGTTATGGGATACAGGAAGTGCTTTGTTCCAACTTGCAGCAATAATAGTAATAATGTCGCCGCATGCGTTATTATATTATTTCTAAATCGCCGCGTCGATTGTTCTAGTGACGACAGAGAGTAATATTATATTCCTTGGAGGACACTTATAAAAAAACGATTTATAAATAAATACGCTAAGATAGATTCGAATATTAATACAGTGTGTTAGGTTAAACGAGGGACGTACTTTATAGTCCGAGAGCCGGCTGTATAAAAGTCCTATGGATCAGATACATGAATCATTTTTGGGGTATGAACAATAAAACCATAGGTCTAGAGGTCGACACCCCTGAAGTTGCTTGATTTTGCCCGCATGCAAAATTATGACGTCACTTCCGGTTTTTATTTTAGGTGTAGTTGTAATTTATGAAATACATCAAGAAAATTTATGTCAAACGAAAGTTTTTGATGAGTAGAATAGAAATGTCAAGGGTCGACAAGCTCTATTTATTCGCTACCCTGAGTCGACCTCCGTTAAAAATTATTTTTTAAAAATTTATCTTAAGCCATCGAATACATGGATTTGCTTACGATTTTCTGAAACTAGAACCTCTTAAATGACTAAATAAAATTGGTCGACACCTTTTATTTGCCCGGATCTGACTGTCGACTTAGTTTGAAGAATTAAAGAGCCTATGCTTATACATTTCATCTCTATGTATGTTTAATTATTTAATTATCTGCATATCTTTTCCAAATACATTGATAATTTTTTTTTATTAATTCTGTAACTCTAACATTACTAAAAAAAAATTGGTCGACCCCTTTTATTTGCCCGGATCTGACTGTCGACTTAGTATAAAGAATTAAAGAGCTATGCTTATACATTTCATCTATATGTATGTTTAATTATTTAATTATCTGCATATCTATTCCAAATACATTGATCATTTTTTTTTATTAATTCTGTAACTCTAACATTACTAAAAAAAATTGGTCGACACCTTTTATTTACTCACATCCAACTGTCGACTTAGTTTAAAAAATCAATGAGCTCTAACTCATACGTTCCATGATTCCATCATACGTCTATACATGTTCAATTATCTACATATCTTTTCCAAATACATTAATAACTTTTTTTTTCATTAATTGTAACATAACTACAATTTTCTTGAAATACTTACTGTACATTTCTCCATTCTTTACCACATATATTGTGAGTTTTGGTGTTATTTAGTGTGTTGATTAAAGTGTCACTTTTTTGGCTATTAAATCGGCAGTTTTTATTGTCACGAACCCCAAGCTCGTAACACTACTGTCCCAAACTTAGGGCTGAAAAATATCGGGTTCTCCCTACCTACTCGTGTTTTTTTGTTAATGCCGGAGTAACTCCGAACCTAGCTTACGTTACAGGTACAAAAGAAAAACGTTAACGGGAAAAAATTCTATGAAAAAAAAAGTTTTAGAAGTATAATGTATTTGGAAAAGATATGTAGATAATTAAATAATTAAACATACATAGAGATGAAATGTATAAGCATAGCTCTTTAATTCTTTAAACTAAGTCGACAGTCAGATCCAGGCAAATAAAAGGGGTCGACCAATTTTTTTTAGTAATGTTAGAGTTACAGAATTAATAAAAAAAAATTATCAATGTATTTGGAAAAGATATGCAGATAATTAAATAATTAAACATACATAGAGATGAAATGTATAAGCATAGGCTCTTTAATTCTTCAAACTAAGTCGACAGTCAGATCCGGGCAAATAAAAGGTGTCGACCAATTTTATTTAGTCATTTAAGAGGTTCTAGTTTCAGAAAATCGTAAGCAAATCCATGTATTCGATGGCTTAAGATAAATTTTTAAAAAATAATTTTTAACGGAGGTCGACTCAGGGTAGCGAATAAATAGAGCTTGTCGACCCTTGACATTTCTATTCTACTCATCAAAAACTTTCGTTTGACATAAATTTTCTTGATGTATTTCATAAATTACAATTACACCTAAAATAAAAACCGGAAGTGACGTCATAATTTTGCATGCGGGCAAAATCAAGCAACTTCAGGGGTGTCGACCTCTAGACCTATGGTTTTATTGTTCATACCCCAAAAATGATTCATGTATCTGATCCATAGGACTTTTATACAGCCGGCTCTCCGGCTATTAAGAGAGTGTAGTACTCATGAAAATGAACAACTTTTACTAAGAGACCAACACTGAAATCGAGAAAATAAAACCAGCCTCTCTATACATTTTCTGTTCGCATAACTGGACAAAATGTAGGGAACAGCTGTTTTTTTTTTCATATTTTTGAGTCAGCCCCATATTAAAAGTTGTTCATTTTCATGAGTACTACACTCCCTTAAAATATGTCCTTCGTTTAACCTAACACAGTGTATAAATATTCGACGTCTATTCGGCCTATTGACACTTTGACAGATGTGAGATTGATGACGTTGTGTTGACAGATTTAAATTTTTAATTATGTATTAGTGAGGCAACGGCACAAAATCTTTTATGCCACTGATGACGTCACCTACCTTAAAAACTTATTTTTATTTTTTTTTTTTAAATAACTATTGAGCCTATCATAAAAATATTCAAATTTGTTTCTCAAAATGCTCTAAATTTACAAAAAATAAAATGTAATGGTTAGAAATTTTGGACAATCCCCATTGATAATTGATTGATTTCTCTGAGTTTGTTTCGGCCTTTCTTCTCAGATTAGTCAGATAGGAAACGCCGGCCTCAACTAGTTTAAAAAAAATATGATTGACATGTAAAAGTGTTTGTGCAAACTTACGTACAAAAAATAAAAGATAATAATAATAATAATGAGAAATTACTGGCGTGGCTAACGTGGCTCTGGAAACCCACTTAAAAATGGAGACTCGTTCAAAAAGAAAACGTATAGGACCGCTGCCCGGGGGCGATCGCCGGGGCGCACTTGGAGCTGACGCTGAGTGTCTCAGCATGCGAACCGTCAGCGGTGAGGAGTTGAACAGGCGGGCTCCCACCGACAAAGATGCTACAGCCGAAGTTATTGATGATGGTGGTAGACTGACAAACAGGACAGACACCCCTGTAGAACCGTATAGTCCAAGTACAGTATCGTACGCACCTTCAAGAACATCATCACCATCAATACCATCTTCATCCATACCATCATCACCCCCCATAACTAGTTTTAATACAGTTTCACCTACTCCGGCCTTGAATGTTGCGCGGGAGGTATCTACCTTCTTACCCGCGTCCACCAAGGCTGGGAAAACAAGAGTTCGCATGAGATGGAGCAAAGAAGTTAACCTATTCATCATGCGAACTTATCTATACATAACTAAATTAGAGACCGACATGACCACCTACAGACAACAACTGCATGAATGTTTTTCACGTCAATACCCTGAGATTTCAGTTTCAGAACAACGGATTTCAGACCAACGAAGAACTATAATTAGGAATAAACTCTTGTCACAAGTCGAATTAGATCAGTTAAAAGAAGAAGTACGCATACAATTACAACAAGAATCAGAAAACTATGCAGACACTAACACTATCATACTAACACAAAACACAAACATAAATATTATTCAAGAACAACCACAATCGCTCACTCAATTACATCCTAATAGTCAATCTTTAACATATAACCAATCGCAAGCTTACACGCAAACAACACATACATCTACACAGACCGAATCCTTAATCCTAACGCTCGAAAATGATATCGAGACCTTAGTTGTCGCAGATCAAAACTTAGGCACAGATAAGTATATTCAAGAAATACAGGATAAATTTAGAACAACAATAGCACAATATTCTGGGATGGATCCAGCAGTTCGACCAAAACTACCTAAACTTAAATACACTCGTAACCTATTCCGTTTAGTTAATTTATTTAATGAAAATATACTCGTACAATTTATATCTGATGACACACAACTTATAGACATACATTTACTTATATATTGCACAGCGGTAGTTATATCGGAAGAACTTAACTTTAAAATCACAGACCACACAGTAACTATAAGAACAAATCCTATTGTCAAACCAGTATGGCAGCAGAGGCTAGAAAAAGACATTGAAAATTTAAGAGCAGACTGTGGTAGACTCACACATTATATCAACGGGATCAGATCAAATAAAGTAGTTAAGAGAGTTGAAACAATATTTAAAAATTATTCTAATCACACTAGACACGAAAGTAACAATAGGAAACCTGAGGAGTTTTTGGATACATTAAAACAGAAACTAGCTCTTAAAGTTCATAGGCTTAGGAGATATATGAAGGCACAACAGCGCAAAAATGATAACGCAACATTTGCAATAAATGAAAAAGCATTTTACAGAAACATACAGAAAACACACAGCGACACTACAATAGAAAACAACACAGACGCACCATCAAAAGAACACTTAGAAGCATATTGGTCTAGCATTTGGGAAGAACAAGTACAACACAACGACAAAGCATCTTGGATAGCGAAAGAAGAGGCAAAATGGAGAGCTATTGACGAAATGGAATTTGCAGAGGTATCAGAGTCCGACATTACACACATAACAGCTAGATTACACAACTGGAAATCACCAGGTGTAGACAAAATACATAATTTCTGGTACAAAAAATTAACTTCATTACACAAATCTATAGCAAAAAATTTAACAGATATCATATTAGGACAGCAGAACCCACCCGAATTTATCGCAACAGGAATTACCTACATGCTACCTAAAACTAAATGCTCATCTCAGCCTTCCCAATACAGACCAATTACATGTTTACCCACAATATACAAAATACTAACATCAGCAATCACAAAAAAAATTAGCTCTCATATTGAACACCACAACATAATTGCAGAGGAACAGAAGGGATGCAGGCAGGGCCACATGGGATGCAAAGAACAGCTGATTATAGATTCCACTATTCATAAACACGCCACCTCTAAAAACAGAAATCTTCATTGCACCTATATTGATTACAAAAAAGCTTTTGATAGTGTTCCTCATTCTTGGTTAATACAAATATTAGAGATTTATAGAATAAACCCAAAAATAATTAATTTTATGCGCCATATAATGCTACAGTGGAAAACAACTCTACAAATAAATAGCAACCACAGTAATGTCACAACGCGACAGATATCTATAAAAAAAGGTATCTACCAAGGCGACTCCCTGAGCCCCCTGTGGTTCTGTCTCGCCCTAAATCCTCTGTCTCATTTACTGCAGGCCTGTAGGGCAGGATATTGCCTCAAACACACTACAGAAGAAACAACAATATCACATCTTATTTACATGGACGACATTAAATTGTACGGCAAAACAGAAAAAGATATGAAAAAATTGGTAGAAATTACAGCAGAGTTCAGTAAGGATATTAACATGCAATTTGGCTTAGACAAATGTAAAACACTTCACATTATAAGAGGCAAGGTGCAGCCCGGCGACTACACGGTGAATGTCACGGACACTATAACAGCGATGGAACCGTCTGACTTGTATAAATACTTAGGGTACACGCAGCTAAAGGGACTCGATCATGTAAGAATTAAAAATACATTAACTACAGAGTACAAGAGAAGACTTAACGCGGTTTGTAAGACCCAACTTTCAGGTAAACATCTCATTAAAGCACTTAACACCTTTGCCATCCCCGTATTAACGTACTCATTCGGAGTTATAAAATGGACCAAAACAGACACAGAAAAATTAGAGCGCACTACACGAACAACACTTACAAAACACAACAATTTACACCCTAAATCTGCCATAGAAAGATTAACCATCAAACGGCAAAATGGAGGGAGGGGCCTAATCGACATCCAGTGCCTTTGCAGGAAACAAGTCAGTCGACTAAAAACATTCTTTCACACAAAATCGCGCACCAGTAACATACATAAAGCCATCGTGATAAACGATCTCAACTACACTCCACTTAACTTAAACGAACAGATAGAAACACAAAACACTATCAATGATGACCCGCAGAAACAAAAAATTGAAGAATGGAAGAAGAAAGTTCTTCACGGCCGGCACCCTCATGACCTAGAGCAGTCTCACATAAACCAATTAGCATCAAATAAGTGGCTAAAAATAGGAAACCTGTTCCCTGAAACAGAAGGCTTTATCATAGCTATACAAGATCAAATCATCAACACCAAAAACTACAGGAAATTTATCATTAAAGACCCTACCATCACAAATGATAAATGCCGCAGATGCCACATTCAATCAGAAACCATACAACACATAACAGGAGCATGCACAACCCTCACACAGACAGACTACACTCACAGACACAACCAGGTAGCAAACATCATTCACCAAAAACTCGCTCTTAAACACAGTCTCATACAAAACTCTTGCACTCCTTACTACAAGTACACACCACAAACTATACTAGAAAATGATACGCACAAAATGTACTACGATCGCGCCATACTTACAGATAGGACTATCCACTACAATAGACCAGACATAACCCTGCATACCTCATAGACATTGCAGTCCCCAATACTCATAACCTACAAAAAACCATATCTGAAAAGATAAGTAAATATGCTGAACTTAAAGAAGAAGTCACAAGAATCTGGAGTCAAGAAAAAGTGTACATTATTCCTATAGTTGTCTCCACGACGGGCGTTATTCCCAACCATCTTCTCCGTAGCCTTAAACAAATAGACTTAGAAGAGTCCGTCTATATCAACATACAGAAAGCTGCCATCTTAAACACCTGCAGAATAGTTAGGAAATTCATGCAGTTAGAGGAAGAAAACTCACCCTAATACACACCACACGCTACATTTACTTGGCTTTAGCCCGTAAATGTAGCTAAAACCAGCCTAAGAGCTGAGAAAAAAAAACACTCAAAATAATAATAATTTTTTCAATATTTTATACAATACTTTCACTGCAGTACAGAGCAATTTACCTTCCTAAAATAATAACTAGAATCTCACCTTGGTTCACACCCGTGAGATTCTGAAAATACCAGGTACTAACCTGAGAAAATTAAATTTAAAAACCATAAAAATAATAATAATAATAATTTATATACACACGTTTTTATTTATAAACTACTGTGGTTTGCAAAAGTTAAAGATAAACTACTGTGGTTTGCAAAAGTTTGTCTAGGTGTTTTTTCGGACCTTATAATTATGTGCGTGCGCTTGTTTTATCTCGTTTTCTGTACCTATCCATTTCGTGGTGTGGGTTTTCATGAGGATATCGTCGAGTAGTAGATAAGTGCCCGTCTGTCGGTCCGCAGGGAGTGCTGATGCCGCCCAGCCACGGCTCGTCGGGCGGCTCCACGACGCCGGGCGTGGGCGCAGGCGGCGCGCACCCGTAACGCGACCGCGGGCCTCACCGCGGCCGCGCGGCGCGCCCTCACGCGCGCGCGGCCGCGCCGGGCCCCCACGCGCGCGTGGCCGCGCCGGGCCCCCACGCGCGCGCGGCCGCGCCGGGCCCCCACGCGCGCGCCGCGCCGGGCCCCCACGCGCGCGCGCACGTGAGCCTCAGCCTGCGCCTGGACTACAGCCTGTACGTGCAGTACGCCGCGCGCTGCCGCCGCGCCTGACTCAGTGTAGTGCCGCCAGGACACACCGTGCGTGGAGCGTGACGCTCATATTATTTCCTTGCTTGTACTTTCATTTTCGTATTACTACCGATGTTAATATATTAAAGGGAATAGTTTATATCGGATTTACATGTAAATAGTCGAAGTAAGCTATTCGTTGTAATTTCAATTTCAATCCGATATATCGTGTAACTTTCATTGTGTTGCGATGTACTGAGTTACGATCACCAGTCAATAACATAGGTATTGGACGTAAAATCAATAGCGATGTTATTATACGCAATGTAATCTAGAACAGCCTGGAGGTCTCTGCCAACTTGAATCATTGTGAAAGTATTGCTGGACAGTAGTTTTCTAATTTTGCTGCTGGCAGCATCACATATAATTTGCGGTCTCATAGAAAAGAACAAACTGTTTTGCTAGTTCGAAAATTGATTTCAATTATTTATACACGCAAAAAATTATAATTCTGACCAAAATTAACTCTAGAAAAACTTGGAGTATCAAAATTTGTATAAAAAGTGCACTGGCAAAGCTTTTTATGTAATATTTGTAACAAATGTCCATTGAGACTTATTTGTGGAGGTAGTACGCGGGAAATCTATGCAGGTTTACTTAAAAAGGCGCTGCTATCCCCACTGTGTATTGTTACAATTAGCAAGCGGAGATTTTTTAATTTTTTATCAAAATTAGCACGTAGACTAGGAGGCCTTCGTTTTTTTATAAAAGTCATCATCGTCACGAAGAAATAGTTATACTTTTAACGCCATCAAAATATTTGGCGATATTCAAGTATTTATTAGGAGTGACACGATGCCATCTTTGTGCGTTGTCTTACAAGCCGGTGACGCAGCTGTAATACTTTTCTAACTTTAAAAATACAACGCAAAGTAATAACTTGTATGCCTTCTTCGTATCGATTAGTTCATCGCAATAATTGATGTTTTTTAATATTTTTCTAAAAAGTTTTACTCGGTATTTTCACGTGGCAAAATATTTTCGAGTTTTAATTATTGTTATTGTTTGTTATATAAATTTAGTCAATTACATAAACTAGTACAGTAAATGAAAATACGGAATTATCCATTTTGGATATAAACATACCATTTTCTCCACTCATCATAATTTAAATGACGCTGATTTTTGTGATATAAACCAAAGATATGAAAACATCTTTTACAACAAGTAGTTGCCAATTATAAAAAAAAGTATAATTTATTGAACAATTTAAAAAATGGTTTCAATTTTGTATAAAATTAAAGTTGTCACGTGAAAAAACAGAAAATGTGTATTGTCTTTGAAATAATATGAATACCTGACCATTCTTTCAAGTTTTTGAAAGTTTTGTTAGTGTTGCCATTCACATGAAAACACTGTTTAAAATACTTTTGTTAGTTTAGCACGGCGGGGAATAAATATTAAATATTTAAGAATGGATGGAAGATTGTATGTATGTATGTGTGTATAAGAAAATATAGTGCGTCTTGTACGGACGGAATGTGGTCCGCCCGCACGCGGAACTGGGGGCGGACATATGTATTATAATTAGATAATTCACTCTCTATCATACTTATCGATACAAACTGGGAGGAATTTGGTAACAACTCGTCAGTTCATTATATGTATTGTGAGCCAGGCACACACCTCGCAAAGTAAGGTGCATGCCAGTTTTATATAAAAAAATGAAATAAATCGAACTAAATATCATAATAAAGTTTGATACAACATAGTCTACAACTATTATTAATAGAATTTTATATTAAATACATGATATTTATCGGCAACAAAAATCTTTTTATACTAAAAAAAAAGTAGTAATTATCAAATTCCTCTCAGTTGTGGTCGGTAACCTTTGTTTCCTCGTTTATAACGACTATCGCCATTCTGAGACAGCGGTCAGTTCGTTAAACTGTATTTATTTAGGTTTAGGGTTTATTATTGTGAAGGTACCCTCCGCGATTTCTTTACCAATTCCAAAGTGTCAATTGCACTTTAAAAATATTAATTTATGAAATTGGAAAATAGAACCTATTAAAATTCGTAATATAAATTATGGGCGATATTTTAGATGCCAGATCGATGTGAAAGATATTGCAACGTCTTTCATTGGACAGTTAAAGTGAAATAAGTATCGGGACCATCCTAGATGCTCAATGTTTACTGAGACATGACGTTAGTGTCTCTCGAGTCATTAGTTTATTTTATTTTATACATTTGCAGCTTTTGAAAAGGCAACGTAACTAGTATACTACGAAAAGATACGGACTCCCGAAATTATGGTATCGCACTACCGTAGCCGACTCCTTATTGAGAATGCCAATTCACTTGCGCTCACTACTTAGCTTATTCGCTACAAATATCACCCGTAGCCAAGTGCTATTTATTCTTTTTAAAAGAAAATAATTATTCGTAAAACATTTTATATGTTCCTTTGATATGGAATGTAGTAAGTGCGCCTTTTCAGGGTGCATGTGTTAGTGACACTCAGCCCTTAAGTGTAGGATATCGTAAAGAACTGCATAATATTATAATTCCTCTCGCGAGTCATTGCGAGACTCCTATCGTCCTTGTAGAGGTCACGGGGTGGATAGAAACAACGATTTTTCGCAAAATACTATTCTGTGAACTTATTCGTCTTATCTTGTCTGTTTTCAATAAATTTTGAACCACTAATAGAGCCCATCAGGTAGGTCGGCCATCATCTCGTAAACTGATTTCTTTTCTTCGGGAGCTCTCAGGGCATATCTCCGTTCGGGGTGTTCCCCCGTACCGTACCGTTTTTACACATCCTGAAAGATCAGAGAGGCTGTTTGCAGCTTCTCCCGATCCCTGATAACTTGTTCCCTTGTCAGATATAGTAAGGGTTCCAAAGTCACTCCTGTAGGTTCCCAACTCGGAATTCTTGTCGACGGGGGTCTCCTTGTTCCTGGAGCTATCTTACCTAGATCATCCTAGACATCCTCATATCATCTCTGATGATATGATCTAGGGTAAGAAAGGGGTAGACCTTCGAGTGGACATCCTGTATTGTCAGGAGTAATTGCTCTACTCTCTCCTATTGACTCATGTGAGCCCTGAGATTTCTGGCTGGAGGTGTAGGATATCAAAGACTTAGAGGGTCGATCCCTGGAGATGATGTCGCCAAAGGAGATATAGAATAATCAACACTGATGGCAGGAAAACCTTTCATAACCCCTGTCTCTGCTAATTGGATGGATCTACCCGCCGTGGAGGCAAACTTGACATAATTTGGAAGGTCGGAACGAGATAGAGGATGATTGTCTTCCTCTCCTTTAACATCTGGCCCGCATGAGTCCTCATCTGACTCAATCTCGCTTTCATACTCGAATTCGGACTTCGATATGATATTAAGTTATAAGGGTGTAGAAAAAACATGTATTTTCTTCTTCAATTTGTTTTTCGCGTTGCAGAATACTCGTATTTAATGAGGCCTCACAATTTTTTTTGCCACATGATAACGAGGCCAGTCTTCTTAAATTCACCACCAATACTAATTTAAGTTATGAAAGTTTATTTTATTTTTGTGTTCCCTTTATTCAAGCGTAAAGGATATATTGTGCGAATCGGAGGTTCTTATTTTCACATTTTTTTCTATGCGTAATTCTTAATCAGGCGAGGTCATGCAATAGTTTTATTTAAGCGCCTAACAGATATGAACTCTTTAGTTTTACTGCCAGCACCTAATAGAAATGTAGTATTTTTATTTTGTAACATCTACATAATATTTTTCAATATATAAAAAATTATGATAAAATTCCTATATTACAATTTAGTTACATCTATGATTTAGAATGGAATATTGTTTAACTTCTGTGCTTAACAGGTTTTTAAAGCCTAGTTTCGTTAAGTAAACGCTGAAATATACTTAGCCTTGTGTTCACCAACATTTAAATCAACTGTTTAGATATTTAATCACTGCTATATTTAAAATTTCCTCAGGAAATTGACATAAACCAACTGTTTGAATACCTAACCGGTGGTTTGAATGTTGCTGAATCCAGGTCTAAGTATAATAAACGAAACTAGCCTTTCAATAATTTGTTAAGTTACCCTTCGCGTTTCAAGGAATTGAACAGGATGCGTTACAGACGCAAGTAGGTTTGACAATAAAAATATAAACTTGATAGGTAGGTGTAAGGAAGTTAGGATGCATATACATTATTTACGACGAAACTGACACTGTTCACATAAATTAACGTCAGGATTGTCACAGAAATGCGTCAGCGGATATATTTCGTTAAATAAAAGTAAGGCTCACAAGATTTGCACAATAAAAAAATAACATTTTCTCCCATAGTGATATATAGGTATTTATGAATAAGTTTCAGCTTGAATCGAGGGTCGTAAAATGCTTAATATAAAAGTGTGGCATCAAGGGGAGCTAAGTCCATGACCTCCGCGCGGTGCTCCCTGGGTAGCGCCAAATGTGGACGATGACATTCACATTCTTTTATAACAATCAATCTGCTAAATGAATAACCATGGAGTGCTGCAGGATTTCTTTAAAAAACACATTCGAGTTCTTCCTGTAATGTATAAGCGCATTCCTTCTGTAAAATTTGATGGATTACATAAACAGAGCATAATGAAACACTCCCAATGAGTTGCTCTGTTTGGATACATCTTGGATATACACCGCAGCAGAATATGATTTGTGTAGATTTAAAGTAATTAAAATAGACATATTTATATAAATAAACAGACAAATTGCGATATAAACATTGACATGTATATAATGTAAATATTATGATATAGAAGGGAGTTACTAGTGTCCTTTCCCATGAAACGGCATATAATTTTGTGATGTGTAAAGTTTTTTCGACCATGATATCATTTCAAAAAAATCACAAAATAAAGTTTGCGGGAAGGGCCTATCAGACCCGTACCACGTTCGTGACTCGTAGTGTTCGAGAACATGGTATGGAGTCTCGTGTACTGTTTTATTTTTCTTTTTTTTTTCTTGTTTTTATTTAAATTTTTATCGCGTGAGTGACTCCACCGCGTATGTTGTCTAAATGAGAGTGTGTAATAAAGATGTAAGTGCGTGGTTGTCTGTTATGCGCCATAAAGTAACGATATATTTTTTTGTGTGAGGTGTCACGACTGGTGGCGCGGAAATGTTTATGTTTTAGCTAGGGATACTTCTTTTTCTCGTAAAATTTGTACGTGCTTACGAAAGACGTTCGAGTTCCTTTGGCCACATTATATTATAACGGTTGTGGTATACATTTTTTTATAAGATTCCCATATGAAATGCAACTATGAAAGCGCCGTAATGTACTACTTAGTATATTATTCAACGCACATGTTGGTGCATTTACTAAAAGAGGGACAAATCAGAGATCGGATTATGAATTGCCCTCCTTGTATAAAAAAAAATGATCAACCAGTAAAACGATGGGCAAGATCTCGTCGAAACTAGCATAAAGGGATGACTCCATTGTGCCTTTATCAATGGTGACATGTGACTACTCGATCACGAATAATGACTACTGAACTGTGACGTATCAAAGTAAACGGTACTGATATTAATAGTTTGAATAAATGGAAGTTGTTGAGACAATACTTTAGATTACATTCCTTATCGTTACTACACCTAAGAGTCAATTGAAGCTAGATTTAACGTGGCAGAAATTAATACTACACTTAACACTCTCCTCTCTGGACAAGGATAAGTAAGTTAAATGATATGTTCTTACGGAGTTTATTACCTTACTAAAGTAATTCTTTGAAAAAATTTTGTCATCATAATTCTAATAATACTAATAAATAGATTAGTCTTTTATTAAGATACAGAACAATAGAGTTTTATTAAGATACAGAACAATAGAGGTAGATCCTTTTTAGTCTAAGGAATGTCTGAACAACTACTATTTATTTATGTTGCTTTTGGAGCAAGTGGCAATTGTATTTATGTTCTTCCCTGATTTCTTAATTTGCATAAGTTGACTTTTATTGTATACTGCTCAGAACACGCCCCAGCTAGGTGAGATCAACAGCTCAACCCAACGATTTGCCACTTGCTATTAAGCATGATTGAAGCTTCAAATATATCATTTTTATAATGATCACATTATAAAAATGATAATTGTAGACTCTGTCTAATCTGAGCAGCTCATACATTTTTTACCTCGTATAAGGCACTTTCTTACATGTAAATATTTGTTACCGACTCCACTGTCGGCACGGACGATTCGAAAACCCATTGTGTATGTATAGATAAAATTCTATGAAATTGCCTTATAGATGTGTGTTGCCCTGCGCACCCCGCCGGGGCATAATGTAAGAATGTTACCAACGTGTAGACCTAGTACTCTGAGGTTTTAACAAAATGCTCTTAATTACTACTCAAAAAGATAAAAAAAACTTTCTTTCGATAATTAAAGTAGCACTTTGGGAAAATTTCCAGTATAGGTGTAAATTTTGTAAAGACTGAAGGAAAATAATGTGTGTGGAAGTAAGCAGAGGTAATTGTAAAGTGAAATTGGATTTTATAGGAGTGAAATATAGAGCCAAAAACTCATATTGTATATATTGTAATTTGCTTGATGCGAATCAGGAGAATTTAATGGACAAACAACAGTGCCATCGCTATTGAGAAATTAACTTCGAGATATTTACTGTAAAATTGTAAAGATTTGCTAAAACTACTGCTTTGGCGCTATGAGGTACCTACAATTTTGTAATAAATCTTACCTAAAAAAAAGTTCTAATGATTCGTTTCAAATAAGATATTGTAAGAAATTGCTGCTTAATTCTGCTTGTCGATGAAAGATATGATTTGTGAAAAAAGTGCTTTTAATTTGTGAGCCCAATGACGGGCGTGTAAAGAGGAATGTGCCAAAAGTGGTATGGCATCGTTTATCGTTTGTTGGACACACAACACCTGTGTCGACGAATATTTTTCAATAAAAAAGTAAAAAAATGTGTTTTAAACACAACAGTTCTGTGTTTTTATTATAATTTCCCCATCGACACTCACTATTGTCTAAACTACTGCGCACAAGCTGCGTCAACTTGGGTAAGCTCCTACCGAGTTATAACAAATAAAACTTTACGTCTACAAAATTGTAACTCATACATATTTGTAATTTCTGTTACGCAATTTTTCTATAATTGTACAATTCTGTAGACTTGTAAAGTTGACAAGCCGGTTTACCCCATCAAGCCGTGCTGCAATCAGACCCTCAAACTCATTCAACACAGGATGGTTTCGAGACAAGAATGGTCACAGGCGCTGTTCGTGGATCTGTCAGCTGCCTGCGATACAGTCAACCTCAAACGGTTGTTCTGGAAGGTGGAGACATTGATCAGCGATCAGAATTTTTTCAAAATACTCTGAGAACTCCACAGCCGCCGGTTTCATGACCGTTACTACCGCCGTACCACCAACGCTAATTGCTTCCATATTTGGTAGATAATTAGTTCTCAATTGGTACTCGAACAACAAAATTGGTACCTTAGTGGTTTTCGATTTGATTCCAAGTTAGAGAAGCTTGTCGCTTTCCTCAAACCTACATAGAAAATTAGTACCCAAAATTCAAAATTAGTACTCCAGTACTTTACGAGATATACCATGCCATTGGTGGGGTGGCAGTAGTCACGGTGTCAAATTTTAAGAAGCTAATTTCTCTTAAAATACAACACTTAGGAATCTGAATTTTTGGTCGCTATAACTTCTTTAGGAGTACTAATTTTTGACGTGACAACGTCTAATAAATCGATGAAGCTGGCTGCACTCACGAAAAAACATGACTCATGTAGCGTTACCTCGCGGCCTGTAGCGTTGTAGCGTTCCATGGCGGCTTGAAGTGCAAGCGAATATTAACAAATGCAATGCAACTATTCCATAAGTATTTTCTTATGACGTTGTCACGTTCAACTATCGTCAGTAAACCGACTTTACAGACAACCGATTTTTTTGTATAAATTTGGGAAGAAATCGCGGTTTTTAATAGGGAAATTGAAATGAAAATTTGGCACCGTGACTACCGCCACCCCAGCAATGGCATGGTATTAGGGATTGCAATCCCGCAAAACGGGATCCGGCATTCCCGCGGGATCCCGCTCCACTTATTAATCTGCTGGATCCCGCACCTTCAAAACGCGGATCCGCGGATCCCGCAAATTTAAATTTACCGCTAAAACATTCGTGAAGTTTTAGAAGATAAGAGAAAGTTGTGATTTGATTATTAGTCATTATATGAATAAGACTATTAAGACTGAATTACAAACATCGTAAAAATGTTGTTAGATATAAGGGTAAAATTAAACAAAACTGTTGATGCTTAACATATAAAAATTAAGGTCTAATAAGGCTGATTACTAATTACTCGTACTTAATTATAATTTCGTTGTTATTTTGTTAGAAAACAAATAATTTTTGTTGCATAATTAATTTCATTGTTATTTTCTTAGAAAACAAATAATTTTTGTTGCACATGTTTAATTAGTAATACTTGATTTTTTAAACAAAACCTGTAGTTTCAATTCGATTTTATAACATAATTTTAAATAAGATACAGTATTAATTTTTCGATCTTATAGCCCTATAAGATCAAAAAATTAATACTTTATCTTAGCCCTATAAAATCAAAAAATTAATACTTTATCTTTAATTAAACGGGGCAAAAAGTTGAACTACTGTCAATAATTTCAAATATGCGGGATCCCGCGGGATCCCGCGCGGAATTGATCAATCCCGCATATCAATCCCGCGGGATTGAGTGAGCTGCGGGATTGCAATCCCTACATGGTATATATATATATATATATATATCTCTTAAACTACTGGAGTACAAATTTTATCTTGCAGTGTACTCATTTTCTATGTAGGTTTGAGGAAAGCGACAAGTTTCTCTAACTTGGAATCAACATTCAGTCGTGGTCCTGCTGAACAATTGCGAGAAAATTATCATCGTTGATTTCTCGGTAAATACAAATGTTATAGTTCTGTTTTTTTTACGAAATAAATCACATGTAAGGGTACTAATTATTTGTATACTTAGAATAGCTGTAGCGTGAGCCCTTTTTCGGCGCTCATGGTGGTCCTGCTGAAGGGAGCGTGACTACCGCCGGACCACCTTCAAAGTCATTTTTTTCAAAAACTACTAAGGTACCAATTTTGTTGTTCGAGTACTAATTATTTACCAAATATGGAAGCGATTGGCGTTGGTGGTCCGGTGGCAGTCACGGACATGCCAGTTTCAGGTCTACCTCTCGGAAAAAGTCGTTGGAGAGTGCAGAAAAACGGCCCACCTCGAGCTAGTGTCCCTTCCTGGCACCACTTTTAATATCTCCACCATCGACCAAATATCCAGCCCGAATACGTCCCGCTTCCTCTATGCAGACGATCTCGCCCTCACCTCCCAAGCCCCGACCTCAACCACCTGTGAGGAAGTTGAGGCGCAAGGTGGACCTTGTGTAGGCCGCAGGAATCCACTGGATGTGAGAAGCACAGAACCGGTCGAAGTGGCGATAAATGGGGCGGCCTAGCACTGGACTTCTTTCGACTGAAATGATAATGATGAGATCTATGATTACGCCAGTAAGGGAAGCGTGGCGTTTGGGACAAGAAAAACTTTTTTTACAAAAAAAAACGAATTTCCAAATAACACTATAAAGTGAAAAATAACTTAAATTTCGGAAGTCGGTGTCGCTGGGTTCGCATTTTCGTTGTATGCCACCGACTTTCGAAATTAAAGTTTCACTTTGTAGTGTCATATTTGAAAACCGATGTTTTTTTTTTGGTTATTTTTTGTACTTACCCCACACGTCGTATAACACTACTTACTATAAATATCAGTGACGGGAAGTTATTATAACATCATCAAAGCTAAAGTGGAGATATAAAGAAGTGGCAAAAATACGTACTATTGAAGCTAACTTAAAAACTACCCAGGCAAAGTTAATAAAATTTATATGGGACCGCCACTGAATTTTTGAAATCGATTTACAATTGCCGGAGATATCGCGTAACATACAAAAAAAAACAGTCGAATTGTAAACCTCCTCCTTTTTTGAAGTCGGTTAAAAAGAGAATCCGATGCCCAGCAGTGGGTGAAGTAATGGATAAAAAATAAAATAGGTAATATTGTTATTTAAATCGAATAATAATTTAATTATACGCATACGTATGGATATAATACTATAATAACTTAAAATGTGAGCGTCAAGATGACGGGATCAAGTCCCCAATTTAAAATGTATCACATTAAAGTGTTTGTACTACATTTGTACCGCAAACAAGACATTTGTACCTCTAAAGGTAAAGGGAAGTATGTCAAGACGTCCTTGGTGTCCTTGCCACTTTGACATCAAAGTGGCGGGACCTTCTGGAAGCGCTACTCAGAGGCACCTGCTTTTTAATTAATTAAATAATTATATACTTATAATATTTATCTTATTGTTACATAATTATGTAAAAAGGTGTATAAAATTATATATTACGAACAATATTTACTTTAGCACAAGTAATAATTTCTCTGTATCTTCATAGGACATACGTTTGAAGAGCCTCCACAAGGATTTTCTTGCAGTTACTACGATTTAAGGAGTAATGTTGTTGTTTTGTTTTTATATGTATAATTGTTTAATATGTTTACTAAGTGGGTGTGAATTACCTGCCTCTGAGTAGCGCTTCCAGGTCCCGCAACTTTGATGTCAAAGTGGCGGGACCAGGGACGTCTTGACATACTTCCTTTACCTTTAGAGGTACAAATGTCTTGTTTACGGTCCAAATGTAGTACAAACACTTTAATGTGGTACATTTTAAATTAGGGACATGATCCCGTCATCTTGACGCATGGTACATACCACCCACCAAACCGTGTTAAGTTTGCGTTACTTAAACACTGTTTAGTAATCGACTAACGTTTTGTTTTTCACAAAACGTGTAAAGTTAGTTGATGGTTTGTCTACAGATTAATGAATGACCTATAGTTGACCGTAACTATTTAATAAACAGTGCAACATGTACCATGCTAATAACCATGGTAATTTCACGCAACCAACCAGAGTCTCGAATCGAACGCGGAAAGAGAAATACGCTTCAGGGCATTGCGTACATTTACAATAATTTCATTACCTATTTAGATTAAAATGAAGCACTGATATACAATTTCCACAACAAATTACATATCTCGAAGAACTTGCACTAAATGCATAGGGAGACCAGGTACCTTACGGACCATCCATATATTACGTCACACGAATTTTATGACTTTTGGGGCATTTGTGTGACTCTCCCCTGTTGTAAACCTGATTTTATTTATTGAGAGAGTTAGTAATATTTTAAAGTTTGTAGTTAAGAGTTGAAGTTTAGAGTTTTAACACTTTAGATTTATACAAGTGACGTCACGAAGCTTATGTTATCTTTGTCACGATGTCACACTTCGTTGACGCCTACCTAAGGCTTCAAACTTCGAGCAAACCTGCGCGACCAAACGGACTGCGAAGCGGGAGCGGTCGCGCGGCGGACGCTGCTCGTGTTTATATATGGCGCCTTGCACACCTACGCGACCGCTAGAGGTGTTCATGTTTAGTTTCGCGTTGTTGGCGCTCCCGCTTCGCGTCCTGTGGCCCACGTACTTGACGCGCAGGTTTGGCCGAAGCTTTAAAGTATGACGTAATTTCTGGATGGTCACTTGCTCGTACATTTTGATATCATTTCATAACATACTTCAACAAAACTGCTCAAACGTTCCTAATATGCCTAGTATGCGTCCTATGCACTCCTTGCATGGCTGCCTTCACTTCTTCGAAGAACGACGTGGAGTTATGGACTGTGGTGCCTCCGAGGACTATCCTGACTCCTGGATATGCCTGGTTGATCTGATGCACGCATTGGGCCTCTTCATAAGTGGCGCCACCTACAATGAAGATGAAAATGTCTTGAGGGCGCCTACCGTACGCTCCGTCGTCGCCGCCAAGAGTTGGGTACAGGTTTTCACGGAGTTTGCCTTTGATTAGGTCTTCAAGAGTGTCTTTTAAAAGAGGCGTGTGTTGTGTGTAGATGTTTTCTACTCCGTTGAGACCCTGTAAGGAGAATGAATTATTGTTACAACCGGCTCTAGTAAAAAAATAAATAAAATATATATAAATATAAAATAAATATATTTGTTTATATAATATTATATGAACATATTATATTATTTTTATTTATGTTTATATATATCAAACATAAATATCTGAACACTTACAACGTCAATTGTATCTATAAATACAATTTAAATAGGAACTCTTTTGCTAATATAATTAATTTTAATTTATTTAGCAAAAAGCGGTTACAGGACGTACGACGACGTACGTTATGTAGAAGGAGGTTACAGAAAAAATACTAATATTTCATCGATGTTGTCAAAAAAAATATATATATTTACAATAATTTTTGACTTCATTACAAAACCAAGATCTATTTTCTTTCAATAGTTTGACATTAACTTAACAGTTTTTGTATCTTATACAAATGATTTTCTATACAATTTTTATTCCCTTTTCTTTCCCTGTATACAGGGTGAATTTTTCAAGTGGGCATATTTGAAAAATATTTTAATGGAATCAATAATATTGTAATGCTATCTATGTATTTGAAAACAATGGTCATCATTTTGAACAATTAATCAGTTAAGGTTTAATAAGCAGGTAAAGGTAACAGAAGAAAAATAAAAATCATTTGGTAGTTCACGCTTACATTCCCACTCTCAACATGACCAAACCATCTAAACATACTCGTAGGATATATTTTGCTGGCCAATACGCTGAGTAAATTGCTACCATCAGAAAAACATCCCAAAACAAATGCCAACCTACCTTAAAAAACCTCTTAGTAATTTTAACAGCATCCTGCAGTCCAAACAGGTCGCTCTGCCGAGCATGGGCGCCGCCATACTCCAGCAGGTTGACCACGCTTTTGACCAGCAGTTCCGGAGCACCCCTGGTCTTCAGCGCCTCGATGAGTGAGGGCAACGCGTTGCTGGCATGCTTCTCGTATCGTAGGGCGTAAAGAGCGACCACCTTGGCTGCATCGTGGTGACGGACGGATTCGTTGGAGAGGAGGTTCTTTAGGCGCTGTTGATTAGAACAAAGGGATTAAGTTTATAGGAGTCGAAGTGCGGTTGTTTTTTGAAGTCAAAACTTCTTTAGGCGCGTTAGGTATTTTTTGAGATGGGAAAAAACCATTGAACTCGCGCCACTGTTACCGTAAGCGACAGCGCGCGTGTTTTGTTTATAAGACAATGTAAAAAATCCGCTTCGGATGTGTTCGGCTGTCCTCCAGATGTTCTCGGTTTTAATGTATATCCGATATGTCAGTGAGTGATGGCAAAGTATTTTGTTTGTGTTTTGTTTTCACTTCTGTCGGCACTCCCGGAGTGCCACTGTTTTTTTTTATTTTTATTAAAGACCGTCTTACTTTTTTTTTTCAAACTACATTTACGAAGAAGTATAGAGAAGTATATCAGGAGCCATTTTTTTAATTGTATGTAATCTAACTGATCCAACACTTTTATCCTGTATACAAGGTAGAATAGCATTATATTAATTAGCTCAGACCTGCTGAAATAACAGGACCAACCTCCTTTAATATTACAGTTCAATAAAAACCTTTTTTTTATTGGACTGTAATATGATTATATTGTATATGGTTTTTTTAACCGGTTCCAAATTTTTACAGACCAACTCTGAAATCAGGAAAAAAATCTGCTGTTTCATACAAAAGTTCAATACCTACTTGACCAAAATGTATTAAACAGCTGATTTTTTTTCGTGATTTCAGAGTTGGTCCCATAGTGACAGTTGTTCATATTCATGGGTAGAACGCACTGTAAAAATTTGGAACCGGTAAGAACCTGTATGAAGCCACAAATGGTTTACATTGTCGCACTCTGCAATCTTGGTGTTTACTGTAGGCGACACCCTTGAGATAGGTCTTTAGTTCGTATACTTTCGAATGTCCGTAACTTTGGAACTGGAATTTACTACAGTGCGGCCGACGAGGGAATGCGTTCTTGACACCTGTCAGTTTCATACAAACGAATACGTGTTTAGCGAATTTGATCTTTATTAGCTAGACGCATTCCCTCGACGACCGAACTGGAGTTGATGAAATGGACGAAATTGGGTGTTCTGTACTAGATTTTTTAAATCCGGCCTTTCATTAACATTTATGGGCTAAATAAAACTTTCTATCAGCACCACAATGTCTGACATTACCTGCAGATGCTTGGAGTGGTCGCTCTGGCAGGAGATCTCTTGCTCCAACTCCGATACCTCGAGCAGATTGTGTCGCGAGACACATGCAGACAGCTCCCCCACCACTGTCACGTGCTTCGTCACCGTGCCTGACATTTTCTGACACAATAAACATACGCTTAAAGATACTTTTTCTCAAAACAGTACAAAAATACTGTTCAGTTAACACCTCCTCTTAAGACCGCATCAGGATGGGCGCGAACATCCCAGGAAAAGGTAGACGCATTTGCATGGCACCTCGAGAAAGTCTTTACACCAAATCCAGCCATAGACTTGGCAAATGAGGAACTAGTTGATAGCGTCCTTCAACAAGATTTCCAAATGTCGCCACCCCCGCGCCCTATTACAGTACGCGAAGTCTGGCGGCTTATAACAAAGCTTCAAGATAAGAAAGCTCCCGGGTACGATCTTCTCACCAAAGAAATACTAAAACAGCTGCCCAGAAAAGCCATTGTGTTTCTTACATCACTCTTTAATGCCATTTTGAGAATCCAGTACTTTCCGCTGGCGTGGAAGGTGTCCCAAATCATAATGATACACAAGATAGGTAAACCTCCTAATGAAGTATCTTCATACAGACCCATAAGCCTTCTGCCAATTCTCTCCAAAGTCTTTGAGAAGCTATTGATGTGCAGAATATCACCAATCCTAAATAACGAGAAAATTATTTCCGACCACCAATTTGGCTTCAGACAAGAGCATTCTACTACTGAACAAGTTCATCGAGTCTACGACAAGATTAGGATAAGCCTAGAAGAAAAGCTATACTGCTCCTCTGTGTTTCTGGACATCCAACAGGCCTTCGATAAGGTTTGGCATAAGGGTCTGTTATATAAGCTGAAAATCAACCTTCCCCACCAGTACTACTCACTAATGAAATCCTACTTGTCGGAAAGAATATTTCAAGTGAAAGAAGCAGATGTGACGTCACGATTCTGCAATATAACTGCTGGAGTACCGCAAGGGTCGGTTCTGGGACCCGTGCTGTACACTGTATACACTGAAGATCTCCCGCAGGCTGATGAAGTTACTACAGCAACATTTGCTGATGACACTGCAATACTGGCAAGCCACACAGATCCAACTATAGCCTCACACATGCTGCAAGGGAGTCTCGACAAAATAACCACATGGTTACAAAAGTGGCGGATAAAGACGAGCGCTAGCAAATCAGTCCACATCACATTTACACTACGAAAAGGTAACTGTCCACCAGTACACCTCGAGAATGTCACACTATCTCATCACGAAAGCGTAAGATACCTAGGGTTACATCTTGACCGACGTCTAACGTGGAAGAAACATCTTAAGACCAAGAGACATGAAGTTAATATCCGTTACAAGAACCTACACTGGATCATGGGACGAAACAGTAAACTGAGTACCGACAACAAACTTTTAATATACAAAGTGATCTTAAAGCCAGTGTTACTTTATGGAATCCAACTTTGGGGCAGCGCCTGTAACTCAAGCATTAGCATCATACAGAGAATACAGAACTCTATTTTGAGGCCAATTAGTGGCGTTCCTTGGTTTGTAACGAACGCTGAAATACACAAGGAGTTATCTATGAATTATGTCATGGACGAGATCAAGAACAGCAGAAAAAAGTATCAGGAAAAACTGGCAAGGCACCCCAATGATCTGGCTGCCGCACTGAAAACAAGAAGTTACAGGAAAAGACTTAAAAGGAAAGACATCGTGTAGTCCACCCACACCTGTGTGGACCTAAGCACGAATACGTACGAGTAGATGGCTCGCTGGAGTCACGCTCTTCCCGTCAATGTTTACCCTCAACTCATCCGCTAAAAGTAAAACAGCTGATCGCGGATTATTAAAAAAAAAATAAAAAATAAAAATAAATAAATAAATTAACACCAGATATACAACTGAATCTTAAAACGAAATACTTGGATTAATTATGATATGAAGAACGGCATGTACTCGTAAATCTATATAAAACTTACTTCTTTTATAAAGCTAAAGAGTTTGTTTGTTTGTTTGAACGCGCTAATCTCTGGAACTACCAGTCGGATTTGATTTTATTTTGCACTGATAGCCTAATTCTAGAGGAAGGCTATAGGCTATTAAACATCACGCTAGGACTAATAGGAGCCGAGCAAAAAGAAATAAAAGTCGGAAAGAACGCTAAGCGAAAACGAAGTAATAGCGCGGGCGGGCGGGCGATGCGATGCGACGCGATGGTTTGCAGGCAGAAGGTAGTAAACTAATATTTATTAGTTTACTACTGACTATTTAGTCACACAATCTTTTACAGTGTTGGGGGTAAAAATCAGCAGTGCGATTCTGTAACCATCTCACCGTGAAAACTTAGGTGAAGTGAGCTGTCAATAGTGTCAATTCCTAGCAAAAACAAACTCACATCACCTAAGTTTTCACGGTGAGATTTTTACAGAATCGACCGGCAGGTACTATAACATATCTTTTGTTAAAGGCAAGTCTATAAAATAAGTATGAATTAGATGAATTTATTGTTGGGCTAAATTAACATAAAAGGCTTTGTGGAAGAAACAGGCGAAGATGATCAGAAGAAAATGGCCTAGTTGATTGTGTTTGTGTCATTCATTCAAACAGTTTGATTTGGAGATAAGAATTACAAGATCAATATAAGTTAACAGCACAATTTACCGCAACAATACTTAGATATTAATACTAAAAGCATTGGTTTCCTGGTTCGATTAAGAATGTGATGTAAACTCACCTTGAACAATGGATAGGTTTCGACAAAGCTCTTCATGTCGGCAATGCTCTCCACTTTCTGGTGGCTCTTCGCTTTCTTCTGGAACTCGTCCATCAACGACTTCATGGTCTGACCGATCTCGCCGAAGTTAGAGTACAGATTCTGGAAAACATTTATACCAAAACACATTTAAAATGAAAGAAAGAATGAAATTACATTTATTTGAATTACTGAAATTGTCCTTGTTAGTTGAGTTTTTTTATTATTTTTTTGCATAATTCACACTTACTTAAAATAATATATGTATAATATTTTTTTGATTTTATTGCTTTTTTTTTGTGGCGACTTGGACATCTTTCTAGGGCCAAGGATATTTCTGGTTTCGGACTTACACCTTTAAGAGCATGTTAGTTCCGATTTTTGAAAAAAAAAAAAGCTTGTACAGTTTTACTTTACCATTATATCTCATACGTTACTCCCTACCTTAGCATAGAACTCGTCCTGCTCTGAAGATAGCACGACCTCTTTAAAGTCTTTGTGAACTTCGGGCAGGTGCGCCAGACTGACGCGGTTGTTGTTGATGGTCAACAGCTCGTGCACCATCGCCTGGTACGTCCACTATAGACAAAAAGTCGATCAATAAATCAGCCTAGCTTTTTCCGAACTATTCTGGGGTCGGCTTCCAGTCTAACCGGATGCAGCTGACTACCAGTATTTTAGATGGACCGACTGCCTATCTGACGTCCACAACCCAGTAACTGGATAACCACGATACCCTTTGGCAATACTTGATGACAAACTTTCGGGCTTCTGACGACTCGTAACAACTACCTAAGTTCTCATTTTATTAAAACTTACCTGACTCAACAGCGGTGTAACAGGATCATCCCTTCTATCAATAATAAGCAACTGAGGCGCTGGGATCTCTCCATTGAACGGTATATTGTTATCGATGAGCACGGCCTCCCTGCGCAGTAAGTCTCGCAATCGTTCGGCGAGGCGCGCGCATGGCTCGGAAGCCGCCTCGTAGCGGACCACAGCGCGCCTCTTTACGGAGAGGAGTAAGGCTAACAAGCCTTGAGCACAGCGTTGTAGGTGATTCTGGTTCCAGGAGCGACCTGGTGAAAGGTTATTTTATACTTTTTATAGATTTTTTTAGTTGCAGCCGTTTTTATTGATGGTTTCAATTATTTTTCAAAGCCCGACTCAAACTTTATGGCGGCTGTGAAGTGTGCCACTCGTCGCGCATTACCTCACCCCTTACCACCGCTGACATGTGAATTTGTTACTGCACAGCGACTCGTCTCATGTTTCGAGTCGCCTTATAGTAAGAATCAGGCTGTAGTTGTTTATTTATTTATTATCATTTTTTTTTTCATTTAGAAGTCTTGCTGTACATACCATGCAAGCATCCAACAATATTGAATGAGAACAAGTGTCGGTCTACAGCAAGGTAGTCGGCAAACACTTCTTGTACCTCTCGCACTGTCTCCTGCTCATCACACTCCGCCAATGTCTTTATGTCAGCCTTAGATATCACATTGCTGAAATCTAAAAGAAAATGATGTAAAGAAGTTCATTTAATAAGTATAATGTGTATTATGTTATCCAAGATTACATTGTATTAAGTTACATTGCGCTCCCATACATTTAATTTCGAAACAGCAACTTACATATGAAATACACTCCATACTTTGGGTATCTCAGTTCCCGAGATAACAATGAAATATTCTCTGAAGTTGGTCGCACAAAAACAATGCATTTCATGTGCTTCATATTGTCCCATTTTGAAAGGCTGTCAATCCTCTCAAATAAATAAACCTCCTTTTGCAATATCTCAGACTGGCTGAATACCATGCTAACTATGCTTGTCTGAAAAGAAAAATATATTTGACATTGTCACTTTAGATATAGAACTGTTAGTGTCAATGTAAAAAAACCAAAAAAATTATTTAATGTATTTTTGTAATACCTTGTTTTTTATGTCAATTAACTAAATCCATTATTTTGTTTACTAAAAAGCTAATAAATCCAAAAAAAAATGGCGTGCTGCTGTGTAAGTATTGAATATTGTAGCTATAAACTTATGTTAATATGCCACTTGCGGAGCATGTTTACTTATCTACCTCTTTTTACTAATACAATATCATTGCCTCTAAATAGAACTGTGTCACAAACTATGTTCCATCTCCTACCCTGCCCTTTGTACTCCAAAACATGCAGCCAAAGTGATCTCTGCGCTACCACCGATAATGTCATGGAAGTAGCGAAGTTTTGGGCCATCAAAATTTAAATAATTATTGTGCCTGTGACAAAAAGAAGAAGAATTGCCTCTAAAATATATAAAAAAAGATATTTTTTTTATTGTACACTGTAAGGATGACCAACAGAACACAACAGATACAAAATACATTAGAACAGTATGTAGGCTTATCTCTAAATAAAAAATGAAACATTATTGAGAACTTAGCACAGGTTTGAGTTCAAGTTAGTCTATAGAGGCCTTGATTCATTCGTAGATAGGAAGACTGAAGAAAAAAAAGAACACAATCACTAATCCTGTGGAACACATCAAATCCCAATTTTTTTATTTTTCTTCACAATGTAGATGGATAGAAAACACTGATCGCGCCTAGCTTAAAATTATTTGATGTGTACAACTTTTATAAATTACCTACTTATAAAATAAATATTTATCTATTATAGGCCTCAAATAAGTGTCTGTGCCTCCCAAGTGTAACCTACTGCCAATCAAATTGATGTCCAAATATATCACATTTAGAAATCTATCAATTTTACCAAGCAATAAGAACTATCATTATACTGATGTAATATACAATAGAATTTGAGTAAATAAACAAGAACAATGTTTTTTATCACAGTCAATGGGGCGTACAACTTACGGTCTCCTTGTCCATGAGAATAACTTTCATCCCCGGCCCGCTCTCTTCCGTCATTCTGGTTATATACAGTTTAACCGCTTGTATAACGTTCATTTTGATTCCTTCTGTAAACTGTAATTGTAAACAACATCCAAATTATAAGTTTTCTGGCGATTCAATAGAATTAGAAAATATGAAATTGTTTTCATATCATTGATCTGTCAATGTCACAATAAGAAATGACATCTCTGATCATCTGGCAAGTGACGTGAAATTCGAAGGGATGCGGTAAGTGTCTACTGAATTCTGAATGTTACGATAAAATATCGAATAAACGCTAATGCAAAGCAAGCCCGGGAAATAAAATTTGCGTTGCAAATTACTGCATGTGTATTGGGTCGCCTGTTGACCAAAATGTGAGACGCTGTAGTAATATTTGTATATATTTTACTGATTTATTTAATCGATTTTGCATGCATTTGGTGACGTGTTTATCTTGACAGATATGACGTAAAAATTCTACTTGACTGACAGTTTGTTACATCACTAGTTATCTTCGAAAGGTCAGCAGGGTCAGGTGGACTTCTTGCTTATTGTCTTCATAAATTAGTGGCTTTTACTAAAAAACAGACGACACAAAATGTTCTCCCGTGCACTGAAACCCCTCGCCACGGTGGCCATCCAGAATGGCGCCAAAAACTTTTCCACCACCTCTGAGGTAATATTCGGCGTTCAAAAAGTGACGGCGGAATGTTAGTGAAAATTTCTGGTAAACCATGTTTTTTTCCAGCTGCAATTCAAAGTGATGGTTGCTGGTGCATCCGGCGGCATCGGCCAGCCGTTGTCGCTGCTGCTGAAGCAGAACCCGTTGATAAGCACCCTGTCGCTGTACGACATCGCGCCGGTGACCCCGGGCGTCGCCGTCGACCTGTCCCACATGGACACCCCCGCCAAGGTCGAGGGCTACAAGGGCACTGAGCAGCTGGCTAATGCGGTCTCAAGTATGTATCTACAACCCCTAAGAAACATCAAAATATATTTGCCTATTACATAACGTAACCTAAAACTTTTCAAGTTCATTGATGTTTGGTGCTAAATTTAGATTATTCAAGGTTATTCGTCTATCTAAGACTAAATCTGTTTCGTAATAAAGCCCAAATATCTGGACCTTGACATTAAAACAAATTATTTGGGCCACAAATGTTTGTAGTTATTCATTCATAGTAAAATCTATACTTAAAAGTGGAATTTGATATTACAAGTTAAATTCAATCATTTGTTTGATCAATTAGATAAGTCTGTTACTGATAAAGACAAAAGTTTTATGTTGTCTTTTAAACAATGGAAATCTATAATTTCTACAAGTTAACATCATGGATGTTGTAACATTCAACTCATTTGCATTAGCCCATTATGTTAATAATATTAAGTATGTTCTCAGGCATACTTGACATGTAGGTACTATTAATGAACTTAATCCTACATACATTATGTATAATATTTGTCTAAACTGATCAGCAAAAATTGTCTATGACCAATTTGCATAGATAGAGAATAGAAGAAAAATTCACCTTATATTCACGTGAATAAAGGGGGAAATTTTAGACTATTTAAATGTATGTATTTATTTTTTCTGTCTTCTTGTGAAAAAAAAAACAAAGTAAAAAGAACATAAAAAATTTAGTGCCAATTTCAACCCTTTTTTTTGTAACAATATCTACTGCTTCAATGTCTTACATTCCAATGAAGCCAGACTACATTGGAATGTAAGAAGGTGGACTGACGAAGCAAGCTTCATTGAAGGAATTGAAAAAGGAATGCCATAGTCTTGACAAGTTCTCAACTTCAAATTCTCAGTTCTGTTGGGTGTTTAACGTTGCAAATAATTAACATGTAGCCACTAGCCGCTCCCAACAACTACCTATCTAACTTCCCCGCCATTCACAGATGCTGATGTGGTGGTGATCCCCGCTGGAGTGCCCCGTAAGCCCGGTATGACCCGAGATGACTTGTTCAACACCAATGCCTCGATCGTGCGTGACCTGGCCGAGTGTGTCGCGAAGAACTCCCCCAAAGCCATCATTGCCATCATCACCAACCCCGTTAACTCTATGGTGCCAATCGCCTCTGAAGTACTCAAGAAGGTATGTTGATGGATTCTTAATATTGGTTGTGTATCATCAATCAGGTAGAATAGAGGTGCACGGGTGAATCAGCACGAAATTTTAACAGGGATTGGACATTGAAATAATATAGTTTGTTAAGAAAACAGACTCTAATGTGTTACATATTGTATCATAATTAATGATTAAGTAAGTGCCCTTGTTGGCAACAAATAATAATATTTATTGAAATATTATTAGAAAATGTATTTTATGTACATTGGTACATCACTACATAGTATAAAACAAAGTCGCTTTCTCTGTCCCTATGTCCCTATGTCTCTTTGTATGCTTAAATCTTTGAAACTACGCAACGGATTTTGATGCGGTTTTTTTTAATAGATAGAGTGATTCAAGAGGAAGGTTTATATGTATAATAATAATAATGTTTCCGTGCGAAGCCGGGGCGGGTCGCTAGTAAAATACATTTTAAAGTTTCGTCCCGATTCACCCCTTCATCCCTATGCACGACGTTTGTAGGTATGCTATTTAGTTTGGTGATGTTTGCCTTATTAATGGCTTCAAAGTATGGTCTTACTAAAAGCAGCAGCAGTTATAAAAAGTCCTCAAACTATTATCTAACCAGTAAATGATAAATTGATAACAGTTTTATTGCTATCAAATTAATGGCATTGCATTGCAGCATTAATTGGTTATGAACTGGTAACTCGGATAATAAAGCATATTTTGTAAATAAGCCTGCTCTGGAAAAATCTAAATGCAAATGTTCATTCATTTTTACTCACTTCAAAGAATTCTTTCAAAAAATTCAAAAATTATTTGACCATGTACAGATGCCAGCACTTCAACGTAGGTTGAAGTGCTGGCGTCTGTACATGTAAATCTATTAAAGAAATTTGACAGATTGTAGTAGTACAAACTGTCAAATTTCTTTAATAGATTTTCAACTTTATCGCTGATGCATAAGGTTCAATGTTGATTGGGAAAATTTGACAGTTTCGGGTAGCTTGATGTGCTAGCGTATGTACAGACACGCACATCAAGCTACTACAATCTGTCAAATTTCTTTAATAGATTTTCTACTTTATAGCGAAAGCATAAGGTTCAAAGTTGATTGGTAAAATTTGTCAGTTTCGGGTACCTTGATGTGCTTGGCGTCTGTACCTTCCTTCCAGAAAATGTGGACTTTTTAGGGGTTCCCGGTAGTTATTTTTGAAAATAGAATATTGCCGATTCTCTAAAGTAAATAAAACATTGTAGTTTGCAAAATAAAAAATTAGTTTTACAATACATATTTTCCGCATAAGGTATATCAAGTTCAAAAGCTGTTGTCAAGAGGTGCGATAAAAAACAGACAATGTAAGTGATAACGAGGAGTAGGCACTATCTTGATTGATAACCGAGGCAATACCGCGCGGAAACAACCATTCACTCATACAGAATTCCCCTAACTTGAAATTATGAACTCCTGCACTTTTGAGTACCTAAAACACATGCCACTGATGCCGCAATTTGCATGGGTCACCTAAACTGGGGTCATCTCATTTAACAAAATTCATGACGTATTTACCATCGACTCTAAATTTAAATTTACGTTTCATCGAAATCGGTGCAGTCGATTCGGAGATTATCCGTAACAAACCGACATTCAGACAAACATTATTAAAAAAAAATATATAAGTATCGTATTCTTCTATATGCATTTAGTAAAAAGCTATTATTTTGACACAAACAGACACACTTCGATGTAATTTATTTGCATAGATACAATTAAAATATTGTCTTATGCAATCAAAATTAACATTGAATCACGCAATTTCCACATGAACGAGGTCACTAAAAAGTTGCCTGAACAAATAACATAATACCGATAAATTATTGACGTCATGCCTACAATACAATTATAACGAAATACTACAATTTCATTGCACACGACTTCCTTTGACTAATAGAGTCCGGTTATCTCCTACTAGATTATAGCTGGCGAAAACATGTATCAATAAACAAATATTAAAAAAAAATGATAATACATAATCGTTCAAAAATACAATAACTTACTTAAAGTATATTCGAATGCATTGTTTTAAATTGATTTTATTTCAAGTTAAACAAATATCAACTTTATTTCAATGGTAATTAATAGGGATGCATCCGATACCGATATATCGGCGATACTTAAGGTTTGCCGATATATCGGTATCGGCGATGTTTTTATGGCAGATACAACGATGCTTTTCAAATTTCGCACTTTAAAAATGTAATATAAACGCGCGTGTTGTCCCATCTATTTCTTTGCACTAATAAACGTATTATATCAGATGAATAGTTACACAGCGATTTCTCTCTTTCAGTCGTCAGTAATTTGACTTTCGAAATAAGAAGACAATGCGTTGTGTAATATACAAACGCTATACAACGTTTATTAGTAAGGGGTTACCGTTTATTTTATGTCGGTAAATTCTCTTTCAATGACAATAATACTACTCCAGTACTGTCTTACTAAGCAACTTGTTTTTGGTTGCAATGGAAATTGAACTTTGTTAAATATGACAATCAGTTTGTTGTTCCATAACTTGGAAATAGGGTTCCCAACTCTCCCGGATTGCCCGGGAGACTCCGGTAAAAATGGTCAACCTCCCGACCTCCCGTGGTGCAATAATTTCTCCGGTTTTTCTAAAATGAATCAATCGCTCGCACATCGCTACTCGTCGCGGTCGGTTTTTCTTTCCATTCCTGTCTCTAATACTTCTTGCGAACGCGTATTCAGTAATTACGATGGAACAAGTATGAAGCAAGGAAAGAAACCGAATGAATATTTTCTTTAGTAAAAGCAGAGTTACAAATACTAACAAACTTCGATTTGTCATGTAAAAACTTTTATGATTTTGTGGTAAAAAAGCCGTCAAATAATTTAGATGCTGCTTGAAAGCAAAATAAATATAAATTTATAAATAATTAAGATTTTCATTCTACTCCCCTCGATTTTTTAAATTCTCCCGGGGTGGTCCTTTCGAGAGTTGGCAACCCTACTTGGAAATCATCTCAAATTCTTCATTCAATATAGTCATAATACTCCTGTAACTTGACCAATATAATATCCTTGTTTCAATAAAACAATAGTTTGTTGACAGACACTACAGTTCATATTATTGATCACGTATTGTCTTCATGTTTCTGTGAATTCACAAGGATAACCATATATGTAATAAGTTTTAGACAATAAGTTTTTAAGTTTGCTTCACTGTTGCATTGGGTTTTACCTGTAAAAATAGTTGTAAGTGAGGATATAAATAAATAAATAAATGTTTTGTCTAGATACTTCATACTTATTAGTTGAATGAGGACACTTACTATCGGGGTGTGGATATAAATAGATAATTTATTTACTAATATATTATCTTTAATTACGTCACTTTTCCCAATGAATTAATTTATTAGACACGGACGTTTAGTTAAAACTACATTATCGCACAATAAACAGTATTTGTTCGTTGAGAAATTTACTATTTAGCTTTTGTTATTTTTATTAGGAGAACATGATTCTTATAGCGTTGTGGACAAGCGAGTCGGACTCGCACACGAAGGGTTCTATACCACAAGGTTCCGTACCTTTATTTTTTAATATTTTTATTATTTTGTGTTAAAGCGGTAATAGAAATACACTCTGTAAAAAATTCAACTGTCTACCTATTACGGTTCATGAGATACAGCCCGCTGACAGACAGACGGACGGTCGGACGAACGGACAGCAGATGCCTAGTAATAGGGGGTCCCCTTGGCACCCTTTGGGTACAAAACCCTAAAAAGCAAATGCATATAGGCGGCTTCTCGTCTAAATCCCAATTAACAGTAATCCCCATTAACAGTTTAGTAAACTATATATTTTTTTTATTATACAATTAAACACACATGTACATTTATATCAGTGGTGGCTCAGTAGTAACGGCCGCGACTTACGAATTGTAGGTCGTAGGTTCGAATCCAGACAGACGCTTTACTTTGTGTAAATTATTTCATCACCACACTGCCCTCAGAACGGTGAAGGAAAACATCGTGAGGAAACCGGCATGTCCTAGAACCAAAAATTCGAAGACATGTGACATCTACCAACCCGCACTGGGCCCGCGTGGTGGATTACAGCCCACTCCCTCTCACAGAGAGGAGGCCTGTGTCCCAGCAGTGGGAACATTTTAGGATGATTATGTACATTTATAAAATCCGTAGCTATAGGTAATACATTGGCATTTTTAGCTCAACTCAAAGATACGATTTGAATCATTGGCTCAACTCTGTGTCTATGCAAAAATAAATTGCCCGTGTGGTAGTAGGTATGCGCCTGCGCCATGCGACCCTGCGCATACTGACAATTGACTGAATTAGACATGCGACATCTGTCTGTGATACTTTACAATGTTAAATTGTAACTAGCTTTAGCCAGCGATTTCGTCCGCGCGAAATTTCTTGTTCCCCCGACCCACCCCGTCGCATCGCATCGGGTGCTATTACTTTGTTTTCACTTGGCGTTCTTTCTGACTTTTTTCTCGGCTCCCAAGGGTCCTAGCGTGATGTTAAATAGCCTTCCTCAAGAATAGGGCTATCAATAGCAATAATAAAAAAAAAATTGAAATCCGACTGGGAGTTCCAGAGAATTGCGCGTTCAAACTCTTTAACTTTATTATAAGTATAGAGTTATAGACTGTATAGATATGGGTCGATAATAACCTATAACACATTTCACTAGCAGGGACAATAAATTAATTTAATTAAAGACACTTGAATGGCATTTGCCGATGGGGAAAAGCCAAAGAGCAAATTATCCTTTATTGCAATATCATTTACCTGCAACGTTTTCCTCGATCGTAACAACATTTGTGAACTATATCTAATTACGCCACAGTAGCATACTTGTGTGATCAACTGATCACTGATCAGTCATCAATGCAATAAATTCTTGTATTTTGTCGTTTGTATTGCAGTTTTGTTTTTAATGTATTTTGAAATGTCTTCGATATAATGACATTCCTTGCAAACTACGCTGACATAAAAGGGATACTTTTGTAGGTCTACAGTGCGGCCGACGACAGAATGCGTTATTGACACCTGTCAGCTTCGTACAAACGGAATACTTACGTGTTTTGCGAATTTGTCGCACTGACAGGTGCCAGGAACGCATTCTCTCGACTGTAACCCCAGGTTCGCACGGGCGCGTTTTTCCCGCGGCGATTTTTTTCGCGCACTGGATTTTCAACGCACTGGCTTAGAAGAGCCGAGAGTTGAAAATCTAACAGAGTTTTTTTTGACGTGACAACGTCTAATAAATCGATGAAGCTGGCTGCACTCACGAAAAAACATGACTCATGCATGTAGCGTTACCTCGCGGCCTCGCTCTGTAGCGTGGAGGCGTTCCATGGCGGCTTGAAGTGCAAGCGAATATTAACAAATGCAATGCAACTATTCCATCAGTATTTTCTTATGACGTTGTCACGTTCAACTATCGTCAGTAAACCGACTTTACAGACAACCGATTTTTTGACATGCTGGGATGCGCTCTGTTGGATTCAATGCTCTGCTCAACACCGACAGTTGAAAATCCAGTGCGTGATAAAATCCCGCCGCGATATTTTTACGTCCGTGTGAACGTAGGCTAATTGTAACGCGATCGCGTTTGCAGAGGTGAAGAGAATTCATAACTCGCGAAACGCCGTACGATACACTAACCTAAACTTTCGGAAAATAATAATAATACCATCCTATTATTGTCCCACTGCTGGCCAAAAGTCTCTTCCCATCAGAGAAGGACCGAGCATTGATCAAACACCACTCTCGCACGTTCTTTCGAGGTATACAGGCGTTTGTTTTTCCTAATTTTATTATTATTAGCGTTAAGATGACTTTCCCCTGAGGGATAGGGGATGCGCCCCTCCGTCTGAGCGTTCCTGTAGGGCTTGTCACCAGACATGGGCAGTTGGGCACCCTCCCACCATTATAAGAAATTAATTCCAATAAACTAAACTTTTACAATTTTTCCAACAGGCTGGAGTATACGACCCGAACCGCGTCCTCGGCGTCACGACCCTCGATGTGGTCCGCGCGTGTGCCTTTGTCGGAGTCATCAACGGCGTGGACCCGCGCACGGTGTCCATCCCCGTCATCGGTGGTCACTCAGGTGTCACCATCATCCCCTTGCTGTCACAGTGCAACCCTGCGCCCAAGATCAGCGACCAGGGCAAGATTGAGGCTCTTACTAAGAGGATCCAGGAAGCTGGTACTGAGGTTGGTATCAGTTTATAACTTGATGGAGGTTGTATACCTACAGTGTTTTAAGATTCGAGTAAAACTGTTTGGTCAAGGAGAAAAAGTCGTTGTGTGTTATATTAATGAGGGTTTTCTGAAATGACGTTCACTAGGTGGCAGCACTGACACGTCAGGTCCAGGCATCTGTCAAAGAGCCTATATTTTCTTTAGTCATGCATGACTGAATGATGAACGAATGAATGAATCGAATGATGAACGTCATCATATATTTTATATTGGAAGACCTCTTGTCACAGTGGTGCCAACTGGTGTCGTAAATTTTCACGAAAACCCTCATTGGTGTTAATAAATGTGTGAACAAATCCGTTCATCTAGTATTGATATTTTCTATCTATTGTCTTTGGAATAATTCTTTAAGTATAGTTTGTACAAAGATCTTTAGGCGTGTGGATGAAATCAGAACTAACACCGCCATCTTGTTTTTCACAAATGTTTACCCAACAGCGCCCCCTGTCAACGCTATTCGAGCGCCAAAAGATCCTTATAGCAAGAAGTTTTACAATTTCGGAACTCATAAACTAATCAATTTTTATGGAGCTACAATCAGTTTCTTGCAAATTTTCTGCCAAACAGACAAAAAATAAATGATCTAATTGAATTTGACTTTATTTTGTATTGAAGTAAATTTTTAACTTTAGACTCTTGTACACTTTAATAACATTCATAAATTTTTGTTTCCGCAGGTGGTCAAGGCGAAGGCCGGTGGTGGTTCAGCCACCCTCTCCATGGCGTGGGCGGGCGCGAGGCTCACCAACGCTATCCTCAGGGGACTCAATGTATGTACCACTCTTTATATTAGTACTTCCAGTTTACCTACGACGTGGCAACTGAACCAACGTCAGATAAATATAGACGGTCGTGCGCATACGACGTCAGCACGCGCGAGCTGACGTCATAAGCAAATTATATTTTGCCTCAAAATTGCTACAGACATGGCCTATCTTTTCCATGCTCAAACATTACTCTAGCAATATTTATTTTAGTCAGAAATATTGAACTTACTATTAACTATAACTATTAAAAAATACTGAACACGCACACTTTTGTGACGCGAAAAAAACATTTTCACGTCACAAAAGTGTGCGTGTGTCATAAGCCCAGTCTTTCAATAGCGCGATTATAAACGAGTTTGGAGCGTATAATACGTTCAACCTGATGAAATTGTACCCGTTAGGCTGCGTTTCCACCAGAGATGTGCGAGGATACGTAGCGAGGGATGTGTGTGAAATAAACCAATAACATCGCTTCATTTTCATAGCTTGAACTATGTTAGCGTTGTTATTGGTTAGTTTTACCCACATTCCTCGCTACGCATCCTCACTCATCTCTGGTGGAAACGCAACCTTGTAATGGGTTATGGAGGAGGTTAGTTACCACCTTAACACTAAATTTTATATTTCAGGGCGAGAGCAACGTCGTGGAATGCGCTTACATCAAATCGAGCCTGACAGAAGCGTCCTACTTCGCCAACCCCGTACAGTTCGGAAAGAATGGCGTCGCCAAGAACTTGGGCTACGGCAAACTGAACGCATACGAAGAGGGTCTTCTCAAGGCAGCTCTCCCCGAACTTAAGAAGAACATCGTCACCGGAGAGAAGTTCATTAATAAGTAAACAAACCTTCATTGTAGAGCGTCGGGCCTAAACAATAAGTTGAGAGTGAGCAGGTTATGTGAAGCAACCAATGGGATACGAGGGCCGAGTCCGGAATGGCAATACCTACTTAACACCTTTAGGTTCCTTTTCCCGGCTACGAACTACCGATATTAATGAATGTGTCAGTTCGAAAAGAGTTGGCAGGACCTCTGCATTGGGAAAGGTTTTGAATCTTGCTTAACCCTTTTTTCAGTGGTGGAAGCGGTGGTAAGGACTGTAGATGCAAATGAATTTGCGAGGAATGGACTTGGTATGGTTCAAAACAATAATAGTCTCTAATTCAAACAGTCAGGATTCAAGGATTGGTTATTATTGTATATTTTTTATTTAAAGTCTTAGTAATCATGGTTATTTGGAATAGTTGATTCAGTTGGTTGAATATCTAACGTCGCTAGTTGTCCTCACATAACATTCTCACGAATAGTATAATTATATAAGTTGTATCATTATTAGGTGCGCTAATTTTCAGTACTTCCACATAAGTTTTACCGGTACTTTTTAAGTAGTCAAATATTCAATTTCTTCTTAAATTTATATGTGAGTTTGTCTGTAAAATATCAGTACCTAATATTAGTTGCACTTTGTATAACATGAAGTTATGCTATTCGTAGTAATAGTAAACTTTAGACCAAACAGTATCATAAAGTAAGACGTATACGGCCCGACCGAATGTAGCAGTGTATTGTTGAAGTATATTTATTACAACCTAGATCTATACAATGATGTATTTTGTTCTTAAAATCACTTATATAGTGCATTTTGTATTTAATCATGTTATATTCAGAAGCTGCATTGTGTTACAGAGTTGCAAATGTTAAAAGCTATGGAACATAAAGTATTTGTTAAACTACGAACTGTCACCCAAAGATGCCCCGGAGTATGGAAGTACTGTGTAAATATTGTGTTGTGTGTGATGTTGGTAATTAAATTACTGCGGTATGATATACATTCATTTGTTTTATTCAATACTCTTATAACGGTAAACTCTTTTCACTGGGGTATAACAGTATACACTCTTCAACTAAGCTCATGCCGGATGACTTCAGTCAGCCACAGCTGCGTATCGTTCATCCCTCTATTATATCATCGGTCTATACCTGGCGGAAAGCTTTCTACCGTCCAGCCCCATCGACCATGGGACCCTTGTCAGACAGTACCAGCCAACTAGAAAGAAAAACAATACTATAACAACATTAACATTCCACGCTGAAAAACCTCTCTTAAGTGCACATGTACTGCTTCACCACCGCTGGATTTAATTTTTACGGCAGATAATTCCATTTAAGCTCGGTTCCATTTTCAATGTATCTGGTAGATAGTGCCCATTCTCAATCCCTCAATCCTGACATTGAGGAAAGGTAGACAACATTTATGCTTTCAAGTATTGTTAGAAAGATTTTGGGTTCATCAAAAAATTTTTTTTAAAAAACTGGCCTAGTGCGAGTCGGACTCGCACACGAAAAAACGCCGGAAAAAAATAAAAACGTATGGGAAAATATTTATTTTATTCTTTAGTTTTTTTTTTCTTTGGCTTCGCACGGTTTGTGTATTCAGCTAATGTCACGTTTTGATCCGCTTAGTTGTTACGATTCATGTTGCATCACATATATTTGGACGGCATGTTCGTTTCAGCGTGTTACTGCGTTTCACATATTGTGTACTTTTCCGACCAATATACATATCAAGAATAACTTACAAAATATCTTCATCTTCACAAACTTGTGCTTTTCACAAAGCATAGAAACTTCCACTTTTCACTGTTTATTTCCAATAACGCAAAATATTGTTGTAAATGCGCAAATGCGTGCCATTTTCATATATCTCTATGTATATTTCCACCATGAGAAGCACTAGGTATGCTGAGAATACAGTCACTCCAGTCCAGGTCCTAGCCTTAGGATTGCTATAACAAAACCTAGTACTTTTTTCCATCGTCGTGTTTTTAACTATGTTTAGAAACAAACTGCAGTTTTGGCACTGAATCATACGGGATCATTTATTTTTAGCGAAGCTACATGTTGGAGTAGGTAAGGTGTATAAAACTATTCTGATTACATAACTACCTTATTGGACTAGTGGTCGTAAGTGCGACTGTTCAGCGTGGGGTCCTAGGTTCGATCCTCGGGTAGGGTGTCAATTTTTAAATTCTAGTAATATATCAGTCAATGGTTAAGTATTAATTTCCCTGACTGGACATACGCCCACTTACAATTTCCTAATATTGTGTTTATTCTGAATTTAATATATTTTTTTAGTCTAAATAATTGCTGGACATTGAATTATAAATGGCTTCCACAAAGCGGTGAGGGTGTGTTTTGTAATTAGAATAAACTCTTTTTAATTACGCCAGCACGGGTTTAATGATACAGAAAGAGAAATAAAAACATAATTAAATATTAACTGTGACACAATAATAACCAAACAGAGGTGTCTTTTTATTAAGAGGAAGCGTACACTTAATACAAATCGCATTATTTATAGGTAAGTAATTTTCTTTACCTGTTTTATGTTTGTTTTAAGTTCCGTTACATCCAGCAGGTAATTTGGTCCATAAAAGATCAGCCCTTTCGCAATGAAGATGGTAGATTCTCTCTTTCTTCTCTAGGCATAGTTATTGACAATTTTACCGAGCTAGGGATATGACGGAGTACCTATAAACTGTGTAAAGATTTTTTAAATGTGTGATATACTGATATCGATATATTTAGCGGTTTTAGTTCTAGTTGGTCCGTCTGACCAAGCGTAGGTATTACCTACCTAAGTTATAAAAACTATTGACAAGTTAAAAAAAAAACTGTATCAACAACATGACGTCAGTAGACCAAAAATTTCCCACAATGAAGTGTAAAACACAGTTCTTTCTTTTATTTTTGTAGGTAGGAGATTTTTCAACCGTTTAAAACTTTTTATTTGAGGTTTAAAACGGCAACATTTTATTTAAAACGTTTTAAATCGGTTGTTTTACATCTGTATTCATGATAACCACATAAGGTATAATGTATATGATAACCATATAAGGTTGACTTTTGAAGGAACTGGGTCATGTGAACTTGTTTTAATTCAAGGAAATTATAGAAAAGAATTTAAAAATGCCTTCTGATACCAGCAGCTTTGACTAACTTCGTGCAATTAACTAATTACTTTATTCAGAAGGAATTAAATCTGACCTATTACTACGACGAAATGCACCGTCACACTGCTAGGCTAAATTGGGATGCTATGTCATTGCTAGGCCAGGTTGAGATGCCGCTGCACGCTGTCACTTTGTAAGGGCAGATTGGGATGCCATGTCACGCTGCGAGGCTAGTACCTACGCGTGATCGATGCTGGTAAGTTTTATTATAATGCATTTCTAAAATATAGGTATATTAAGTAGGTACTAGTCCGCTTTTCTTCTGTTTAATTTTACCAATTTACAATTGCGACTAAGAAACAGGAGAAGTGGTGCAGTGTGCGCCGATTCTAATACAAAGTAAAAGGTATGTCATTTTCATAAGGGTGTTATTCTTTCTCACGCGGTTGCGTAATTAAGAAAATTAATAGTACCGCTAAGGTGCGGCGCCTTGATATGAAACAATAGGAAATTACGGCCCGAAGCAGAATGACGTCTTTGCTAAGAAAATGCTTCAAGAGAAAATCGAAGCAAAAGGCTAATGAGAGAGTAAGTAGTATTTAATTTATTCAAATTCGGTTGCTCTAATTATCATTTGCAAGTACTTTGATAATAAATTCTGCGGTGAACGGGTTTGCTTGATTTCCACGGTAAAAGACAGCCTTGGGTCATCGCAATTTCACAAAACTACACTGTTAGTTTCGAATCGCGAGAATCTTGATTTACCTACACTAGCATTTTACAAACTTCTAAATAGTGCTTAATGATTGTATTCAAACATTGCCAAAGTAAGCATCAAGTACATACAGGCTAGTATTTAGAAGAGGTACAGACGGCAGCACATCAAGCTACTACAATCTGTCAAATTTCTTTAAAAGATTTTATTTAAAGGTTCAAAGTTTCGGGTAGCTTGATGTGCTGGCGTCTGTACATACTACGTATAATGTGTCCGGCGAAATAACTAGCTTCTCGTCGCTTAGACAAAATTTCTAATTAGTTTTCCTAATCTGCAATCCATACAATATCATTACTTTTCCTACTAGGTGTACGATAAGAGTGACTATGTCGACTCATACGCGCCGACGAAGAAGGTGCTGGGATGGGTGGCTATCCGCATGACACATAACATCTCCGAGAAAACCACGTATGTATTAAGCTTGCGATGATTGTCGCTTCTCTACCAAGAATGTAGGTTTACTGGTTTAGTTTTAGCAACGCATCGTAACTACGCATCCGGATAGAACCTCAATTCTGATATTAGTTAAGATAATTATCTCTTTTTGCTCCGATAAATTATAGCTGTAACAGGAGGCACAGATTGTTCGCCGTCGCTGGGAGTCGAACCGTCGCACGAGCCCAGTCTTCTGTCCCTCGCACACTCTCTGCGATCAACACTCTCTTGGACGCTAAGCCTGACTGTGATGCGAACACATCGCAGATGAATGGAAGAAGTTATTGACAGTACGTCTGTCGGTCAATTCACGTACTTAAACAACGTTCAAATACAAGTCGCAGTCTTATCTCAGCGACAATCAATGTCAAAAACTTTGTCATAGTCTATTTTTGACATATTGAATCTCAGTCGAGATTAGAACGCGAACGTCCTTAAAAATACGGAAATTGTCCCTCTGGCGTATTGTAAGTAATAACCGCATAACCGTCGAGTAGTTGTATACCTTTTGTTATTGTAGGTAGGTACTTAACTAATGTGTTTGGCCGTTTTATGCTAAAATAAATAAATTAAATGAACAAATCCAGTCTATCGAAAAAAGGAAGGCTGTTTTTCTTTCGACAGGCAAAACTTATAAAACCAATTCTACTATAATTGTCAACAAATTAGTATTCTTGAGTCTAACGACAAGCCTTTACCCCCGGCCCCCGGCCTGAGTGCCTAAATCTTGCGTTTACTGTTACTGCGAGATAACGTACCCAGGTAAATAAGATGATGATCATCAATTTTATGCGTGTTTCGCCACCAGCAAATGGTGGGACATGTTCTACTGGTTCGAGCTGATAAACGTGATCCTGGCGGCGTCCTCGGAGATGGTCTGCATGTGGACGACGGCGTATGAGGCTCAAACCTTCCGCGACACCATCAAACTGTTTCGCATGATGCCCTGCTTCGGATGCGTCGTGTTAGGTATGTACGTGCGTAATTAATGAGCTTTAGAGAATGAAAAAATGCAGTTCTTTTTCAAATGACCGACTTTTTGTCCGGATCGTTAAGATTACGAAATGGTAGCCCTGTACAATGGTACAAGTACAAAGTAATGACTTTGTCGAGAATTATGAAGACTGAACTCGACTTCACTCGACACGGTTCTATTGAAAGTTAGCGGACCCTTGCATCATCTTTCTCCTCTACCAACCTATCTACTTGCAGCGGTAGGTACCTACCCCACTGAGCGACGCGATGTAACTACATATATAACAAAAAAAACTGAGCTTAAAAAATCCACTCTTTTGTGAACAACAATAAATTAATTTAACGCAGCGATCTTCAAGTCCATCAAGTTGGTGATCCATCGCCCGGTGTTCGAGAACCTGACGAATGAGCTACGTGACATGTGGCCGGAAGGAGAGGTGTCTGATGAGGAGCATGACATCATCAAGGGAGCGCTCAAGCAGCTCAACTTGATTGTTAAAGGTTTGTTGTGACATCTTGAGGTATTTGAAGTGTGATTATCATCATTTCATTCAACAATTTTTCATCTGGGAAGTTAGCTAAAGCTAGCCAAAAAATTCTATAGTTTTTACCGTTTTTCATCACACTGTTCTACACTTCAACTGCTTGACATATCATAGAGTTTTTAAGACATCGGAATTGCGCAGCAGACCCGAAAAAATAAACCTGCCAGCAGGTTGGTAGCGCGTATAACGTCACTCACGGAAGTTATTATAAAATACCTATTACCAAAGTACTCTTTCAGTCGTCCTTCCCGCCCAGGCTACTACTGGTGCAACAACGCGCTATTGGTCAGCTTCCTCTCGCCGCCATTCTTTTTGACCATCGCGCGCTACTGCGGCTACGACTCGCCCATGAGCCTGCACTTCTTGTACTGGGTTCCCTTCGATGCCTACCAGCCTACCTACTACGAGATCACGCTCGTTGTGCAGACTTGGCACGGTTAGTAGTTAATATAATTTGGTAACACTTTTTTCATATACATATATAGACAAACGTCAAATACACTTCGGCAAGGCAGCGTTCGGGAAGCTACCCAGTATCTTCTCGTCCCAAAAACTGCAGTGTCTAAAAACGAAAGTCTTTAACTAATGCGTGTTGCTAGAATAATTACAATGACAAGGTGAAGCGACGTCCAAATGACCAGCAGTACTATTCTGTATATTGGTAATTAATTTCCCTGTTTGTACCAGCGATGCTATTCTGTAAAAATCTCACCGTGAAAACTTAGGTGAAGTGAGCGTGGCCGTGGAGTGAGCTGTCAATAGTGTCAATTCTTTGCAAAAACAAACTCGCATCACCTAAGTTTTCACGGTGAGATTTTTACAGAATCGACCGGCTGGTGAACGTCACGGGAGTCCACTGGACGCATAAGGCGCACTACTGGTGTAGTAGTAGCTGGCAATGCTTGAGGAAGGTCTATGTCAAGCAGTGGACTTTTCGGATGAATAATGATATCAAAATAATGAACGTCTGAATAATGGAACAATAACGTCTTATTTATTTATTTATTATTTATTTATTAAACATACACACACTATCTTAACAGGATGACCCCAATACAATAGCGGTTTGCAAACACATACCTACAAAAATAAGAAGAATAAGAGCCTTACACCTCACTAGGCCACATCACTCCTTAAATAAACTGGTGTCACGTTGGTTGCCAGCGCTGGTGGTGATCTGGTTCAACGTGGCATGGGACATGTTGATCTGCCTGTTCCTGTGCCACATCACCACGCAGTTCGACCTACTTAGCAGACGTGTGCGGCGCTTGTTCTACGTCACGGTCGACCACCAGCTCATTAAATCTTATCCGATGGGTTAGTACCTATATTTAAGAAAATTATCTACGTTTCTAGGAAGTACATACTTACCTACAAAGATTAGTGCGTGTAACGTGTAACTGATGCTAAATGCCACATTATTGGTCAGGTGATGTGATTTCATATTATGGTGCAGTGACCGAAAGCGCGACTGTAAGAGCGTGGGGTCTAAGGCTTGTTACCCTGGGTCGAGGCCTGCCATTCAGTTTCTCGATTCGTAAATACAGTCGTAGGTATGTAGTTGTACATTACGTACATACATACAAACAAATAAGTAGGGACATAAAAATAATAAAGTCGTCTGGGCGTCTACCGCATATACGCGCGCAATGTTATGAATGTTTTCCGCTGTAACTCTGTAAGTAATGCTTGTAAAGCCTACTCTTGGTTATTGTATTTTTATGTTGTATGTACCGACTATGCATAGCTACAGTCAGCGAAGAGATGCTTCGAACTGAAGGCGAAATAGTAAAGTCTTACGACGCCAGTTACTGGGACGCAAGGCATCAAAAGGAGATCACAGAAGTTGTGTTGAGACATCATGCGTTAATCAGGTAAATAATACAGTAATAAATAATACAGTAATATTTAATAAGAATGGTTGACAGTCATACCTACTATTACATGCTACAATCCAAAGTTCCGTCTCCAATACAAAGTCCGTAAGCGCGGTGTCGTCGCCTAGCCCTAGCCGAGTCGACGTATCGAGGCTTCTGAACCGCTTTGGTTACGTGCTTTTTTTTTTTTTGAGGATAGGAAATCATTGAAAGGCCCTTCCGCTCTGGGTGGAGCGGAATGGAATGTCAGACTCTTACTGACTAAAACCCACCCCTGCTCCTTCCTTAGCCCTTTATGTTCCGGGCCAGCGGTAACCCTTTCGGACAATCCCGCTGACCCGGGAGACTTTGGCCCTAACGGGCCCCTTCGCTGATGCTGAAATCTCTTTGAAAAAAATGTATGGACAGTGACAGCAAGCTGTTAAATTCTTGGGCGTTGGATAGCAGCGACATCTGAAGTGTGGAAGTGGCAGTTTTTATCCCCATTGAGAAAACTATAAATTAACAAACTGCCGATTTGAAGAGCAATCAACCTTGAACTTAGCCTACATCATTATACTCGTACGTTGCAGGTTGACAGACAACGTGGAGAATATGTTCAGTCTCGCGCTACTGATAAACTTCATGAACAGCTCCATCATCATCTGCTTCTGTGGATTTTGTTGCGTGGTTTGTATTATTAGGTCATTCATTTCGTATGACTTAAACCATACGTGTGACTTAAACAGTCTATTAATGCACGGCGTTAGCAAGGGTGCTAACGCGCACCCGCGCGCGGAGCGAGGGCGCTACACTCGGGCGCTAATTTCACGCCGCGCCGTATACAATAATGGACTATTTAAGTTACACGTATCGTATACTATCAAAAATATATAATGTCGGCCTATACGCGTCAAAAAACGAAATCCAAATACAGAAATCGTATACGGTTGGAAAGGGCTTATCGAGAGCAATTGAATGGTACCAATAAAATACCATAATTGTCCGAGTCAAGCAGTGCCGGGAACGTAAAAGAACGAATGCGGCAGAGCGGATCAACCCCGTTATGTAAACGTATTCACGTACAACACACGGCCGTGTCCATGACACAGCCACACCCCATTTTTTTCTTTCACGCGATTCCGTGCTCTGTGTTTAAGATATCCTATTTAGAAAAAGAAAGATAAATGGTTTGTTATGCACAAATATGTCGCACATTATAAAATTGTTGTTATCCAGTTAATCGAGGAATGGAACGAGGTGGCGTATAAGTCGTTCTTAGTGACAGCGCTGACGCAGACCTGGCTGTTGTGCTGGTATGGACAAAAACTCATCGATTCTGTAAGTTTTAGATCATATTCAACCTGTATGCCTACAGATGATCTTAATATTGGAAAATAGCTCCATTCCTGCCTCGTTGGTTTAGTGGTTCAAACGTTTCTGCTCAGCTTTAGGTCGTGGGTTCGATTCCCAGGTCGGGCAAAGTGTTATTGGATTTTTCCATCGAGAAATTCTCGGAAGCAGCTCGGAGTCTGAATTTGTGCCCAATTGAAGGCATTAGCCTCGCCTCTTATTATTACATAGAATTAACATAAATGTGGGTGTACTTATAGTACACCACTGGTCACGCCTTCGGGGATTATAGGCGTCTTGTTATGTTACATAAGTACAGACGCCAGCACATCAAGCTACTAAAATCTGTCAAATTTCTTTAATAGATTTTCAACTTTATTGCTAAAGCTTAAGGTTCAAAGTTGATTGGGAAAATTTGACAGTTTCGGGTAGCTTGATGTGCTGGCGTCTGTACATTAAATTAAATCTGTTTGCGACAGAGCAAGCGGTTGGCGGATGCCCTCTACGACTGCGGCTGGTACAACGCCTCTAAAAGAGCCAAGAGTGCAGTGCTGATCATGCTTCACAGGTGGGGCTAATAATATTAGGCATAATATTAACCTATTTGTAATTCTCAAACATCTTTCAGTTCTGTTGTCGGTTAAGCAACAGAAAGTTGACAACTGTCCACAATCTTAAATATGACTACACATTTCCGATACACACCAATTAAAAGCAATATTTTTTAGTGGGTAATTACTAAAACTGGTCATTTTTGTATTTTCAGAGCTCAAAAGGGAGTTTACGTGACTACATATGGATATTCAGTTATTTCACTGGCCAGCTACAGCACGGTAAATGTTGAATGTAGATTTCCCTCCCGAATGAGGCCTCCTTCAAACAGGCGCGACACGACACGCGACACAAAGGCACCGCAAGTCGCGCAACGAGCGGTGCCTTTGTGTCGCGCGCGATTATATCGCGTGTCGCGCCTGTTTGTAGGAGCCTTGAACAGTGGTTTCGGCCTCGACCTACAAATTATGTCGTGGGTTCAAACCCAAGCAGGTGCTTTACTTTGTGTAATTTATTTCATCATCAGTGAATGAAAACATTTTGAGGTAACTTAAAATAAAACATTCGAAGACATGCGACATCCACCAACCAGTACTGGACCCGCGTGGTGTTTTATGGCCCACTCCCTCTCACAGAGAGGATGCTGGAGGCCTGTGTCCCAGCAGTAGGAAAAGGCTGATTATAATAAAATTGAACCCATGTTATAATCATTACCATAAATGCTTAGTGTCAGTCTGTAAAGCTATCTCCATGTTAATCTTTACAGCGGGTCCTCAAACTAAGTGACGCCTGTAACTTGGGGACCAGGAATTTGCTTTTGGATTATGCTTCCCAAATTGTTTCATTCTCTATTATTTATTTGTTTTTGTTTACTTGCAGATAATAAAGACAGCGTGGTCTTACTTCACATTGCTCCTCAACTTTTTCAAAGAAAGTGTTACTATGTAGATACAAATAGGTGTTTTAGCTACAGCCTTAGTACTGCTTATAGAATTCAATTAATTTCATTTAAAGTGTTAAATAATCGTTATTTTCTAATCTTCAATCACTTAGGATTTCGTAGTCACACTAATATTATAAAGGCGAAAGTTTGTGAGTGTGTGTGTGTTATGTTTGTTACTTCTGCACGCTCAAACGGCTGGACCAATTTTGATAAAAAAAATTGTATGGAGGTAGCTGACACCCTGGATTAACATATAGGTAGGCTACTTTTAATCCCGATATTCCCACGGGATCGACATTTACGCGGGTGAAACCGCGTGGCGCAGCTAGTAGATAATAAAAATAGTAAGAAACATAAAAATCTTTTATTTTTTTAATATAAAAAGTATCATTGTATGAAGATAAATATAAGTAACAGGTACATAGTAGAACAAGCCATGTCGTCACCGATTCACCGTTCATACGACTACCCCATTTCTCCCAGAATTTATAACGCTTAATCACACTAATATTATAAAGGCGAAAGTTTGAGTGTGTTTTTATGTTTGTTACTTCTTCGCGCTCAAACGGCTAGACCAAATTTGATAAAATTTTGTATGAAGGTAGCTGACACGCGGGGCGCAGCTAGTCTAATTTCACCAATGAAACTGAACGCGATCAGTACCTACATAAAAACACACTGTTCAAGAGCTGTCAGTGTCAATATTCCCAACAATAATGAAACTGATAGCTGTTGAACGCGGTTTAGATGTGCTGATCGCGTTCTGCAGTTTCGCTTTTAGTGTGAAGGTTTTTGCTAATCGATGGTCGAGCCATGTTCAGAAAATTATGCGAGGCTGAAGTTATTTGAGGTATTTATTAGGTATGGTTACTGGCGGTTACTCTTACAATTTTTTGAGTCGATAATTAGACACTTCCATGAGAATCAAATCGGACGGTATAAATAAAACACAGGCGTTAGATTTGCATCTTATTTTATTGATTTGTCCTCCCAGAAGTTGTTTTTTCGCTTATGTTCGGACTTACAAGGATTATTTTTTTCTTGGGCTACTTACAGTACATTACAACGTTTTATAAAGAAATCACAATGTGTTTGCGAGCGCCGCCGCCGCCGCGCCTCCCATACACTCGCTCAAAGTAAATTTAATCAGTCGTTTTTTACACATAACTCGAAAACATTTACAAAAACACCGCGCGCTGCTCTAATATCGCCTCAAGGGATTATTAACTTTAATTGGGTGCGTTTTATTTTGACAATTGGATAAGGGAAGTCATAAAACTGACAGTTACGGGGGATATAACAGCAAGTAATGTACGCATGAGTGTAGAATGGGTGTGTATGACGTGAGTAGAGCGGCGCGGGTGAGTGTAGCACATAAGATAAGCGCGCAGCAGCTGTGCGCGGCGGCGGCGCCGCTCCTTCCTCTCCCACTATATTTATATCGGTCACACGAGACCTTCCTAACTAAAAAACCAAATCAAATCTCTAATTCAACTCTTAGCTAACCTGTATAATTACAAATGCATATACATAATAACCATACACTTTTACATATGTATATAATTTATATTACTTACGCTACTCCGTTAACGTTAACGCTATATGTATAATAAGGGTGTAGACAGTTCCCGAGTCGAGTATAGTTTCGATTTCAATAGCTCGGAGACCGTTCCGGACTTCGCTGTGGCGGCCGATATACACAAAGTTTACATTAAACGAACGACAGAATGATATTTACAATACGAAATTAACAAATGATAAATTGAACTACGCGTAGTCTAACCTAATGGATGAGGCGACAGCGAAATCCGAAGCGAAGCATAAAAAATGTAAACTAAGAGCGGCGCGCACTCACGTCGACAGCTTAATATAACGAGGAATCTGCGAAATGCATGCCGGGGCAAGTGTCGATCGGTAGTCACGCGTCTATTCACAAATGTACAGTTCCTAAGTGTAGCTAATATTGGACGAAGTCGCGCGGATTCCTAGCCTAGTGTGGGGAGTCCCCTGTCGGAGTGGCGATGGAAGACTGGATTAAAAATACATCTCTTATTTATTTTATATCGTTAGAATCACCGAAACGTTCGTAATTCTGCCACTTAACATATAGTGAGGTACTCAGCGTCACTCAGCGGCAGTGCTATTAATCACGTATGTTCATCAACTACAGTTAGACGAGAAAATAATAGAAACATGTTGAATAACTAAATAAATAACAATTCATAATCGTATTCTCACTAATCGACAGCATTATGTTCATAAGCGCATCGTGCCACGCGCGGGCGAATGTCGCCACTCGGGCCCGGGTCGCAGAGCACACTCTCGCTTACTACCGGACACTTAAAGCTCTCCCACAACACATGAACGGTATTTAATCCCTGCATTACAAAATAACATATAAATATACAATTTTAGTACCATTGTCTATACTTAACACGAATAGATCCAATAGGTCAGCAGACACAAAACCGAGATCACACGAAATGCACCCCTAACATGTCGATACTTGCTTATTAGTTTATTTCAATGTCTTTTGTACACCGCTATTTCCGTTATCTGTTGGATACACGTCACTACTGAGTCACTTTATAACGAAAAACCTCGTATTTATTTACATAGTCTGGTAAGGTGTATGTATATGAAAGTAATACGTCAAAATAACTGAAGATCTACGCACTTTGACGTGTATCCGGGGAGGGTAATGTTCGCACAAGCTTGGCCACTCCGCCATCTATCGGGCACGTACACTGCAAGTTGGGGCACTAGTTAATCTTCATTCTGCACGTTTCATTCCACAGTTGGACTTATTCCACCCGGTATTTCTGCTAACATGGTCCAGGTTCAGGTTTCATAGTTCTAAGCTGACGTTTACTTCTTAGGTATTCGATCTATAACCGGATCTTAATCTTCGAAGTTTCACTTTTGCCCCTCTTTAAAAGCTGATTTTCAGGCGATGATTGTTTTATGGTGGACCGTTTTTAATCTTGAAGCTTTTAAGCCTGAAGCAGAGCTATTCTAGCCGGAGTCAACATCATCACGGCCCGATGGATCTTTCCAAATGTCACGCAATGATGTTTCGTGTTGGAGAGTATAAACACCAAACTTGAAGCTTTTTGGCTCGATGCTGGAGCCATCACGACCTTAGATCCTGGGGTCTATATCTCCACATCCCTGGTTCTCTTTAACCCGATGCCATCAACAAAACGTCGCACAGTCACGGGCCCTGCCGCGGGCGACAGATAACGGAGCAGCGGCTGGGCTAGCCGGTGGGGTGCGGGCGCGCGGACACGGCGCGTCAGTCCTCGTCCGACAGCGGCTCGTACTGCGCCGACATCAGCGGCGCCGGCTCCGGCGGCGGCGGCGGACACGGCGCGGGGGCGGCGTTGGGAGCTGTCGCGTTGTTGGACGCTGTGGAAACAATAATAATGTTAGTTGTAGTTACATAAAAAAAAACTTTTATCACATTTAAAACTGATGAAGTCTAATTGTTTAATGTGAAAATCGAAGACCCCATTTCGGATTTTGATTTTATCCAAAATTCGACATCATAAATTTGCCAGGCAAAAAATTATGGTGTTTTTTCGTCATAGGTATTGTTTTAGAAAGGGCTATTGCAAAAAAGTACGGTACGAAAACCTCCTTTTTTTAAGTAAATTAAAAAAGTAAATAAAATAATAACTTAATCAACTCACAATCTCCAGGTGCCGTGGCCACGTTGAGCGCAGAGTACGGGTATGCGTAGGCCGTGGTGGGGAAGGCCAGCGGCTTGGTGCGCTCGTCCGCGTCGCTGCGCATGACCTCGACGATGCGGTTGGTGACGTAGTCGAAGGCCGTCAGCACGCCGCCCGCGCCGCCCGCGCCCGCGCCTGCGCCCGCGCCGCCCACGGAGGAGCCCACACAGCTATAGCGGCGGTTGCTGTTGTTTCTGGAATAAATATATTCACTGTTAAAAAATGTCTTAGCGTTTTAGACACGAAATCTATCAATAAATTACTGACCACTAAGCTTCCAGCCAACCTAAGTACCATAACCTGAGCAAGAATTTATTAACGGCAACGTGGGTATACCGACCGATTTCGAGCGCATTGTCCAACACTAAAAAAATATTTAAAAACGTGTAAAGCGCTAGTGTGTGCCAATAGTGGTAGTCAGGATAGTGTGAAAGACGACTTTAAGACTGTAGAGCTGCATTTTCATGACGTAAACGCGATCGTCAACCGTGATGATCAAGCCCATCTTTCTGAGATAGTTGGAGATCTTTAGCAGTGGCCGTTATAGAATGATAAACTTGGACCTGGAAAGGCCTATGTCCAGCTGTGGCCTGCTTTAGGCTGGTAATGATGATGATGCAACCTGGACGTATAATGGAAGGTGCTCATTTCCTGAAATGAGTTGAAAAAAACAAAAGACGAACGTAGGTCAGGCATAGTATTTACCTATTGGCAGGATGGTTGTCAGGCGGGCTGACAGGTTCAAGGTAGGGCGCGTGTTTGGGCGCGTCGCGTCGCTTCCACTCTTCGCCGCCGCCGCTCACGTAGCCTTCAGAGTTGCCCACACTGAACCTGTTACTGGAGAAAAAAATAGGGCGTTATTCACAGGTTGAATGTCGTCATAACAGAAACAACCAAACAATTTTTCAGAGAGCCACCAATTGGCTTCCTACACCTAGATTTTGGTATTCCATAGTGCCTGTGGTACCTACATATTTTGATGGAACTCACTTGTGGTGCATGATGGAGGTGGTGGGACTACAGAAGTCCCTGGTGATGATGTTAGACGCGAGGTCTCCTAGCTTGATGCTAGTGGTGTGTGCGGCCGCTGCTGCCGCCGCGTGCGCGGCCTCTTCACGCTCTCGTTCTGCTGGGGTCACGCCGCGGTCGGGTCGGTCCTGAAGGGGAAAAGACCGTTAGTACTGACTAAACATATAAATCTACCATAAACACGACTAATAAACAGAACAAAAAAATTGATTTATTTGAATAAGACGTGTCCTTACCGGGAACCTCTGATCCGAACTCTGACTGATCTGATGAGTAATAATAGCATCGATTAGCGACGCAGCCGTGAGCGTGCCTTCAGCCGGCCGCGAGCGGTTATCTGCGGCGGCGACGCCGGCTACGCCCGCCACGCCCGCGACGCCGGCCACGCTCGCCACGCCCGCCACGCCCGCTACGCCCGCTACGCCTTGCACGCCGGCCGCTACGGCGGGGCCCACTGACACTGATGATACTACAGTGCGTCTGAGAAGAGATTTAAAACAGATTAGTACGAGGTAGAGGGATTTGCAAGGACGAAAAATGAATTTTTACTTGTTCTAAGAATTATGTGTGGTCAATTGGTCATATATAAAAAGAAAATAAATAAAAACCGTTTATTCTGGAACAATAACAGATACAATCATAAAAATAGTTAAACGATGATAACTGCAAAAGTTAATGACTGTGGCGCAGCTATCAACGCCCGACTCCCAGTGAGAGGGTAGTTCGTTCCAGATAAGAAAAATATATTTTAAACTATTTATAAGTAGGTAAAAATAAAAGTATTAAAAAAAAACAAACAATAAAATTATGGGATAAGTTTAGTGTAAGTGTGACTGAGAAAAAGTGTGTGTCTGTGACGGTGTTTGTATGTGTGTTAGCGTGTGTGAGTGTGAATGTGTTACACTTCCACAAGTTTATCAGTTGCATCCATAAGTAAGCAATTTTAGCCAAGTATCGAAGCCTTTTCTTGCATTTATTTTTAGTAAAAGAATATTGATCCTTTTGTTAATTCTATTGTATAATTTTGAGCTTATGTAGGTACAATGACAACGTGCTGTTACATTTGTACAAGGTTTTATATCGCATACTCGATCTGAACGGCGTCTACTGTTACGTCTGGTTGGTTCATAGGGAAGCTGGGTATGTTTACGTAACACTACCTGAGAAACAAATGGCTGTCTGACTGTTAGTTAGGACCTGGCAGATAGAATACAGGGACACTATAGAAAAGTGTATAGGTTTCCTCGCAAGGACTTTCAGACCTGCTCTTTGAACTCTCTCAATGCGTAACATAGAAGTCTTATGAGCGGCCACCCCACACTGTCAGGCAACATCCCATTACTGACTGAGCCAGTGCAAAATATACATCAATTAAGGTCCTGAAGTCTGCCGCAGATCTAAGTATCTTACAATATATAAAAGCTAATATAAGCCTCAACCTCCTACTTTCTTTCTTCGGTTAAAAAATAAACAACACAAAATACAGTACCCGGCGATAAATATAGCACATCGACCTTTGGAAAGAGACAATCGGCTAATTTCGGCTTCGTAGAGCGTTGTCTCTGTCGCACGAAATACAAACAGTCCGGTATCTATTAGGAGCTGTTAAAACAATTATGATTTGCTTCTTTTGATAATTATTTTTATTCATTGTATAAAATACAAAAAAGGTAAAGGTCGATTGCAATATTTATCGCCGGGTACTGTACAGTGTTAGCATAATAAACCTATTATGTTTCCACTCCTGGGGCACAAGCCTGTTCTCTGTTAGACGGAGAAGGCTGTTGTAATAAGGTCATCACGTGGACCCAGTGCGGGTTGCATGTCTTACAAACTTTTAAAGCAAACTTTCACCTCTGAGTTTGTTTCTTTTCAGAGTAGTCGGCTAGGTAACACCGACCTCATCTAGTTTAAATAAAAAAATCGACGAGTACAGTACCCGGCGATAAATATTGCACATCGACCTTGGTTGATTTGTGGATTTTATACAAAGAATAAAAATAATTATCAAAAGAAGCAAATCATAACTGTTTTAACAGCTCCTAATAGATACCGGACTGTTTGTATTTCGTGCGACAGAGATAACGCTCTACAAAGCCGAAATTAGCCGATTGTCTCTTTCCAAAGGTCGATGTGCAATATTTATCGCCGGGTACAGTGTCATTTTTAACCAATTTACAAAATAACAATCATTTATCATATTCATGAAATCAGTATCAGTTATAAAAGAAAACTCGAAGATAAATATTTCAGACCCTACACTTCAATCTTATGATAATCAGCCGATAATGTTCCCACTGCTGGGACAAAGGCCTCCTCTCGTTGAGAGGGAGTGGGCCATAATCCACCACGCGGGCCCAGTGCGGGTTGGTCGATGTCACATGTCTTCGAATTTTTTGTTCTAAGACAACAAGGTTTTCTTAAGATGTTTTCCTTCACCGTTTTGACCTTATAGCGTAGTAATGAAATAATAACTATAATACATACGTGTCTTTCCTATCGATGTGATGCGGCGTCTGCGCCCTGGGTTTGCCTGGCGTGCTGTATGTCACCGACGAAATCATGCGCCGCTCTCCGTCTTGGGACGACACGCTCTGTAGGACAAAATATAATTGACGATAACATATGTTGCTATTGTGACCTACCTACGTTCTACATTCATTGATCATTGAATGATGGAGGATGAATGATACAATCCTGAAAACCGAGAAGATTCAAGCGAATAAAATGCTCCCGCACCTCCTTCCTAGGATATCATATGATTATATCTGGAGAATTAACATGAGCGTCTTCTTGTGCGCTTATAAAACATATTACGATCAGCAATCCGTATGTCAAGAGTTTGTAATTTTCCCCCTTACCTATAATCTAGGACTAAATCAGACTGAAAACCATCTTACGCAGCCCAAAACCACCTACACCTTTTCAAGTGTAGGTGGTTATTTCATTGTGCTATTCTTTATAAACGAATATTTTGTAAACCATAACTAAGCCAAATAATCTCCATAAACAGAACAGATTCACTAACTAAAATAAGACAAAGGTTCGAACTTTGAACCATTAAAGTTTTTGTTGACTAGCGAATATTTTAACCTCTGCATGAGCTATTTGCTCATAGGACAGAAGAGGTAGAATAACAGATAATATTAACGACAACAGTCAGTATACGTATAAACTGACCATAAGATGTTGATGATGTCTCTCTTGTATAATTTGTTGTTGATGCTGTTGTTGAAGCTGTTGTTGGTGCTGTTGTTGTTGCTGTTGTTGGTGCTGTTGTTGTTGCTGTTGTTGTTGTTGCTGCTGCTGTTGTTGTTGTTGTTGTTGCTGTTGTTGTTGTTGCTGCTGTTGTTGTTGCTGCTGCTGCTGATGTTGATGTTGTTGCTCGGCATGTCGCTCCTGCATCGCGTGCTATATGTACGTACGACTTATGTATTAATCTCAGCTAAATGATGGTGGTATGAAATCGCTGAGCTGAATCGCTGTACTTTTATTATAGAAGCCTGCAGCTAGGGAGAATGGTCAGCAATCAGCTAATACATTAGATCACAGTGTTACTGTACCAACTCGATACATAGGTTACAATGGACAACATCAAATCCAGCGCAAATTAAACGCTACAGATTACTGTAGCGTTACGTTTAATACGCTTTCAGTTTTTTGACTACTGGCCAAGAACGTTCATTGTTTTAAAAATTATAACAAACGACGCTGTTTCGCGATATTAAAGCAGTTCTGGGCCCGTACCAGAATTATGTGCAGGTCAGGACAAGTTCACATTAATAGTTGTACCACACATGGTTCCCAATCGATGACACTTGTCAAATAATGACCTGCTTTATGTCAAATATTAAGTGCATTTGGAATTCAAGCCACGTTCGACGAATTATATATCTCATATCCCTTGTGTCTGAGTTGAGGTACACGATTACTGACAAATGCTGCAATGACTGGTCCAAATCTGTGTGGTTCTTTCTTCAAATGACCATTACAGGCATCAATTTACATGGTCTTCACAAACATACATAATTTTGGTCATATGATCTGACCAAAATTATGTCTGGACTTCAAAAGAGACTGTGACCTCTGAGTTTGTTTCGACCTTAGTAGTCAGATAGGAAAAGCCGACCTCATCTAGCTTGTGTTTGTTTCATTTTAGAGTTCAGCACCCAAGGGGTAAAAACGGGGTCCTATAACTAAGACTCCACTGTCCGTCTGTCACCAGGCTGTATCTCATGAACAATGATAGCGTTGAAATTTTCACAGATGATGTATTTCTGTTCCCGCTATAACAACAAATACTAAAAACAGAATAAATATTTAAGGGCCCCTTACAACAAATGTTTTTCGGCGTTTTTGCCTGTGGTACGGAACCCTTCGTGTGCGAGTCCGACTCGCACTTGGCCAGTTTTTTTATAATATGACGTAAAAAACTGATTCCGATATAATATTTACAGAAAAAACAATTTCATTTCATTTCCCATCATCTGTATAGAGTTGATTCAGTCACACTGTACTCAAACGGTAACAAAACTTACAATGGAGTGTTGCATATGTCGCTCGTGAATGATCTGCGCCTGATGTTGTTGTTGTTGTTGTTGCTGGTTCTGCTGGTGTTGTTGTTGTTGTTGTTGTTGTTGTTGCTCCATCGCGTGCCGTTCGTGTATCGCGTGGATGGCGCGTTCACTGCAACAATAATTGATACGTTAATAGTGGTTGGGACAATATTTAGAATGGATGAATTGTGAGAATAAATGGCTAGGAATTAAGTGAGCACTTAGGTATCTGTTGACAGAGATGTTTCAAAGAAAAATAAGTGCTGCGTCGTTCCAAATGATTTGGGATAATAGGAGGAGCATGATGAAACTGTTTTTTACAAGAGCACTAACAGTCTCACAGTTTTAAAATCTAACTCAGCAATGCCGAGTATTATGGTAGGTCCTTTTAAATATAATAAAAGTAGTTGTAAACTTACGCGTCTCTTCTCTGTATTTGTATCTGTCTGTCTCTCTCCATGTACTGAGGTTGTGACTGAACTCTTCTGTCCATCATTTGCTGAAAATAATACACATTATTAATCCATACTAATAATAATAATATTATAAATGCGAAAGTGTGTCTGTCTGTCTGTCTGTTACCTCTTCACGCTTAAACCGCTGAACCGATTCATATGAAATTTGGTATACAGATAGTTTGAGTCCCGGGAAAGGACATAGGATAGTTTTTATCCCGATATTCCCACGGGATCGACAATTATGCGGGTAAAACCGCGGGGCGCTGCTAGTTCAAAATATATACAGATTTGCTTTCAACTGATCCGAATTACCGCTTTAATTTTTAAATAGGTTCTTTGCAATTTTATAGACCCCCAGCAGTGGGTTGGGTTACAAGGACAACATATAAGTGAGCAGAAGAGCAAATAAATAAATACTTACCGGGAACTGAGAACCGATCGGGTATTTCTGCGCCATGAATCTGCGAAATGATAAAAATAACTTCAGTTAATGTGGAGTCATTTTAATAGGTAACATTTGACGTCTGTCAGTTTTATCCTCATAGTGAGGTGACCTGCTTATAAACATCGATTAAAGTGAATGAATCGATACGGACTTGAAACATATGCGAATTTTAAAAATCATCAGGCGAATCCCTGTCCCATTATTATTATTTTTTTCGTAAATTTAAGGAGCAAAATAAGACAAGTACACAATTTAACAAAAAAATTGCATTTATTCAGTTGAACTATCAGAACTGTTAAAAGTATTGTCATCTTCATCACTGCTGTCAGCACTCAGAGATATTATTAATTCATTTTCAATAATATTGTCTATTCTCACATCTCGTTCAAAATCTTGTAAAATTATTTTCTTTGTTTTCTCTACGACTTTTTTCCAGTCTTCTGTAGTGACTTCTGCACACGCAGTTTTTAGCAGAGACATCATTTTAGCAGTACTGAAGGGTGGTTCAGTATTGTTCCGCGCTGCATAACCCTTTATTTGTGCCCAAATAAGCTCGATGGCGTTATACTGGCAATGGTAGGGAGGCAATCGAATAACTTCGTGTCCATGCTCTAGGGCTAGTTCATCGATTACATAGCGGAGCTTGGACGGCTTAGTTGCTTTTACTAGATTTAACAACTCAACTTTTAATAAAGTTGGACTTGCATCCACACCATTTCTTACCAGCCACGAGACAATTTCTTGCTTTTTATTTGCTTGAGTTGGTGGTTTATCAACTTGTACAGAATGATACGGTGCATTGTCCATTATAATTTTCGATGGGTTTTCTAAGCTGACTAGCAGCTTCTCAAACCACTCTTTAAAAACCTCAAAGTTCATTTCCTCATGGTAATCACTTGTAGTTTTAGAGGCGAATGCGAGGAGGCAGTCTGGAATAAAACCTTGAGAAGCTGATCCCGCGTGACATATAATAAGTCGGGCTCCTTTTCCCGGTGGAACTTTTGAGGTGGACGCCGCTGTATCATCGGTCCATGTCCGCGAAACCGTATGGTTCACATTCAACCATGTTTCGTCAATAAACACGACATTGTCCCAATCTGTAATTTTATTTACTTGACGTAAGAATGTTACTCTCTTCAAAATAATATCGTAGCGTTCTAGCAGGATTTTCCGCTTGTCAGATTTTTTAAAACTAAAGCCAATCGATTTCAAAACCTTTGATAGAGACGATTTACCGCCAAAAAATAAGCCTGCGTCTTTTAACGAACTTATTAGCTTTTCCCGTGTAGGATATTCTTTTCTCGAGTAATATCCATAAATGTGGTTGCGAATTGCAGCAGCATCAAAATTATCAATGCCAACAATTTTCTTGTCCCTCTTTCTTTTTTTCGGTGTACGTAAAGTATTATCTTCTGAGCCTGATGGTCCGTATTTCTCTTTCAGAATTTGAGTTACTGTCCTCTTCCCTATTCCCAATGCTTCGGCAACGCGTTCTCTCGGTTGTGTCAATGGTAAAAGAGGCCCATCGTTAATTGATTCCCGTTCAAAATAATTGTACAATTTCACCACTAGTTCGCGAGATTGACTGTTTAGCGTTTTCCCCCGTTTCGACATGGTAAGACTGTAATGTTGTTCTTGTTTACTAATCGTTAAGCAATCGGAGTCCAATTTATAGCCAGGTAAACGTAGTCAGTAAGATCAGTCCAATAAAAAAGCCGGGTCAGAAGAAAATAACAGAGAGCACACCAAAAACGCACAGTCACTTCGCACAACGACAAAAGACTGCGTCATGTAATGGCGACATGACATGGCGTCATCGACAGGCACTGGTGTTGCCAGCAACATACCACCTAAATTGTACCTAACATCAATGATTTTTCTATTTCATTATTTTTTGTATTTTTATACCTAGTTAGTTAAAAGAATAATAAATAAATGTTTTATTATAATCACAACGTGGTTATTAATTTATGGTGATATTTCTTCACAAGTCATCATTGCATTCGATTCTACTTATCAGCTTTCGATTTTTAGAGTAACATCCCTAGTGTTTAAAAAGAAAAATGGTTAACTGACGTAACCTTGTAACGACGTTCAGTTCTTTAGATCAGAAATTGTTTATTATGTTAAGAATGGTTTATTAATGAAAGCAAATCGTAAAATTACTCGTATCGGTCATTATTACAATAAATATGTAATCGTAATTGAAAAAAGGTAAGCAATTGTGCAGTTCTAACAAAACGAAAAAATATGTTATTTTATGCCCGCCGTTACAAGGTTACGTTGTTGAATATTTGATGAATTGTCAAATGTTACCTATTACAATGACTCCACTTTAATACAGTTATATTCGGAGTTTTCCTTATATATACTATCGCGGTTACTGTTGCGTACCCGTTGCAGGTCAATTTCAATAATAATATGATAAAATTAATACAATAATTTATTTCCTTAAAATATGACTGCACACTTCAAACATTTTCCTCTATCGTGGTACAGACGCCAGCACATCAAGCTACCCGAAACTGTCAAATTTTCCCAATCAACTTTGAACCTTATGCTTTAGCAATAAAGTTGAAAATCTATTAAAGAAAATTGACAGATTGTAGTAGCTTGATGTGCTGGCGTCTGTACATTGACGTGCGTTTATGTCACCGAATTAATTTATCAAAGAACCTTATTTGCCTAACTGCACCCCAATTGCATAACACAACTAACACACTATCAATCTCTATCGGAATAATTTTGTAGGATATTGCTTACCATTGCTTCATACGTTCGAAAAATGTGTCTGCTCAACAATGTAAATAACGCAATGAATGTTGTAGAACTGTCAAAATGAAACCTATTGCTACTGCTAGTGTGTTACGCAATTCCCCAGCTGGTGTTTATATGACGAGCATGCGCTTTCTCATCATCTTCAGTTTCGTTGTTTCGTTTAGACAAAATGAGCTTTATTTCTGTTAAAATTGGGTACAGTTTATATTACCCAAGTAACGTGGATATTTTGACAATGAGGGTTTTCGTGAAAATTTACGACACCAGTTGGCACCACTGTGACAAGATGTCTTCCAATATAAATTTATGATGACGTTCATCATTCGATTCATTCATCATTCAGTCATGACTAAAGAAAATATAGGCTCAGGCTACAGATGCCTGGACCTGACGTGTCAGTGCTGCCACCTAGCGAACGTCATTTCAGAAAACCCTCATTACGCCACAAAGTGCCAGCAGTATAAATAATTGTCAGTCAAATAAGAAAGAAAGTCTAACTACCGTGCATTCGCGACTTATTTGCCAAAAAAGTAAACAAATATGAATTAATGGAAAAATAACTTTAATTCCTACACAATAAAGTTCAGTTTACGCTACAACTTTAAATATTTTTATAACTTTGTCTATAGTGCTAGTCCCTCTGAAATCAACTTAATTACCATGGAAATAAAGTTGATAATTGTTTAACTTGAAATAGGGTAGGGGCATGCAATAATATGTTGTTGCTACCATACCTGAGGTCATGATGTTGTTGCTGCTGTTGCTGTTGCTGCGACTGCTGTTGCTTTGCCTCCTGCTTGGCGTCGGCCTGCGAGCCGCGCGGCACAGGCAGTGCCGTCGCCGCGGACGCCACGTCAACTAATGACGTGAACGCTTCGTGACCTGAGAACAATTTAATGTTTAGTATAAAGAGGTTTTGATGATAAAGATGACAGGTTTATACGGCGTTTTCTTTTTTTTTTCGTATAGATAAGAGAGACGTCGAGATTTTTATGCCGATTTACGAGACTGGGTACAGTAGTGATGAATATTTAATTTTTATTAAGTTTATTTGGGAACAAGACAGGAATAAATAAATAAAATAAATAAATAAATAGATTAATTAGACTTTTTTAAATAATAATAATTTTTTTATTTTTTATTCATGCATTTTTGATGGGTTCTGCTTTCGATGTTTGTTTGAGTGTTGTTTGCACTTTTGTATGGCAAAGTAGATGTTTTTTTAGATATTTCAGAATATGTTGGGGTGGTTTACCTGGTGGTGGCTGTGGGTGTTGATGTTGATACACGTGCTGCGGCGAGTGCCTCTGAATGACGGACAGCGCGTCCCGACGGAACTGCGGCGACGCGGCCCGCTCATCTTTGATATGAATAAGACAAGTTATATAGCGCCATTTTAAGTAGTAAATTGAGTAAAATAGTCACGTCACGTATTTTAGTGTACGTCAGTATTTTCTAAGATTTCTTTGTCCATCTGTATGTGACCATAGACTTTTCTTCACACAAAATATTAAAGGGAAACACACAGAACTGCTTAGACTGAGGCAAGAAGAACTGGTTTATCTTTTATAACCGCATGAGTTCTAGTGTAGCTTGTGCCGACATACGAAGAAAGAGGATCATCAAGAATACTCAGCCAGTAAGTCAAACTAGCTATCTAAATCTTGGCTAGTCTTATGATAAAAATAAGAATTCTAAAGCCCGTTGGGTAAATCAGTAAAGCTTTAAAAGTGAACTCCTCCAGTTGGATTGCCAAACGGCAAACACCACATTGTTTTGTTCCTTGAGGCGCTCAATAGCTTGTCTTATTTATACCCTCATATATTTATGAACACATTGAAATAGCCTTCGCTTGTACTTAAGTGCGCGTTAGTAGCCTAGCCTAGCTATTTAACCCCGCTAACACTCGTTAACTGAGCAAATTTTTGACATGCTGAATTGCTGACACAAGAAACATAGTCATAGAGGTACTGACCAGGCGGCGGGTGCGGGTGCGCGTGCGGGTAGAGCGGCGCGTGCGGCGCGTGCGGCGCGTGCGGCGCGTGCGGCGCGTGCGGCGTGTGGCGCGTGATGACGGACACGGCGTCGCGCCGGAACTGCGGCGAGCCCGCGCGCTCGCGCTCGCGCCGCGCGCCGCCGTGCATCTGCTGCGACGTGATGAAGTCCGCCATGATGATCTGGCGCTGCTCCAGCCCGTACGGGTTGCGCGGGTAGCCCGAGCTGCCCGTCTGTGGAACAAATGTGTTTCGTTAGTAAAATGTTGGCTTTGATATGGAATACGATAGGTTTTCTCTGATCATTCGTACTTTATAAGAAGTTGCGAAAAAATAAAACACAATGAAAATACTAATTGATCGGCTAAGCGTGGCGAATAGGGTGATCATTCTTAGAAAAGATGTAAAACCATATGAAAAGATGTAATTAAAATATCACGATAAAGTATTTTCCACGATTTACCGCCGATCCTTTTCCAGATGAGACACAAGGAAACGTTGAAATGTGGGCTTTCAGAAGGCTAAATATTATCTCTAGATATTAGAAAAGTGCAAAATGCAACTTGAACAATATTTGTCCTTATTCCACAGATAAAAATAACTGAATCTCAAATAAATACTCATAATCACAACTACTCACAGGTGAAAAACTCGGCGACTGCGGCCTGGGTTGACTCCCCGCAGCGGCATAATACGCCGCAGGGCCTCCCGGACTCCTTCTCTTATAGAAGTCCAACGTTCTCTTATCAGGCATATGATGGGACCCATGCACCGGAGTCCCAGCCGTTATGGACCCTGTCTTAGGCTCCGGAGGGTTCCTATGGGGCTCAAACCTCGACTCCACGGGGGTTCCGAGGGTTATAGAGCCTTTAGGATTAGGTGCCGGCTTTAGGGTCGGTCTTGGAGGTGCGCCAACAGATTTGGGCTTAGAGTTGTACTGGTTAGGAGATTCCCGTTCTTGTTGTGGTCTGTAGTCTGTTGAGTTTCGGTATACCTGGTGGGAGAAAAAATGTTACAATATGTGGGAATTCATTATGAAGATTTTAAATTCCTAGATTAGTCTGTTTTTTTTTCGGGAGACAAACGCTAAGAACTATGTAGATAAACTAGATAACATAAAAAAGAACAAAAAAAAAATAATGTATAGAGTCGTTCAATGTTTTTAATGAGTTGTATTGCAATATGTGGTTAGCTATAGTCCGCGCGGAACAGGTTGGCCGCGCCTTGGGTGGGGGTGGGGGTGAGGGCGGCGGGGTTGCCTAGTGTCCGCAACGCACGTACTGAGTCATGACAAAGCGCCCCCGCCCCTCCGTCCCACCGCTCACATACCTAAGGCGCGGCCAACTAGTTCCGCGCGGACTATAGCGACCTTGACTATTGATCATGTTATTCTTGCCTGAGGAACCGGCAGCAAGTTCGTCATACTCCCTTAGATGTGACTGCTTGCGGTAACGTGGAGGACACAGCCCCCCAAAACGCCCGGTTTTGGGGGGCTGTCTTATGTAATTTTGCCATTCGAAAAGTGCTGATTCTCAGCCTAATTTGAATAAATTACTTTTGATTTTTGATTCTGATCCCCAAACCGGATCTAATTTGCATTCGCGATTTATTTGCCGAAAATGTAAACTAATATGAGATTAAGGACAAATAACTTTAATTCCTACACAATAAAGTTCAGTTTACGCTATAACTTCAAACATTTTTATAACTTTGCGATAGTGCTGGTCACACTGAAATCAACTTAATTACCATTAAAATAAAGTTGATAGACCTAAAATAATAATGTTAATTTGAAACATAAGTTTGAATATACTTTAGGTACAGACGCCAGCACATCAAGCTACTACAATCTGTCAAATTTCTTTAATAGATTTTCAACTTTATCACTGAAGCATAAGGTTCAAAGTTGATTGGGAAAACTTAATAGTTTCGGATAGCTTGATGTGCTGGCGTCTGTACTTTACTTTTGATATACCAGTGGATCCTAGTTTTGGGTAATTAATATTAAAGTGCCTTAATAACAGAAGAATTTAAGACTTAAGAATGAAAATAGGGCTGTTAACCCTATTCAACCTTGGGGAGAATCTTATATTCTATGGCAATACAGGAGAACAATAAATATATTGTTAAATTATTATAAAAAATCCTATACTAACCGACTTATTAGGATGCGGGAACGGTTGATCATGCCTGGGCCTCTTCACACTCAGATCCAATAACGGCTCATGCCTCTCCTGCCTCAATAGCAGATTCTCATGCCTATCATGTCTGTCCGGTCGTTCGGGCCGCTCGGGCCTTTCCGCGCGAGGTTCGATATGGAGGACCATGACGTCCTTGTCGTTTGTTGACGAGTGAGAGAGAGGGGTGATAGTGGCTGATCGTTGCGGGCTTGCAGCGCCTGTGTTGCCGACGTGGGAGCTGTTAACGACTGATAGTGTGGCGAGGGCTTCTCGACCGCTTGCGCAGGAGGACGTGACCTGTGGAAGATTTTAATTTATTATATTTTGTTTTTGATTTTCTCATAGTCATAGTCATTTTATTTGTCAGAATATTGTTACAGAGTTGTTACATACTTTTAAAAGTTCATAATATTCTGCCGTTTCCGGCGTACAAATACATTTTCAGGGTTTTGGTTATTTTATTAGATATAACATTGAATTAAATAAATTAGAATAACATTCTAAATTCATTTGTAAGCAGTATTCAAATAATATGCTTGTATTCGGTAATACTCTACGAATGCTTTTTGATTGCCTCGTTGGTCTGGTCTCGTACAGGACTATTTTTATATCCCAGGAGTGGGAACATTATGGGCTGATTATAGACAGATATTCGATCGGAAGGATATTTGTATTACCTTGATCTGATGCGGCTTGATGGTGGGATGCTGTGGTTGCGAGTCTCTCGTGAGACTGATCTCTATGAGGTTGAGGACTACGTCGCGAACAGTCTGCGGCGCGGTACTGCGCCCTACTGACGTCACCGGGGAGGCTGTGACTGCGCTTACGGCGACCACAGGACTGCACGATGATGCTGATGATACAACTGTCGGGAGGGATGTTGGGGGGACGATCTGTGGAAGTTAAAATTTAATTAAACACGTCGTGAAAATGCAAGGTCTCTTTGATGTTTAATAAGACTCATAGGCTTTCATGAACTTATTATTTTAACGCTAATATTTATTGGTAGAAGTTTGTTAAAATCAGACCGGATATTTTTTAAATTGTTAATTGCAATCGTAAGGACTTACGTTTTTATAGATACCGATTGGAATTGTAACGTAATTTTATGAGATTAACTAAATTTATTTTTAGTTTCAATTCTACTTCAGTTTTAAATTAGTATTACATTACTCCTTAATTAAACAAGGGATGCCATAGACCTCTGGCATATGCATTGACTAAATCACGTCTTTTACGGGACTAATTCAGTAAAAATCTAAAAAATATCAAATCAAGACACATCTATACTTAATATTATAAAGCTGAAGAGTTTGTTTGTTTGTTTGGTTGAACGCGCTAATCTCTGGAACTACCAGTCGGATTTGAAAAATTCTTTTTGCATTTGATAGCCCAATTCTTGAGGAAGGCTATAGGCTATTTAACATCACGCTATGACCTTTAGGAGCCGAGCAAAAAGAAAAAAGTCAGAAAGAACGCTAAGCAAAAACGAAGTAATAGCGCGGGCAGGCGATGCGATGCGACGGGGTAGGTCGGAGTAACAAGAAATTTCACGCGGACGAAGTCGCGGGCAGAAGCTAGTATTTAATATGTTTTCGGTATGAAATCCTACAGAGCACTGTACCACACTACCAACCTTAGCACTGGGCGCATCGTTCTCCTCGTCCGCCGTCTCGGTGGCGGACGAGTCGTACTCGTCGCGGCGCGGGCGGCGCGGCGCCGCGGCGTCGGTGCGCGGCGCGGGCGCGGGCGCGGGCGCGCGCGCGGGGCTGCCGCCGCTGGCCGTGTCCGTGTCCGCCGACGACAGCGCGCTGTCCTCGCTGGACGGCAGGGACGGCCGGTCGGCCACAGACGTGTCCAGCTGCAGCTTTTTTCTGTTGGTAACATTGTCAAATATATTAGTAAACACGCATTTAAACGCTTAAAAGAGACTACGACCTCTGAATTTGTTTCGGCTTTTCTTCTCAGAGTAGTCAGATAGGAAACTCCGACCTCATCTAGTTTAAAAAATATGATTGACGTGTAAAAGTGTTTGTGCAAACCTACTTACAAAAATAAAATCATTTATCATTTCACCAATCTTTTATACATGGAATAAGACTTATACTGAGAATATATTTTGAATTTTTGACTGTTTTTTATACTAGAACTGTTAGACGTCAATTTTATTCCACGGATAAAAGATATCTGACTTTGGTAAACTCAATCCTAAGTGAGATAGGCACATTTGCAAGTCCAACAATAACAGATTAATTTGTATTAAAAATCAAAAAGCACGACCATTCCAATTTTTATTGGAACCAATAACCATAATCCTATGAAATTCAAAAAGATTCCTCGAAATTCACATACGTAAAAAGCATAGGTTATGAATCCAGAAGACATCAGAGAACTCCTCGTTCACCATTTTCCATTTGAACTTTTTCATAACATTGATCATATCCAAAGATCTTTTCTGTACTAATAATACCTACTTTATGTATACTTTCAAATGAATCTATAGGTGAAGCCGCTACGCGCGATGACCGGATTTGTTGACCAAAGGGATGCATGAAGAAGCTTCCTCGTGTAGCGCAGTTACTCAACTGAAAGCTCGCGCTCGGCGCATCCTTGACAGTCACACCCAACACCTTATTTGACTGGCCAATTCTTCCCTTGCGGTGGTAGGGCTAACGCCCGCCTGGTTTGTGAACACCCTTCCACCGGAGTCGGGCTTCAAGCAGCCTGCTGTGTTTCGTCGATGCGTGGCAGTTCCAGTGCCTTAGGCATCTTCTGGGCACGCTGTTCCATTATAGACCTCATCCATCGCTTTTCATCAGACGTGATCGAAGTCAAGACCGGGCCCATTTGGCAATAATTTTTTTTTTAAAGGATTTTCAGGGACTCTCTCCCTCCATAAAGATTTATACACCTACCTATAGGTGAAGTAGAACGCCTTCAAGCTGGCCGGCGTCCGTCCACTGACGGCTGCGATCCGATCCCACGCAGTCCCGTGCTCCCGCAGTAGCGACCTGAACCTCGCAGCTTCCTCCTCCGTGGGTTCAGGTGCTAGGCCACCTTCCACCACGGTTTCTAACCTCCTGGTTATTCTCTTGAAGCAAGCTAAACAGCATTTGCTTAACTCGCTTGGAATTTCTGTGAAAGAACGGACGAGGGTGTTAAAATGCGGTATTATTACAATAAAACTAAAATCTGAATAGGAATGTCTTCCAATTGGCATACTTAGAAGATAGAAGAAACATGATTTTTTATTTAATTGCAATAATTTTCATTTTTACATATCAACAAAATTTATTCCTTTACGATACGGTTTCGCTCTTCAGTAGACAAATTATTAAAACTTATGGTGCAGTGAAAAGTTTAAACTAAACTTTAAGTAACCTTATGTGACATACAAAAGGTTCTTCAAGATGTATAAGTCCCATCTTAGAACGGGTAAAGTATGTATATGACATGAAAACTCACCGAACTCTTCCATAAGCGGCCTCTTCAGCTCTAGCGACAAATCATGCCACCGCGGAGGGAGATGCCTTAACCGTTTTGCTCTCACCCTGGGCCCGGGACACGTAGGAACCGGACACCTGGTATACCTCGACCGGACACATCTACAGTGACACGGTTCACATACCCTCGCACCTATACAAAGAAAGAAAATATGTTTATTGACTAACTAGACTAAAAAGGCACCCAATATATAAAAAAAACTACAAGTAATTGTTAAAGAAAAAAAAACAGTGGCACTCCGGGAGGGCCGGCAGAAGTGAAAACAAAACACAAACAGAATACTTTGCCATCACTCACTGACATATCGGATATAGGTAGATTAAAACCGAGTACATCCCGAGGACAGCCGAACATATCCGAAGAGGTATTTTTTAATCGTCTTATAAACAAAACACGCGCGGTGTCGCTTACGGTAACAGTGGCGCGAGTTCAATGGTTTTTTCCCATCTCAAAAAATGTCCACCGCGCCTTAAGAAGTTTTCACTTTAAAAAACAGAGTAGGTATACAGAATACTCTGTTTTTTAAAAGTGAAAACTTCTTTAGGCGCATCTAGATGAGGCACTCAACGTGTTTCATCTAAAGAAAACCCAAGGTTGAAATATGGGAGGTCTTATTCAATCAGCAATTTCTGCCAACAACCTTAGGATGGTCAGAAATTGTACGGCATTTTTAAATGAATAGGAGATAATCGACGAGAGAGATCACAGACGTAATAGGTATCGATTTTTATAGATAATAACTCAAATAATTTTCTAACCTTTTAATAAGTCTAACATAATTATTATAAAAATAGCCAAAACAATAACTACCACACGCACCTACAGCCTCTTCTTTAAGCCCGTAATGGATGGCGCGAGATCTGGACACTGTCCGGGTGGCTCCGGACATGTTACACACGGCGCAGTTGGACGACGTTGTTGTAATCGTTGTTGTTGTTAGCGTGGCTGTTGATGAGGGTGTGCCGATACGCTCTGTTACCGCTGTTGGGAAAAATTGGTGATTAGTAAATGTTAGAGTAGAAAGTGAGAAGTCTTGAATATCGTGTAGCTAGGGAATATAAAGATAACCTTCTTCCTATAAATTACACTGCAATTACGAATCAGTTTGCCAAGTATTATTTTGTTCCTGCTATTGTTTAACGCTCGATTTGTCAATTAGGAGTTATTACTCCATGTTCAGCAATATACATTTAAACATAAACGCTAATGCTATATTTGATGCTAGAATAACGCATAATATTAAAAAAATCTTCAGTTAACAAAGTATATCTTCGAACAAGAGTTAAAATTTCATCAACAAAACGTACGTTCATAAAATCAAAACAGTTAAACAATTTACAGAACAACAAAACGAAATCTAGTTTCCGTATAGTTCATTATTCAAGCGTTAGTTGCATATTAATAAGTTTATTCAGAACAGCGCGAGATGATCCGTAAATCACGTCGCGGCCGAGCGGGCAGGCGAATCGTGCAATATTCAGCGGCCCCACGTTGGGCGCCAATTTGTAGCGAAACTGCGAAAGCAGATTAGCGCCAATTTAGTTCCGATACCGATGCCATGTTTGTTTAATTATTTATCGCTGTTTGTTATACAAATTGAATTACTGCGCGTCATAGATACGTGTAGTTTATTTGAATGAATATGTGCATTTATTATTTAGTTTGTAGTTCGGTATTTGTGGAAAGCAATTTATTAAATTCAACGCAAATCCATATTTACATTCTAAGCCAGCTAACATTTAGAATCCTAATGCCATCACCATTAGCCTAAATAATATCTGCACAAAATTCAACAGAGCACAGACATCAAACAACTAGTTTTGCGAGCTGAAGCCGGGCAAAGGCGTGCTAAACTGCATAGGCGCAAGTTAAATAATTAACTATCATACGAACAGATTTGAGCTTGCAGTTAATAACTCTCTAACTGCTGTGTAATTAGATTTATGCACTTCGGTTGAGATCATAGAATGGAATATTCTTGGACTTGGTTAATTTCGAACTAGAGATTTTTTAAATTTTATTATATGCTCCAGAGATTACCCCTACAACAAACAAATTTTACATCTATATGTTAGTATAGATTAAAGATTTGGGGTAAAGAGTAAATTATAGATTTGGGGGTACTTGAAATTCGTATAGTGTATTCTTTAATATGGTTAAAGTAAGATGGGACAATTTTTTTATCATGTAACAAAAAGGAGGGGAAGGAAGGGCGACGGTTGAAGAGGCCTATGACCAGCACTGGACGTCTTTCGGCTGTAATGATGACGATGGAGTATGGGAAGGATTAAACGAGCTCCAAATTGAAGCCATAGTCAACGATGCATCGATCTTTCTCTAAAAACCTCATCATCTGCCTAGCATTTTCCCAACTATTTTGGGGTCGGCTTCCAGTCTAACCGGATGCAGCTGAATACCAGTATTTTACATGGAGCGACTACCGATCTGACATCCACAACCCAGTTACTGGGTAATACGATACCCCTTGATAAGAAGCCCGAAAGTCTGACAACCGGTTGTTAGACTTTCGGGCTTCTGACTACCCGTAACGACTGTCAAAGATCCACGAATGACATCCGGGACCAACGGCTTAACGTGCTTTCCGAGGCACGAAGGAGTCTCGGTATGTAAAGATGGTCACCCATCCACAGACCAACCGCGGCAAGCGTAGCTTAACCTGATCGATCGACCTGTGCGACTGTTATTATTTAGCCACGAGCCCCTCTTTAGAAACCTTTCTCCGTTCTCTAAAAATCTCTTTTTCCCCTTTCTCTAAAGACCTCTTTTTATTAATGACAGCATTTATTTTGTACCCTTTCAAAAGTATGAACCAAAATCCCTAACAAAATCAAACCATTATATCAAAAGGTCTACTGAATAACACTATACAGATAGTCAGCATTTCGTCTGTCTTATCTGTGCCTCTGAGTGTTAATTACCGTCTGCAATCCCTGAGCAAACTAACGACGTTTGTCTTACAGGCTATTACTGAGAGAACATGCCACAGATTACCGTATGCTGGAAACTTCTTTGATGGGTACAGTAAAATATTATTACTGATAAACTTGGTCTTGGTCATTTTTAGTAGAAAGATAACATGGTTTATTAAGGAAGCAACTGTTTCTGTGTTTAAAACCTACCTGTTTGTTGTTTATTACCTGTGTTGACAAATCATTTCATTTTATAAATTAATTAAAAGTAAAACACACACACGTAACCCACACGCACGTAACCCACACACACGTAACCCACACACACGTAACCCACACACACGTAACCCACACAAACGTAATTTTTTTTTAACATTAACTAAATGAGGTCGGTTATTAGTATTGATTTATTAATTTACTTAATAAAGCTACCCTCATTTTGGAAAAGCAAACTTTGCTGGTTTAAAGTCTTTTCTACAATTTTGCTATCCATGCCGAGCACTGTCGATTAATCCCACCAATTACTGATATTTGCACAAGCACTAATTGGATCACGATTCAACGTTTTATTCAATTTCAAAGCTTATACAGCGTTTTGATGGAATGGCGCCCAACGTGGTACTAACCGAATTAACTGTTTTATCTAGCACGGATAAGTCATTGTAATGAATTTATGAAGATCGTTAGTGATTATTCATAGACTATTGTTAGTTAAAACATAAAACGGATAGTCGATATTGCATTGAAATGTTTCCAATTATCCACAAAAGAAATTGGCGCCCAACTGGGACTCAAAATAAAACATAAATCTACCCCTATTTAGCAAGTACATAATCAAACAACGAATACACGAATGTACACACAATTTCTCTACACTTCAGATCCCACGGGTGGGCAAGCCGTGGAGCGGGATGTCACCTCTATTTGCACACCGATGTTCAACCAAGTGCGAGAATTTAACGAGACCGGCTATCTGTGTTTATTTACCGCGCAAACAGCTGCAGACATTTTGTAGATTAAATGCCTCCTGTATGCTGAATGTGTGTTTATTAGACAATTTGTCATGTCGTGTTTCCCTTTAATATTACTGAAAGTATTTATACTAACTTGATATTAATAGTTATATTCACGATTTATATTTGATTTCCTAGTTGAAAATTATTTCGACACGCTAGAAGAAGATATCAGTAACAATTTTTAGTGAATCAATTATATCGTGTCTGTAGGCCGATAATTATATCAGTTTTCACTAGATTACTTAGTAAATAATCCAAGTAATTAAGGAGAATGATTAGTGTGAAGACAAAGCGGGTCTGGATGGACCGTTTAATCTGTTAATCTTACAAAAGGCATGTCGGTCCCGCATGCCCGATGCTTGATTTACAATTCTGTGTGTGGTGAGTTCGTCGGGTTTACGTTGTCAACCAGGCCGAGGATTATGGCCGTCATCCACTAATGTTGTGTGGATTAACTTATAATGTTTCGATCGGGAGTTATTGTGACATTAAGAATAAAGTAATAAGCTATTCGGTTATTATGTTAATTGAATATTAAATCGTTGAATTCGGTTTTCCTTTGAGCTACTGATTAAATTTACTTAAATTACTGGCAGTTTCCATAATACGAAATAAGATATTACGATATGACGAACATCCATTTTTAAAACTTATATTTCGGGACATTTTAACTCTACTACTCTACGCTAGACTATCAGACAAATACAAAAGGGTCTCAATAAAAAGGTTTTTGTCATAGTCCACAAAGCGATAAGGCATCATTGAAATTAAACCCAAAGGCGGTCACTGGGGAATCGCGCATTTTTAAACGGACTCCCCCTCAGGTAAGACAAGGGATGACAATGTATGGAACAAGAAAAACCATCACAGAAATTGTTCAAAACTAGCTTTTGGTCGCGAATTTCTTCGCTTACGGATTATACATATGACCTGTTCAGAGACTTAGAAAAGTTCTTTCTTAATGCCATATCTTCCGAATTTCATGTCTATTTCAGCTGTGTTTTCCGTCAGGCAACTATTTCAATAAAGGTTTCGCTGCATCTGTTAGTACATAGTCTATCTAATAATGATGTGATCAAATAGTAATAAGAAAACGACTGGTAAACAAACCAGTACTTATTATTTAATACCAATAAATTATCGATGAAAATAGAAAAACCCACCACTATTTACATGCATACATCTAAGAAAATGTATAGATTAAAAAAAATGCTTCTTTATTTTGAAGACTGTCATTCTCTTTAAACTTGCAAATACGAAAAATGAGCCAATTTAAAAAAGTTAAGAATATTTTTGTCAGTTAATATTTTGAAAAGATGACGTTTTACAAAGTCAATGGCGGTATCAGGGGACTTGTAAATGGATTAACTGTTTGTAAAGTCACAGACACTCGACTGAATAGTCGTTATTGCTCGGGGAGTCGCAGAATACGCTTCATATTTCACTTTGTATAAATAATACTCCCAAAAGATGAGAAAAGGGATTGTAATATAGTGAAGCTAAAAAAATATACGAATGTTGTATTTTTCTTAAAATGCTATTCTACGGCGAATTATTAGGAAAAAAGTATTGAGAATGATTGGTCAAACTTTTGGTCTTCCAATCTCAATTTTCTAACCGCATCAGGATAAACGGCGACCCCTTACATCATTTTAAAAATGTTATGATAAAGCAGAATTAAAATGATTAAGAAAATTCATAACTTTGTCGTCGTTTTTTACCAGATAAGTAATATTTAACTCCTTAAAACCATCAAAAAGAATACAAATCATACCATCGCACTGTCTAATAAAGTTCCCTCCTGAAAATCAAACTTGTAAACTGAAAGTTGAACCCTACAGAGGTGTATATAAAGAGGCACTCTAGTCGGCGGCCGGCAGTCGTCGAGCGGCCGCGAGCGAGCATGTTGTCTCTGTACCGCGCGTGGCTGGGGCCAAGCCCCTGTGTGGCGCGACCGGCGCCGCCCCCGGGGGCCCACCGGCCGGTACCCCGCCGAGCAAGGGTACCATCCCCGCCCGCATCACCACCACCACCGTCACCATCATCAACAACTTCAAGCGAGTTGGATGTCGAGCGCATTGAGGCTCCTGAGCCGCCAAAACGTCAAAGCAACACAGTCCTCGACATAGCATCGTGCGATGGACCCGTGCAGTTCAGTCGGGTCCTCAACGTGGCCTGGCAGGAGAACTCTCCTGAACGCACCTGGCCGTGCCGGCACCGCAAGTCTCAAGCCCGGACCGCCTTACACTACTACCCTTGCAAAACCTGCGGATCCAAGTTCCCATCGTACTACTTCGTGCACAAGCATCGCAAACGCTGCCACGCTGAGGAAACCAGCCTGGGGGAACCAGAAGCAGAGCCCGAGCCCTCCACCTCCACCGCCAAGTGAATGAGCCGTGTCGTAGTGAATTCGTACATATCAGTATTATTGAGTGATCTCAAGCGAGCTTACGATGTTGGTTACGTGTTTCGGTTTAAATGTACTATTGTTATAATAAATGTTTAAAGGTACGTCGAGTTTTATTTAATATTCTCGAAGGGACACGTTTCAAGTCAAGTTTTTGAAAAGATAAAGTTTGTAATTTCGAATGTGTAACTGAGATTAGATTTGTCAAAGTAATTTTCTGTGAGAAAAGTTCAATAAAAGTTTTAGAGAGATATTTATTAATAACACTAAGTTACTAACGTGAATAGGATTAAATGAATATCCGCACCAAATTAATTTATATCAAATCATTAAAGAGTTGTGGCTCGTGGCTAAGAAATGACAGCCGGACGGGTCGATCGATCAGGTTAAGCAACGCTTGCCGCGGTCGGACTGCCATCTGACCTCCACAACCCAGTGGTTGTGGAGGTAGGCAGTCGCTTCATGTAAAATACTGGTATTCAGCTGCATCCGGTTAGACTGGAAGCCGACCCCAACATAGTTGGGAAAAGGCTAGACAGACTTGTCATTACAGAGCTGTAGAATAAATTGATGATTCAATAAAAATAAGCATCTGCAACTTTTCCCACCACATTTTACTTGATTTAATCGGAGCTACAAATTGTAGGAGACAGATCTTAGTGTTTGTGTTTTAGCTATGTGTTATACTAAGACAGTGAATGTGCTTCCGGTGTTACATATTTTTACCGTTCGCAGTTTCGCACTTGAAAACACTTACACTGACCACTTTCGGAAATATAGAGTATCTGATTAATAATGAGTGTCGTAGTGAAAGTTAAACTCTTTAACTTGACTTCCAGCAATTTAAGTAATTTGTATCGCGTACGTTTATCAAAGACAAACCTCTAAACCTTTTTTTAATAAGATAGTGAAATAATAGAACCTTGTAACCGAAAAGTTATGAATCAATAATGTCTGAAAATCGCACTTTAAAACTTTTATCACCATACATACTTCAACTGTTATAATTGCCAAACATTCGTAGAAATATTGGTATTATCAAACTTGGCAAACGGATTGGTGATCGCAGTAATTTGTTCAAGACACAAAAAGATACATGGCTAAATCTTCTTGAACTTGTCTACGTGGCTGAATTATTCTGGTCAAAACTAATATAATTTGGAATCATCGATACGAGGAAGGAGCCACCTAGAGACAAACATTCCAACCAGACTTTTTGGTCCTACAAACATAAAAACTTCTTCAAACATGACTTACCAGCTTCCGGTGTTGGTGGTGGCTGTGTCGGCGTGGGTGGTTGAGCCGGCTGCGGCGTAGGTGGTGCGCTGCCGCTGCCACTGCCACTAGCACTGTTACTGCCGCTGCTACTGCCAGTCGACATGGCAGGCGCTGTCAAAGTGGCAGCAGCCACCGCCGCCGTTGATGTTATGCAGGTGACGGGTGATGATGTTGGCGCCACACTTATTGGTGCGCTTATTGGTGTCTGTGAAAAGTTCATGATTAGGTCGTAGAATCACATCTTTACGAAACGGAAGCATAATCCCCATAATGTTCCCACTGGGACACAGGCCTCCTTTCTTCGAGAGGGAGATACGAAACGGAAGATAGTTGGAATATTATTTTGGGCTATGCAAAATCTCAGAATGCCAATAATCTCTAGGTTGACCTTAGAGGCCTGCCTTTCTTCAATATGTTGGTGCCATTTATTATACCAATATCTGAAAGACAAAACGGCAGTGACCTTCTGTAGTTTCGCAAAAGGTATAGAAGCTGATGCCTTGCCGAATAAAATTAGCGAGTCAACAAAGATGACAGAGGGGGTTGACTACCAAGTTTGTACACAGGGGTCTTTTAGTTTCATCTGGGCACTGATTCATTTGAGGACTGGTAGACGAAGTGTCGGTCGCTCGGCGGCGAGATGGGCGAACAACATTTTTACCATCGCGAGTAGAACCTAGATGAGGCCAGCCTTATTCAGCCTTTTGTGAGAGCACAGGAACGTAGGGATTGGCATATGAGAAGAGAGGTCTACGCTCTGCAGAGGTCGGCTGTGGATGATGATGACGACTAAATCATTTGAAGTAAGGCTACTGTTTTAAACCAAGTTCCTAAGTTGGCAGCAAAGACAATTGTAATACTCACCGAAACAGGAGTAATGGTTAGCGTAACATCAGCTGACGTCGCCGGTGGTAGCGGCAGGTCGACGGCGGGCGGTGTGGGCGCTGCCGTCGGGCTGTTCGCCACTGACATCGACGTGGGAGTTGACGTGACCGGCGCGGGCGGCGCCGATGACGCCGGTGGCGGCGATGGTGGTAGGGGCGGTGTTCTTGTTAGCTCCGACCTGGTGGCAAGGGGGATAATATTGTTACATCACAAAAGAAGTTGAAAGTCAAATCTTAAAACATGCTGTGAGAAAGGCGATGATTGGAAGGCTGATAGGTGATCCCAGTCGTTGAGTATAATTAGTTATTAGTTCATAATAATAAAAGGTATAATAAGCGCCGAATAAGCGCAAAAAAATCATTACAATAACAATTAATGTAAGTTTCAGTCAAAACCGCTAGGTTCATGTTAAAACCACATTGTACAGAAACGTTATATCCTACTGATCACGAAACTCTTAAATCTGAAAATGAAATTAACCCAGCATTAATTATGCTTAATTATAATTCGCAATAAACTACCAGCTAATTACATAACCAAAACACAACCAGAGCGCCGCGTAGGCCGGGCGGGTGCATCGGGGAGTTATGGCAAACATAATTAGCTCAATTCGCCTCTCTTTTAATTACCAGCGGTTACCCCGCGGCACAGGGGAGGTGGGGGGGGGGGCAGTTGTGACGACAAACCGGTGTAGGGGATGAAGAATTCAATTAATCGGTTAGTTTCAATTCGGGGTAGGATTATTGTGAGCTTATTACGAAATTGCGGGTTGACCACGTACGATAAGATCATGAATGTAGACCTTTTTATCGGGTAATACTAGCCGAGATCAATATCATTCATTTACCTATGTAGAATCGCAACCAGCATCTTAAGATTAAATACCAGTTACTTTTGGTAGATGCAAAACGAATTCACGATCCCGGTAATATCATAGAATACGAAAACCAATCAATAAAAAAGAATTCGGAAGAAGATCTGTAAAAGGAAATCTCCGTTTAGGAAAACTTCTGAGAAATAGCTTTCAAAACTTGTCTTTATGTCCACACTTGGGATATATCTAGAAATTTAGTGTAAAATTCATATATGCAAATATGCCTTCATATACCCCAATACTAGACAGCCCATAGTTCAACATTGACGCGGATCATACAAAAACCGAGCCTACCCGTTAAAAAATATATCTCACAAAACGCCAACGTTTCATAGCTTCTCAGCAAAAAATTTAAGCCTAAACAAAAATCCGGAGCCGCGAAAAACAAGCGCGTTCCGACACTAACTAAAACGGTTCGCCGGTATTTGAACATCATTAAAATTTGCCTAATTAATACCGGCTAGGGGTGGTAATTATCCGCGGGCGAACGGCGCACCCTATTCGACAAACAACGACTGAACGTGGGTAAACCTGACAATCAAATTAATCTCATCCCTTACAGAATAGTCAACTGCACGTCCATGGAAGCAATTTGACATTAACAGCGTCTTGATTTCATAGCAGTAAGGACGGATTTCGTATTTCAATAATTGCAAGCGGTTGACAGTACTGCAAATTTTTGCGTGACTATTTTTCATATTGGTAAATATGTTCTTTTTTTTTTATTTCATGTATTTGTTGTAGGGTTTATGATGCATAGTTTGCGCTAGAGTGGACACAAAGCGATGTACCTCATATTCAAATTTTGAATTTTTTTTAAATATCCAATCGTCAACAGTTGAATGATTTATTTCAGTTAACATTTATGTCTGGCAACGCGTTTTTTGGAGTGGTAACTTCTTTTTTCATTTTTCGTCCTCAATTTGGTTCTTCGTTCAAAACTAGCCTTTTTGTTAAACGGTTTTATTTAGCTTGCCCTGTTTGTTATTTATTTGGGTCTAATTTAGTACTTGAAATTTTACCCCGTTCCTGTTGGCAGATTGATCTGATATTTGGTACACACTTTTAGTTTTGATGACAATATAATTTAATCAGTATCATTGTAAATCCAAGATGGCCGCCGCTACAAAATGGCGGATTACATATTTTTTCACAATCCCCTCAATATGGGTATCAAATGAAAGGGCTTGACTAGTAGAATACTGTACACTGTGAAAAAGTTCAATTCTAAGATGGCCGCCGGCACAAAATGCCAGATTTCATAATTTGTTTTAATATTTATTTGTTTCAATATGGGTGTCAAATGAAAGGGCTTTACAAGTGGAACACAGTGCATGGGGAAACAAAACTAAAAGGTTTCAGGTTTAGGTTTTAGTACATTATCTACATCATTATTTTCATTAAAACCGTTTAAGTTAAAAAAGAAAAATTCCCTTTTTAATTCCCGTCGGACTATGGGTCGGGGAATAGAGGGCACCTACGTCTGCGAACACACTTGTGCACTATAATCCGCGCCGAAGGCTACGTAAAGATTGGCCGCCATAGCCGAAATACAGTCTTTTATTTTTTACAAATAAAACCACGAAAAGAAACAACGTTGAAACGTTTACCTACGTGATATTTCCTAGCTTCAATCATATATCAATAAGTAAACAGGACAGAATCAAACGATTGCCGAAACAGACAGATTTTTTCCACCGCCCTCTTCCCTCATATTTAGCTTTCTCGATTGCTAGATGCTTTTAATTAAGGCAATTAGAAAGATGGGTCGGTACTGTGTTTGCGTAAAAATCTAAACAAACCGTGTCGGGAGAAATGGTGGCGGTAGTTATGTACTGTTGGTTATCGATAAGAGTGATTTGGAATAGCCGTTTGAGTAATATCGATAAAATAGTATACTTATTCGAGATTTAATAATGGTGGTGAAATAGGGAGGTAAATGTTTTACATACAATAAATTAATCTAGAGCGATAAGAAAAAATGAACAGCTATCAAAAATGGCAGATGATTTGCAATTTCACTTTAAGTGTTATCAATGTCAAAGAAATACACTATAAACAAACGCGTAACGTAATCAATTAACACCACGTTAAATAACAGTCCGTCCACAAGAAATTTATCATTATCATTCTCCTGCCTATATCCCAATTTATCCACAAGAAAAATAACGACCAATATTATTATAAAGAACAACTTTTATCGAACCACCGATCACCTACTTACAAAGTTTATCGATAATCGAGTCGCCTCACGTATGCTGATTGAGCTCCGCTCCGCCATGATTCCCGCGGGAGTCTTGTGCAAATAATCACCGGAGTGATTGTCAACACACGCACAACAACACGCGCCCATTATTATTACATATTTCTCTTTTATTATTTCTGCAAAAACACCCTTTACTTTGATGGTTTTACGTTTGAGATTTAGAGCAGAAAGTTATTTATAAGAAGTTATATTTGGTTTTTGGCTTTTGATTTATTTCCGTTTTAAATTTTTACAAGTATTGGTAAAAATTAAGCTGCCATTAAATGCGATGGAAAATTGTAGGTACGAACATAATATCGCCATTATCATCATCATTTTAGCAGAAACTACGAAGTGAGGTCTACGTCCACTGCTGGCCATAGAACTCATATCTTGGGGGAGGCCCAAGATATGAGTTCACATGAAGTATCATATAATACATGTATACGTCTCAAATAAAGAGACTAAAAGTTTTAAAAAGATCTGATTTATTTTCAATAGCCTGAGACTGTACTAAATTAATTTAACAGCCCATTTCTTCAACTTCGCCTTTAACTCTAAGACCTGAATAAAAACCTATGCAAAGTGCCATAAAACCCTGGAAACTACTAATGAAGTCACTTTAAAACTAAGTACCAACTCCCGTCAACTTCCAAAGAGCCAATAAAATAAATCTCTCAAGCTCCCGTACCGATTGAAATAAAAATACATGAATTTTAAACGATTAATCTGGTCGATGAAAAATTGACTTATTCTCATTGTCTGAAGCTCATAAAAGTGAGTGGTCGTGCAAACATACGTCCGCAGGGACGAACTTGGCGGGGCCCGGTTTCTGAGAAAGGATGATGACTTATTAATGAAGGAGGTTCGATGTTAGTTTGAGATGTGCGAATCCTTGTTAAGCGGATTAAAAGCTTGAAGTCTGATCCTTAAGACTTTGTCTAGATTTATGGAGTATTACAGAAAACAAGGCGTCAGAAGGTGTTTTAAGTAGATATAGGTAATATACCTACCCGCCTGTACCTTGACTGAAAAGCGAATACAATTATTCAAATTGAAACGTTGAAATTGAAGTCGCGATCTCTTCTCAGCGACAATCAACTTCAAAAACTCGTCAAAAATTTAGGTATATAGAGGTATTTTGGTTCTTAAAAATACGGGAATTGCACCTCGGAAATCAAAGGGAAGTTTTGGGAATGTTATAGAGAAAGTCCGTTCTTCTCATTCCGGCCCTGTTCTCCGGGAGAGTAGTAAGCGAACCTTTGTACAATACGTCTTTTTGGAACGAATTTTTGAACCATTTTATGAAAATTAGATTTGGGAATTAGTAGGTAGGTAACTCAACGAAATTGAATTTTTGATGTTACTATCAAAAATTCTATTTCAGAAAGTTGTGTACTATTATGCTAGTACTATTTCGTGTAAGGAAGAAGTATAGGTACTTGTAAAGTACCTGCATATTAGATTAACTTAGAATCTAGGAATTGTTTAACATTTGCAAACATTTGTTTAGGAAAAAGCTAACAATATCTATTACTTATTATAATATATTCTAAAAGAACCTACAGTAGCTGAATTTTCCGTGAAAGTCCTATATTAATTCAGTATATTTTATATGTTTAGCAGTGGTGGTCCAGTGGTAACGGCCACGACATACGAGTTGAAGATCGTGGGTTCAAACCCATGCAGGCACTTTACTTTGTGTAAATTATTTCATCATCACTGCTCTCAAAACGGTGAAGGAAAACATCGTGAGGAAACCGTCATGTCCTAGAGCGAAAACTTCGAAGGTATGTGATATATCCGCCAATCCGCACTGGGCCCGCGTGGTGGATTATGGCCTGTGTCCCAGCAGTGGGAACATTATAGCCTGATTATACTATCCGACTTCGCATTACGAGTACATGTTGTTGTAATTAGTTTCGTTTACTGCAAGAGCTGCCAGTGGTTTTAAGAAGTTTATTTCAAGTTCTCAAAATGCTTTAAGCTATCAGAACAAGTACTACATAGATAGTCTTCAGAGGTTTATTGGATAATTTGGATATTCAATATTTTCCATCTTATTCATCTTTGTCCATCTGTTTTGAGATCATCACTCTCTTGCTCTTATCACAATTTATTTGGGGTCGACGCATAAATCGTCTTCATTCATACTTTTGTATTAGTCGTCATCTCAGTATCAAATATTATATGAGAAAGAGGGAAGAGAGAGTGCTCCTGTGTCTGCGCTCACACGCGTGCACTACAATATAATCTCCCGCGCCGAAGACTAGTTCCGCACGGCCCATTCATCGGATCTTTGGTCTTCCACTACTCTTATAGCCATCCACATACATACCCAAATCCTCACGACATCTTCCACATTCCTCTGCATCACATGGCGATACCTTGACAACCTAATACCTATTTCGATAAAACTTTTCAGTCACCGGCGCCACTTTTAGACTTCCTCCTCAAATCATATCTAATTCTACCCAATCGTGTAACACCACACATCTCTCTAAGCGTTCTCAACTCGGCTACAAGAAACTTATAACGTAGCTCAACCATAACAGTTGCTAGATATCAAACACTTCTCAAGACAATGGACCTTAGCTCATAACTCATCCACTCAGGAGCACATTACATCCGCGAATTACAAACAAGGAAAAAACCCCGAGTCAAGAAGCGCGGTAAAAAACTCGGCCGCCATCTCCACAGCTATTGGTGAATAATTCATTGGCCGGCAGCCGCTCAATGTTGACACGGTGTAATTAAAAAGCCCGCCCGACTCGACGGAATCGTATAAAATCTCTGTATAGATATTGAAGGAAAAATTATGATGGTTCGTTCGTGGTCGGGGAGTTTTTTTCTTTATTTCGGCAAATGTAGTTGCTACCTTCATTTGTCTATGGATATGGACTGATCTTTGTCGAGCAAAGTAGTTTTAGTTTCATTTGAAACTTTAAAATACAGTCATCTCACCTGCCTAACCTTTTCCCAACTATGTTGGGGTTGGCCTGTAGTCAAACGGATGCAACTGAATACCAGGATTTTACGTGGAGCGATTGCTTATCTGACCTCTACAACCTACTTACTGGGTAACACAATACTCCTTGGTAAGACTTTTGGGCTTCAGACTACCCGTAAAGACTGTCAAAAGTTTACGAATGACAGCCGCGACTGCCTATCTGACCTCCACAACCCCAGTAACTGGGTAACACGATAACCGATAAGCTTAAATAAAGTTATTTTAAATTAATTTAATCGTTAAATTATATCAATATTTCAATTATGAGCAAAGTAAATATGCTAATTTAGTATGAATAATCAGTTTTATTCGTGGAAATTTGGGATTTCAAAGAGAAATAGATTAAATAGCACTTGCTGGCCCATCGTCCGTGATGTGTGCTATAGATTTAGAGCTAATGCGTTCCAGGAAGCGGCGTTAACATCATAACGATGTTACGATAGGTCATTTATTATTTATATATTATCCACTTTCCTACTCCCAAATAGCGTCTTTCAGGGAATTTCACCGGTTTACTTTAAGCAGATTGTGTTGTAGTATTTCGACAGCGACAGCGGCCGCTAATCTATACTAATATTATAAAGAGGTAAAGTTTGTGAGGTTGTAGGGGGTAACTCTGGATCTACTGAACCGATTTTGAAAATTCTTTTACCAATAGAAAGCCACATTATTTGTGTCATAGGCTATATATTATTATTATTTATATAAATGAATATCTTAGAAGATATCAGATTTAAAAAGCGGGGACGGAGCGGCTGGCGGGGTGGTACGAAGTAAAGGCTCCTTGCAAACAGGCGCGACGCGCGACGTGAATCGCGCGCAACACAAAGGCACGCCTGTTTGTACGAGCCTTAATACGTATACATATAGTACTGTAACTGTGGGAAGACTACTATACCATGCAGTAGACAAAGATGACTTCAAAGCACCCCATTTCGAACTGTACTGTACAAGTATGCACATCTTATCGAAATGTAATTATTTTGTGACAAAATTATAAAAGTCTTTTTATACTAAAAACTTTCAACTGTGAGTTCTACCTATTAGAGTTTTTGTTACACCCCCAAGGATGGGCATGTAATACTCTTTGCAAAATAATCTCTAGGTGTAAACCACATAACAGTCACTAAGATTAGACCACAGCAACATTGTTGAATGTGGGTAATACGCAATAAGGTACCAGAACCTAATTTCCTCTTTAAAAATTGCAACCATTTAACCCGTCTGCCTTCAAAGCATGAGTGATCAGGCCATCTTCTGGGCACGCTCGTACCACCATAGACCTCATCCATCGCTTTCCATCAGGCGTGTTCGAGGTCAAGAGCAGCCACATACAGCAATTTAAAAAAAAATTAAAGAAACAGAAAGCCGCAGATTTAAACTGTTTACATTTTTTTTTGCCATTATGGTTGTTGATACTTCGGCTATCTAACCAGAACAGGTACCCTAAGATTTTTCAGCACATTTGTTGACCACAGACTTCAGCATAACAAATACCAGGAGTTCATCCATTTCGTCCAGTATTTCCGTCAAACAATTCAAATGATTAGTACTCACCTAGGCGGCTGTGCAGGCGCTGCTGTCGGAATAGGTATGCAGGTGACGGGGTCAGTGACCTGCTGCATATTTTCATCCATATTCGGTTCTTTGCTCTCCGAGCCTCGTGCCGTCGTACCTAAGGGACCAACTAGATTTATATTATATTTATACTGACAGCCGCCATTTTGTTTTTCTGGCATCATCATCATCATTATATGGCAGTACATTTGTATAGTTTTTTCCCCCACACAAACGTTTTATATTGCGTTATCTAAGGTTCCGATGATGGTTCTACCTCTGCCAATGTAGTTTAAAAAAAAATACATTGAGAGACGTCGTTAGTTTAAAAGCAAAATAGACGAATCAACGTCATTTCTAATCTAAGACATTAATATTTCTTGAAATAACTACTTTCTACTAGTGAACTACATATTTACTTAAATAAATACGACAACATAGTTTAAGGATTTCTCCTGCATCGTAGGTCTACGGATTCTAATGTTGTATGTACCCACCAGAGACAAATATTTTGACCATGCATATTTGTTTGGCGGGGAGAATCCGAACCAACATGCCAGGGACACATAAAGCCAAGCAGTTGTCTGCACTATACTTCGCAGGGGCTGTACTAGATAGGTACCATAATAGTGGATAGTTGCATTCATTGGGTACTCTTCACATATTGAATTGTTAAGTTTTGGGCGCATCTATATATTTTTTATACTATGTATGTGTATACCTAATAATTTCCAAATACATATAAATTAAATTATGAACCGACAAAGACTTCCTTTGATTCCGTAGCTACTCGGTGTACCCCGAAATATACTAGCCCGACTTCGTTAGGACTATGGGCTTTTAATCATTTGAATTTTTCGCAATATTCCGAGTTATTTAGGGTTGTGTTTGCGGAGCCAAAGTTTGAATCCGTAACTAGTCGAGCTAGCTCGAAAAATACACAAAGGAAGAAAGGTATGTACACTTTAAAATTATCAACGTTATTTAGTTTTTTGGTTGTCGGTAAGTAACAGAGTAACCAATAAATACATCCACCCCTACAAATACTCTTCAACCTGTAACACTAACCCTGGCTTCGCTGTAGCCTCGTAGTGACTCCGGCCGGCAATTCCGGTTCAGGCTGCGCCCTTGGTGGATTTCGCGCCGACCGTCTTTGCCGCGGCTTCCTTAGCAACTGCTTGTAATTCTCCGCCTTTTTGGATAGGTAGTAGAATCTGTTGGGGGTTGTAGAGTATTAGTGTGACGTTGGCAGTGATTGTGTTGGCCTTCTTTGTTGTCGGCGGAGGGTCAGTGATGTATGTGACGATATAATATTATAACAAGTTTATTTCAATAATTATTCTATATAATGGTACGCACTACGACATATCAAGGTATACATTTCCAGTATAAGTTGACTTCTCATTGTACGGAATGCTTATACAAGGTGAGGTCGGCTAAAAGTGGAAATTTACATACTTATAACATATAGCTTGATATGCCGTCGTGTGTAAAAATGTGGACATGTGGTGCGTGTGTGTGGCTATATTTTCATTTTACGAATTAATAAAAAAAAACTATGGCTGAACTAAGAAAAAGCCTGTATTTCGGCTATCAACGCCAATCCCGACAAATAATAGACATGATAGCCATCAAACAGATGATGAGGATGTTGTGAGAGTAAGTACCCAAGATTTTGTAATAAATTCTTTATTTAAAAGAGTTTATTTGGGAGTTTCTTGCCCGTTCTTCTATGTAGAGATCTACGTTTTGCAATGGGCCACTAGCTTCAACTTTGAGAGACTTTATTACTACTTGACAGTTCAAAAGTGCCTGTAAATGGTTTAATTGAAATATTATAACAGCTTTGAGTTTTAGTTGAGTTTGCGTTTAGCCTTGTATGGTGATGGTAGTGCCATAAATCATTGAAGAGGTTCAATTCACTATCTATCTCTTCTATAAAAGAGTGAAAATATTTGTTGTTTTATTATTAAGTACCTAGTGCATTAATCATTCGGCGCATTAATTTACTAAGGGCTGATTTTTCAATCGACAGATAATTTTTAATTTATTCATTCATTTATTAACAAAAAATTCATCATACTGTCTTACGCCTTAATCTATTTCTCGGCTTTTTCTGTTTTATTGAGTTTTTTCTTTATGCGTCTTGTTTAGTGCAAATAAATGTATTTTCTTTAACTAAATCTCACTCTTACTGACCATCTATGACCCTGCGCTGCCAACAAACTCGCCACAGCCGGTATATAAAGAGAAATAACGCACGCATACCTGACGCAGTCTCTTACGCTCTTCCGGGGGAGGAAGGACGCGATCTGACCGAAGTTCTTGGGGTGTTGGAGGTACTTCTCTCGGAACAGCTCCCGTTCTGCCTGGGACCATACGTTCCGGAGTTGCAGCTCTTTGTGTTCTGACTCCATGTCCATACATCGTCCTGTGGAGGCAAGAATCGTTAGTTTTTCTGCTGAATCCATCCGAAAGTTGTTAGCGATAAGACCGCCCCTGGAGCCACCCTATGTAAAATTTCTAAATTTACCTATGTCTGTAATTTATATGGTGAACATAATAAAGAGTTATTCTATTCTGAATCTAAGTCTCAGACCAATTTTAAAAAATAATAATAATAATTCATCGTGGTCCTAGAGACTGAACAGAACATATATGTACATCAGTTGAAAAATTGTTGCAAGACTTTATTATTATATCAGATTCTGAATTCAGGAGAAAGAAAGAACAACATTCTTTGCGTCATGTTTACCGCAAACAAACGTATTTTATTTCTTTCTCTTCTTTCTAATGTTCCGTTAAGACTACTTATTAAAATATACTAGTGAGCATCAAGAGTTAAAAAAAACTGGCCAACTGTGAGTCGGACTCGCACACGAAGGGTTCCGTCCACAAGGCAAAAACGCCGAAAAAAACACGTTTGTTGTATGGGAGCCCCCTTAAATATTTATTTTTACATTTTAGATTTTTAGTAATTGTTGTTATAGAGGCAACAGAAATACATCATCTTTGGAAATTTCAACTTTCTAGCCATCACAGTTCATGAGATACAGCCCGGTGACAGACAGACAGACGGACAGTGGAGTCTTAGTAATAGGATCCCATTTTTACCCTTTGGGTACGGAACCCTAAAAATAGGAGGCAATTATTACCGGTTTTAGGTTACATGGAACTGATAACATAGCTGGTAAAAAGTTGGTGTACTGTAACACCTATGCCGTTCCTTTCGGGTATGTGTGAAAATATGTGGTTTGATCACATTAGTTCTCAAACTTAATTCACTTCACACATCTTTATAAGAAGGAGCATTCAGGGAAACTTCAATTGGAAATTCGACTACATATTTAACGAAAGGTTCTCACTATTGGTGTCAATATAAATGGGCGTGGCGTCGCTGGGGTCCCGCAGTAGCGGCGGCACCACGGTCAGGGACCTCATCTTCTTGTCCTCGTGCTCTTGTTCGTGCAAGCCGTCGGCGATCTCTTCGAGTTCCGCCTCCGACTTCACGCGGGCTCCGAGTCTGTTGAACCGCTCTCGCTCTTCGCGTTGCTTTCGCAGTTCGGGGAAGACCTGGAAAAAGGAAATTGGTTTCAATGCAAACACTGTCTCTCTTGTTAAGAATTCTCAAAAGATTCGTACTTATATGATAAATGATTTTAATTTTGTAAGTAGGTTTGCAAAAACACTTTTACACGTCAATCATATATTTTTTAAACTATATGAGGTTGGCGTTTCCTATCTGACTACTCTGAGAAGAAAGGCCGAAACAAACTCAGAGGTCATAGTCTCTTTTAAAGTCCAGACATAATCTTGGTCAGGTTATATGAAGACCATGTAGGTCTGAGATGGTCTTTTGAGGAAAGAACCACACAGATTGAGAGGACCTGTCCAGTCAGTGCACGCATTTGTCAGAAATCGTGCAGCTCAACTCAAGACTTAAGGAGCTACGTAGCTGTACCTACGTACTGTAGCTACGTAGGTGTTGGTCAACATTTTCTCTAATATTGTGTCACCATTTAAGTTTAGGCCGTGAAGTTATATTAATAGTGCTGGGGGGTTTGTTGAGCCACTTCTTCTTTCCAGCGAAAGCACTAGGAAGTGGTGAAGGGCGGGAGTTTTGGGAGACTGTCATATGTAATGTTGACGCTGAAAAAACAAGTGTTTCTCAGCCTAATTTGAATAAATGATACGACTGCAACTTCGTGTAATATTAATATTTTGCATAAATTAATTATATAATAACAATATCTGAAGACGATGCATCTAAAATAAAATTACTATACCACAATAGGTAAAACAATTAAAAATTGAAACCATGACATACAAATTAATTATCTGATAGATAAATGGTGCTCACATATTTACAAACATGGTAAAAGTAAACTATTTTCATTTGAATAAAAAAAAATTATAAGTAATAAGTCAGGGTGCGAGTTAATCGTGTGAGTCATCGTGAGGAAACCTGAATTTATAGTTAACTAGCAGCGCCCCACCGTGACGATCCCATGGGAATATCGGAATAAAAACTATCCTACATTCTTTTCCGGGACTCAAACTATCTCTATACCAAATTTCATCTAAATCGGTTCAGCGGTTTAAGCGTGAAGATGTAACAGACAGACACACTTTCGCATTTACAATATTAGGATGGATAAGGTCTGGAATCGCCAACCCGTATTGAGCAAGCGTGTTGATCAATGCTCGTGTTGTTCTCTGTTCGAGAACCTCTTCGTATGTCTAATATTTATTATTATTATATCTCTTGACATACCTTTTCAAAGAACTCTCTATTCCGTGCGTCTTTCGCCTTCCTCTTCTGTCCCTGTTCTATCCTCTCCACTCTTCTCAACCACTCGGCGGCTCGTCTACTGTATGCTTCCGCTAACGCATCCTCGCGCTGAAAACAAGAAATCAAAGGTTAAGAAAACTTCATGTAGGTGGGTAAAAGCGTTTTTATTTAAACAATCCTATTGCACCGACCCCAAATAAATTGGAGCTAGAATAGAAATTTAAAAAAAACTGATTTCACTAGCATTTAATTTGACGGTTCTTCGCGGATAGTAATAATATTGACTGGAACTGCTATAAGGGTCTGCAGCCAGTCCTTTTGGGAACTAGATTAGGGTTTGCATTTTAATTGAAATTTCTCCACAGAACCTATTGGGCATTATCGACAATCTCAGATAGGGCCAGCTGTCAGACTTCAGCCTTCCAACTACATGACTGATCGACTTCCACAGATACTTGACATCGTTTGACAACCGGTCGCAAGTGCTCTCTAAGGGTGTGTACATAAAGACGCGGGTTCCCGGTAAAGACAAGCCGGTACCGATCAGTGCGGGTAAAATATCCCTGTTATTAACTTATGCGCTCACACATAAACAGGTAAAACATTGCGACAGTTTTTTTCCGTAAATCAACCTGCAGCACAATTTATTTATGTAAGCACCCTTAGGGGCCGTCTCCACGAGCGAGAGAAACGCGGCGATAGTCTCGCCGTGCCATCAAATTTTCGCCGCGATGATATCGCCGTATGGAGACACGTCCTAAGAGAGTGTATAGACATACGTGGCACGACGATAATATCGCCGCGATTCTCTCGCTCGTGGAGACGGCCCCTTGGGCACAGGAGAACGTCCTACTAATGGTCAGCTATTATATCTTTGGACTGGCTAGAGCAAGTGCAGTGTAACTTCGCAGATCAATCGATTGGGGCAGAGTACCTACTTCTACCTTTTCTATAATGTTGGTCTTTCTAAATTTAAAATATTATAAAAGCATACCTTTTCCGCCTCAAGTTTGAGCCTCCGTATGTGTTCCGCTAACCGTTTCCGAAACGTTCGATGCCGCCTGATGTTCTCGTGGTAGACCTCAGTATCCTGCGGCTGGTTGTACAGCGGGTACAGCACGGGCGGACCCAGGTGCGACACTACTGCGTGCGCTGATGACGCCTGCTGGTACAAGGACTTATCACAAATAGTTCGATGAACTTGGTAAAACAAAGATACACTGCAGAATGAAAGGGTTGAACAAATCACGGATGCCTTTTAAAAACACAGGTTCTAAAATGCTGATCAACACAAAAATTCGTTCTTTGACAGTTATCAAACTCACACTACGGTACGGTAGGTACTCGTAAATAAACTAGTAAGTAGTAGTTACGCAAATATTTTTCTGACAATGCTGTGGGTAACAAGAAAAAGTTAGTGTAACATTACATATCGTTTCTTGATAGCAAGTCAATAGCAATTACACATTGTTAATAGTAGCAAACTGACAATATTTTTAATTTGCTAATGTTTTAAAATGATAATATAGTTTAGATGTTTTTATTTATGTATTTAAATAAGTAATCATTTATTGTAATAGAAGCAAATTTAATAAATCAAAGAAATAATACTGACTTTATAAATAGGTAAGTGATTTTTTAAAGTTTTTTTTGTATAGAATAGTGTGATATGATTCAATTAATTTAGTTTTTTCCCAACAATATTGAGGTCGGCTGCCAGTCTAAATGGATGCAGCTGAATTTTACATGGATCGACTGCCTATCTGACCTTCACAACCCAGTAACTGGGTAACACGATCGATACCCCTTGGCGAGCCAAGGTGTATCGTGTTTGGGCTTCTGAGTTCTGACTGCCCGTGATTAAATGTTCAGACAGCCAATCATAACAGTAAACATGAGTTTGAGTCTTGTTGTGTTGATAGGTTCCAGAAACTGGGGCCAAGTCTATTTTGAACAAAATAAAAAGGTATGGTGCTTAACCCTTTCGTTCTGAGAATGTACAGTTTATATGTATAAATACACTTGCTACAATACATTTAGAATGATACTAGACTGCAGAAATATTTGAGCACCTAATATTTGGAGCTTTAAAGCGCTGAAACTGCTGTAAACATGAACTTTCCATAATTCTATATATATAACACATAATATTATAAAAAAAATGTTCTACAATTACTAAACCTTTATACTAGGGATTGTCATGGTATTGTATAGAAATTGCTAGAGCAGTTTTTCTAGAACTACTAAGATTTAGGTAAACATTTAAGCATGCAGCAGCGTCAATAGTATTTCAAGATCAAGGTCACAGCAGTTTTTCTAGGTGTATTGGCTAGTTTCACAGACATTTCTGCAGAGTTATACTATACATAAGTATGAAAATATTTGATGTAAAAGTACGAAAACTTTACAACTAAATATGAATATATACACCTACATAAAACCAAATACCCGCATGCCTTATTTTAATCAAAATCTAACATTGAAAATCCATATAGATTTGAAAAAATCTACCATATTTTTATATCTACCAAAAATGAAAATGGATAGTCTACAAATATTAATATTCTTAGTACTTATAATAGTTTATAAAACAAATTATAAATACCATTTGCCGCTTATTATCCATGCTGATCTGGGAAGGAAAAAAAACATAAAATGTATCAGACTATTGGTCCCGTGCAAATCAATAATGAGAAACAGAATAAAAATAACATCAATATTATTATAAGTGTCAAATAAATAAACAGGCACATAATATATATTTTGTTGTCTATTTTTGCACTATTTTTAATATAAATATAATTAAAACTGTCATCAGAAATAATACCTATCCTAGCTATCCTATTCATATTACAGTTTAAAGGCTCCTTCAAACAGGTGCGACACGACACACGACACAAAGGCACCGCAAGTCGCACAACGAACGGTGCCTTTGTGTCGCGCGCGATTATATCGCATGTCGCGCCTGTTTGTAGGAGCCTTAAAAAGTATCAACCAAAGTACCTATGAATATTCTATTACAAATCCTTACCAAGAATTAGTCACTACTTTAGATCCTTTACTGAAAAGGAGAAGAGTCCCTTTCCAACCCCTATTTACCCCTACCAAATGTTATTAATCGTAGTTTTGTCCGAGCAAACTAAATTTGCATATGTCTAACCTATCCCTATTGTCGTTAGCTGTGGTTACCGTTGCCCATCGTAGTTTATTGGCTACAATTCTTGGCGTAAGTATCTGTCACCGTATGATTGTGAACACCGTAATCTGTCACCGTATGATTGTGAACACCGTAATCTATCTCGCGAGATTGCAAACTGTCGACAAATTGTGAACTGTACCACAATGGCGAAGGTTCTATACAACTTGATTCCTACCGGCTTCCCTTTGAAAAATGGCACAGTCAGTATTCTATAGACAAATAATATAATCATATTAAAGATATCTACTCCGGCTTACCTCTTACAAAAATTGACCGTTCGCTACTGCTGTGCCATCCTGCTTAGAATATAACGTATTCATTTTCGATAGTTTATAATCTATCCATGTCAAATTGTGAACGAACATGCAGTTACCCACAAGTTCATAAGCTGTCCGATTTATCACCCGTAAAATTGTGAACAGTACCTGATTTATCGGCCTTGTCAGCCAGGGCACCCCGACCAAATAGGTTAGGTTAAAATTGTGACCATCAAATGCGCGCGAGCCAAACGAGCGCTACCTCCAAGTTGGTCGCAGTCACTTTGGCAATTTAGTATAAGCGCAAGGTGCGATCCGTCGCATGCATGTTTGATAGATACCAGTTCACAATTTGTCGGTTTGCCATGGACAGATTATAAACTATCGACAAATAATGCGATAAATTATAAATGGTTTGTTTCAGTTAACAATTTTTCAATAGTTTATGATCTCGTGATGTAGATTATAAACTAACGATGTAGATAATTATACGCTGACATATCTCATCATCTGCCCAGCCTTTTCCCAACATGTTGGGGTCGGCTTCCAGTCTAACCGGATGCAGCTGAATACCAGTATTTTACATGGAGCGACTGCCTATCTGACCTCCACAACCCAGTTACTGGGTAATACGATACCCCTTGGTAAGACTGGTTGTTAGACTTTAGGGCTTCTGACTACCCGTAACGACTGTCAAATACGTTGGACATATCTACTCCAATGTATTGTAGACAATAGTAGGCAGTTGAGCAGTAAGTTCCTGGGTAAAACCCCAGGAAATCGAATCCTATATCCTAACAATATATCGTGTTCTCGACATTCACAGGTAAAAGCAACTGATACACTATGTAGTTTTTACATCCCGGCATGAGCATGGAATGTAGATAGCTATTTACAACAGGTACATTAATGAGTATTAATTAATCATTAGTTTTACGGAGTATTTAGCAGGTTTGATTAACTTTTCAAACTATTCTATGTTGTTTGAAATAATAGACGACTAATTAAAGGGACATCGTCTAAACATTAGCCAAGCTTCTTCTACACTACTTTTAGTTGTAAGAAGGAACAGTTAAAATAGTATGTTGCTAATTTCTTACATCAGTCTTTTATTTTTTATGTGTTTTTATGTGTTGTATTGTGTGTCTAAAAGACAGTCACGAGTCTGTGCTAAATAAATGTAGTATGTTTCTTTCTTTATATTTTTCTCTCTATTTGTAGGGGGCCACTTAAGATTTAGGAGGTCTAATAAACAAAAATAGTTTGTCAGTTAATTTAGTACTTATACGAAGTTTATTCAGTGCACTTTATATTTATATCCCATTTTTTTTTAAATGGCCAAGTGCGAGTCGGACTCGCACGCGAAAGGTTCCGTGCCACAAGGCAAAAACGCCGAAAAAACACGTTTGTTGTATGGGAGCCTTCCTTAAATATTTATTTTATTCTGTTTTTAGTATTTGTTGTTATAGCGGCAACAGAAATACATCATCTGTGAAAATTTCAACTGTCTAGCTATCACGGTTCATGAGATACAGCCTGGTGACAGACGGACAGTGGAGTCTTAGTAATAGGGTCCCGTTTTTACCCTTTGGGTACGGAACCCTAAAAAAAAACCTTTCTAGAGAAGAATATATTATCCTTTCCCTACTACCCCTACTGAAACTGTTACTCTTCTAGCACCGTTCCTTTTCCCTAAAAAAAAGTCAAACGAACAGCAAAAAATATCCGCAAAACCATATTATCTCTCCTACCATGAGTTGTTAATCGATTATTATGGGGTCATTATTATGATGTGTCGAGCTCATGAATAAATGAAATTCTCTCTTAGACAGATATGATAATGGGTGTAACTACAATGATATGAACCTTTTTCCTGTTTTCTGCGTACACGCACTGCGCTAAACTTCTGTGTCTCGGTACTGTCTCTTCTGGCTCTTCTGCCCGAGCAGGCTTTGAGGCAGTCTGTTCTAACTCTTCTTGCTTCTTCTTTAACTTTGATAGCGTTGACTCTGATAACGCCATTTCTCTGTCCACCTGTGGATGTGAAGGGATGGAGTTAGATTAAGATCATCATTAGCAGAATTCAATCTTACAAATATAATTTAATTCATTGAGAAAGAAAGGCTCGGAATCCAATCTAACCAGCACTCTAATTGCATAACACACTATCACAGTCACAATCTGAATCACCTGTCCCTGGAAATGTACATGTGCTTGTTAGTACTGAGGAAGATGTGGTCAAAGTTGTGAGTCGACAAGAGATGCTGGGTTATTCATAAGTTGTAGATGGGCCCGTACCCCGTAAAATTGGATTCCGAGCCTTTGCTCGGAATCCAACCTAACCAGCACTCTAATTGCATAACACACTATCACAGTCACAATCTGAATCATTTAGAAGGATATTACTTATCCATTGCTTCAGATGTCAATAAAATTTGTCTGCTCAATAACGTAAATAACGCAATGAATGTTGTTGAACTGTCAATATTTAAGCCATTGCTACTGTCCAAGTTCAAAGCCATATCCGTGGAATAAAATTGACATCTGACAGTTCTAGTATGGAAAACCTGTCAAAATTCAAAATGTATGCTCAGGATAAAACTTTTCTAGGTATAAAAGTTTGTTGTAATTCGCCCTTAGTGTTACGTGTTACGCAATCACCCCGCAGATTTATTCTTTTTGCAGTCTGAAGGCTCCTACAAACAGGCGCGACACGCGATATAATCGCACGCGACACAAAGGCACCGCTCGTTGCGCGACTTGCGGTGCCTTTGTGTCGCGCGCGATTTTATCGCGTGTCGCGCCTGTTTAAAGGAGCCTTTACGCTCTGAACTTATAATTCATCATGTTAGGTTACTAGTTTAGAATGAGGATGATGTTTCACTAAACTTGAGAGTTGTTGTAGCAGTAGACTGCCAGTATTATGAATAGAGCTGATTAGCCCTCGTACGTGGATCCACGCGAGGTAAAATAGCTTTTTAATTGTTTCTGTAATTATGGCATTTAACCGGTTAATTGGTGGTAGCCTTTCCAAATTCAGGCGATAGAGTGCTGCACCTGACCTCAATCATATGGAGAATTTGAGGGCCACCAGCACCAGTTGAAAGGCTCCCACTATCACCAGTTGAAACCAGTGAGACTGGAAACTGCCTCAACCCAACCAGACACTGACGAATTTCAGTATTTTCCTGGGGGCCAGTTTCCTTCAATTCTTTCTAGTATTTCTATAGTGTGTACATACCTTGGATATTTGTTGTAATAAGTCATCCTTAGTGGTTCTGAAGCTCTGGTCCTCCATCGTGGGTTCTGATGGTGGATTAGGAGATAGTACTTCAACTGTACTGTACTGGTTCACCGGTTCCTGGAAATTAACCACAAAGTAATGTCAAAGCAAGAGTACAATAAATTAACTAGTTTTATCTAAAATTTCAGCCCTTTATATCAACCGCTTTTGTATGTAAAGGAATCTCAACTTTTAGAGGGTAAATGATGCAGGTGGCAAAAAAGACGTCCAGACTCATTATGCCTCCCCTTGGTTACGACGCAAAATCTTGTTTTTTTTATTCCATTCTCCTCTGTCAGATACTAAAATCACTTTATCTAACCGGGGATCGAACCCAGGACTCATAATCGGCAGTCTCGATCGATACGAGAGGCCATTGAGAACTAAAGAATTAAGATACTGACCCTAGTATCAACTCTAAGCGGCTGATGATGTGGCAGCGGCGTCCGATCAGCTGTGAGCCTGATCTTCTTGAAAGGCGGAGGGTCTGCGGGGGGCGGGTGATGCGCGGCGGGCGCGGGCGGAGGGAGGTAGGCTGCGCCGAGTAGCGACACGCGCCCCCCGCGGTACTCGCCCGCGCCCACCGCGCCCGCGCCCACTGCGCCCACGCCGCCGACCGAGCCGACCGCGCCACCGCCGCGGACGTAGCTACTGTCCCTGGAAATGTACATGTGCTTGTTAGTACCTACTGAGGAAGATGTGGTCAAAGTTGAGAGGCGACAAGAGATGCTGGGTTATTCATAAGTTAAAGATGGGCCCGTAATGTTTGGAACTTGGAAGTAACGTCCACATTAACAAGTTCTCTTATAGAGACACAGCTTAAGTGTGATGCTGTCGGGTTTCCGTCAAACCAGAAAAACAGATGTTGGCATATTCAAACGTGGGAACACAGTCTGCCGCAAAGGCAGCTCAAAGATTCATGACCTAGAAAATATGATGCGTGAGCGTAAAGTTGGCAGTATTTTTTCTGTAAGTAATCTGTATTATGAAGCTCCCTTCGCCTTCCGTCAACTGACAATACTGTATACTGATTCTAACACCTTTTACTATCAAGATAGTACCTACATGTTACAACTACCAAACGCCCCAAATAATACTGATAAGAATACTTTCATACAGTTGGAATAATAATAACGACCGACACAAAAAGCGGTTGCAGCAACAGCTGGCGTATACGCATTGTGTAAATCCGAAGGCGCGGGGGGGGGGCAGACTGCGCGCGGCGCAACGCGCAAGGGGTGCATGCAGACAAAGGACTGGACTACTAATCATTAGCTGAACCGTCCATTAAGTCGATTAGAAGCACGGAAATGGCCCGAGGCTAGTGCCAGGGTGAGGATAGGAACCCTCCGAACCTTTGTTTCTAATAGAATTTCAAGTAAAATGGTCAGTTGTGTATGATTTAAAAATGCTATAAAAGTATTTAGAATTAAATAAAGTTTAGGTTTAGGAACTCTATTATAGATATTTTTTGGACTTAATTTTATCCAGAGCCAACACTATCCATGACAATACTGGTCATGAACTCAAATCATTAAAAACTACTAACTATCAGATATACTTAGCTACTAAAAATGGATTAAGACAGGTAGGATGATCGCTGCATCAATATAATGTAAGTCCGGGTCCCGTTTTTCGCATGTCTGCTTTGGTGTGGTAATAATATACCTCCTTGTTGGGATGCCTTTAAATGTCAACCGTCAACGACCTCATTACCAAATTGTTACACGCTTAGCTCAACAGATGGCAGGCGTAGCGCCATTTTTAGAGTGCCTTTCAAAGTCAGTCATGATTATTTATGTATTTTTAATATTATTTACAGCTATACTCACATATGTTTAAACACCTATATTAGGCTAAATTATTTGTAATTCGTCGTTAGTCCTCTGCCACTACGCAGGGATAAAAAAATACGCAATTTTACCATTTCAGTAACGGAAAGGTCTCTCACCGACCATAATACAGCCCCATTCTAATTGCAATATTTATAAAACTGTTCACTATTATCAAAAGTAGAGTACATATTCGTAAATGTAATTTTACTCTATTCTATTTTTTCTTTTGAGATTTTTTAACTTTTATTCAAGTAGCGTTTGACATTGGTTGTCAATATGAGTATGACACTCACTTTATTTTTAAACACAAGCAAAACAAAGGTCAATGATCGTATACAGCCTAGATAAAAACTAATTTAAAAATTGAGTTGCAAGATTCCATCCAAACAAACAGTTACATACACAGCAAGTTAAATAAAAGCTTGTAAAAAAATAGGTAAGTACCTACTTCATAAGTTTTATTTTCACACCGAATCACATTCCGTAATTCCAATCCAAACAGTGTAAAACTAAAAAGTTACCAGTTACCACAAACATTCCGTGTTACACATAAAAAAAAAACGTGAGTGTAGATCTACACTGACGCAGTATTCATGTTTTAAAGTTATATCTACATAATATTAAGTTTAAAACATGAATGCTAATAAACTTTCACCAAACTAAATAAGAGGTGACGTAATAAATATGGCGAGTTGTGAAAATAATGCGTATTGTTAGTAATCTGTGGCCGATCACATGCCGCGACGAGAAGGTCAAGGTTGCGCGCGGGGCGGGGGGGCTAACTGTAGCCGTGGCAGGGTCGCGCCGTTACAGAAATAAGTTTACTTCACTTGAGATTCATATTTTACATGTAACTTGTTTGGTCTTAGCATTAAAACTATTTTCGTTTTTGTCTTTTATGAAGTCTGTACAACTGTGTACGTCTGCATTTTGTTGAGTTCCAGAAACTCAACGTTGCCTAGTCTTTAAATTTTTACTATCGCTGTCTCAACAAATATAATTTAAGCGACTCAAAAAAATTGTTCAAGTTTTACATGTAAGAATGCGACAAAAGATCATTGAACAAAAACCGCTAAGTATTTACATTTGAACCTTATTTAAACATAATATAGGTCATAATCATAAGTTTTATTTATCTGAAATCAGGATGAATCCAGCGCGATAAGGATTTTCCTAGGTTGCTCCCAATACCACGTGAGCTATACTATAATGCTACAAATACCAGTCAACATGCCTTAGATCGAATGGCTATAGCAAAACCACGCAGTTAAAACCGAGACGCTATTGATGCTAATAAGAAATACCAGTCCATCGCCCACGAACAACAGTATAAAATCAAGAAACCAGTTTGTATTATAAGTTAAAGTCTTCAGTAAAACTGTTAAAACTTAAGCTGGATAGTTGCAACGTTGAACTTTTATACCAGAGAGCCACGAAATCCTGGCGGAATTCCGCGGAATCCAATCTCATCCTGTGCCACAAAAAGTAAGCTAATGCTATAGAAGTATAGACAGACAGTGAATGACGTAACCACGATGGCGATACGCGACAATACGGCCGCGTCTGTATTTAGCGCGCCACGTTGGCCCACCACGTGGTGGCCGGGCCGCGACGCGCGCTGAATAATAATAAAAAAATAAACATTGAACCGAACGCGCCCGCCAACAGGGCTGCCAACATCATGAGAATGTCACGTATTTGCTACGTAGAGACTTGATTAAAGTAGTTCTATGATTAGTAGATCTTCTAAGTTCTATGCCTTGCTTTGTGATTTTCTTTCCATTCCGCTTCAAACACGTCATCGTACGACATTTTGAGACTAAGTAAATGCCCACTCACACCCAGTCCGTTGCCCGGGTCTTATTCTGGGTTATCGCTTTAATTAAAAACCTCACTAATTAATAAGAGTCGTACTTTGTAAGTTTGTAACATATTAAATTATACTAAATCAGATAGGTATTTTCCTTTATCTTTATTCAGTTAGATCATTAGGATTAACAAAAAAAAATCTGTAGATAAGCCAACAACTATTGTACCAATTGTTTATCACATGACTAATGCAGGAAATAACGCATTATGTTGCCAAGTCATCCTACAGTAATTCAGCAATTTTTCCGAGAAATAATAACAGGTAAGGAATATTTAAACTGTCAGAAAAGATTACCTGGCAACACACACACGGTCGTGGCCTGGCCACAGTGGCCACTCGTGCTCGTGGCCGTGCGTTCACCCACCGTAAAATGGCAATAAAATTAAGCAAAAACAATAATTTTATTAAAACACCTGCTTTACGACGACCACGGACGAAGGTGATTGAGCTCAACCATCGCGTGCGTCTTGTTATTTTTACAGTTTTGCGTCAAAAACATTTTTTAATTCGCAGGAGGTGGAACTAATATCAGATTTCCCACGTTTTTATTGTTTATATTGGTAGCATTGATTCATTTCTTGATTATTTTATTGCCCGGATTGTTAAGTTATCAACAATCATGTATTTATTCAAAACAAAAAATTTATCGACAAAAACAAAAGTAACTGCTGCAGTTCTTAACGACGCGCGACGGAAAAAGGAGGATTTGTGTTATTGTTCCAAATGGACCTGCAGCATTCTCTCTAAGAGCTAAGGAAAAGCACTGACTGAACATTGTTTACAGAAAGAAATCTGTCGAAAAAAACTAATCTGCGATTCTCCATCAATATAGAGAACTTATATCTCATTTGTTTCAAGTGAGTAATGCAGGTGTTATTGCTAAAAATATAGCCGAGTAAATTGCATGTGAATGATATTATTTGTCGGTTGCCGGGCTATTTCTAACACCTTTCATAATATCAGGCCGGTTGGACCAGGTCCAGATGTTTGTTTTCAATAAAGGCTCCTGCAAACAGGCGCGACGCGCGACGCGAATTATTGCGCGCGACGCGAATTATTGCGCGCGACACAAAGGCATCGCTCGTTGCGCGACTTGCGGTGCCTTTGTGTCGCGTGCGATTTTATCGCGTGTCGCGGCTGTTTGAAGGAGCCTTAAGAATGCACGCTTGTTAACCATCATTTTTTGACTGCTATAGATTTTTAAAGAGACATTAAGGGCGGAATGAATAGAAGTAGAAGAACAGAGGGTATAGAATAGAATACTAAAGATCTTTAGAAAATGTTGGATTTGTACTTTTGCTTTGTAACAAACAGTCATTTGCATAGACGAGAAATACTTAGACGCGGTTACTAGGTATGTATTTGTTTGGTTATTATTTTTGGATACCATCACCCAAAATTCACTCTATATAAGTTTATGGGTGATGTTATGCATCGCCATTAACGTAAACTTGGAAAGTTCAACCTGTTTACGTAGACAGGGTGAATTTTCCAAGTTTGCGTTGATAGCCAAATCTGAAACTACATATTATAATAAATAGCGCATAGACAGACTTCTTTGAGACTTTTATGTGCTATTTTTTACAATTTCGGATTTGGGTACGTACTTTAACGATAAACTTGAAAATCTATTAAAGAAATTTGACAGATTGTAGTAACTTGATGTGCTGGCGTCTGTACCTACATTTAAGTTAAGGCTTAATCCGATTATTACAAAACTAAGATTTATCACAAATAAAACAATTGTTCTTGTTCGCACGGTGAAATCTGAATCCGTTTTCTTGTTTCAAAGTATAATGAACCTCATTTTATGGTGTTTCAGTTTATTTTTGCTTGTAGGTTTGTGAAGAAATCTCAATTATTAAGAGTATGTATTGTGCAAAAACATTGTAATCGCTTCCCATGGCGGGTATTGTGATATTGTCGGGCATTACATCTCAAAGACTGCAATGAACTTCAGGGTTGCACAAAATGATTTAATCATCAAATTTCTGCTTTTTGCTTTGACTTTATCAGATATATTAATCATTAACTACGTTTAGCGCTAAATTCAGTATATGATTCTAGACCCCCTAGCTAGAGTATACATTTTTAGTCAGTTATAAGAAAAAATCGCTGTGTCACACGTACACGGTCTAAATGTATGGAACAGCTTTTTTTAAATAACTGATTAAGGCCAGGATCTTCGAGCGTAGTAGGCATTTAGCGTTACCTTCGTCCTCGCGTGGCAAATGCCGCGAAAGCGCAGTTCGAATGAACTCGCTGACCCCTGTCACGGTTATTTTTATAAGTAATAGTATTGTGAATCGGCCCTATTCTTGAAATATAGGGCTGCTCGTCTACAGTATTTTAATTTCATCATCCTACTTTAGTTTCTTTCTAGTTTTGTGATTGTAAATATTATATTTTTAACCGACTTCAAAAAAGGCGGAGGTTCTCAATTCGGATATTTCTATTTTTTTTTATGTATGTTAGGGGGGGCATAACTCCATCGTAAATAGACAGATCTGCAATTTTTTTTTTGAAGTGAAAACTTCTTTAGCATCGTTGTGATGTGATTTGAAAATTTTATGAAACGAAAAAGCAACAGTAAAAAGAGACATGAGATTTAACGTGGGAGAAAATGAGATAGGAAGCATTATACAGTGTTTTTGTTTTTTATTATTACAAATGACATCACATTTAATCCTATGCTACTAATTTGTGGTGATGATGATGATGAGGATGATGGTGATGGCGATGGCGATGGTGATGGTGATGGTGATGGCGATGATGGTGATGGCGATGGTGATGGTGATGGCGATGATGATGATGGTGATGCGTTGGTGATGGTGATGGCGATAGTGATGGCGATGGTGATGGCGATGTTGATGATGGTGATGGCGATGGTGATGGCGATGGTGGTGGCGATGGTGATGGCGATGATGATGATGGTGATGCGATGGTGATGGTGATGGCGATGTTGATGATGGCGATGGTGATGGTGATGGCGATGGTGATGGCGATGGCGATGGTGATGGCGATGGCGATGGTGATGGTGAAGGATGGATGGAATGATGGATGGATGGATGGATGGATGGATGTTCTTTCGCATCGTTGTGATTTGAAAGTTTATGAAACGAAAAAGCGACAGTAAAAAGAGACATGTAAATTCATAAGATTTAACGTGGGAGAAAATGAGATAGGAAGCATTATACAGTGTTTTTGAAGGTTTCATTTCTACCACGTGTGAATTGCACACATGCTGTTTTTTTTATTTTTGTAAAGATCTGATGATGACTTTCAGAGACAAACAACGGAACTCTTCAATAAATGCCAGCAAATCAACCGCGATTGCTGCTATAGCATATGTAATCGCAATCACACAACATAACATCACGCCTGTACCCTTCAAAGGGTAAAGCAGATGTGTTCAATAGCTTTGTTACTGATATTCACATAGCAAGTAGTGATATATGAATTTGTTTGGGGTAGGTAAGTACAACTAAAAAGTGAAAAATAAAAACTTTTTTACAAAAAAAAAACCGACTTCCAAAAAAAAAAACACTACAAAGTGAAAAATAACTTTAGTTTCGAAAGTCGGTGTCAAAAAATGAAAATTTATATTCTTCACGTTGTAGTGTTTTTTTTTTTTGAGTCGGTTGTTTTTTTTGTAAAACAGTTTTTTTGGTTGCTTGAATTCGTCAATAAGTTTTTTTAATTAAATCTACTAATCAAAAACACCACAATACGTATTTTTATTGAACTCTTCCTATTTCATTCTCAACGAATTTCATATTTTTAAATAAAAAAACAGCAAGTGTGCAATTCACACGTGGTAGAAGTGAAACCTTCAAAAACACTGTATAATGCTTCCTATCTCATTTTCTCCCACGTTAAATCTTATGAATTTACATGGTCTCTTTTTACTGTCGCTTTTTCGTTTCATAAACTTTCAAATCACAACGATGCTAAAGAACATCCATCCATCCGTCCATCCATCCATCCATCCATCACCATCACCATCGCCATCGCCATCACCATCGCCATCGCCCTCGCCATCGCCATCACCATCTCCATCGCCATCACCATCATCATCATCGCCATCGCCATCACCATCGCCATCACCATCGCCATAACCATCGCCATCGCCATCACCATCACCATCATCATCATCGCCATCGCCATCACCATCGCCATCACCATCATCATCATCGCCATCACCATCGCTATCGCCACCACCATCGCCATCGCCATCACCATCGCCATCGCCATCACCATCACCATCGCCATCACCATCGCCATCATCATCGCCATCACCATCGCCATCACCATCGCCATCGCCATCGCCAATACCATCACCATCATCATCACAAATTAGTAGCATAGGATTAAATGTGATGTCATTTGTAATAATAAAAAACAAAAACACTGTATAATGCTTCCTATCTCATTTTCTCCCACGTTAAATCTTATGTCTCTTTTTACTGTAGCTTTTTCTACTGTAGCTTATTCGTTTCATAAAATTTTCAAATCACAATAATGCTAAAGAAGTTTTCACTTCAAAAAATATAATATTTTACCTATACAATCACAAAACTAGAAACACAAACTCAAAAAACTCAAATTTTGCAATTGAATATAAACCTTATTCCTTTGTAGTAAAGTTGAAAATCTATTACAGATATTACGATAATTGTAAATTTATAGTACCGACCTGCTACTGCTAGTACTGTGACGAAAGCAAGAGAACCTATACAACTACAATATTATTCTGTCGCGTCGTCTTATAAGTGGGTAGTTATAAATACGTAGAAAAATAATAATCAAACTTACCTTATTTTTTTTTAAGCTTTGCGGTTCAATGCTGAACGTTTTTTTTTCTTTCTTCTGTTTTTATTCCCCATAATTTAATCTTAATTATCACTATATATTACAACTATATTATAACAAACTAATATTTAGTTTAATTATTAATACTAGAACCTAAACAATATTTACAGACAGATTTTTGAAACTAATACACAAACACGGAAATTAACTAACAATATTATAACGTATATTTCGATCGATTAGCGGGAACGCGGCGAGCCAGCAAAAGCGACACAGGTCCTACCTCGGTAACGCCCGGCGGGCTACTGAAGTGAAGCGCGCAGGCCGCCTTTTTAGATTATATCTTGTTAAGAAAATAAAAATCAGTTTTGAGAAAAATTAACCGTAGAATGTTCTACTATACATCATTGCCTATTTTTTCATATATTTTTTGCGAGTAAAAGTTAAGTCTACTTCAAATACGACTTGAAAAATGATTAAAAACTTCGCTGTTTTCGATTTGTTTGCGATTTTTTATGATCGAGTGAAGTTGTAAATATCGTGTTTTGAACCATAGAATAATCAAGAATGTTAGTTAAACTATGCCATATATTTTTTTCAGATTAAAACAAAGAATATTTGATTGTTTAATGTTGAATCAAAAATAGGTCGATTCCGAGATTTCCGAGAGTCCTGGCCTTAAAATTTTCTACGCAGGGGGTCCAGAATCGGGGTATTTCTCGAAACGCACCAACTTTTAAACGCAACCAATGAAACGTCTATCGATATTTTTTATTGCGAAACCTTCATGCTCTTCTCTGTTTCATCGTTGATGCGTTTCGAGGAATAAAATTATAATATTTTTATTTTTATTGCCTTTAACACACCTGAATGGTGCGTTTCGTGAAATACCACCAGAATCATGTACTGAATCCATGGTTACTGTTTGCGCATCGATATCCCTGACAACCTGAACCGGTATAGCATATAAGCAAAGTTAACATCAAATCAACCTGAAAAGACGAATGAAAGAATCAAGAATGCGCTGAGTAAACAAAGATGCTACGTCATCATCAGCAACAAAGATTATTGAGAATACAATACAGGTAAATATTATTAATGGCTTAAAGACCAATCATCTATAGACATATTATAAACGAAAGTCCCTTTCCGTGTCTGGTTGCGTTACCGTAATGTTCTTCTAGACTAAGCAACGGATTTTGATGCGGTTTTTACCAACATTTAGAGAATTTATTCCGAAAAGATTATGAGCATAATAATAATAATATTTAACTTACATTTTTATAAAACTCGATGCTTTGTCAATTCGTAAAAACCGTACCAAGCAGAGTTAAATGGCAATAATATAAAATTATAACCACCATTCTTAGTTCAAGGTCTCTCCACATTAAGATCACAGATGTTACATAATTCTAAAATAAAACAATCTTGATCTAAAAAGTTTGTTGAATTTTTACAATTCGTAAAATAATTACTTACATGAAAATTTAATTTTGCGAAACGGTGAACATAAATTAGCTCTGACGAAGACGTAATGCTTAAAATATAGACGACAGAAAAAAATATGTAACGCGAAAAACATAGCTGGTGTTTTTGTAAATTACAGCGGCGAACGCCCGCAGCGAGGGATGTTCATAATTTTAACAAAATATTTTCCAAGGACTTTGTTATTGGGCAACCCTAGGTAGTACAATGGTGTTGTTTCCTTATCTCGGCGCAATGTCGGTTCACATTGTTTTGCCTGTAATCTGAGTATACCATGACAGTTTAACTGAAAACGCAAGAAAACCTAGACAGCAAATGACATAATTAACGGAAGGCAAGGCACTGTTATAATCAGTGGTCGGAATAGGCGGACTATATTTACCTAAACTCCGGAGAACAGAGACAGAAAGTGGAGACTTGATTACGACGACATTTTTTTCCCCGGAATTCGGGAAAAATCATAAAAAAGTTGAAAATAAGCTTTATTGAAGATGTGTAGCTCTAATTACTCTATCAATTTTATGAATTCTATGAAAACCTTGAACGTATTTAGATCCTCGTTGAAAACGTACTCAGTCAAAAGTGAAGCGTCAAAGACGAATAAAGGCTCCTTCAAACATGCGCGACACGACACGCGACACAAAGGCACCGCAAGTCGCGCAACGAGCGCGAGCGGTGCCTTTGTGTCGCGCGCGATTATATCGCGTATCGCGCCTGTTTGTAGGAGCCTTAACTCTATTCCGACTGCATTTCTTTCTGTAGACAACACGAAGCAATTACTTGAAGTCTGTCCGTCTAGTGATTTAGATTTTACTGCATATAACGTGGCATTAGAAAAGACTATCCATTCAAGTTTAGTGCTTTTCGTAATGAAAACTTACTATAGTTACGCAAAGCAGTTTAGCTAAGGAAATTCTAACAAATACAGTTAATGAGAAAGTACAGACAGCTGCTATATAATTACGTACTTCCCGTATTAAAATACCTTAGAGAGAGAATGGGGTATCCAATTAATACAGCTGTTCGTATAAAGTGTATTTTTTATTAAATGCGTATATTTGACACGCAATAACTAGTTATCGGTCATTGTTTATCAGAAAGCACTAGTTTTGGAGTTCCTCGTAGGTACACAAATTGGCAGATAAGTTTATCAAAATTCAAGTCACTGCATTGATTTGAAACCGTATCAAGCTACATACATGTATTTTTCTAGGTTAAATTGAGGCGTCGGCTTCCAATCTAACCGGATGCAGCTGAATACCAGTATTTTACATGGAGCGACTGCCTATCTGACCTCCACAACCCAACGATACCCCTTTGATAAGACTAGTTGTCATACTTTCGGGCTATCCGTAACGACTCATTCCCGTCCCTTTCTACCTCTCTCATACCCTCCCTTACCTCTCCAAACATGACCTGTACCTCTGACCCCTCTCCTAAAAGTTAGAGGCAATGCTTCCCATGCTCGCTTGCAGATAATGGTTATGAATGACAACAAGGACGTTTGGTATTCGCAGAGGGACCGCACGTGATGCGGCCTCCACCAGTCAGACGTGACCAGACCATTAATATCTCCGTAGATACGAAAACTTTGTGGGGATTCTAGTCACTATTCAGTGGTAAAGGAGATAGTTATGCTCAAGTATTTGAGTTCATTTTTATGTTTGCAGAATTTGAGCCGAGTAATGAAAAACATAACAATGATACAGAAGTGACTTAGGAGACGCCATACTTGGCACTGGCAGTGGTTGGTGAGAACAAATAGAATAAAGAGGACTACTGATTGAAGAATTGACAGGTATAAATGCGACGATGAAGATACAGGTCCAACTTATAATAAATATAATAGTAAATAGCACAGTTGCTATAGAAGTCGTAGCACGTGCCACGTATACCGTATGGCCAATGACCAGCAACTGAATAATAGAACTCTTTCTATGTTGCAGGTCGGCTGTCACGTTCACCAACCAACCATGGTACACATGACGAAGCAAAGAACCCGTTTTAGAGCACAAAGGAAAAGACTTATTCCTCCCAAAAAAACAATAATTATGTTACGTGTAGTTTAAAAGCTTATCATACGATTGGTATTCTCAAAATAATTTCACATTTTGTGACCGCTTTTGAAGACTTGGGTCGAAGGACAAACATGTCCTTTGTAAAGGCCCTTCCCAAAATTTTGTATGCTAATGAATCGCACCTACTGGGGTTATCTCCGAATACATTACGGCCGCGCAGGTACTCACAAGAACCCCCTATTATTTTGCAAATCACTGTATTCAAAACATGCTGTTCTGAATTCAAGGAGCAAAGAATACTGCAATGAAGCAGACTGAGAATAACGACCTCCTTTACTCAGCTTTTCAAAAGACACGAATTGAATGTGACATTTTTATTCAAGTTTCTCAACTGTAGGTCACGTCAGAAAAAAATGTAACAAAAAACTATGAGAATATGTAGGATATCTCAAAAAGACGAAATCGTGTAGGTACACGAATATAAAGTGCGTAAGTATAGTAAATTGTACTTTAATTGCAGAGACACGTGAAGAAGTAGGTCGTTATTAAGACGTATCTAAAAGTAATAATAGGACCGAACTCCGAAGGTAAAACAGAAGACGGTTCTATCAATTCAAATGGTGCTAATAAGTTGAACGCTCTACCAATTTAGAGCGCTCACAAGTTGTTAATAGTCAAGAAAATTGAAGAGTCATAAGTTAACAACTCGTTTACGAATACATACTGTTAAAAGTGCTAGAGTTTTCTTCGTCGTTTTTGGAATGATTACGTCAAGAAACTCATTAGAACCTGTCACGGTTTACGATCTGTGATCTTTTTAAAGACAATGTTGGTTTGAGATATATCACTATTTACGTATATCAATATTATCAAGATTATACCAAACTATTCCAGTCTGTATTTTTATCTATGGACCAAAGTCTATTGTTGTTGTTGTCATTTTTACAGAAGTAATCCCTAAATGCGTCCTTGCTCATAAAATGCACTCATCAATCAGCCTGTTAAGCTTAGATTAGGGGAGTATCTCCCTAGGATCGTAAGTTTGTTGTCGGGGAGGGAGGTCAATATCCAGTAGAGAATCATGCCTCGTTGACTAAATGCAATGGTAAGTGAGCAAAAATCGACCCGAGTCTCCCAAAATCTTATGAGTTCTAAAGGTGTAAGCCGTTGGTCGTTTTAGGTGGGTTTCGGATTCGGAAGCTTGTTCTAAAAGTTTCTAAGGGTCATTAGTAGCAGGTGGCCGTCTGCCGGATTTAGAAATTAGAATATACCAACAGTGCAATGGTAATTAAGGGCATCCTATATTTGGGGCATTGCCGCACGGCCTTGGCCCTTGGCTTTAGAGACGCTGTTACTGGGACAGTTGGCAATCTTGCAGGTTGAGGTGGAATAGTTAGGTTCATTTATTTATTATTTATGCATTTATTACAGGCATCAAGGCCCATATAAACACATACAATCCAATATTAATATAACTTTTTGTGTTCGTGTTTAAGGCTCCTTCAAACAGGCGCGACACGATACAAGACACAAAGGCACCGCAAGTCGCGCAACGAGCTGTGCCTTTGTGTCGCGCGCGATTATATCGCGTGTCGCGCCTGTTTGTAGGAGTTTATATTTTGGCCTCAGAGCCTAGACAATGGCAATCGCTTTCAAAACGTTTCATAATTCTACAGCTTAAGCTTTTCGGTAGTTTATGTCAGTCCCAAGCATTTTTTACTTTCCATCATCGTTATCGCGGTCACTTTGTCTAAGGCCTCAGGGCCAAAACTCCTGCAAACAACGCATCGCGTGTCCACAAAAAGCAAGTTTAAAACGTCAACCAACCTGTATGATAATGCCGCTGATCCATATCCTGGCTGGTGCAGCCGCAGCTGTGCTGGCGGGTAGGGCTGTGGGGCGTAGGGAGCCGCGGGCGGCGGCCGGGGCTGCGGCGGCGCCACCACGCCCCCCGCCGCCGGCTTACCGCCGTAAGCCAGCGCGCCGCCGCCGTGCCCGTGATCCGTCTGCCCGGGCCTGGAGCAAAAGAAACAGAAAGGTAAGTAAGGGTATAAACAAGAAAGTCAAATACAGGTACAAGATTAAAGAAAAGCCCTCGGATGATTCAGGGATGCTGTTGACAATTGGTTTCATACATACACAGTTACACACATCACAAAGAGGGTGAGGACAGAATAAACATTCATTGAGCGGTGTACCTTGAGCGCTAACAAACTTGTTGACTGGCAAAGGCCAATCAGTAATTTTCTCACTACAGCATCTAAGTTTGCTGATCAGCTTTGCGATACAGTGCCAGCTATGCCAATACCAACACGACAAAGAAGATTGAAACTACAAGGTGTGGTGTAAAGAGTGACGATGATGAACCTCTGTTGAAATCGTGTTTGGCGTGCAGCAGTTCTCGACTAACATTGCACGTGAGTTCACGTGACGGTTGATAGAATGAGTAATGGTAATGCAGGGACAGGGTACCAACTACTAACCGAATAAAAGACAAATGCAGTCGAACTTCTCAAATAATAAATTGTCAGTCATCGAATACAGCAGTTTTTTGTACTGTTCCGTTTTTTGTTCACACATTGACCATAGAAAAAGTATAAAAGAAAACATTGTAACCACAACGTGTTGTCAAGACATCGAAGACTTTCCCTTTCCCATCGAAAAAAACCGGGCAAGAGCGAGTCGGACTCGCTTACCGAGAATTCCGTACCATCATGTTTTTAAATTTTAATCGGCAGGGCCTATATTCGTCAGAGAATTTTTTCAGCGCCATCTTTTGACCCATAATGAATAGTTTCAAATTTTTCTCTTTGCAAACTTCGGAGATAAGTGGGGGTATATTTTTTTATTTTTCATCAAAAGTCGAAAACTATGCGGCTGACAGACTGTATCTCACCATAAGGGTTCCGTTTTACTATTTTGGTACGGGACCCTACAAAGCAGTACGTAAAACCAACAAAATTAAATGAGTTAAAGACATATTGTATATGTATGCAAATCATCAAAGACATATAAACAAAATGCCGTTATGTACGCAATAATAATAAATAATATGACCGATAGGTATCCGTTCGCAAATCATTATGACTCACAGGTCAGTCACCCTTCCACGGGATGGCGTCGGTAACACCGGAAATCCATAAAAAACGGCTGATTAATAGTTTAATGCATTCCTATATTTAAAGTTGGTTGAATGTGCAGCACCTGCCTAGTACGAAAATAGAGAATCTACGATAGCCAATCTTCGTGAAACTCCTTGCTGTAACTACGTCATAGGTTCATGCTATCAATCCCCATACATTTGTCAAGAAATTCATGGGGTCCTTCATTGTATAGTTCCAGATGTAAGCATATGGCGCAGTTACCCATACCATTATCGATGAAGACATGATAAAAAGTAACAGCTATAGTCTATACTACTTTGCTAGATGTTTATAGAAGGAGCTTCTTACCTCCCGTGGATATCGTAAAAAATGACGAAAATATTGTCTCATCATTCATTGTAATGGTGTACAGCGCTACATTTCTGCTGATGTTACGATGATAATAGCACGACGTAACTAACCCACGCTCATTAGAAAATGTTGCGAGCTGCGTACTAACTCCGTCGGTACTTATTCCTATAAATGTTTATGTAGTGACTATAGCAGTGCACGACAAATTGATGTCATTTGTTAGGAAAGGAAGCCGTCCAGCCGCATTCGAAGAGACAACCCGACTCGGGACGGTCGAGTAGTCGGATTGTCTCTTTGAAAGATAATACTCTTGTGTAGGAATAACTTCCAATAAAATGTGGAAGAAAGAAGGAAAGCCATATTATATGATGAAGAAGAAAGAGGTTCATGTTGTGAGACCACAATAAGGGTAATCGAAGACCAAAAAATCGATTGATTGATTGTGTGGAAGAAGATATGGCTAGAATCAGGGTGAAAACTGAGATGATGGCTGATAGACAGGTGTGGAAGAAGAAGAACAAGAAGCGTAGACGTCAAATAAATTAGGAAAAATATAGTAGGATGACGTCGATATAACACAAAGAAGTGTATAGAAGAAGACATCCGCACAAGAAATAGACAGAAGAGGAAGTAGGATGACAAGATTGAAGCAGCTTGATAATGATGAGAAGACATTGAGATAAACCACAGAGAGGTATATGGAAGAAGAAGACAGAAAAGAATGTAGGAAATTGAGATTGTCGCATAGATTGTGTTCAAGATGATTCGAAAAGAAGAATAACGAGATACTGAGACTGATAAAGATGAATGGAAGAAGACCTGGTACGGGGCGCCCCACATAAATTGGGATAAAGACAGTAGGATGAATTGAAATTACAAACACGTGTATGGAAGACGAAGACCTGCACACAAGAAGAAGACAGGGAATCAAGTAGGCTGAAGGATGACAAGATTGAGATTGTCACTAGGATTGTGTGCAAGATGATTGGTTCGAAAAGAGGAATACTGAGATGCAGACTGATAGAGACGAATGGATGAAGACCTATTGCGGGGCGCCGCAAATAAATTGGAAGAAAGACAGTAGGATGACGTTGAGATAACCCACAGGCAGGTGTAAAAGTAGGGAATGAAGTAGGCTGTACGTTGACAAGATTGAGATTGATTGTGTGTGGGATTGTGTGTAAAAGGAGGAATCCTGAGATGAAGACTGATAGAGACGAAGGGATGAAGACGACATCCAGTGACGATCCCAAATATAAGTATAAAGATCCAAGTATAAAGACAGTAGGATAACGAGATCCTCGAGAGCCAGCAAAAGAAGGAGTCAATTTTACAAAGAACTTAACATCTATGATGTTTATAGTTTTTTCACAATCCTGCAGTTACATTGTGTTGCTTCATGCACACAAAGGTGTACTGTTTCGCAAACAATGGCAATATGTGTCACTGCTATTCAAAATTTACGTGTAGAGATAGGCGGGTTGCGAATATGTGGATATTAAGATATTTGCCGTTAGTAAATACTACAGTTTCGTAAAGTGGTATATCTGTATATATAATAGCATAGCATAACCAACCATATTCCCACTGCTGGGACACAGACCTCCTCTCTGTGAGAGCGAGTGGTCATAATGCACCACGCTGGCTTAGTGCGGGTTGATATCTGTAAATTTTCAGAATTACATCGCATATAATTCTGAGAATGAAGAAACGCATGTGACTAAAAGAGTGATGAATAAGTTGGTGGATGAGTGAACGGCCAAAGAAAAGATGGATGAATTGTGTGGGGAATGATTATGAAAGAGAAGGGAGTCAATGATAGCGTGGCGGTTGACAGTGGAGAATGGAAGCAGATAAAAGATATGTTCTTGAGAGTGTTACATAGGACTGTTTAAAACTGCACCTCTGAGAAGAAAATTGCAAAATCGCAGGCAATAGCCAATTCAATTATAAGAGACGGCTCAACTGACTATCGTAAAAGAACACTGTTTCAAGATATAAGCGTCAATAAAACAAGTTATGTTAATCCAATAAACACGGAAATTACTAATTAACCTATTTGTTTTTATAGTTAACTGAGCCCATAAAAGTCCATTTCAATTTGATTAAGTAATACTTACTGGCTAAAACAGTTCTCACGCCTTGAAAATAAATAGCAGGAGTGCTATTTGTACCACGAAATGCGTCGAAAATAGCCCTGCTACGTGTCACAATTAATTTAACAGTACAAGCAATGATTAGCATAAGAATAACATCACGCCGACACATATTGCGTTGTTCCGTGAATTTATTGTCTTTGGAAGTTATTTTTTTCTTTCGTAGTTTTCGTAGATCTTGGACAGTCGTTACGGGTAGTCAGATCAGTAGCCTAAAAAGTATGACAACCAGTCTTACCAAGGGGTATCATGTTACCCAGTACAGTACTGTAAAATACTGGTATTCAGCTGCATCCGGTTAGACTCAAAGCCGACCCCAACATTGGTAGGAAAAGGCTAAGAAGATTGATGGAAAGTTTTTGTTTCTTATATCATCGTTTTTCGCAATTTCGTAAATCGTATGTCACCAATGGTGGCGGTCTGTTGTAACTTTGTAAGTTATAACGATTATATAGCGTGTTTGGAAAACCGAATTCTATGCTATAGGGATATAGGACAACGGCTAAATAGCCCAGAATGTATATAGTTTTCGGGGTATAAAAAAATAAAGGGGATTTGGGATAGGTCTTAGTTGCAAAGTTTTCAGAAGGCATTAGTGGTAATCGCGAATTCGCGACGCAGCAACGTCAAATCAATCTACTAGTATTTTCCCAACAGCAATCAAAAAGCACATTGATGACATTTTAAACATCAAACAGGCGCGACACGCAATAAAATCGCGCGCGACACAAAGGCACCGCAAGACGCGATACGAGCGGTGCCTTAGTGTTGCGCGCATTCGCGTCGCGCGTCGCGCCTGTTTGCAGGAGCCTTTAAACTTTTTAAATTTCATATATGTACCTACATTAAAATGCTTATATAAACACAACTGACTATTTACACAAGGTACTAAATTAAATGACTAATATCAATAAATCTGCAAGTCAGAAAGGATCCCACAAAAAAAGATAACCAACTCAAACAAAATATCAATTGAAGAGAGGATTCATCATATTTTGAGGTACACGTTGTGCAGGTAGATACTGCAAAAACACATTGTCTTGGCAAGGGTTGGTTTAAGATCCGGGTCGCTATTCATTCACGTTAAAAAAATAAGCATCAATCAAGATGGTTCCGTAATTCTGTATGCTGATGCTCTCGTTAAATCTAACTAAATGTTTACACTTTACAGTGAGACAGTGGTAAGTATATTTTCAGCTGTAAAATCCACCTGTATTTTTTTTTATAGTGTTTTGATGAACCTGCCATTTTATGGAGAAGAATGAGATAGAAACAGATATTTTTTTTAATCCGAGCTACCGACAGTGAGCATTATTATAGTGACGGAGAAAACAAAACAATTTGAAATAATACGTACAAACAAGACGAGATCACATACGTTATTTGATAAACTCTAAATCTAAAGCCTTGTTACCGTTTAAGGCTCCTAAACAGGCGCGACACGCGATATAAGCGCGCGCGACACAAAGGCACCGCTCGTTGCGCGACTTGCGGTGCCTTTGTCGCGCGCGATTTTATCGCGTGTCGCGCCTGTTTGAAGGAGCCTTTACACGGTCATTGCACGCCTGAATAAATAATTCCGAGTAACAGAATGCAGATTAACAAAACCCCAGCAAGCCGACAGATGTCCGCCGTGAGTCACAGTCTCACACGCTATTGCGTGAGCTGTGCTGTGGCACAGCCAGGTGAATGACTCATACACACCTTATGAAGCATGGATGAGAAACCGATTGACATTTAGATGCATTTGGAAAATATAACGTTTTCTTGTTCACAATAGGATTGCTATTGTTAAGAGACTTTCCATGGCAACAAGTATTGAGGTAAAATTGTTTGTTTATTTTTAAAAGGTCGAGTTGTAAGTCGTAGGTTCGAATCCAGGTGCTTTAATTTGTGTAAACGATTTCATCATACTCTCAAAATGGTGAAGAAAAACCTCGTGAGGAATCCGACATGTCTTAAAATTCGAACATATATGACATCTACTAACCCGCACTGGGCCCGCGAGGTGGATTACGGCCCACTTGCTCTCACCGAGAGGAGGTTTGTGTCCCAGCAGTTGAAACATTATAAGTTCATTATGTATGTACTTAATCTCTGGAAGTACTGATCCGTTTACAAGAAATATTGCACTGATAGAATGCTACACAATAGTGTAGCTTTCTATCAGCTGCCGTGTGCCTTATGATATTTCTTCCACGCGGACGAAGTCGTGGTTATAAGCTAGTGTTCTTAGTCCTATGTATAACCTTTCTGAAGTGTTTCAACAATCCTAACTCTCATAGGTACACTCCCCCCCACCAAAAAGATTTTACCGACACAATCAACCTCTGTAGATGTCGATGAAAACTTCAGGGCAAAAATATAAGAATAAGGCTCATTGTTGCTCACAATTCGAAATATGAAGCATTTCAGAAACCGTTGAACTCGCCATTGAAAAGGTATAAAAGGTTCCACTTCAGAAAAAAATACCACGAATTTTCCGTTTGATTCTTCTCTTTTATGTTTAAAAATATGATTCAATAAAAGAAGTGTAAGTATTGATTTAGTACGAGCTTCGCATGAAATCCAATGCTTTTTTATTATTTAAATAAGTACTTGCCACTGGCTACCGAAAGCGCGATTGCGTAACACACTATCAAAGTATCAATCACAATTTGAATCATTTTGAAGGATATAGGCCCCTACAAACAGGCGCGACACGCAATATAGTCGCGCGCGACACAAAGGCACCACTCGTTTTGCGCGAGTTACGGTGCTTTTGTGTCGCGCGCGATTTTATCGCGTGTCGCGCCTGTTTGAAGGTGCCTTATTGCTAATCCATTGCTTCATGGTCGAAAAATGTGTCTGTCAACGTAAATAACGCAATGAATGTTGTTCAACTGTCAAAATTCAAGCCATTGCAGCATTGCTAGTGTTAGTGGGTTAGCTGATATTCTGCATATTGTATGCTTTGCATGATCTTATTAAAAATTAACACGAATCTTCCACTAACAAGCGAAAATTCTTATAATTACAGTAGGAACTACTTCATTAATGAAAGCGAAATAAAATATTTAACCTTAAACATGACCTTTTAATCATATTTTCGTTACAAGCTCGGAAAAGGAATCCGAACAGTTCTCGTGTTTTTTTCCTTATAAATCAGTAGTTTTTGCCAGCGGCTTCGCCCGCGTAGATGTCGGAAAATATCCCACGGGGACGTACTACCGGGATTAAAAGTAGCCTATGTAAGTAATCCAGGATTTAAACTATCTTCGTCTTATTACAAAACGAGTTCTAACTTTAGACCTAGCCTAAACCTGCAAGACAGTGACTGTATGATAAACAATTGACAAGTTAGACTCTGGTTTAACGACAATTTTTGTAATAAGAACTTTAAGATTTCCGGATAGTTCGAAATTAAAAAATTGGTCGATGGTATAAACTTGTTCTATAGATAAACCTTGTTTTGTAATAAAGTCGTATGTGTGTCAAATTTCATCCAAATCCGTTCAGCAGTTTTTGCGCCAATCCGGAACATACGACATCTTGACAAACGGACAGAAATTCTTTGTTAAATACTATTTTATTATACATATGTATAGATTGTAAGGTATTTTTCCTACAGCAAATACGGCTTTCTAAAAAGCAAAAATGCGTAGTTTAAAGCAACAACCACGCCATTAAACGATATTTATCGCCGTCTATTCTTAGAAAAAAGTGAAATCTATTGCCAATTATTAGGGCAGTGTCCATTTTACGCGCGAATTCAGAGGTTGTAAAAAGTATGGCCGCAAGAAATAATTATGTTATTTATGTCCGTACCTAAGTCGTAAAAGATGGGTCAAATGGCTGCGAGACGGATAAGGTTATCGCGTCGGCTCATACATAAACTATGACCTAGATGTTTCATGTTTATTATACTGTTAATTCAAACTATTTAGTAATTACACTGACATGCTATTGAACTAAGTTCTTGGAGATGGCTGGCACACTTAGCTTAATTGAAGTGTTTTATTGACACAGACCAACAATATGCAGTAGATCGACCGTCCGTCCGATTGTCACATAGGGCTGTATATTTTGAACCGTAATAGGTAGACACTTAAGATTTTCTCAGTGTGTACTACTATGGCCGTTATAACAACATATTAAAAATAAAATAAAGTAAAAAATTTAAGGGAGTCCCCATACAAGAAACGTGAAGGTTCCTGCAAACAGGCGCGACGCTCGTTGCCCGACTTGCGGTGCCTTTGTGTCGCGTGTCGTGTCGCGCCTGTTTGAAGGAGCGTTTACAGAAATAAGTAGTATTCAATATTGTAAACACAGCGACACATCAAGCTATACATACATTTCCAGTTTTAGCCGACCTCGTATTGTATAGATTTGTCGTACAATCCGAAGTTAAGTTATACTGGTTATTTATAGCTTAATGTGTAGCCGTGAGTACGGTGGTACAGAACCCTTCTTGAGCGCACTTCACCCTTCACTCGTACCTACTTGGCCGCTTTTTTTTATTTCGCCCGAAGTGTAGGTATTTATTCCTTGTCCTTATTTACAACCGGAAGAAATAACACCATTACATAATCTGAATTCGCGATTTATTTGCCAAAAATGTAAGCAAATATGTATCTATGAGTTTATGAAAAAATAACTTTAAATCAATTTACGCTAGAACTTCAAACATTTTTATAACTTTTTCAATACTGCTAGTCACTCTGAAATCAAGTTAATTCTCATTAAAATAAAATTGATTTGTTAAACTAGAAACAATATTAATTTGAAACATAAGGCTGAATAGACTTTAGAAGCATTTTATAAAAGGCACCGCTCGTTGCGCGACTTGCGGTGCCTTTGTGTCGCGCGCGATTATATCGCGTGTCGCACCTATTTGAAGGAACCTTTAGCGTGGCACTACGTGACCACTTGACCCACCTACATTTTCTACCATTATTTTATTAAAAAACTAAAATAAAGCCCGTTAACGTCCTGAATCAACATCTATCGTGATCTTCAACATGTTCCAATGACGAAAAACCATACATAGTTTATTGTTTGGGTTCCTACACGGAGAGATATTAGGGAAAGGGCAATGACCGCTAGTGCCACGCTAAAGTGATTCGGGTATAGTAGGTATTAGTAGTTTGGTATTAAATCGGTCGTGAACACGTATTGTTCGACGTGCCTTCTACACAAATGTGGGGAACTTGCCAATGATTACGAAATGTTTGCACGATCGAGTGTAACTCGGTGACTTTGGAAAATTGTATGTATGTAAATGTATCTGCTTATTCGCTAGTCGATACTCACGAAAATTTCATAATGTAAGTAGGTACTGTTAATTGATTGCGTGTACAAATTCGTGTGCTCGTTCATCTTGACACCTGCCGGTCGATTCTGTAAAAATCTCACCGTGAAAACTTAGGTGAAGTGAGTTTGTTTTTGCTAGGAATTGACACTATTTATTTATTTAACCAAGGTCCACCGCTCACTTCACCTTAGTTTTCACGGTTAGATTTTTACAGAATAGCACCACTGATGACGTACTTCGCACTGCAATCCGACATTTACAAATACTTACAATGAGTATGCTTATGTGATATGATGTCAAAATGGACAATTTGAAAATGTGACCAGAATCTATAGGTAATACTAATAATATACCGTAGCTGAAGAGTTTGTTTGTTTGAATGCGCTAATCTCTGGAACTAAGGGGTCGGAGTTGTAAATTTCTAGAAAATTCCAAAAAATTTGCTACGCGAGAACGAAGTAACACACGGGTACGGGGTGTCACAGCTACAGGATTTAATTTATGTTAAAACAAAAGAAAACATGAAAAAATGAAGAGTTTAAGAAGTCAAGGCAAACAACTAATTGCACATTATGTATATTATAGAATACCAATTTTGGTTCAAGTACAAAGACTCAATTAACTTGCTGAGCTAACTACCGACATCCTGGTGCGCACACACATGCTCGCGCAACACTGCGCGCGCGCCACCCACGTGTCGCCCTAACCTTGACGCTGCAACTGTCACCTTTTGACATAATCACGCGAACGCACCACACTAAATACAACTACTGGCACACATTTCCAAAGATAAAAGAAAGAATATCCTGTTGTTTTAATTCAACGTGCTTCGGTTTGACAATTGTTGTGTACTGAATTTTTTACACTATAGGTACTTAATTAATAGCGATAAAGGAATTACAAAACAATATTGTTATTGTATTTTTATACTTACAAGTAAGTAAGTTAGTTTAATATTTTTGATATTATAAACGTACTTACTTACTGATTTTTTTACGCTGTAGGAAATCCAGTCTAAAGATATTTGGATGAGGAAAAATATTGACCTTTATTGCATGACTAAAGGTTAACTCTGACGCGCATAAACACGCGGTATTGTGTTATTTATAATTATGATAATATATTATTAGTACATATTGTGCAATGTTTTTGGCGGGAAATAACCTTTAAACGACCGGCAAAGCAATTAGGGATGCACATAATTTATGAGTTAGTTGCCAAGTCATTTTGCTAAACACAATAGATCGTCTAGCTAGACTCTAGCTGAAACATTTAACTTTCGCTGCGCTCTCAGATAGTCTTGGCTTTCTATAGCCTTTTGTCCTTCAAACAGAACGTAGAGGAAGCCTTTTTAGTGCTTCTTCATACAAAACAAGTGAGGCACATATTCGAACAAAGTATGACTTGAATTACTTGCAGGTGGAGTTCTGCAGGTTCTGCCTACCCCCATGGCGAAAAGACGTGAATTTATACCTATGTTTATAACCATAGAGTATATTCAAACTTATGTTTCAAATTAATATTATTTCTAGCGCCAGGGTAGCCCGCGAAATATTTTTTTTTTTACGTTTTTTGTAATTTGCTGGTCAGTATTAGGTTGTACGTTGATTAAAATATGATTCGCGACCGTAATAAATATGGTATTTCGGAAGCATGTACTGAACCTATCGTAGCACGTTGCGCGTCGATGCCCTGCCAGCCTGTATAGAAATGTTGCAGTGCCTGCAGCTAACATCTTCTTGGCACTAAGTACCTTAGGTGTCAAGTGTCAAACATTACCTACGCTCTTAGCTCGCTCTCTGTACCCTATTTACATATTTATTTATTTTTTTTATTTATTTATTTTATAATTTATGTACACACAGTAAAATACAAAGGGACATGACATGATTATAAATTGAGTACAAAGGTACTGCTTATTTCTTAAGAAATTTCTTCCAGCAGACCTGCGAAAGGAGAAGTAAAAAAGAAATGTAGACAATAGTGTGTGAGAACAAGAAGAGAAAAATATGAATGTGTGAAGTCTAAAACTAGAATATTAAATAAACCTACACATATAATGCAAAAAAATAAAATAATAATAAACATACATATACATACTTAAATAAATACATAATACTAAATATGACTTACATAATGACTTGAATATATTGAAGTACGATACACAAGCAAGAATAGGTAGGCTGTTGGTATGTATATTTCCTCATACAGGCAGGCAGATCAAATAGGTAAGAATTAGTCTGAAAATATCTACCGTTGACTCATTAGTCACTAGAGTTAAGGCTCCTTCAAACAGGCGCGACACGCGATATAATCGCGCGCGACACTAAGGCACCGCAAGTCGCGCAACGAGCGGTGCCTTAGTGTCGCGCGCCATTATATCGCGTGTCGCGCCTGTTTGAAGGAGCCTTAACTCTAAAAAGTTATAAATTTTTAAAGATGTCCCCGAAGAATTTCCCCAAAAACTAAATTATCAAAAATCGCGGAATATACATGGGGTATTTTCGGATACCGCTAGGTATGAGGAATCTTTTTTTTTTGTTGACTTCACTATTTGGACCATCCTGTAGAAGAAATAATATTATTTAAAGGGGACAATTCATTCGTTTCATGCGAGTAAATTCGTGCGATTCGACAAACAAGCCGTTCGTCTCGGACGGTGACTGATGCAATGTCATGTTACAAACAGCAATTGTTTTTACTCAACAATTTATTAGATGTTGCTATGCTAAAAATGCAAATAAATGGTGACATGTCGTGTCGTCATAATAATTACTGCCGGTCGATTCTGTTAAAAACTCACCGTGAAAACTTAGGTGAAGTGAGTTTGTTTTTGCAAGGAATTGACACTATTGACAGCTCACTCCACGCTCACTTCACCTAAGTTTTCACGGTGAGATTTTTACAGAACAGCACCGCTGTATGTAAAGTAAATAGTTATGTAGAGTGGAATGTACCCTTTGTTACATAGAATAATAGTAAAAGAGAGATAGAAGAAGAAAGGGATCCGTAATTCCGTACCACAAGGCAAAAAACCGGCAAAGTGCGAGTCAGACTCTCACACGAAGGATTCCGAAAAAAAATTAGTTTATTTTATTTTTTATTGTTTGTTGTTATAGATAGCGGCAATAGAAATAAACACTGGAATATTTCAACCGTCTACCTATTACGGTTCATGAGATGTTAGCAGCGCCCCGCGGCTTCACCCACATAAGTGTCGATCCCGTGGGAATATCGGGATAAAAATTATCCTATGTTCTTCCCCGGGATGCAATCTATCTCTCTGCCAAATTTTATCGAAATCCGTTCAGTGGTTTAGGCGTGAAAAGGTAACATACAAACAGACAGAGTTACTTTCGGATTTATAATATTAGTATGGATTAGTATGGATAGCTCGCTGACAGACAGACGGATGAACGGCCGGAAGTACGGACAGCTTAGTAATAGGGTCCTGTTGTCCCTTTTGGGTACGGGACCCTAAAAAGTATATTTCATTAAACAACGTGCTACTGTACTTCATATTATAAAGTTTTTTATATGTATTTATATTTGAAACTACGAGGCATCTGGCAGTTTACTTAAAGGAACGAAACACCATTCTCGCACGTAGAAGAAATAACATCAAAAAGCGACAAAAAGGTCCCCGGGCGGTACCGACATGTCTATGTGTATGTCAAGACAGCGAAATCACCTCTCGAGTCTAGTGACCTTCGTTCGCTAACGAACAGCCGGCTGGCAACGCAGCGTAACGTAAAACCGACGTCTGTACACATACATATACACGCTGTATAGAGATCGGATCAAACAACGCTATACATACTGTATTTATACACATGTATAGGCGCGATGACCTGCGCGCCACCCGCCCGCGCGTCCGCCATTAAGTGTGACGCATGCACTCACACCGAACAAAAGGTCACAATTGCTCACACGCAATAAAGAATAACCAATCTTATTACAAAGACGTAAGATTCAAATTCTAATACGCGGCGTTTGTAGGTTAAGTTGCAATTGAAGTGCAAAGCGGCGGGAAAGCGTTCAGTGTTTTTTATTTTTGTACCGCGCGCAACACAAGTGCAGTGTACCGAGTAAACGAAAACAAATACTGTCCGGTTCGAGTTTAGAACTGATGATGCGAAATGTAGCTGGCCATCTGTCGTCCGGAGTTATCATGTATTAAATTGTCAAGCCAAGAGTTGCAGGAACGTATAGGAATGTGATTCTAACCAGCCCACTTTGCAGGCTTCCTCTAGTCTAAAAAAGTTTTTGCGTTCCGTACCTATGTATCTAGGGTTGCCAACCGTACTCTAAAATAGAGTATTGTCCTCTATATCACGTAGGCGTACTCTATAATCTATAACACTAATAGAGTACGCTAAAATACTCTTTTTTACACAATGTTTACTTAACTAGTGCCAGTCTGTAATAATATGCAAAAGCCCATAATCAGAATAAAAAAGTCTACTATTTACTGTTTAATTTAATCATTTATAACAAATTATAGAAGGAAAACTTAATTTACAAAGACTAAATATACACATGGACAGTTTATAAATATTCAGAAGTAATAATTTTAAAAGAACTCCAAGCCGAATTTTTTAATAACACAGATTTTATGCATAAATCCACTGCAGAAAAATGGCAATTTATTTTAAAAAAATGGCCTGAAGTATTTGATTGCTTAAAAAAAATTATTAGCTATCTGTTCCCGCCACTTCAGCATTTACTGAAAGAGTCTTTTCGGTCATGAATGTGAAGTGGCGAGAAGAGAGAAACAGAGCTTCATTGAAATTGATCAAAAATGAGCTCTTGATATAATAATATAAAAGAGTTGGAATGTTTGGACTCATACAATTTTTTTAAGCACAATGAAAAATTGTTATGTGCTGCAAAAAGTACAAAAAAAATATCTTTTTAAAAGCACAAAATAAATGATACTCTTTTTTGTAAGTCCGTACTCTTTATTTACCTCCTTTAAAATCAGATATACTCTATTTGTTCTATAAAAAGTTGGCAACCCTATATGTATCTGCAACTAACTCCTGCCCGCGACTTCCTTCGCGTGAAATTTCTTGTTCCCCCGACCCACCCCGTCGCATCGCATCTCCACCCGTGCTATCACTTCGTTTTCAGTTAGCGTTCTTTCTGACGTTTTTTTCTTTTTGCTCGGCTCCTAAAGGTCATAGCGTGATGTTAAGTAGGTAGCCTATAGCTTTCCTCAAGAATTGGGCTATCAAATGCAAAAAAAAAACAGTGGCACTCCGGGAGTGCCCACAGAAGTGAAAACAAAATACAAACAGAATACTTTGCCATCACATCACTCACTGACATATCGGATGTAAAATTGTAAATTAAAACCGAGTACATATCCCGCCCGAGGACAGCCGAACACATCCGAAGCGGGTATTTTTTGAATTGGTTCTGGTAGATTAGCGTGTTCAAACAAATTCTTCAGCTTTATTATTGGTAAAGATTATAATTATTGTCATACCAAGAGAGACGAGCGTATAGGAATATGATTCTAACCAGCCTACTTTGCAGGCTTACTCTAACTAGTCTAGAATACATTTTTGCGTACCGTACCTATGTACATATCTGCAATTTTAGTTGTAACATTATAAGTTTATAACACTTCTCATAGCTACAGGCTACGACAGCTAGACGAAGAATGAAACTTCAATCGAAGTAACACTATCTCGCCTTTTGCGTTGTATGTATACTATTCTATAAGTCTTTCTCGTGACTCGACGTGACACTGTTTTTGTACGTATTTTATTTATACATTTTGCGCACTGAATGGCACAGTAAGCTGCTTACCTTGGTTAGTGCTTTAAGATTATAGTAATGCTATGTTTACCGCATTCTTGTTATTTCAGCTGTTTTCTGAATTATAAACAGATACGTCTCTTTTTTAGGGTTCCGTATCCAAAGGGTGCCAACGAGACCCTATTACTATGGCTCCGGTGTCCTTCCGTCTGTCACAGAGCTGTATCTTTTGAACCTTAATAGATAGACAGTTGAAATTTTCACAGGCTATGGCCGCTATAACAACAAAAAATACAATTTACAACAAAAATTAAAGGGGTCCCCATACAAGAAACGTACTTTTTTACCTAAGGTTTCTTTTTACAAACTTAGCGTCTCGCACTTATTTTTTACATGTTAAACGATAAACTATTCTGCGGAAGCTTAAATGTTCCAATTAATCTTTTTCTTGATGTAAGTTCTTTTTACACAAAGCAAATTAAAGTCGATAACTAACCCGCATTGATCAATCGTCAAGTAAATTAGAACAAGAACCTCCCGACTCTATATTTAATTTAAATTACATGCCCATTAAAGACATTACGAAACACGAATTAGCATTATAATGGAATATATTAATCATTAGTCTTTCTTGTTTACAAATAATCAAATAGTTTCCGAGAATTTATTCTGTCCTTGAGAACGTGAGATCATTTTAAAATAGTTGTACCTTATACTTGCTGTTTAATTATGGAGTTTTAATACGGCAAGTTAGATCTAAATATAGTTACTATGTAAGTAACTATACAATTAATGGAGTAAATATTGGTCATCCAAGAATCAGGTTTGCGTTCGGTCGGTGCAATGTTAAATTAATATTGTACGGCAATGCTTTACGGAAATAAATTTTTGTTTGTCTTATAAATATGTACTTTGTTAACTATAGTAAAATATATAAAAATATGACAGTAGTAAAAATATGAAAACAAAATAATAATTACTGAAGTAACTTGGCCCAGCCATCCTGACGATCACTAAAATTTTACTCCGTTTGCAATAACTATTTTAGTGAAATTGCTAACATTGTGACGAGGGAACAGATTTAGGTGACATAGATTATAATTTCACAGATGTCTTAAATGATTAAATACCCCCAAAGAACCAACGTGCAAAATCAAGCATTTTATAATGATTCATCTCAGAGCATCCGCAATTTTTCAGTGGCTAGTCATTCTAGTGACGCAAATATTGAAACCTAACTGTAAACGTGTCTCGATTCAACCGGTGAATACAGAGGCATAATAAAATTGAAAAAATATGTCAGCACAATGAATAAATGAATTAGCAATGGGGACCATGGTCTTCAAACAACGAATGGATCTTAATTATTGTATTGTATATTGACAGATTAGACGCTTATCGACAGGAGCACAGGCCACAGCACAAAAATCAAATTCTGAAAACTTGGTCTTAAAATAAGCGTTTTCATAGGTTTTTTTAAAGGTTAAACCAATAGCATGAGAATACTGACTGTCAAGGAATAGACCGAATAAACTAACCTTCAAAAATTACATACAGACTTACCTATATATTTATATCATATTAATTTCTTTATTCATTTCATTTTAACCTTAGTTTTAACATCGTTATTATGTGTAAACAACAATAATTTGTGCCCATACCACGACCTCGTTGGTAACAAAAATAAGTTTTGCACCTTTTTCAGTAAACCAGTTTCCTTAACTTTTATTGTAAACTTCCATTTAATTGGTATTTCTTGCCGAAATTGGCAATTGGTACCGCCGTCGCGAGCGTGGACGACAGCACGGTGGACAGTTACCCGAAGTTTTACATTTTGGTTTGTTTGTTACCTAAAAACAGGAAACCGTATAGGGTTGGCCAAATATCAGTTGGTATCACAATCAGCCTACAATGTTTCCACTGCTGGTACACAGGCCTCCTCTCTTTGAGAAGGAGTGGGCCGTAATCCACCACGCGGGCCCAGAGTGGTTGGTAGATATCACATGTCTTCGAATTTTTTTGTTTCAGTTGGTAAAGTAAGAACATTTGAGAGTCAGTTTCACAACGGACTACAAATATTTCAGTATAACGAGCCTCTTGAAAACCAATCGTCAGGTTACTAAGCAGATTTTAATAGAATAACATTAGTCATGAAATTTTTTGAGCATTTTAAACACGAGTTTCTCAGAACATATTAAAAGATTTTACGACTTTACAATCTTTGTTATTTACTTACTAAATATTGCACATGATTGTGCAATCTCAAATTTTAAGGTGAATGCTAAACCAAACCATGTACGATAAAGTCTTAGCAGGTAGGTATTCACTTGGTGATTTGAATATTCTAATAAAATCCCCAAAAACAATATAAGGCAGGATACTGGCAACCCTAGCAGACCGTTTTAAAAGTCAATAGCTTAGCTTTTGTACCGTTTTCATATTGTTAACGGTCTCATGCAAATGCATGCGAAAATGCTTACAGAATATAGTCGTATTGAGGTCGTGTAAACGTGGCGTGTAGGTGTTTCAGTTCTCTCAATAACATCCGTAGTTCCCAGTTCCCACTATAGAGATAAGGTTTTATGTTGTTTTTAAGAACCTTTTTATTCGTCTTCAATTATAGAGATAAAGAAGAAAATAATGTCTAAAACTAAGAAGCCTATTATAGTCGTATAACAGAAATTGATTACCGTTATGGCGCTGTTTTTGTTTTATCTATCGAACGCTTAGATACCAAAACCAATAAAACTGGACAGTCTACAAGCACAACCAATCAGCAGCCGATAACTTTACAAACTAATCAACTTTCGCAGGAAACGACACGTAACTCAGTAACGCAATCAAAACATTCTTTCGTGAGACCGGCGCGTGGAAAAACACAGTATTTCTCTCTTTACTATCAGATTGACATTAATGTGCGGCTCTTATAAAAACAGAATCTACGTGGAAACACTGCTTGGGGTTTCATAACAGAGTTCCAATCCAACATCACGTCATTACGATTAATCTTCATAACAATAACTTCTTTTATAAATATTTTGATTCTTGCGACGAATGCCACGAAGAAGACATGTACTCAATCAACCTGCGTAGCAAGGTAGGCGTAATACGGTGATATTGATATCCAGATCCGAGCTAGACTACAGACAGTAGGTAGTGGCATAGCAACGCATAGTCGGTGTTTACAGGAAGCGGGCCGGGCGGTCAATAATCGCATAGTTTTGAGAAACGCCGCGCTACGCGCATCCTGCTGGTTTTACTTTCATTGATGACGTATTCAACAACAACATAGTTACATTGTATCGATACCTGTATCTATTTTATTTGCTCTCAGTTTTCTACTGTGGTTGGATAGCTCTGCCTCGAAATAGACCGCTCAAAATGCTCACAAATTGTACTGTACGTCTAGTCTATCTATACAGTTTTATATCTATATCTTCTGTCTATGTATTCTGTGTACTCTACACAAGAACGCTGTGTACTTGGAAGATGACAAATACATAATCCTAGTCAACTTTAGCATACACACAGGCTACAGCTACAGTGCCTTCAAATACATAGTTGACAACGGACTCAACGGAATGTTGGATGACATGAATCTATTTCTTGGTTGAAATGTTGAAATACACAACGATGCGTATAACATCTCCATTGCTTCATTTAAACTTTTCTCCAAATATTGGTGCCGTTCGTGTTCCTTCAATTCTTCAAATAAGTCAAATGTGGCTGAGTACCAGGACTTTATTTATAGGATCAGCAGCAGCATCATTTAATAGATACTCGAGTAGCCAGGCGTCTTGATGATTCACCTGGTCAAAGACGTGGGCTTTGGGATAGGCCCATGGCCAACATTGAACATAAATACCTTCATGTATGATAATGACTCAACAATAAAAGCAATTAAATCGGTCGTTATGGCAACAATTCTTAAAACTTAAGAATTTTGTAATTTTCCACGAAAGTTCACGTTGCAGATACGGACCTTTTTTGAGAAACTACGAGGAAAGGTTCTATATGAAGCTGGGTTCTAAAATTATGTGGAGCGACTATCGAATGTTGAAACCACGTTATTTTCCAGTAATATTGAGTATTTATAGGGTTTCTAGCAAGCCTTAATCCCTCCCTAGTAATAGTAACAGTTCTTGGAACCGGAATGAAATTCGTTGACCCTTTTATAGCACACTATGACTATATTGAGAATGTGAGGTTGTCAGTACGGTACATCTTTACCAGCTAAATTGGAGAACTTAGTTTGATGAGATTTAGCAGAGAGGTAGCTTAGTATACGGAGAAAGACAAGATATAGAATCGTTTCAATTTGGAAAAATATAACTTTTCTAATCTGACAGGAGACCTGTGTCCCAAACTCCCAACAGTAGAAACATTATAGGCTGATTATGTAAATCATCGATACGACGAAGATGTAAGCGAAGCTAGTAAAACTACTGACTATATTAAGCATTATGATATTTTCAAGGCCATCTGGGCTCACAGTTCATCCATCCAGGATATAGTTCTCTATTGGTTACCCAAGGTGTAATAATTATGAGGTCACACAGACGATTAGAATTAGAACCTCCTCGCAAGTCGATCGATGTGTCATCGACACTGCGCCACCGCGGCGCGTGGTTGGACTTTGTATGGCATTATTATATTACAATTAGTAAGCAATAACTGTGTTTTCATTATACAGGCTTATGAATATTTATTAAATTTTCATTTATAATATAATTTTTTTTAGACTACTGCTATTCTATTAGTCCACAAACCTGGAAAAGGTTATATTATAAACTTAGTAAGGACTTAAAGTATGTCTATGTTTGCTACATAATGACGGCTTAACGGATTTGGATGAAATTTAGCACACAGGTAGGCTTATGACCTGTATTAAAACATAGGATACTTTTGATTTGGGTATTTGTAGTACATAGTTTCTATAGGATGCAAGTGAAATTACAAGCAACACCTAGGTGTTGCTTGTAATTGTACTAGTGCTATCATTATCAATTCATGTACCCATAGTTACATATGTATACATAATTAGTAATTACACACGTACTCGTACGTGGTTCCGCAACGGTGATATTAAGTATCTATGTACTAATGCCTAGAGAACGAGCTTATCAGCGAACTGCACTATGTACTGTGTATCTTAAGTCTATACATATTTACTAGAAAGGGCTTATCTGTATTCTGTAGCTAAGTATATTTGTTAGGGCAAGTAAACCAGTTTTACGTGTGATACTGATAAGTCTCGAGAATTGCGTTCTATTTATATCAATTAAGATCATTACAGCAGAATAGTGTTTACTGTCATTTTTATGCTGTACGCTCGGCTACACATCAAGCTATCATAACCAATATAAGCTGACTTCTGATTGTACGAAAAACCTATACAATGCGAGGTCAGCTAAAACTAGAAATTATAGCTTGGTGTGTTGCCGTGTGTACACGATCTTCTTCTTAGCGTACCGATGGCAAAAATTTTAAATATTTTTGGCCCAAAATTCAGGTGCGCGGCCTCCGAATATCCCTAATAGCACTGAAGAAATTTAAACCTTCTTATACAGGCTGTCCCGCACGTTATAAGTCATATAAAGGCTGTATTACCTACTTCCTATATTTTTAAGCACCAAAATCTAGGTTATCTTACAAAAAAAAACTGATACATAGTATAGCTTTTATACGTATGTTACATGACATTCGTGTATATTCTATGATAAAAAAGTTGCACAGTCAATTCAATTTCATTTCCAGTGGATTTCCCTAGGGACTGCAGGGACCGTTGGGCTGTAAAAGTATCATGCAATTTCTGCCTCCTGCTACAAATGCATGTTAAAAAATATTGTGGACTCGGATTTTTTTTCATGTAAGTCCATTTGTAAAAAGTTTTTTTTAATACAGACATCTTCAATATGAAAATGACTCCATAATATCCAATATAAACCCATTTTTTTACACAAATATTCTTTTACGCTTTTAACCCGACGTTTTGCAACCATCCATAAAAAGCAGTATCTTAATACTAATTTGTTGTATTTCATGAGTCAGCTGGCAGAAATTACTGAAAGGATCTTCAATACACCCAAAATTCTTATCTGCAAATGATTACTAGACTTAAACAGAGACAGTATAATTATATCTACAGAATTAATCATATTTTATTACATACATGCCCTAAATTGCCTCCGCTGCCTTTTAGTTAGCAATGCTAATTTTAATCCTATTAATAAATCTCGACATTAATAACCAAGTAGTTTGGTAAAACCATTTACCTATTCCGCCATGTATCCGCTTATAGGGAAAACTAAAGTACAATATTTTCAACATAAATCATATTCTCTGCTTATTTCCATAGACTAACATGGCAGGTTTCTATAAGTTATGATTTTCCTAAAACCACGAAGGTATTAGTTATGTTTTCCTTCCAAAGACTGTTCGACGTTCAAACTAGAAAACCTGTTCTTTATTTAAAGCTAAATCCGTCAGCACAGACGTGCAAGCGCATTTATTCGGTTAGTATTAGTTATCGCGATATACCAAACCAAGGACATAGTGTCAAAGTGAGTAAAGTGACGGTCGACTGGTGAGTCCGAAATAACCTTCAGTGCCTAGACTTCATAAACAGGTAGAATTAGCTAGGGTCACCTTCCTTTATCGAAAGAAACAGTACTTTAATTAAAAGACCAAATACGTTGATAACGCGTTTGAGAGAGCCTTTGTTATCAGCTGCTGTATTGCACGTTCGAGCAGTAGGTAATTCAATAAAGATTGTAAATTATTACAACATGCTTTGTATAATACGTGATTAGGTTCGTGTTTGTTTGACATGAATATGATTTGAGTAAGTTTAATCAAGTATAATGTAGCAGCTTGATGATCTAATGACCCGCTGAAGTCTGCACCCAAATTGCGTAACAGACTATAAATCTCAATTTGAGTCATGTTGACGAATATTGCTAATCCATTGCTTCATATGTTCGAAAAATTTATCTGCTTACCAAAGTAAATAACGCAATGAATGTTGTTGAACTGTCAAAATGAAAGCCATACTGATAGTGTTACCCCGCTGGTATATAGTCTGGATCTAAGCTATTGTGTCGCAAGCAAGAGAAGCATCTATTGTTTAGGCTAATATGACTTTATTCAACCTATGATATCAGATGTAATCAGTAAATGAAATCTCGATACGATCGTGCTCGCTATCTCAGTCTGATCATCTCTCGTAGATAGCACCATTCAATTAGCAAAGTTTAGAGAACTTTCCTAATTGAATAGTGCCATGTAGCTATCAACGTAGCCTTCCTCCATCCTTTTCTAAGTTAGGTAACGACCACGGAATTGCTTTGATCTGGACATTTGAACAGTTTCTGTTCTAGACAACAAACAGTCCTCAAGTCGAAATCCTCCACATTCGACAAGATGACTCTCAAAACAATCCTAAAGATCGGTAACAATAGAAAAAGTAACTGTGTCTCATTAGTGACAGTTGAGCTATTAATGAATATTAATGAAGCTATCAAAATGAAGTTGATAGAAGCTATCAAAATGAATTTTATAACCACGAAAATATCAGCCGACCTATTCTGTAACATCTCATCGTGAAAACTTAGGTGAAGCGAAATTGAAGTAAGCTGTCAGTAATGTCAATCCCTAGCACTAGGTGGACAGCTCACTTTACCCAAGTTTTCACGGTGAGATTTTTACAGAACACATCGGTAGGTCTTATATCAGCCTTTCAATACTCCATGAGGTCAGTCATCAGAAGAAGGCGTATCACGTTAGGTACGTTCTAGTGCATAATGAGTTCCTTGTGTAATTTAATTAATTTGACCACAAAATATGATGATGTAATCCTGTAACCTATATTTCTCATTCTCATGAAATGTTTGCAGCAGCACATGGCCGCAGCGTAAATAATAATAATAGTGCTGACAACGAGGATCCAATAACTAGGTTAGTTACAATTGTGCATACCTATTGTGTACCATATTTTAAGTCAATGCTTTTAGGTAACAAATTCACTTTTATTTTATAATAAATCTCGATGACTATAGTAAATTGAATAATAATTAATTAATTACCTGTCAGGCTGTCACTTGGCCAAGCCATTCTGTCGATCAGTAAAATTTTACTTCTGAGATACATATTTAATTTTGAGAAATCGTATGTTGTACTTTTGCTGCATACTCTGCGTTGCATATTAATGTTTGGTACTCGTAGGTACTCAATATATTGGGTTGCTAGTATTATAACCCAGAGTTGGTCTGAATAAGGTACCTAACTTATATCATGAACTCATGATACAGAAAGTAGTCTTACCATTTACCTAGACATACTGGCAGCTACACCCAGTAACACTTAGGAAGTCAGACAAAAGTCGTATGACGTATACGTATTGACGAACTTTTCATCTGAATAACTCACTCAAACTATAAAATATAACCGCAACAAAAACCTGTACAGCCAGTCAATTCTGTAAAAATCTCACCGTGAAAAATTTCGTGGAGTCAGCTGTCAGTGTCATCCCACTGATGCTAGGGATTGACTAAGCATAGATTTACAATCTTAATCGACATTTTAATAATATTTTTATGCTTATTCTATTGATCATTTTATATAATTTCAAAACTAGTATTTTAGTTGACAAAACATAACTATTTTGCGGGGTTTAAAATAAAATAGCATAACAGAAACTTGGTCAGAACCGCAATGTTGCTTTTTTTCTTTTTTTTTCCTAGACTGCAGAGATCACGCCACACAGACAACGTGGGATTAAATTCTATGGTCCGTCACAAAAAAAATATAAATGATCAATAGAATTAGCATAAAAAATATTATTGAAATCTCGATTATGATTGTAAATGTATGCGTGGACGTGGTCAATCCCTAGTATCAGGTGGGATGAAACTGACAGCTCACTCCACAGTCACTTCGCCTAAGTTTTCACGGTGAGATGGTTACAGAATCGCACTGCAGGACCTCTAGTCGTTTAAATGTCATGTTAAAGTCAAATAGGCTACTCAAGATTACATTTATTGATGTTTTATGGAGGCAATTGCATGCAGCTGAGATGAGAATGCTAAGAGGGATGTGTGGTGTTACACGAATGGATAGAATAAGAAATGAGTACATAAGAGGAAGTTTGAAAGTGGCACCGGTAACTGAAAAGTTGTGTGGAAATCGGTTGTCATGGTATGGGCCACGTGTTACGGTGAAATGAGGAATATGTTGTGAGGAGAGTTTTGAGTATGGATGTCGATGGCTTTGGCTATAAGAGTAAGGGAAGACCAAAGAAACGATGGATAGGATGTGTGAATGATGATATGGTTAGAAAGGGGATGACTACCGAGATGACGACTAATAGACAAGTATGGAATAAAAAGACATATTGCGCCGACCCCAAATAAATTGGGATAAGGGCAGGAGAATGAAGATGGTAACTAATACCACTACTAAATCTCTGCCTAACCCTTCGGGCAATACAGGCGTGATGTTATGTTATGTGTTATGTGTGGTAATTAATAAAACTTTAAGATTATAGAAGTCTTATAAAGTTATAACTCTTATAACGGCTGTAAGTGATTGCTATGTTTGTGTTATGGCACCTTATAGTTAAAAACGTATCGTAGCAACTCTTCTCAATTAGAAGGTAGATATTGCAGGAGGAGAAGAAGATTGTTGTGAAGACTTGGATGAGCCTCAGACACCAAGCAAGCATGGCATAAAAAGCTGCAGGCCTATACCTACTCAGCAGTGGGTGTAAGAAGGCTGCCAGTGACGATGATGATGATTGCAGGAGGACTTTCAGTGTGATATTATATCATAGAGTTAATCCTATAAGGTAGGTATTGCCAACAAGATCAAACAAACTTTGATCTCGTTCCTAAGTTCCTCTTTTTGTATTAGGAAGGGATGTTATTAGCATGTGGTGAGTTCCACCTTTGATGCAGATATTTCCATTGCAAGTACCTGCCTACCTTGTTGAAGGTAGGTACGTTCAGTCCTGGCACAGTGTCATTGGACACTGAAACTGCAGATTGGTTAATCTGCAATAGCCTATCTGACTAAAGACTAATTGAAGATGCAGAGATAACATTCCTTATTGGCCAGTAGCTTTCTAGCTATGACCCTATAATAGTTGTTGTTGGTTTCAAAGTTCATGTTACAACATTATGCTAGGTGCACTGATGGTGTCAACGACCTCCACAATGCAAGAATGCAACTTGAGTATACTTCTATGTCCCATCTCGAATGAGATTGTGAAACAAACGTCAATAACCTTTGATACGTAGCTACAACGACAAAACGATACTTATCACTAACTTTATTTATTCAAAACATCGAATTAAGCGATAAACAGTCACTAGCAGTGATAATACTCACGCAGTTTAGTGAATGAGGTAATTGTAATGTCACATGACTCAGCCGTGTTTTATGTACCTAAACAATAAAATATAACGAATTATGTATGTACCGTACCTCGTTACGATGTCAATCAACACTTCGCCAGTTTGCGTGGACCACACCATAATAAACTATAACACAACACAACACATCCACCTGCGCAGAACCATCTCACAAACGGATAAGGACCTCAGTACACGTTCCCGAATGATAACGCGGACAAACAAAAAAAAAACCGGGGGTCCTAAGAAGGTCGAATCTGGTATTTTTTTTTCTGGTAAAAGCTGGCAACGTCGCACGTTCGCCGGACGGACGTGCGTTCGGCTCGCGCGCCGCTCATTGGTTGAATGCGACGGCGGCCATCACTGCGAGTCGCGAGTTCGCCCAATGACGCCGCGTCCCGCACGCCCCGCCCACATCCTGTCGGCCTGTTGAATGGATTTCGCGGCAGTCGTGCTGCGGAGGTCGAACGTGTTGAAAGTGTTCGATACAACATAGACAAGGGATGATTGAAGCTTTCGAGGATGTGTTCGGAGTGTCTAGTGACCTCTTGAAGCTAAATAATTTGATTAAATCGATGTAATCGCTACGAATACAGTAGTGCTGTAGACTTAAGGTAAAAAAATCGAACCATAACCTAAAAATAAAGTATCAATATGCCGAAAAAAAAGGTGAAAATTGAAGATAATATAATTAGTGAGTTACATGTGTTAGCAACGTGTCTTTGCATTTTATAATTTCTCGCAAATATTCTGGAAATTCCAATCTGTTTGGTCCATTACTCGAGTGAACAAACGGTACCTTTCCAAAAAAAATTCAGTGACAGCAGCAATATTTAACTTGTACCTGAAACAATCAAAATAGTTTCATGAGTATTGGTAGAATTGTGAAAAACAGTGATGTTTTGGAAACATAAACAATGCAACCATAATTTTCTGACTAACACGTGTGACATACTCGTAGTAATTTTCAATCGATGTTATCATAATGCTTCTGCCAGAACTACCTCTGCTTATTAACATAATAACAGTTTTTAACAGTGTTGCCAACAGATAAACTAGCTCTCCACCAGATTCAACTTCGAAAACCACCAGAAAACCACTAACAAAAATCGACCCTACTCCAAAAATCGCTAAAATTTCCACTAAACTTATTTATTAGTAAAAAATGTTCTTTATTATTACGTAATAAAATATTTAAAATCAGTAAATCAATATACAATATTATTAGTAAATGAACAACTCAAAATGAGGAACATAAAAATCTTAATACTTAGATATAAATTACGTGTCACGATGTTTGTCCGCGATGGAATCCTAAACTACTTAACCGATTTTAATCAAATTCGTACACCGTGTGCAGTTTGATCCAACTTGAAAGATCCATTTATAATCTTTTACAACAATATCATATGACAAAAACGTTAGCCACAGCAACGCGTGGCCGGGTCATCTAGTTATTTAATAAAAACAACAACTATAAAAAAGTGATATTCTAAAATTCGTCTTCTTCAGATGAATTTTTATCTGCATCATCGTCGGTTTCACATTTATATGATTCTTTGGTACTGATTTGTTTTATAACTTTTATTGGAATTTACCTACACAGTAAAAGAAAATACTCCTGAAAATTAAATGAAATAAAAATTATATATTTCGTAACATTTTAATAATTTAGTGGTTGAGTGATAGCATTTTCAGTAATTGAAACTGAATTCTACTAAACCACTAAGAAAAACCACCAGCCACTAAAAGCAATATTTCGCCACTAAAAGGGGGGTCGAAACCACCAGTTTTAGTGGAAAATCCACTAAGTTGGTAACACTGGTTTTTAACGTCAACAAAGAAAACATATTTTTCTGCAAATTAAGTAAATAAACATAACCTAGAAATACATTTGGTAAAAATGTGCTTACAAAATAAAACTTGACGTGTTTTTTTTATCGATTTCAATTGATTTATCAAAATTAATTATAGCCAAATTCTAAGAACTTATAGTGCTCGTACCCAACTCATTGAAATAACCTACCAATCGTTTTCAAAGGCAAACAACACCCAATCATAGATTTTCTTGTGCAATATTTACCTACAAGTTCAGTAGCGTTATAGTAGTCTTTTAAGATAGGTTCGTGATTTTATTTTTTTGCATAGCAACATGGATAATCTAATCTGAACTCTATCTTTTTTATTATCTGAATGAATCTAAAGATAAATTAAATATATTCCTGATGAATTTTAAGTTTTTTTTCTGTGTGTTTTTCTCGTTTCATAGCAGCAAGCATGAACTTTGGACCGATCTTCAACGTAAGTATGGAAAAAAACAGTTTCATAAATAATTTAAGACACCGCCACGTGCCACACCTTTAGATGGTTGTATTTAGACAGAGTAAAAAGTTTAAACAAATCTGAAACATGGGGTTTCAGGTACAAATATTTGAGAATTTCGAACTAGGCTTGAAAGTAGTTGAAAGTTTGTATGAAATGCCGTACGTCGTTAACGCTCTTAAGCAATAAAAACGTATCTACATTGTAGATCTTAGTTACACAAAAACGGTAATAGGTTCACTAAGATAGAGAAGCGAGATAGTCAACAAGAATAGAACAACTTAGCAAGAATAGAAGAAAACACTACAGACATTTGCTTGCCATAAATCCAGCTAGACGTCATATGTTTACGACCGACCGACACTCGATGACTGGAGTCTCGTCCAATATCAGAATTCAGAATAGAAGCTCCAATGCTGCTGAAATCTTGCGCCACTGGAGTAATTGACCAAATCCAGAAAGATCTCAAGACCGATGTATAGTAGGTAAACATCGGTTTACGTCAAACGCTGATTAAATTTAACAACAGTACACCTTATAGTTAGACAAGAGAGTCTAGTCTGGGAGTTCTGGGACATAGAAATTTATGTAGCTGAGTTTTCGAACAACGAAGCTTTTCCAACCAGGAATAACAGCTAACTAATGAATGTTATATCTTAGGTGAAAAAAGTATACGTGGGTACAGTTTTTACACAAGATGTGGCAATAGTCCCAGAGAGTCAGCGTGGTAAACCACTATTACAAAGAAATAGAAAGTTGCTATCGGACGGATGCCCGACGTGACGAAATCATAAGAGTTCCCTCTTTTACGAATTCAACCTATTACACTTTCGATAAAGTTAACCAGCGGTAAACAAGAACATTCATTATCGAAAACCGCCTCCGAGATTATAATTAATAGCTTATCATTTCAACACAGGCCTAAGGAATTTTGAAATGAGATATCTTGTCTTTCAGGTTCACTCTAAATAAACATGCACGATGTGACATTTAAATCATAATCCTCAGCTAAGAATCTAGGTCTGAGAAAGAAATAAGCTAAGAAACTAGGTCTGATCATAGGTCGAGACTAGAGAGGCCATACTAGATTATAATGTGTTATCATGTGGATGTACCGAGCATGACTAACAGATAATGTCGTTACATCAAAAAACATCTAACATCTCCAAGCTGTTATGAGTTACTAAAACCAGAATCTCACTGTATCATAACCACGAAAACAAAGTAGTCATGTGCTTACTAATAAGCGCAGTTCCTCTCAGCAAAGCCGACTCTGGCAATAGGCCAGAAAATGTTGAGATAAAGACGATAAAACATGCAATGCATGACCATTTCTTTCTTCTACGTGCTCAAAGCCTCCGAGATACTCAGAAACATGCCCTTGAGGACAAGTCCACGACAAACACGAATAAACGTCGAATTGTACTCGCTATATCTATTTAGGTTACAATTAAGTATGTATGTGTAGGTGGCTATGGCTACAATGTAGGTGTATAGTATCTGTGGAATGCGAGATAACGTGAGCGTCTGGCGAGCGCGGGCGCATGAGGGCGTTGCGCACTAACGCACACACGCGCAAAACGAAAGTGCGCACTACACACACTCGTGTATGAATCCGTTCGCGATGCAAAACAAACTTTTCCTGTTTAAGGCATCGCTCTTAGTAAATGACGTTTTCCTTGCTAGCTATCTGCAATTATGCTGGACATTTGCATTATTCAATATCTGGGATATTGATTGCAGCAAATATGCATGCGGTACGGAGTGAGTTTATTTATGCAAGCAATTGATTTGGGTATGAGTTTAGTTTATACTCTTCTACGGAAACTACGAAACAAAATGAGTTGTATTCAGCTTTTGATTAACATTTAGCAAGCTATGTAGCTCTTGTAAAACCAATCACAATAGTTTTATAGAAGCTACTTAGCTCTAGAACATGATATTACCACGTAAATTTTATTTTATAAAGCTAGCTAAATAATTGAATTCATTAATAGTGGCGCTTTAAATGCTCTAATATGACTGTTATGCGACAAAGCGCAACCGAAGACCTTATTATGACTTTTATATCACCGTTACGAGACATTGAGGTCTGTTTTAATGGCTTTATTGCAATTCGGACCTCAAGAAAAAAAACAACGGTTTTTCTTGGTTTGTAGATGTTTTACCGTTTTATGTTATTTTAGGGAAAGAATATATCAATGTGGAAAAACCAACAGCTAATGCTCGGTCCCTTTTTTAAACATAAACGAATCGTTTTGCTTTTCAAAGGTCGCATTATTGTTGCCAAACTGGGGACCATATACATATGTAAATAGATTCGTAAGCAAATTTTACCTGTGATAGCTACTTCCACATGGGAGGAATCTATTAGACAAAGCTATGAGGTCTTTGCTTGCTTCATTATTGCTAAAGATAAGTACAAGAGTCTTAACTTTAACCAACGTCTGTAAATTATACGAATCGGCCATAAATAATATTCTAGTTGCTACTGATAACGTAATAATTTCTATATTATTTTGATTTTAAGTGCTGGACTGAATTAAGGATTTGGTGTCTGCCTATAAATAATTTGATAACTACCAGACACATTCCAATACTTCACATGTACTGTTTGTTTTAGATCTAAATACAGTTCCAATGGTTAGTTTTGATCAAAAAACTAAGTGCAGTCTTCTAAATGAGAACTATATAGGTACTTATCTCTAGAATTTCATAAACATAGGGTGCTGTTCAAGAAAGAAAAACGATTGCTCATTGGTTAAGAACAATTTCTATGAAAACTTCATGGAAATTGTTCTACTACAGTCGCGTTGCGTCGTGCCTGTCTGCAAGGAGCCTTTAAATGAGCTGTCAAAAAAATTCGAAATGCAAAAAATAAAAAAAATAAAGTTAGAGACATGGTTACCGTATCTAATCACAGCTATTTTGGCGGCACAAATGCCGGTCGAAATAAAACCAGCAGGGCAAGCAAGGTCGACCCTATTCCGGGAGGGTTCGCGATTAATTGAGTACGCGTCCTCTGAGGGCGACCGTTGCCTAGCAACCAATGTTGCCTGCAACCAGTTTTGCCAGCCTATGATTTAGGGTAGGTTTTTATAACCCTCGTGGGCCGCGACTTTTTATTCATTCCTTTTAATGTTTTATGAAAATACCTAATGCACTAAACTAAAATATAAAGGTACAGTCGTGGTGGATATACTGGGTATGTAATGTAGAGGCTGTAATCTGACATGGTTGTAGGTGGTTGTAGCATGCATGCAACCTCCGCGTGTCCGTTAGAAATATGTAGATGCCACAAATAAGAGACGCATGATATAAGAATAGAGAAAAAAGGTTGTTTAATATGGAAATTTCAGTCTATCAAAAGTACTCTGTGGATGGAAAGATCATTGACTTAAAATTATATTCAAGATAATATGTTTGATTCAGAAATAATTTTGATTTTATATAAAGTTGTATTAAAAACGTATATCTGATCCTAGAGACATGAATTTTGGAGGGTGTGTTCTTTGTGAAGAGTAGGTATCCACTAACAAGGGTTTTTTGGAAATTCAACCTTTAAGGGGGTGAAAAGGGGGATTTTGTTTGTATCAAAAATCTTATTCCTTGAGTGAATAACCTTTAAACTTGGCACGAATACTTATCAAAGTAAATTATGAAGTTTGGCATTTTTTGTTTTTCTAAACTACCCCTAAGTCGCGGGTAGAAGCTAGTAGGTATAAATAAAGTAAATCACCAATTTTATTTAAATAGGTACCTACCTACAATCAATGCAATTAAACTTTTACTTTCACCAAACTCGTATAAGAATAAGAATAAAAAAAATAATAAACAAATATAATACCTAGAATAAGACATATCCTGAGAATAATTTTCGAATATGGGACAGTTTTTCCATACCTACTAGAACTGTCAAACGTCAATTTTATTCCAAGGATAAAAGATAAATCTGACTTTGGTGAACTCAGCCCATGGTCACTGCCAATTTAGTTAGGCAAACAAAGTCAAAACTTTGCACAACCTACGAAACCCACGGTCCCTACAACACGTGCGATTTTGATAAGTAAGTAAGTACCTACCAATAACATAAAAAACTCAGCGGGCGGGGTACATGAACAGCTGATTTTGTGGCACGGAGTCGCCTCAAGGTCCCGGGAAGGCGCACCCCGGCACCCCGGGAGAAATCTAATTTAGCACCGCGCCCTGTCCCGTCCCCCCCTCGCCTGTCTCGCTCTAAACCGGTCGAGTTCGTCGACAAACTTGTATGAACGTAGAAATCAATGTTTATGAGCACTATTTTGTTGATGGAAAGGAGACCTAAATATGGGGTGTGTTCCTCATATTATATTATTTATAGTACAAGTAATACATATTATCAAGGTCGATTTTTTTTAAACAAAAATAATGTGCTGAATTTCATTTAAATAATATCTGCAATTAACAGAATAGACACTAGAATAGAATACCTACACTGACCTACACTGTATGCAGTGGCTCTTTTTTAAAATGGAGAAAAACAAATATAAAAACGGTCCTGTCAGATTCAAACAAAGTCGATTATTTTATTGCATTTTATGTTTGCTTAATTTTATCTAGAAGACAAGATAATACCTAAATTCATCCAAGAACTTTATAAACAACGTCGTAAAATTCGCATAAATCTAATAACATCCGTTTTATCATATGTAACTGAGTCAGCCCAGTCCCGCCACTTTGTTGTTATTTTCCACTAAAGATATTTTAGCTTAAACTGTGTCAAGAGTAATTGGGGTACGAATCATATACATTGATATACAGCATGTATACGTAGGAGCGGCCACAAGCCCACAACTCGACCGACCGAGACGAACACCACAATACCTCTTCTTGATAACAGATAACTCCGCGATTGTTGCTTTGATAAAAATACGCACGAGACAACGTTGCCGCTCCGCAACAACCCACCCGTGCGACGCGACGTTGCCGCGCGCGTCTCCACACCGGCGGCCATTTGCAATTCAGATGAGAGCTAGTCAGTTGTTAACTTGTTACGCCACAAACTCTCAAAATAAAAACAATGTTTTAGTAATAAATTATGGCGGATCTAATGTGTGTTGCTAATATAATCAGTCTCGCGTCATTGCACTTGTGTTTGACTTATGAAATAATTAATTACGTCGTAATGTTTTTCGCACGACACATTGTAACTGCTCATAAAATATTTAGTTGACATTGTATGAAAACGACTTATTTAAAGATCCTTTGTAGGTACAGAATTATAAATTGGCAACATTTTATAACTACATCCTTCCCAGACGAAACTAGAAGTAGGTACTTAAGTACTTCTTATATCTTACTTTGTTTGGTACCCACTGATCGTTAAGGCATAATAAAGCTATTAATGACCACATAAGATGATTAGAAAACACCTGCCTGGTGAGCTTAGCAACCGCTTTGATGAGTATGAGCAAACGAAGTCTAACATTCTCACGATTAAAGACAATGCTGTCAGGCAAGAATTTAAAAAAATAGGATACAAAATGACAAAGGAATTAATTCGTTCATTTATTAGTCGTATTCAAATGTCAGTTATTGTGCTAAATTCGCTAGTTCATAACTAACTATCACTTCGAAGGCGTGGCAATGCAAGGACAAGTTCTCGATCCACAGAAACTACGCAGTTACTTTAGAGATATCTAATACCGTACCTACGTATCTAATATTTTCATCCAGTCCTCCTGCCTTTATTCCAATTCATTTGGGGTCATTTGGGAAAGAAAAGACTTTTGGGGCGAAACCGGGGAGGGTTTCGCCCCAAGTCTTTTTTTTTTCAAAAATCTTATATTGTGATATGACTACGACACTCATACAGTTTGTAATCTACAGGTAAGTTGCATGTCTACATGTTACATATTTACTTGCTGCGTGTCATTCTAGTCGCGGCCGTCAGATCAGGTTTCTGCAGTACCAACGGATGTAAGTATAGACTTTCACGAAGCCATGCGAAATTCCCACATAATATACATATGCTATATTTTAATGAATCCAAATTATTAACTTGCCATAACCTATGATTAAATTGCGAAGAATAATTCTTGTCAGACATATTATGCGATTTTGAAACTAATATATTCATAGTCATACCCAATATCGCTATTAGAAACTATTCATTTTTAAATTCACAGCATAAGCCACAAGCAAAATAAAAGTAAGTTACTAGCAGAAAAGAACCAGTAAAAATAAAAAAAGAGCAAAAAAAGTATGTTGCAAAAGCTTTATGATCCGAACGAATACTTTCATTTCTTTCCTTTGGCAAAGAATGCCAATTTAAAAAAGGCAGACTTGGTAAAAATGAATGAAACGGAAATATTGTAACAGACCATGGCATAGTAAGCCGCATGGTGGATATGTGCCAGGAATAAGTGCTTCAGTTATTTGTTATAAACATGGGAGCCTCTGCCAACACTCGATCTGAACTGATCTTTATATATTCTGGCAGAGCCGCAGTAACTGAAATAAACATTATTATATACCTACCTATACTTATTGTAATACTATTACTGGCAGAACTTGCACGTGTGTAAAAGAAGTAATAATATGTATAGAAAAAAACTTTTGCGGTTAAATTAAATCCATAGCGGATTCGTGAAAAGAAATTAATTTTCTTTTTCCTGTTAGTTCAATGGGCCAAACCCACCCAACCCACCGACCCACTGGGTCGTAATCGTAACCACGGAACAGTCGCCGCAAACGACATCGCGGCAGGCCCAAACGGAGATGGCGGGACTCCTTTCATAAGAAAGGAGTCGAGCTCATCCCGCAATCTCAATCAAATCAATCAATCTTTATAGATTGGTCCTTGGCAGTTCTGGACAGAGAGAGGTGGAAAAAGAGTAGGGAAGCCTTTGCTCAGCAGTGGGACATTAACAGCTAATAATAATGTTAGGTAAACATATGTATAATATATTTCTTCATTGGAGAGCTATTATAATATGTATGTGTATGGGCAACTCTCCCAAAAAAACATTTTTCTCCCTGAGTTCGGCAGAATTCGGTTCAAATTTTAAACCATCGAGCTCTACGTTACCTTAAAAATATCAATTGGCACGTTGTTTTTACGCTTGGCTATATATATGCAATATTTAAAGAAAAAAGTCTATTTCTGTGAAAAAATATAGTATTTTTTTTCAATTAGAGTATACATACTCTAATTGAATCTGCAAATTGAAAAAAAATACTATGTATGTACTTTGACATGACACTGTCCTAACCTAAATTCTTGAAGATCATCGCGGTATATCGTCAGTTATGTTATCTTCATTCGTTACATTCGACTACAAATAGTAACTACAATCTCTGCATGTTACGTAATAACTCTAAACGTATGTTGCAAGCCTGCAACGTCGTCAGTTTGGCTAATAGCCTGGAATCAACGCAAAAATACCGCAATATGTGAATAAATTTCACCCCCAGCGCAAGCGTAGCAACGCAAGGGATATTTAGATTTGCGTCATAAATTGCTACCAGTGGGTACTTCAGCTTTATTAAGATTTTATGCTCGCTCTCGCATAGTTGTGTCGTGTATCAGCGCAAGTAATGAATATGTATGGTATTATATTCTTCTTGGAATCTCGAACAATATGGTTCTGTCACTATTTAAAAAAAAAACCCGTTTTGGCTTGATAAAATCCTTAGAAACAAAAGTTTTTATGCAGTAGAGGGTAAAAAAATTCGCGACGATATGAAGAGCCGAGATTGAGTGAATAGATTTTGGAATGGGCATAAACCCTTCCGCTGACACAAATAGGAATGATCCAGCTAAAAACGGGTTTGGAGAGGCTAGCGTCCTATGTAAGGATGAAGGGATTTAGAGCTGCGATAAAACGGGACGAAGGGGTACGGAAATCGCGCAATCAACGAAATTCCGGACCATTAACGCTACCTACGATTGGTCTCGATTCTTGAATCACCCGCAGCCAGCAACACGAGAGCTGGAAACTCTTTTAAAAAAAAGTTATCACCTATTGATTTTATTCTGTGCCTACTCTGCACAGTTATGAGACTGTGACAACGGTGTAAGCCTGCGGCAATCGGAGGCGATATTTAAAATGATGAAAATCAGTAGTCTTGGTTGATCACCATTATTTCAGAGGTGTGTATAGGTAGTTAGGGTACGTGACTGCAGTCGAGTGTCGACACAGTTTGATAGAAGCGACAGCTCTTGTACTATAACAAGTAATTTAAGTAATTAGAATCTGAGCTGAGACACGTCACAATCGCGTGTTGTTAAATAAATGTCTGTTTACTCTTACCCTGGTATAATAAATAATACATATATGGTATATTATTATACCATGCTCTTATTGTTGATTTGTCATGGAATTGGCGATACACTTGAACCGTAGAACAAATGCCCATGATAAAGTTATTTTTCATTTTTTTCCAAAATAGCACGCACAACTAAAACGTACTTGATTACATTAACATAACGCGTTCTAACAATCGCATGTAACTTTTGTGAATTCATTAAAAGTTTGATGTTGCTATTCTACACAATAATTGAATGAATGGTATTTTACGGTTTATACCGCGCTGAACGGCAACGGCTCGTGGCGCCCGCCCGCACCGTGCGAGCTGGCAACGTGGCGCCTCGTATCCGTCAGAGCGGCAACGCGCGTCACAGAACGGCAACGTCTCGCACTGATTCAGCATTTAACATTCAACGGAGATAGCATCGATTTGTTTATAAGTTGTTGTTTTAATTTTCAAGAGAATTGAAGGTTATAGTTATTGATAGTTGAGTACTTACCTAATTGATGTTATCATTTAGTGAGAGTGCAATTTTTACTAATTTCAAGTTAAGTTAGGGGGGAAATACTGTTGCCCATTTTATTTGGTTTCTCTGGTTTTCTGTTACCAAAGCCTCCGCCTAACTCAAGTACCTAGTTAAAAACTGTTTAGTTACACCTGTTAGACAGTATGATAGCAGCATGACCTCACAAAAAATCTCAGACTTCTCACTGTCGATTGTCACGTAGCTACTCGCTGCGCAGATTTTGGCAGTTCGACCAGTTTTAAACAATTTGCTCTGCTGGGTAAACAAAATGCTTAGGTACCTACCAAAACATGAAACTTTCATGAATTTTGATTGAGAAAAAAAAATAAGCAGAGCTTGGATGGAACGATATAAAAAGATACAGCGTGATTTTTTTTGTTTTAATTTTTTAATTTTTTTGTTATTTCATTGTTATTAGTTGGTACCTATAGGTCCCTTCCCTACCTATAGACTTTTCTATAGACGGCATTATCTAACTTGTTTGTTTATCGACTGATATTCTTTAACCTGTTTGTTTATCGACTGATTAAGTATTACAAATCGTCATTAATTCCTTTTTAAAACCTATTGTTCTCAGCATGACTCAGATCTTACATGCAACGAAGTATTTCCCTCGATCGACGCTTCGACTATTCGACATGCCGCCTCGCGCCTGTGTTATTACGTCATGTTATAGTTTTCCTGAACCGATTTCAAATAGCTTAAGTAAGTACTTGCGTTTTTATGACATGTGTTTCCGCTAAAAATAATGTACAGTATGCTGTATGCCAGTATGCATCAATTTCGCTTACACATAAGTTCAAATTTCTGTGAACATGCCGCGCGCCGACCCCGCTCCCGTACCTACATCTGTGTGTGAAAGTGATCAACATAGAACGCACACTTCAGATTTCGAACACTGGCTCTCGCTAACGTCGAACGAAACAAGAAACATACCATCGCTTTTTCACACAGGCGGCGTAATTACGTATGACCTTGGTTGGTTCATACGATTGCTATAATTCGCATCTTCACAGGAAGTACCGGTAGCGGGTAGCGTGTAGGTATTGGATTAGTTAACACGTAGCCCTGGGTTCCAATCTCGAGATGAAACTTTTATTTATCTTTTCAACAATTAACTTTATTTATTTTTTTATTATTCGATAAATTAATAGGTACACGAGAATAATAATGTAATATTTATTTTATTTGTATTATTATATTGTTATTGAAATATGGGGTTAAAAATAAAAAAGTTTTAATAATATAACATTCTATTTAGTCGCGGTGTAATTTATTTATTTAGATTTCTGGTATAATCATAAAGTTTTACGAACTATGTGAACAAGACGAACATGCCACGGAACTATATAATTCAACAGCGTGATTATTCGAGTAATATGCGAGTGTGTGTGTCTAATTAGAATTACTCATTAAAAGAAGGTCGTAAGGCAAACTAAACGTCAAGCTATTGCTTTGTGACTTTACCTATGGACTTTCGGTCGACACTGTACGTAGCCACTAGAGTACCTTGGTATTCACAAAAACTAAAAAAAAAAAGCGGTAATGCTTATTTTTTTTTAAGCATTTTGTCTAACGTGGTTACTTTTTCGCCCAACAGGCACTTCGAACTCCGTTAATGGTTGACATGAAATTAAAAAGACAGAATAAGCTAAGCAGCTAAAGGCCAAACCCATGTTACGCAATGCTGTGGTTTGTTTTTCTCAACAAGAACTTGGCTAATGTATGTACCTACTGCTCTGCGCATTCAATCTGATGCGCAATTCATTTACCGGTTAACTGTAATAAAAGTTAAATTGACACGTTTTTCTTTTTCGCAGGTTCGAGATAGTTTTAAGATTTTTTTACGTTCCAACTTTTTCTAGTTTTCCGCATTGTAAATGCGTTCTCCTTGTTCTTTGTCATTTAATCCTATCTGACGTCCTCCACACTCCGTAACTCCAGCGGGGTAATTGCGAAATACACTAACAGTTGCATATTTATCGTATTCGGGGTTCTCTGGGACGGGGGCCTCGGGGATCGGGGTACTCAGGGAAGTACTCAGGGAAGTAACCTGCGTTATTTACGTGGTTGAGCAGATAAATTTTTCGAACATAATTATGAAACAATGGATTAGCAATATCCATTTAAATTATTCAGATTGCTATTAGAAGTGGGTTAGGCAATTGGTGCAGTTCCAGAGTGCGAATTCACACGTTCACTTTAAATATTTATGAGATACCATATTTCAAAATGGATTTCTTTGATCGTTCGTTACCCAGAATATAGTTAATTACGCAAAATTGCGAATTTCACAACCAGTACCGAGAAGTAGGAGCTAATTCCATTTGCATGTCCCTTGGTAATTAAATTAGCATCGTATCTTCATCCTAGTTGTCAAGTTGTTCAGAACTTCAGATAAAAAGTAACTATAATATTATCATATAGGTAGGTACGTAGAGTAGACAGACAGACATTCTTGCCAGTGAAGGTCAATGTCGTTTGCCGAGTAAACATGTTCGCCGCTTCAAAGATAACATTTTTGGGCGTAGCAAAAGTCATAAAATTGATTTATGACGTCTTCAATTTTGATAGAATCACATAGCAAAAAAATAACGCATATGTCCATTATTATAATACCTATTGCGGAGATTTCTGATCATGAACTGAGTGCATCAGAAAAAGTAAAAAGTGGCTTCTCTGCATTTAGTTAATTAAATAAATAAGTACTTAAGCCTATTGAATAACGTATTCTAAAAACAAATAATGGCTAATAACCTTGAGTGCATGCACATCAATAGAATATCTAACCTAACCACAGACCACACAATCTAGAAAAAAAAAAGTTTTTATTTTTGTAGAAACATAGCATTTTTGCAATAATCTTTTAGAAAGCAACTTTCTATTTAGAGAGCATTGAGAACTGAAGCTGCACAAGTCCTTGAATGCTTTTTAAAAGCCTGTGGACTTACGTAATCCAATTTACTGCACGTTCACGAATCCAATTACTGGCGTTGATGAGCAGACTGGCGCTTGACCGCATTGACACACGACCAAGATTATAGGGAAATGGGCAGAGATAAGAGGATGCTTCTATCTTTTAGACATTTATTTACACCTGGCTAGACTAGGCTTTTTGTATATGGCATTTCATCTTTTAGGATAAAACAAAGTAAAATATTAAAGAGTGGATTTGGATGCTTATTCCATTGGAGGTCAAGTCAGTGTTTCTGCAATAGAGGATTATAATGTCTCTGATTGAAAAAACTATAAAATAATTTTTGCCCATCCCAAGAAACACTTAGCTGGCAGGGTTCTCTTCCCATGCTCTTGGCACACAATCTTCATAAGATTGGCAAATCTACAGTTTAAGTATTCTGGCTATGGCTTCATTGTTCCGTTCTTTAGCTTTACCTACCTGAATCTGTGGATGGAGCTCTGTTCTTTTTCAAATGTCCATGAAATCTAAGTTCTATTCTAAAAACAATGTAGCGAACGTTTCATGGCAAGTGGCTGTCCTACGCTTGCATATGCGAGGGAGCATAAAGATGCAGATCTGTGTGGCACCGACAATGCACCGGATGTGCATTGTAGCCGCAAATGATGCTAACACAAAAACATCGCACACATGCACAATATGCACATGCATATTGCTAAACTAGTGTTGCATTCTGCGATGTCTGCAGTACACGAAATTATAGACGAAACATTCAATTCAACTTATTGAACAGATTTAGCTAATGTTATGTGCAAAAGTAATCCATGATTCGATTGAAGATCTAAATACAGTACGAGTTCTCGATTTGAGATCGAAAATAAAAGTGAATTTAGATGTAATCTATCGCTATTTCGCTATCAAAACGATGAGTGTGAAATTATGAATCAAAGTACAAATCTTCAAACAGAAATTAAAGAAATCCTTAAGCTGTTAACATCTGCATTTATGGGTTCTAGGAACTGATGTATCCGGTTGTTCGATTGTATGGGCTCTGTATACAACTACACATTTGCGTCGGTTAAGCATATTTCCCGGGATTCCGATACGAGTTATGCATGAGATATAGAAAAAGATACAGGATGGATAAACTAAAATGTCGTTAATAATTCCTTTTTTTTTAATTATTTCTTTTTTAACAATATAGATTTGCCTAATGACTGTGCCATGATGTTTTTTTGCCCCAGGCAATTTATTTAGCTCCACGATGTAATTTACTATATGATTTTGCGCAGACATTAATTTCAGATAATATCGCCTCGTTTTATGTTGGAGCCGACGATGGTAAGTACGTTGATCAACTAGTGAGAACTAGGCAATCACGTACTTTATTGCCATCTAATCTTTATAGTAGTATTTAGAAATCAACTCACAATATTTTTTTAGTAATAAGTATATCGTCTAGATAAACGCACCTAAAGTCTGTCTGTGTAGCTATGACAAATTATCCTTCCTCAGTGATTTTTGTTATTCTATCGGTGTATTTATTACCTACAAGCTTACGGAAATTATCCTTCACTAAGTTAAGACCAAGTCTTGTAAGATTTGAAAAAGTTTAAAGTGTAATTGATACTGGCTGATTTTCTTTGGCCGAAAGCCGAAATTTTCATTACAAGCTTACGGAAAGTATCCTTCCCCATAGCACTACTATAGACGTTCCACTTCCACGTCACTAAAGTTCGTTTTTTAATCCCAGAGACAAATCTGGCAGGTGTAATGTCAAACTTCTATACTAAAAAATCGCAAACAAAAAAAGACTTAAATGTCAGATTAGTCTCTTAGATTAAAAAATAGACTTTAGCAAACTTGAAAAAGTTTAAAGTTTCATTAATATGCTGAATTTTATCTGCCGAAGGTTACAAATGCAGAGCTTCAAGTAAAAGTTTAACAGATTCGAGACCAAGAAAACGAAATGGCACCACCGCACCACCAATATCTCTCAATTCCGGTTTTAAAATCCAATCTGTCACTTTTGTCGGCACTCAAATGATCGAATTGAAATGTAGATATCTTTCTACGTGAGACGGAGGCGGTGCGAGCCTGGGGCGATGACGGGCGAAGCTGGGATGTTGTATCTTACCGCTGCGAGGCTTCGACCCGCTGCCATATCCCGTCAGACTTGTTTCAAAGAAAGTTGGACCAAGATAAGAAACCCCGAGAACAACTTTACCTAACCAATAGTGACGCACGCTTGTGTATTTAATAGCAAGAATATTGACATAAGTCCAGCCCTTTTGATAATCGATACTAAATATACTAATATAGAATTATTTAAAATGCGAAAGTAACTCTGTTAGTACGTACCTGTTTACGCCTAGTGTACCGATCGTTATCATATTTGAGAGCTTGAGACTAACACTAACAGTAGCAATGACTTTCATTTTAACAGTTCAACAACATTCATTGCGATATTTACGTTTTGCAGCAGACAAATTTTTCGAACTTATGAAGCAATGGATTAGCAATATCCTTCAAAATGATTCAGATTGTGATTGATAGTGTGTTACGCACGCAAGGGTGCTGGAGAAGGACAAGCTAATAGCAGATGTTTTTATTTTTCGCGGATCCCGTGCTACCTAACATTGCGCTACCAATAAATTTTGAGCAAAAATGCGAAGGTGAAAATAAGGTGAACAAAAAACTACAATGAGTAACTGTTAGGTACGAACTTTGGGTAAAGAATGGCTGGTTTTTTATCCAAGAACATTATAATATAAGTTTTGTAGAACAAGGGCTTACGCACGAACTACATTATAATATTGATCCCTACCACCACGACGATACAGCTTTTGTTCAACCATACGGGATAAGTTCGTATACCTAGATGATGTAAGTACTTTACATTTTCAAGTAGGTTTATAATTGAAGTAAAGCGAAAGCTATACCGAAACAGATTGATATACATATTATCAATGCTGAAACAGAAATCTATAGGTATTTAACATACGGTAGGTGAACACCACAAAACTAATAGAAAAGGCTCGAGTGGAAATTTAACCCAGCTCATATTATTTTTATCATCATACCGGCTGCTAGCTCACTCTTTCCAAAAAGATAAATATTTCCAAGTGTCCGATACACAGGGTTGTGATGAGAAATACAAAGAATAGGTAGGTAAGTAAATGTTTGAGGTATCTAACTATTATGACAAAGTACTGGATGTGTTTGTATTTATGTAACTGTAGCACCGTCTTCAGCCAGTATTAAATTAAATGCAGCTATAGGTAAATATCGGTAACAATTTTAGAAGGGAATAAACTGAGAAACTAGTCCCAATTCTGAATAAGCGTTTCAATCTGAATTACTTACTTGTGCTCACGACGTAAACAACAAAAGGAAAAGTAAAAGCCACGAATATCGAAGCCTTTACCAAACAGAGCTTGATATCTAAAAGTTGCAAGCAATTAAAGCTATAATAATAAACCCCGACATTTTGGCGACGATTGAAAAAAGTGCGCCTGTTGCCGCCTTGGAATGGAAGTGGGTCGAGGCGGCAACGTCGCATAGCGGTACCGGCCGCGGAACGGCAACGCCGCGTGGTGCAGCGCTGCCTGCCACATGTATCGTCGATAAATTCGGGCTCAATACGTTCAAGTAAAGGGGAGCCCATTCATTAACATTTTTGCAGATTCTTTTGAACAGTCTGTGCTAATCAATCATTCTGCTCAATGAATCAAACTTTTTATCTAGAACCTACTGACAAAAATGGGGTCATTAAAAAGGCCGGAAACATATATTTAAGTAAGTACCTGTAATTGTACCGTGTGCAATTTGCTCTACGTACTAAAATACTGCAGACCTACCTAATGCATGTATTATATCTAATTTATGGCTGAGTAATATGTAGTTAAATAGGACGGGCCGTGACTATAAATTACTTTAGCGATTCACGTTACCACAAATCATAGCAATGAACGCCTATTATTGCATCTGCAAGTAACAAAAACGATCAAATAAACATATATAATATAACACCAAATAATTGTGAATATTACTTGCACTTAAAAAGCAATTTGGAATCGTGATGCTAGTCGTTATGACAGCGATGTTAAATATTTTGACGCACCTCTTTGCAAGCTAGGCCTTGATTTGAATATGTATCGGGTGTTGTATACACCATACATTAATACTGATTACGGATGTCCTCTGAGGCTCTGATGATAACCCCGAGAAGCTTCGTAAGGCCTGTAGTGAGGCTGCTTTGGGCTGAGGCCTCAGAAGAGAATTTTGGCTGTATGATCATCGTGATGAAAGGATGAAGTAACTGGAACGACTGTTTAAGTGGTTTCTGAACGTGGTATGTGACTGTAATGACACTGAAAAGGATATTTGATGTGGCTGTGGACTTAAGATGAGAGGATTTTGGATATATGATCATTGTTATAGAAAAATTGGTCAGATAACCTCGTTTCCAAAGCCTGAATATCCAGGATACGCCAGAAGTTTTGAGAATCGCAGTGGCGCGTTCATGCACTTCAAAGAAGTACAGTATATGTAGAAACATACCTTTACATGTATAGAAGTTTCTGGTACTTAATGGTCTGCATTTATGTAGCCCAAAATATCAAAGGCGTGAAACAGAGCTTAGTAAAACTAACTTTGTTGGAAGTCTAAGGTCCAAGAACCTCAAACTAAGACTGGGTCATTAAAGTTGATGCTGCAGCCAGCATGCAGCAGTACTTAATCCTTAGTACTTAGCGCTTTGACGAAGCTGGGAACTACAGTTGAGGAGCAGACAAGTGTGAGTTTGGAGAAAAGGAATATCATGCAGAAAAGCCGCTTCAGCAACATTCATACAACACAATCAGCCTATAATGTTCCCACTGCTGGGACACAGGCTTCCTCTCTGTTAGAGGTAGTGGGCCGTAATCCACCACGCGGGCCCAGTGCAGTGCAGTGGTTGGTAGATTCCACATTTCTTTGATTTTTTTGGTCACGGTCACGATGTTTTTCTTCACCTTTTTGACAGCAGTGGTGCAGATGATATAATTTACACAAAGTAAAGCGCCTGACTGGCTTCGAATTCGAACCTACGACCTGCAACTCGTAAGTCGCGGCCTCACTGGGTCACCACTGCTCTAAAAAGCCGTTTAATGATCTTAAACTCCATTCTAGATTCCTAGTAGACTCTCAACTATCGTTGAAAGCTCATGAATGTGATACAAAAGGAAAGAAACAGCACATTTCGTGGCAATTCCCAGAATAAGGTAACGTTACAACACGTAAACATTCTATTTCTGCCTTACTCTTTCATGTGTTAAAAGAGAAACATATAAGAATAGAAACAAGGAATGTCTGCATGTTGTCCGTTCGCGCGGCAAGTTAGAGTCGGCTGAATCGATACTTGTTTGTAGGTGAGAAGTGTTCCGGTTCGACGGCTTGGCAAACTGAACGTGGATGATAGAATTCAGCACTGGGTGTCTTCAGATCTCTCCACTTTACTTTGGTACTTGCCTCCTACTGATCAAATAAACTATTTGACAGATATTCAATGGAAAAACCCTCGCCTCTTTTACAGAATTACGTAGTCAAATTTTACCTCAGTAAAAAATACAACAAAGCGGAATAACTCATCTGTTTACTCAACCGAAATAGCTCTGCAGATAAAACGTAATTTATCTACACCTCAATTAAAGTTATGTAGAAATATTTAAGTTCCGAAAAACAACATCCTTTGAGTAATATTTAGCGCGTCGAAGGTTTAGCCTTTAGCGTGAAAACATGAAAAGTGCATCAAATAAAAAAAAACACCAGAAATGCGGTCCGCGGACCGTGCGTGCACGATTTGGCAACGTCGCACGACCCCGGCCGCACGCTGCGCGCTGGCTGGCTGCAAAGCCTGCAAACACGCCAAACACAAGACGCGTTGTGTTGTGGTTGCTTCGTGAGTCGTGCCGAGCCACAAAGGGTTATTTTAAATGTTTTTTTTTTATACATACCTGCAACATGGGCTTATGAATAGCTCACATACCAGGTTTAAGGCAGGTGGGTCAGGGTGGGTAGAGTTAGTTGGAATCTTATCGTTTAGAAAATTATTTGTTTTCTATATTTTCTATCAGACAAAATTGGTGTGGTGTATATTCATCAAGACTTATTATTGTCTTGAAGTGGAAAAAATCCACCGAGTCAAGCGTTGGTTTTCATAGAATATAGTTAAAAAAAAGGTTTGGCTTTAATATTTCCTAGTAATTATTCTTCAAAAGTAATTAAATAATGTAGTTTCATTGTTTACTAATAGATGCGAGCATTTATTTATTTTTCACGGACATCCATCGTGCAAGGTATGAAAACAATAATAATTATAATTTATCAATAACTATAAACGAAAATAACATAGGTAGGTTCTTATCGTGTTAAAATGAATCGATTCGACAAAGTTTACGACACGGCGACACGCCAGTCGCAGTGGGCGGGCATTCTGTCAGCGGAGTCGCAACGCGGCCAATCACGAGAGTCGAGCGTGCGCACAAACGCGCGATAATGCGTCAGTCGCATCGCGTCCCGCTGCGGAGGTGGCGCGTTTTTTCGTCGCAATCGTAACTACGCCTTTATACCGACGATTGAAGTGATTTGTCAAAATGTCAATGTTTAATCCTGTTCAATTGATAGATGAAGTCAAAAAACGACCCGGGTTATACAAGCCTGACCATCCTGCCGACCGTGAGGAGAAGTTGGCGTTATGGAAAGAAGTAGGATCGGTTATTTACCATGGTTGGGAACACTTCAACAAGGCGACAGCGTATGACAGAGGTTAGTATTGGAAAATACACGACCCTAACCTCTGTTACCTACGTCAATGTCAAGACTGAGAACGAGAAATGAGTCATACACACACTATTTTCTAATCGTTTTTTAACTCGATTTACTAGCTTGTGTTTAATTTGACGTTAGTAGAAGGAACGCGTAATGTTTTTAAGCGAAAGTTAGGTTTATAAACAAGTTGTTTAAAATTCGAAATATGTAATTACACAGCGACAACATTGAAGTTTGGTACATACGTCAGTCGTTCTATGTTTCGCAAGCAGCGCGGCTGCGCGATGAATGATAGATAGATAACCGCATTCCATTATCCGTTTCCCGCCCTTTTGCCCTTGTTACATTGTTTCGATTTAATATCAAAACTCAATAAGGAAATAGTGTAATGTACATCGTAATAACAATTCGTATTATCATGTTGCTTCTGTTTCGTGAGAATTAAACGTAATAACGAGTTTATCACTAGTCTATAATAAATAAAAATGAATAATTATAATAAAAGAACGTCATTTGTGCTCCTCTCGTGGACATGACACTGAACTTTCTATTTTGCAAACAGTAGGTATTTCATAGGTATGCTTATTTAACATTCATCTATCATTATTAATTATTATTCCACTTAATTACTGTCATAAAGAAATTGATAAACATAACGCTGTTCAGGTATTTGACCGCATTAAAAAAGTCTAGCGTAGGTACATTATAATAATGGGTGCCTACAACAAACACATGTAATTTGCATGCCGCGACACGTGTGCGAAACGGGTGAAGTTCGTTAATATAAACGCAGTATGTTACACCATTTTGTATGAATCACAATGTTCATTACGCCCAGATGATGGCGGAAATTTCTTGTTATAGACGGTACTTTGATTTAATGATGCGTAGTTTTTTTTAGCTTTCAATACATGACATTGTCATTTAGGCTTGGTAACTGGTGATATGACCTTCATGTCAGCTAGCATGACTGACAACAGCAATTCTTTGGTTTAAATCCCAGGGCTCGCTTTTGGCTGTGCTACAGAGAATGTCCTAATGTATAAATCCAATAATAACACTCGACTATCCCGAGGCTCCAACGAAGAACCCCACGCTACGCTGTCGCATTTGCGAGTGCGACCACTAGACTTTCGACTGGGACTGGTTAAAATATACTGAGAGAAACGATTGCCAAGGCACACTGCGACCAAACATTTTGAACGCGCACTTTCATACAAGACAAAATGGTCTTGCGCGAGCAAACGCGCAAGATTACAACGACACGTTCAATCGCAGAGTCGCAGGGCGTCTTAGCTCTATGAAAAGAAATCTAGTAGAAGTTAGTTTAGAATTAAAAAACTGACTATAAGAACTTTAAAGTTTACTAGGTCCTAATTCCCACAATTTTCTTAAACAAAGTTTTACAGTTGCAAAGAAAATGGCGGTCGTTGAGGGACGCGTACAACCGGGAGTTGCGCTCGCGCCGCTCTGGTATCAGGATCAACAGGCGGGTGTACCGCTACTTCAAGAGGATGAGCTTCCTCGGAGGGTTCGAGGGCAGTCTCAGCGAGGAAGAGTATGTTGACTTTCTTCCGAATAAAAAGTTGGTTCATTCTTCATTAACGCAAATTTTAAATTTTAAGTCCTACTTTGATAAACGTTACTTTACCAGTGAACGTACTGGTTAAGCATTTTTCCTGTCACTGTCGTGCAACTGTCAAACTACAATTGCAAATAGAGATGGCAATAGATTTAAGAAAACCTTTATCAAAATCGCCCTTAGACTTTCAACGCCTTTAGATTTGGTTACATTTTTCAACAAAGGAACATGGAACTTTATAGTAAGTACTTAATTATATTTGTCTTGTCACCAGGGAGCTGGATGAAGACATCTTAGCGGGGCCGAACCCAGAAGAAGAAATCCACACCGAGCCTGTCGTCAAAGTGAAGAAGGTTAAAAGGAAAAAGAGGAAACGGGAGTCCAGTGAAACAAGTCACCAGGCCCCAGAGGAGCTCGAAATGCCCATGTTTCCCGTCGAAATGGCTGAGAGTGAAACAGACAGCGATAGACTATTCCTACTATCCTTTCTTCCTGAAATGAGGCAGCTACCGATCAATATAAAGATGTGGGTGAGAGCCCAGATAGCTAATGTCATGCAGGAAGCGGTCTCCTGCCATTATAACAACACCAGGCCAGGAACTTCAGGAGATAAAAACTTCATTGACATCAAACGGCAAAGGCATGACAGTACAGAATAGGCTTCGGATCCAAACAGTTTTATTGGTGCTCTTTCATAAATAATTGTTTTTCGTTTAAGTTTCTAATGTATATTTTTGTTGGTATTTTCGAGGCTCGTCTTAGGGAGATAAGAAAGGTCTTCTAGTATTAAAAATACGTTGGGTTTTTAGACTTGTGACGGCTTTCATAGAAAAAAATTCAGGTCTTTACACATTTCCATTGATTATTTGGATTTGGACACAGATGGAATAACTGTTCTTAGTAGTTGTTGCATAAATAAAGTATTCAATGAAAAACATATGTCATTGCTTTACATTATGTGCCAGAAAATATAGGTCCATACAACGATATGTTATACAAAGCACTACATTACTTGTTCCCATAACAGTTCACAAAGTTCAAAATAAAAATATATATGTCGTAATATGTATATCTGATATATATGGACAATATCCAAGTCTGTTGGCAAAAACAGAGAGTTTACGAGTGTTGCTTTGTTTTGTTATTTGTTACGCTAATATAAACGGACCCGTTTTTGGCAATGGGTCAAATAAAAAAAAATTGTTGTTATGCAATGGTTTACTACTGCGGTATAAAAAGTCTAGATCATATCTTGTCTTTGACTGCAGTGGCTGATGTATTTTCAGTTATGGGATTGTCCATGCATTTTAGTTTGTAAGATGTTGATGTTTTTAGTACTTTATATATTATTTTGTAACGATGTCAAGTTACCAAAAGTTGCAGTCAGAAGTTGATGATTAATAACTTAATTATATTATTTATGTTAGCATGAGTACCTATTTTTTATGTAAGTTATTGAAGGAATAAGTTAAGATTTTTTTTTTGTTCTAGTCTAGTAATTATAGTAATAGTCTAGATAAATGAATAATATATTAATAGGAATATCTCGTTTTAAAATAATCTGTTTCCAGATTATCCGACATTGCTTCCAAAAGTATTACTTACCTATTTGTTATGTTTCCTAACGTTGTTTGTGTGACAAAACATTAGTCACGAAAGCGACAATTATATAAAAATGGTTATTTTCCTAAGTTATATTAGAACCTGCATATAATAATTATAATACTTTTTCATATCCTTGTTTCCTGTTTACTACTTAATAAACGTTACCGGATTTATCAAATAACGCTGTATTATTTTACCTCAATGTTACACACGATTGACAACCATTTCATGGGTTTATACCTGTAACAAAAATAACATACGTTAGTTTATTTCGCATTTTTTTTAAAACCATGTGTTTTGAAGGTAAATTTAGCATTAATAATAGTAATACAATAGAATGTTGTTATCAGTTCGCATTATTTAGATAAATAAATAGGTAGGTACATAGTTTAATTCAAAGCGAACCAGAAAGAAACACAGAACCACAAAAAAAAAATTCCTAGGAAATCCTCAAACAAAGCGAGGTTGGCACTATAAGTGAGAAAAAGTTATGAAAACGCGGCCAGTTTTTCTGGCTTCCATATTATCTTTTGGCGAAATGCAAAACTTCGCGTTTGGAACACAGTTCGTAGGAAGTTGGCGCCCTAAATTGTAAAGTTGTGCGATTATTCTAAAGTTTTGCAATAATTCTTGGAGTTGTGCGCTTTGGCTTATACATTAGGGGGATATTCTCATTTCCCCAACGCTATAACCGCGGTTAATGCTGCTGCAAAAGCATCTTTTGCATGGCTTCTAGCTAGAAGCACTGGTCTTGAGCTGTCTGTCAACAATTCGAGACAACAAGCTTAGCTGAAATTGGTCATTTTTCAAATACATATTGTAACATCTCCATTCAACTGATGGTCAAATTATTCATTTTCCAACTTGCTCGTGTAAGCAATTAACCAGAACGTTCCATAATTAAGTTAAAGTAGTATGTAAAATAATAAAATCATAGATTTAGGTCACAATTTCATCAAGTTTAGTAAATACATACCTAAAGTACGTTTGTCCCTGGTGTTTGGTTCAATACTCGGTGTACTGCTAACAATAGGTGCCTGATATAGATTTATTACAACTTTGGCACATATCTGGAAACACACCTTTATTTACATGACTAACGCAATTTACTGCGTACAACTATTAAACCATAAGTGTAATATTTCGAACCAGTTAGAGGAAAAAAAACAAGAATATTAATTAGCATTGCAACTCTTAAATCTTATGTGACACCTATAAATACTAAATCACAATGTTAAATTAATGGAATAGGTAATATTTTACGTGTCTCGGAGTTATTCAATTAAATAAGACCACCCACTGAGCAGAGGTGTACCTAGTTAAAGAACGCACAAGTTATGCTAGGCACGTATGCTTTATCAGGCAAGGCTACTGTTATTATAAATTCATAAAATTAGGACAAGGAGAGTTCGAAAACCGGATCATTGTGTCCGGTCTTTAACATTGGTCCTAAAATAGATCCCCGAGGTACGCTGCTCAAAAGCTGCTGAAGGTAGAGGTCGACAGTTCTTGTTGGTTGAAATAACCTTTCGGAAAATTGTGGTTTTGAAAATCAAACACAAAGTGGCACGATATAATATGTTTTATTCCTCCTTTTTAAAGGACGGACATCATCAAGTCACACCTTGTCAAAGTTTACCTGTTTAATTAGGTACTTACTATAAGTGTTCTTAAAAAGTTGATAAAAAAAAAAACTGTGGCTTTTCTCTGTTTTTGTAAAGATATAACTAGTAGTCTAGTCATATTGCGTGATATGTGGCAATACTGGCAATATTAGTAAGTAAACTCTTTGTAGAAGTCATTTAAAGATTTATATTATTCGGACTGTATGTAAGTACCTATAGTATAAGCCTTGGACCAATCCGGTAAATCCATTGAAAACAAGATACTGTACGGTAAAGTTAAAAAGTAACCACCGTCATCATAATAATTATCGTTATGAACATAATAAGAAAACCTGCCAGGAAGCCGATATCGACATTTTCAATACTAGTGTTGCTAAATTAAAGAAAATTTTAAATAATTGCTTCTTCGAGCGTAAATAGTATTTTTCTGTTTTGTCATAGAGTAATTTTTTCATCTTATATTTTCTGTTTCACATGATTTATAAACTACACGTGGAAACTTGTAATTGGCTTTATTTTGTATACATTATTTTACCTACTGTATTTGTTTAGCTGTAAGTTTTCCTAAAATAAATAAAATTTAAACTGACCTAGACAAGATCACAAGACACGAGATACGTAGTTATACGTAATATTTATAAAAATAGCAATTGGACATGACCCGGTCCTTACATAGGTAGGTATTTCCTTTGATGTTTACTACGTTGCCGGCTTGTATCGTACCTTTATGTACGTACGTAATAGAGCACATATTATCCACAGTGGCGGCATTGACAGTGGAATAACTGTACATAACATTACTACCAATATGGCCGTAGATAATAAGACTGACACACGACGAATTACAATCACAGAGATAAAAATAAACCTTTGCTAGCTAATTGATTCACTTGATTATATCATGTAATAATAATGACTTAAATTACCCACGTCAGTCGGATTACTACTAGCTAGACAATACGGTAAACAAATAAATTACAATAAATTAAAACAAAAACTGAGGACGACCGGCGGATCGGCGTGCGAGCGTGCGACGTTGCCAGATCGTGCACGAAACGCAGCTGAGGTGCGACGTGGCGGCGGGCCGCTGCGACCCCGCTGCGTCATTCCGCGTCGATCGTCCGTACCGGCTGCCGTGTTTGTTTGTCGCAGTAAAATCGCGGCTTTTTCCCAAGTGCCAATCATGAGCTCATACTGTCTTGACGTTGAATCGTTTATAAGTGAAGTGAAGAAGTATCCAGAAATTTGGGACATAAACAGTGAAGACCACCGATTCAAGAGTAAGAAGCAGAACGCGTGGGCGGAAATAGCTCGGGTATTTATATCTGATTTTGAAGAAATTCCCGATAAGGAAAAAATCGATGTTTGTAAGTATGACGATACTTTCCACGAATACAATACGCATACAAATCAGATAGAATAAATACATTTATCAGCTCTTCAAGAAGTGTAACAGATAACAAGTAGCTAGATAAGATAGTGTCACATTAGATAGGTTTGTCTAGAATTTTTTTTCTAGAAGTTAAGAATTAGCAAAAACAAAAATGTTTAACACGTTTTTATGTTGAATATTGAAGAACCAAAAGTTCCTAAATAACTTATAAACACGTTTTAAGAATCGTCTATAGTCGGTATAGCTCAGTGGCGTCAATATTCAGAAAGGTCTAGTGGTGAATAGGCAATCACGATACTTTATTTACATAAAAACAACGTGCGTGATCCAACGTATCTACCTACCTGTGAAATGCGTCACCTTGAAAGCAGAGGTCGCGACTCGCGGTTGGGCAACAAGTCGGCCGACCGATCGCGTTCGCGCTCGCTCCGAAGCGATTGCTTTTCGCCGTGCAATGTAATTACAACGCATCCATTCACTTCAGGTTATTTCTCGTGCTCACAATAAGGAAAATACTTACATGCGTACTTAGAATAATGTGCTTCTACAGCGTTAGTAACTTTTAATTTTTAATAAAATCTAGTTCATGAGTCAGAACGTCTTGACTTGTGCAAATCTTCATAAAAAGCAATTCTCGTTGCAGTATTTAACTATTTTTACAAGGGTTTAATCAACTATTCAGTTTCTATTCTATTCAATAATTCCACGTAGGCACAAGTTTCTATTCTATTCAGTAATTCCACGTAGGCACATTTCCAGTAGGTATAAGCTGATTTCTGGATAATAAATAGCTTGATGTGTCGTCGTGTGTACCATCAACCTGGTAGGTTTAACAGATGCAAATCTCATATGCACAACTACGCTGATTCTGGGAGTTAGGGGGTTTTACGTATGCACACATACAAGCACATAGGTACATTATAGGTAATTTTCAGTTTAAAAAAGAGCGGTAGCTTTCATTAAAATGAAAATACTAACTTCATCCAGTAGTATTTTGGGATGTGAGCGTTAGCGTAGTATTAGGTTTTAAATTGCAGTAGGTACTGATATATGGGTTCTTTGCTAATCTCTCTTGATTAGTAATCTAGACTACGTGTGTTTTACTGGTCATTTGTAGCCCAGTCTTCTCGACGTTAGGATGTTATTCCTTTTTTCATGCCTAGACCATAATGGTTCATTCAACTGCTGTACTGTGACGATATTAAATATTCTTACATACTATTTTTATATTTTATTTATAAAAATACTATAATAATCAATAGAATAATCATATCTTAAAGAATAATCATAAATAAAACCTAGCGAATGTTTATGTGACGAGAGATTTTAACAAAAAAAAAACCATGAGTATCTACATACTTTCATATATTATCATCTTTAAAATGACTATAAAATATGAATATTCCGCATTCCAGATCGTAAGCTGCACGGAAAATGGAGAAATATAAGGGACTCATTCGTGCGTCATCGTAAAAGGAAATATGGCAAAAAGGGTTATGTGTACGCGAAACATTTGTCCTTTCTTACTGACTTGTACAATAATAAGAACAGCCAGTCGGGAAGCGACGTGGAATGCGATAACGATGACCAGAGCGAGGAAGAAGATCCTAAGCTGAAAAAAATAGGTGTTAGAACGAGAAAATTCGATGTGTTAAATGACTCGAGCATCTGGGGCAGTGACCCGGAAGATTCTCCATCTACTATAGAGAATTTAAAAAGAAAAAGATCCACGAAGCAGGAAACTGACATAGAATATGTAGATACGCCATTCCCGGACGCTTCAGTTAGTTTTAATACTCCGGCTGAGGATGAAGACCGGTCTTTCTTTGAATCTTTATTACCTGCAGTTAGGGAGTTTAATATGGATCAAAAACTAGAATTTAGGAGTGAAGTGCTGTGTTTAATTAAGGGTTTAAGGTCGTCTAACGGTAAACGGAACTATATAAAGCTGGACCCATCGACAGGTGATTTCTCCTAACTGATGTTCTGCTGCTTTCATCATTCCATTTTTTATAATAAATAAACGTTCATTTTTGCAAATATTGTTGTATTCATTGACAGAAATGGTGGTACTTTATAAAGGTCTGGTCTTTACTTCTTAGTGGCTCTATAAACAGAGAGAAATAGAAAAAGAGAGAACAAAGGTATACCCAATAAACAGAGAGAAAGAGATAACAAAGGTATAGGTACCCAGTAGTGGGCCAATACACCCTTACAATAATAATATACGTTGTCATTAACCTAACCCTGAATCCTTCACTTATCTCAATTTATTTGGTGGAGCATGTGTTTTTCTTCTTTCCATTATCTATCCATCATTATTAACTTCATCCTTTTGTAATACATTTTTCAATTACTATATTGCTCTGAAATGAATATTTAGGTGTCTAAACAATGGTTTGTACACAATTGTGTTTTAAAAACTGGTCAAGTGCGAGTCGGACTCGCACACGAAGGGTTCCGTGCCACAAGGCAAAAACGCCGAAAAAAACACGTTTGTTGTATGGGAGCCCCCCTTAAATATTTATTTTATTCTGTTTTTAGTATTTTTTGTTATAGCGGCAACAGAAATACTTAATCTGTGAAAATTTCAACTGTCTAACTATCACGGTTCATGAGATACAGCCTGGTGACAGACGGACAGTGGATCTTAGTAATAGGGTCCCGCTTTTACCTTTTGGGTACGGAAGCCTAAAAACGACGTAGGTAATTATTCGAATCTATTAATGATCTATTACCTAATATTATAAAGAGGTAAAATTTGTTTGTGTACTAGGGGGTAATCTCTGGAACTATACCAGTCGGAGTTGAAAAATTATTTTGCATTTCATAGCCCATTTTTTGAGGAAGGCTATATAGGCTATTTAACATCATGCTATGAACCTTAGGAGCCGAGTAAAAAGAAAAAAGAGAGAACGCTAAGCCAAAAAGGAAGTGATAGCGCGAGCAGGCAATGCGATGCGACGGGGTGGGCCGGGGGAACAAGAAATTTCACGCGAACGAAGTCGCTAGTACCTAATACATATCTTTATTTCAATAATGTGTTATCTTGAATATTGAAATATTGTTGAATATTGAAACTTATCACGTTATTGAAGTAAAGAGGCGATATATATTTAGTCAGATACATATTTCAAATATGAAAGTAAAAATTGCCTTAGGAGTACAACTCAGTCAAGTTTAAATGCTAAAATAATAAAAGCGTATTAATAGATACACACACCATCTGTTTAGGTAAGTACAGTACAATACGAAAGTATAAAAATGAATGAAACGAGTTTATAAACATGAGAATTTATAAATAGAGCACTGACGTGACGATACCTAAATATTTGGAGCAAGTGAAAGAACGTTGCCCGGTAATCGTTTTATCGCTGAAAAACTAAACAGATTCCTAATTTAATAAATAAAATAAAACGAAAACGCCCGAGACTAGGAGGAATGTATTTTAAACTCGGACGAGCAAAAAAGGCCAAGACGCTAGCTTACAAAGTATAGCTAATTTGAACATGGTAAACATCCAAGGGATGCCAGGCCCAGTTCTAACGTAGGATTATAGCGAGGAGCGCCGGCAACAGGCAACAAGTAATGATACACCAGTCAGTCTTGTTACAATAATCTGTCTAAATAGTAACCGCGAGCTGGCAACGTCGCGGGGAAAGTAGCGGGGCGGCAACGTGGCGCGATCGATAGAACGCGGGGGAGCGGCGCAGCGCGGGGCGGCTGACCCTTCCGAGAACCACATACATTATACCTACTGCGTACCTATATCATTGAGCGTACTGAAGCACGTGTTTGGTTGACATCGAACGTGCAGCCAACGGGTTATCATGGAGGCGAAATGCGATAAATCAAAATGAAACTGTATGCTTTATTCTTCACAAATATTTAAGTAAATACTTTTACTACTTTTTCTGAAGTAGAATCTGGATAGGTGTAAGATTTTAAAAATAATATTAGAATATACAATCTACTCTTATCTGCTGCTAAGTCGTATAGATAACTGTTCAAAAAACTTTCCGACTTTCTCATTACACGAAATGGCATTTTGTTGATCGAAGAGTTTTAGGAATGATGAAATCATCAACATCGACAACGCCTATTGCCAAATTTTTTCAGACACGTTTTTTTGGTATTGCGTTGTTATTGACAGAGTATCAACTAATACAGAAGTTTAAACAAATACACTATCTCGTACATAAGAAAGATCTAAAGACAAATACATAGGAATGTTGAACTAAGGAGCTTTGGCGAAGTCACGGCAGATATTGCATGAAGAGTAGAAGAAACTCCAATCAACATTGAAACTCGATTTCAATTAATTTCATACTAAAGTGTTTTATTTTTGCTGGTGTTTACTTATCCCATAGAGGATTGTACCAAAGGAGTCATAATTTTGGAAATATACAAGCTTATTATACTATTTTTTTATAAGTAGGCTTCCGTCGTTCTCTACAATCATAACGTCAGCTTTGATTTTTTATCATATTACATCCAAAGCCTTGTAATGTAATGCTTACTTCCTTTACGCTTCACAACTGCTGCATGCCAAAATCTCCAATTTGATAAAGGAGACCCTTAATTTATGTAATTAAAATCGTTTATGTAAAAACGTGTCTTACCACGAATCATGGACATTAGGGCCTTATTAACGTTTAACGAGTGAGAGTTAAAAATATACCTCTTAGTCCCAAATGACGAAGCAGTTTAGAAGATAATTACAAAACTACTCAAGGATTTATACTTGTTTACAAACCAGAAACATGTTCTATAGGACAGAGGGCTAGTTTGAATTGAACTAACTAATTACTAATCAGGTTAAGAGCTGCTAATGAATTGCTCTACTAACTCGTTTTAGCATAGCAATCAGTACATTCAAAGCTAGGCACCCGATATGCGCAACACTGGAAAATTGATACAGTAAACACGCGAGAGTTATCTATGGCTGCTTTGTTTATGAATAAAAGGTCGTGTGAGTCGTGTGACATAAACATACATTACTCTAGCCCAAACGACGCGAAGGCCTTTACATCATGGCGGCACATTACGGCCTCGCCTCTATAGCAGAGGCAAGGAACCTTATACAGTCCATGAGTCACATAAAACTTGATGTCAGTATCGCGTGATAGTGCTCAATCAATAAGGTTGCGTTTATATATAATAATAAAGCCTTTTCCCATGATACATTGCACCGCACAGCTGATTACTCTGTACGTTCTTTAACGGGTTCAGCAATTATAAGATTGCGCAGGTGTTTTAAAAAGTTAATAAATAATTCTTGGATTTTTTTCGCTAGAACCGGCCGGCAAATGAAATAACAGCTGGTACATATTTCTATTTCTTAGATGTAAGTAAAGAAATAGGTTCATACAGAAATTCTAGCTAAAATCGAGCTGCACAAACCCGTTCACGAATATGTACGCAGCCGCAAGTAGAGGTACAAGAAACTGGGTGTGCCTGGACTACATCTGGGGCGAGGCAGAAAATCTATAATGTTTATAGCACGCTGGGCTGGGCGTCCGTCACCCTCCGAGGACACGACAGTACCTGCCACTTAGCGCTTTGTTTGAAACACAACGGGCAGGCTGAGAGCAGGGTGTTCAGCGCAGCTGCGTAATAAGTAGGATGTATTTTTTGTTTGAAGATCGCCCTAGACTTTTTTATGCTTCGGGCGTGGAACATCCGGTTTGAGAGCCCAGTAGTAAAACGTTGCAAACAGGTGAAGACTACAGTTACCAGCAGTCCTAATGACGGATTAGGGATCACGCTACAAGCTACAATACAAATGTTATTTTAATAATAATAATTTATAATAATTTATTTATTTCCACTTCAAGACACAAAAATCAGTGTGGCCCTGGCTCTTGTACTAGGAAGTCCTGTATTGCAAGAGCCATAATTATTATTAATATTTTGCAGGTAAACGCGATAATGCATCCATTAATCTAATCCTTTCTGCTAGGAAATGAGTATGACTAACTAAACCCTTTCAAGGTTTTTTGCAACCTATGTATTTTCATTATCCCTAATGAGGTAATGTAATCAGGTAAAATCGTTACATGAAAATAAACTCCTTAACAGTATTGCCATTATAGGAAACAATATGCATGACGTACCATCACCACATGTTTTGCAATATCCCCACAAAATAAAAATATTGTTATAATATAACAACAGAAATACGCTTGCAGACAAGGCCAATTTTGCATATAATTGGTATAATATTTTGATTGCCGTGTCAAGTCTATTATGTTCAAGAATTCAAAGCAGCTGATTCGTTCTACGTCTGAAGTCTGAAGCTAAATTTTAAACCATATTATGTTAACTGAATAATTTTGGAAGCAACTGTCGGTAAGCAAATATTACTTGATACTTTTCTTTGGCTGTATTTTGTACCACACTGCTACGGGAATCATATATCGTTTTAATACGAGTATTAAAACGATATATGATTCCCGTAGAAGTGTTGTAGGAATATATGAAATGATCAGTTTTTGTTCGAAAATAACAAGCACCAAGTGATTGGCATCACTAACTAGCAACTAGGGTTCGGAAAGCTCGAAATTAGCCAGGATCTCCAGTCCACCACAAATTCGAGCAACTTCGTCTGCTTCAAATAGAATAGGATCGTTATATTTTGTTTCATGGTTTTCATCGCTAACTTGTTTTGGCACCGCTGGATATGATTTATTGGTCATGCAAATTTGGAGTCTGGACATAGCGGTTCATATCTCCTGATGTTTTGATTACCAGTGTTTTTATCTGACCACAATACTTTAGTTCTATAGTTTGTATCATCAACAAAATGAAAACCAACCATGAAGTAAAAAATACTGTATGTCGAATTTGGTTCGATTCTTCAATATTTTGCTCTTAGATACCAGACAAGAAAATATCTGCTTCTAAGTTCTCTGATACGATTAACATTATAAAAACAACACTAGCCATTATGTCGAAATCCTGATTGATAGACCAGCGCCAGTGATGTAAGTGTATTATTAATTACAAATAAGCGTTGAGATCATTTGTAATACAATAACCTTCTAGCATGTTCTTTAATCTAAAACTCCAGTGCTGTTTAAGTTTTATTAGAGTTCTGTACCGAAAAGGTGCTACTTACTAAAAATACAAATACTCCGATTTTTAAATGAAATATTTTAAGTTATAGAAAAAACGTGTTTGATGTTTTAGACCTAAAATAACAAGATCAATCCAGTTTATATCTGTTAAAAATGTTTCTACGCCGACTGCTACCGAATAGAGATTAATGGACGAAGACTAAGCGAGGGAGGTATGCAAGGTCACACCAAATTGCCGTGTTTGTCTCTTATATATAACAAAGACAGACGGCCGAATTTCGAAAAAAAATATGATGTAAGTGTGATAAGTTTTAAGAGATGTTGAAAATTGAGATTTTGAAGCAAGAAATCGTCAAACCTATATATTTTTTACGAGATTTGCCTTCAATGTATCCAGTTCCAGTCTTACAAATCCATTGGGGTGTATTCTTACACAAAATTGTTCCCCTTTTTCAACGCAGGTAATATTGTATTGAATGAGGTGTCTTTTGTTGCCAACTGGCGCTGTTATTATTTTTTGTGTTCGGCTTTTAAAATTTGTATTACCTCGACGATATGATTCGCGAATGGAATTCCAATTCATTTGGCGTCTTGCTCGTACGGCGATAGCAAAGAATTTATGATAAATTCTAGAGCAGAGTATTTCCTGCACTTATGATTACATTGGATATTCTTCGGTCGAATGTTGCACTGGTGCAAAATTACTTGAAATCGTGACACATCATCATAATCAGCCTATAATGTTCCCACTGCTGGGAGTGCTGGGACACAGGCTTCATCTCTGCGAGAGGGATTGGGCCGTAATCCACCACGGACCCAGTGCGGGTTGGTAGATGTCAGATGTCTTCGAATTTTTGGTTCTAGGACATACCGGTTTCCTCACGATGTTTTCCGTCACCGTTTTGAGAGCAGTGGTGATGAAATAATTTTCAGCTTTACACGAGGCAGACTTACACGAGATTATAATATTTTCGTAAATATATACCTACATAGCTTTGATTGAAAACACACCAAGTTTCAAATCGTTCATAAAAATTTTTGTTGACAAAAGTGAAAGTTACATTAGAATGTTTTTTATCGTTGTTGACTACTAAAAATACATCTAGCGCAAATGGACACGTTCATTTGAAACCTTTCCGCGGAAGAATAGAATTCTGCTGGTCGAAACAATAAAGTTTGGGTTTTTCTAGAATGGCTAGTATTGGCTAGACATAGTCTTGTATTTATACTTTTGTTTCTGACAGATCTAGGTCGCCGTAGACTGCCAAGTCTAGGATTAGCTGTAGGGACTATCCTTCCAAGTTCTACATGTACTTACAAGTTCTCCATCATCCTCTTTTCTAAAGACAGTGGCATAAAACACTCGAGTCCGGGCAATGGACGAGTGACGCAAGCCGTGCAGCGGCCGCGCGTAACATAATAAATAATAATAGGCGCGCGGAGCGGCAACGCGCAGCGCTGGCGGAGCGGCAACGTCGCCGATCGATGCCGCGCCACGTTTATCGGCTGGCTCCAACTTTGTTTTGTCGGCCAGCCCGGCTTCAGGCTTGCCCGACTGCGATGTGCGAATACTATTACACGCAAACACGCTCCAGCTTCCATTTCATGTTTAGAAGAAATATCTTTGTGGTTGAAAGAAAACAGAGTAGGTAAGTCAAAAAACAACAGTTACGAGTACGAGAAAGTAGGCTATACCTATTTGCTCGAATGCTCAAGTCGATTGTAAAGGAGCACTTTTATTTCAGTCCACTTTTATTATTTCAGACTGGCACTAGCACTACATTTCTTCAATCGTTCTATTTTTAATTTCTAAATGCATCTCTAGACATAATTGGAATCTTTATAGCTTAGACATCCTCCTAGACGTTTTATTTAGTTCTCTCCATTTTAAGGCCTTGTTGATCTTGTTCTTTCTATTTTCGTCGCTAGAAGGTAAGGCCCACCCAAGTTTCACACAACTCAACGAACATTCAAAATCAATACCGTCTTCATGGAAGATTCAAGACTCTCACACATAAATACATAAACTTATGCCTTCTTCCCAAGGGGGTAAGCATGCTTATGTATGTAGGTATGTATGATCATCTTAGGTATAAAACTTGCCATATCATGGAGTTCATGGATGAAGGGACTATTCGTGCGATGGCTCCGATAGCGAATATGTGCATGACTAGTTCCCATAAGCGTAGGCTCGCTTTGGATATTGCGAGGAATTCATCAGTCATTCTTGCGTTTTCCTGGCAGGCACACGAAAGAATGAGGACGATGCCAAGTATTATGGTAACGTTGTTATATAGAGGTAGATAGGTATATTAGAGTATAAATTTGTTTATCTAGTTTACGTAAGCCGTTGTGTATCGTGCTATATCTATAGAGTGGATGACCAAAGAAAAGATGGTTGGATAGTGAGGAATGATGTAAAAGAATATAAATGAATAATAGCGTTACGGTTGACAGGGGTGAATCGAAGAAGAAAATGTATTGCGCCACCCCAAGTAGCATGGGACAAGGACAGGAAGATAATATTAGTGTAACTATGTTATATATTACTTTGATTTATTACCGAACCTATTATAGTTACAATTGGGTTGCTCTTTCCCACCATGATTCCCCAGCATAGGAGAAGCATCATTGTTGTGCATGTGAGATTAGAGCTTGTGGAAGAGGAAACCCACAAAGACATTATTTTTAGCTCAGATTGACGCACAGTCCAAAGATTCAATCATTCCAGCCTTATTAGTTCTAACTTTAATGAATGAGGACGGTTGGTTAGTAGTACAAAGGTATGAGTAGGTACAAATATTTTGTCCATAACTATTTAACAAGCTCAAAGTCACGATTACCGGCAGCTGCTTACAACCACGTGACCATATTGTTATTGTTAAAACTAAATTGACAACAGCCTTGACTAGTTCTGCGCACTTTCTAAACTTATTAGTCACCATGGCTAAGGTCATTTGGAGCAGAGGAATTTTATAGCTGACCAAGAGTGAATGTTACGGTAATCCCTTTTACATTCGTAGTCGTAGCATCTAGAATGTCCATAATATTATAGAAATTAGATAACGAAGGAGTTTTTTACCTGGATGACACAATCGTTTATTCTTAAATCATAGCTGCATAAGATGCTGTGTAAACAGCTTGTAAAAGGATCTCCAAACAGAAACCAAGGCACCAAAAGCATTGGCAGAAGGTAACGTTTCTACTCTAAAAGCTCAAACATGAACGCTGGGGATGCTCAAGCCCCCCAAAATTAAACAAACGGGAGGAGGACTGTATAAACTGTTGGCAGTCTATTCTAAAATGTTGTAAAGTGGAGATTCCACAAGAAACATGGTAAGAACAGACCACCAACATTAATGACTACTCCCTTAAGGCTCCTACAAACAGGCGCGACACGCGATGAAATCGCGCGCGACACAAAGGCACCGCTCGTTGCGCGACTTGCGGTGCCTTTGTGTCGCGCCTGTTTGAAGGAGCCTTTAATCCATCCAAAGATCGTCTTAAAAAGATTGCTTTTAGGGATAATTTTCTTCATATATCTGTAACTGTAATTTTTTCTATCTGTCTATAACCAGCTTGTTTCTTTTGGACACCAGGCATCGAAAAGTTAAAAAATAACCAGTCGAGGTGGTCCGGTCATCGTGCAGTTGGCTTGCCATAAAATTTCTGATCACAATTTAATGATCATGCATTTTATGCGCTGAAAGTACCGAATCCTTTACCAAACCTACAAGAGATACTGCAACCGTGTATAAAAAACCTCATTAAAACGCATTCACGTCCGATGTTTTTCTCTTTACCGTCCAATTAACAAACGCCCGAAATTAAAACCAGTTTTGGCCCATTTAATTGGCAGAGAACCGTTATTGAATACCTACTTAATATACACATATACATACTTACACCAGTTTGAACGTTATCCAATTCGCAATGCCATCCAAGTTCGAATTTCGAATATTTACTTGTGTTGTGTGGTGTGCGGAGCGGCAACGTCTGGCGCACGGAGTGGCAACGCCGCACAACGCTATTTCGCTACCCGTCTCGAAGCGATCGGGCGAGATCAGCTGTACCTTGCGTCTGTGTGAATGTTTACTACAGCGCGCGTACGAGTTATGTATGTTTGTGTGCGTTAGGACTGGATTCTGTTTTGTAGCATTCTGCTCGGGGCTCGGGCACGGCTCGGGGCAGGGTATACCTACCCTGCCCCGAGTATACATAAGTGAGTGAGTGGGAGATTAATGTTTTCGTTGCTAAAAGCTTAGTTCGCTTAAAACGGCAAAGGAGTAACTGCCATAATCCTTTGTTTTTATTTAATTGATATTTGTGACTCTTGACCTGAACCCGAAATACAGAAATAATGTAGATACAACGAGACAAAGTCCACAAAATATGGACCTAAGTCTATTATCTAAAAGTCTAAAATGAGTTTTTATGGACATTTCGTTAAAATGCTTTTTGGCTTTTCCGAGCGACGATACAATCCGAGTATTCGGATGGCCATTTAGAACCCCTTCGCGCTATACGCGTATTATCAAACGCGAATTATTTGCCGACAAAATTTAGATAGGTAGATGTTTGACGATGGAAATTGCCAAAATGTTCCGCATTTATGAAATAAACCGTAGAAACTGTCACAGCAGTTTTAGCGTGAGTATGTAGAAAATGTTTGAACATGAACCAACGCATACGGTAATACAGATGACCAAATAAATACAGATGATGCACAGCCTTTAAGGCTTCTACTAACAGGCGCGAAACGCGATATAATCGCGCGTGACACAAAGGCACCCCTCGTTGCGCGACTTGGTTGCGGTGCCTTAATCTCGCGCGCGATTTTATCGCGTGTCGCGCCTGTTTGTAGGAGCCTTAAAACTGTCATTGTTCACAGAACGAAAAGAAAGTCGGTCACATTCTTGTGGAGCATTTTTCTAAGTGTGCGTCCACACTGAATGCGAGTGACTGGGGCCTACCTAACGCGGGCGCGGTGAGCGGGCGCGTGCGGTGGCCACAGTGACGCGCGAGCTCTTGTAGCGGTTCGACGTATTTCAGGGATTGCAAACTATGGACGAGGATTTGATATTTTTACTAGACAGTCCGATCCTGAGATGGGAGGTGTTGAACACTAGAGATGGTGTGCACGAAATAAATAAAAACCGGGAAGTATGTGGTGAATTTTTAAATTTATATGAAGAACTGAGATTAGAGAGACTGAGATTATTATGAAGATTGAATCGCAGTTATGAACAATTCAGTATTCACCGCCATTTTACAACAAACAATATACAGACGCGCATACGCCGAGCGATAAGACCGAACTGGTTTGTTACTCCCGCTACCCGCACGTTGTGTCGCTTGCTGACTAGGCCCGTAGTGCGGCCAGAACGCGCGGACGGGAACGTTTGAAAACTACGTGCGTTGTCTCGCTCAGGCCCGTCGCGTTAAGGCTCGTACACACAGGCGCGACTTGTCGCGCGACGTGTCGCGTGGCGATTCTGCGAAATTATCGCGCCGCAACACCTTTCACACAAGCGCGACGCGAATCGCGGCCGCGACGCGACACAACCTAACCTAACCTACCCAGGTACTTACTCATGTCGCGTCGCGGCCGCGAATCCGCCGCGACACCATACAAAATGAACATTTAGTATGGAGTCACGTCGCGCCGCGAATCGCGGCCGCGACGCGACACAACCTAACCTAACCTACCCAGGTACTTACTCATGTCGCGTCGCGGCCGCGAATTCGCCGCGACACCATACAAAATGAACATTTAGTATGGAGTCACGTCGCGCCGCGAATTCGCCGCGATATCGCCGCGACACGAGGGTATTATAAAAGGCAGTGCAATCCAAACCGAGCTCAGTAGTAGACGATCTTCGTCAGAGGACGAAGGCAGGTCTGTGCGTGTTTGCTGAGCGTGGGTCCCAGGTTCGATTCCCCGGCCGGCCGACATAACCCAACATAAGTTTGACCACACAAGCACGAACGACGACACTGAGGAATTCGACCAAGGTGCTAAGTGACTTAGGTATGTGTAATTAAGTATTTTTATTACGGAGTTTTCAATTTATATAATATGACTTCGTAAAAGTAACTTTTACTCATAAAGTTTACTCTAGCCTGTAACACATGTTTATGGCTTTGTTAGAGGACGACGGTAGATCTAGGCGTGTTTGCTGAGCGTGAGGCCTAATGATGGGTTCTTCATCAGATGACGATGACCTTTTGTTATTAGCAGTAGCTATTGATGAAGATAGAAGACAAGAACACAGTCGCATTAAACGCTGGAAAGTCGCAACATTAAATTATCTATTTGTCTAACTGTTTCTCGCCTTGTTGTTATGTGGGGTACCTAGGTACGTTTGAATACCTACACAGTTGGGATGCATCGTAGGTATCTTTTATAGCTTCACTATAATAAAGCTCACGGCTGAAGTTTTTTGGAAAGGTTTTTAATATGGAATTAGTAAAATGCGATAAATAGCTACTTAGCATCAATACGATTAGTAGATGATTCGATAAAATAATTGTATAGGTAGTGTTGTTGTTTGTACCTACTTATTATAATTTGATTTCTTCATCGGTCCACCCAATAAATGTTATTTTTGTATTAACAAACAAATTAAATACCTATTTTATATTCAATCTATGTAGGTACTTAACTCTAAATGGGCGGGCTGTGGCCCGTGTGTCGACCTGTGAACACGAGGCATTAGTGTAGGATCCTCAACACATTCTGCACGTAGTTTCGTAAAAACGCTCACTATTTCTGCCCCGCATTTCATCAGCACTGTCGCATTCCCAATAATCATGTTGCCGTATTCACGAGCACAGTTCAGTTCGCGTCAAATAACTTTGCCGCTCTGAAGCTAGGGTTTTCCCTAGCCGAGCATGCATTATTATTTATTACATACGATTCAATAGCTATCGATCGATTAAACGTAACGCACGTTCGCTCGCGAACCGAGTCGGGAAGGAACTAACTAAGTACCTACTAACCAGATTACTAAAAATACTAAAGAATTAGGTACTAAGAAGATCAAACATGCCGCGTGCGTGCGGGGCCCGCTGTCAAACGTTACCGCCGCGCGGACGCCGCCGACGACGGCGAGTCTTTTGATGTGCAAAGGTCAACAATTTACAGAGGAGAAAATGTTTAAAGAATAATTATGAAATCAGAAACTGTTAGAAAATTGTACATAGGCTTTATTAATTATTATTACACACTGTTTTCATTTTCTAACTTTTAAATACGATTAACGGGTTTCTTAGATTAAACTAAGTTAATTATCCACTTTAAATTGATTGGGTTTACTTACCTAATAAATATTGTACCTATATATTTATATTTACAGTTAGGTATTGCAATAAACGAGCGCGCGTCGTGTGACTCTAATAATTACATTGACATAAAGTTCAAATTCAAATTGATTCACGATTCAATAGATTCATGATGAAGATTTTTTAGTCAATCACGGCTGAAGTCGCGATCTTTTATTTTATTAATTCACTAAGTATCGATTATCGACTGACATAAGTACAAAACTTTTATTAAATGCACGACCCAGTGCATCAATTTGTTAACGGACGGCCCTGTTAAAAAATCTTGGTTAGTAAACAAAAATACTTCGTAAAAGTACGTACGTCCGAATTCACCAGTGTCGTCGTTCGGCTTAGGTACCTAATCTAACCTAAGTGTGTAGATGCACATGCACATAGTTTCTGTGTGCGTTAGCTCCTGAACGTTCAGGGCTCAGTTAGTATCGTCCACAAAACATAAAATAATATCCTAACGGGCTACTAGAGCTGTTTTGCGCCAAAATTTTACAGGCGTAATGTTATGTAAGTATGTGTGTATGTTTAAAAAATATGTCTAATGAATGAGTGACCTAATTATAAATAGACTGCCTCGTTGGTGTAGTGGTAATGTAGGTACCTGAATGTAACACAGCCGTTGGCATTCAGACGTCGAACTCGAACTGACTCACGCACAGCTGATATCACTAGCACTCGACTGCCAGCGGAGCCCAAGCGGCTCTCAAATGACTATAATAAAATGTACTATAACAGACCGCGTCCGCTAAAAGTACGACAAACGCAGATCATTCCAACTCGCGTCGAGAGTTAAGTAGGTATAGGTACATAGATTAGATATACTTAATAATAATTTAATTTGTATTTTAATACAAAAATAACAAACAATATTTGTATTGAACATTTAATGATTTCAGATGTCTTACACAATGTTAATTATGAGTTGCAGGCAATAAATTGTAAAATTAGCTTCTGCCCCTGACTTCGTCCGCGTGAAATTTCACCCTCCCCACATTCATTCTCTTAGGGGTGGAATTTCGAAAAACCCCTTTCTTGGTGGATACCTACTCTTCATAAAGAACACACCCTCCAAATTTTGTCTCTAGGATCAGCGGTTTAGGCTGTGCGTTGAAATATCAGTCAGTCAGGACTTTGAATATAGTTATGTCGGCCGACCGGGGAATCGAACCTGGGACCCACGCTCAGCAAACACGCACAGACCTGCCTTCGTCCTCTGACGAAGATCGTCTACTACTGAGCTCGGTTTGGATTGCACTGCCTTTTATAATGCCCTCGTGTCGCGGCGACATCGCCGCGAATTCGCGGCGCGACGTGACTCCATACTAAATGTTCATTTTGTATGGTGTCGCGGCGAATTCGCGGCCGCGACGCGACATGAGTAAGTACCTGGGTAGGTTAGGTTAGGTTGTGTCGCGTCGCGGCCGCGATTCGCGGCGCGACGTGACTCCATACTAAATGTTCATTTTGTATGGTGTCGCGGCGAATTCGCGGCCGCGACGCGACATGTGTAAGTACCTGGGTAGGTTAGGTTAGGTTGTGTCGCGTCGCGGCCGCGAATTCGCCGCGACACCATACTAAATGTTCATTTTGTATGGCGTCGCGGCGATATCGCGGCCGCGACGCTATTCGCTACCTGACGCGCCGCGACACGGTCGCGGCGCGACAAGTCGCTCCTGTGTGAAGTGTCGCGCGCGTTTCCATAGAAAATGTTCTACGGATATATATCGCAGAATCGTGTCGCACTGTCGCGTCGCGCCTGTGTGTACGAGCCTTTAGGCTTCCGCCTTAGTCACTACACTATGGACGCAAAGGCGCGTTTTATTTGTTTGATAATTCGCGCCCGTCGTCGCAATCGCACTAGGCTCGCAATGTGGACGCACACTAAAGGAAATAGGTACCTAAATAAGATTTGATTTACGTCATCAATAACGGCTCGTACACACAGGCGCGACGCGACACGCGACACAAAGGCACCGCAAGTCGCGCGACGAGCGGTGCCTTTGTGTCGCGTCGCGCCTGTGTGAACGAGCCTTAACAAGGTGAAGACGACAATACGCCTATAAATTATTCTGCTAATGACGTTTCCAGTGCATACGAACATTTAATCAGTGATATCCAATGGTTTTTTTTTAGGATTGCCAAACTCATAGACGGCGCGGCGCGTCACTACAATTTAGTTTGTTAGAAAAACACTTTTTTAACTTCAATGGTAGGCTTTATTTGATTTATTTGTTCCTTTATACTCCTATGCTAAGTATTGCCAGTGTTTTCATTTATTGTCGTATGGTATAAATAAAATTGAAATGCTGTTCGTTGAGAAGCGCATCACTTGAGAACGGCTGGACCGAGTTGGCTAGTTTTTGTTTTAAAATGTTCATTATGCTCCGAATTAGGTTTTTATGGAAAGAAAAGTTGGAAAAGTTTAGGTATCGGAAAATGTTCAAATTCGAGAAAAATAGACCGTCGTTTTTCTATGTTTTTTTTTTTTTTAATATTGTTTGGACAGGACAACATCTGTCGGGTTACCTTAGTTTTAGAAAAAATCTATGAATGTGATGTACAGACGCCAGCACATCAAGCTACCCGAAGCTGTCAAATTTTCCCAATCAACTTTGAACCTTATGCTTTAGCAATAAAATTGAAAATCTATTAAGGCCAGGACTCTCGGAAATCTCGGAATCGACCTATTTTTGATTCAACATTAAACAATCAAATATTCTTTGTTTTAATCTGAAAAAAATATATGGCATAGTTTAACTAACATTCTTGATTATTCTATGGTTCAAAACACGATATTTACAACTTCACTCGATCATAAAAAATCGAAAACAGCGAAGTTTTTAATCGTTTTTCAAGTCGCATTTGAAGTAGACTTAACTTTTACTCGCAAAAAATATATGAAAAAATAGGCAATGATGTATAGTAGAACATTCTACGGTTAATTTTTCTCAAAACTGATTTTTATTGTCTTAACAAGATATAATCTAAAAAGGCGACCTGCGCGCTTCACTTCAGTAGCCCGCCGGGCGTTACCGAGGTAGGACCTGTGTCGCTTTTGCTGGCTCGCCGCGTTCCCGCTAATCGATCGAAATATACGTTATAATATTGTTAGTTAATTTCCGTGTTTGTGTATTAGTTTCAAAATTCAGTCTGTAAATATTGTTTAGGTTCTAGTATTAATAATTAAACTAAATATTAGTTTGTTATAATATAGTTGTAATATAGTGATAATTAAGATTAAATTATGGGGAATAAAAACAGAAGAAAGAAAAAAAAACGTTCAGCATTGAACTGCAAAGCTTAAAAAAAATAAGGTAATTTTGATTATTATTTTTCTACGTATTTATAACTACCCACTTATAAGACGACGCGACAGAATAATATTGTAGTTGTATAGGTTCTCTTGCTTTCGTCACAGTACTAGCAGTAGCAGGTCGGTACCATAAATTTACAATTATCGTAATATCTGTAATAGATTTTCAACTTTACTACAACGGAATAAGGTTTATATTCAATTGCAAAATTTGAGTTTTTGAGTTTGTGTTTCTAGTTTTGTGATTGTATAGGTAAAATATTATATTTTTTCGAAGTGAAAACTTCTTTAGCATTATTGTGATTTGAAAATTTTATGAAACGAAAAAGCTACAGTAGAAAAAGCTACAGTAAAAAGAGACATAAGATTGGGAGAAAATGATATAGGAAGCATTATACAGTGTTTTTGTTTTTTATTATTACAAATGACATCACATTTAATCCTATGCTACTAATTTGTGATGGTGATGGTGTTGGCGATGGCGATGACGATGGTGATGGCGATGGTGATGGTGATGATGATGGCGATGATGATGGCGATGGTGATGGCGATGGTGATGGCGATGGTGATGGCGATGGTGGTGGTGATGGTGATAGCGATGGTGATGGCGATGATGATGATGGTGATGGCGATGGTTATGGTGATGGTGATTGCGATGGCGATGATGATGATGGTGATGGCGATGGTGATGGCGATGGCGATGGTTATGGCGATGGTGATGGCGATGGTGATGGCGATGATGATGATGGTGATGGTGATGGCGATGGCGATGGTGATAGCGATGGCGATGGCGATGGCGATGATGATGGATGGATGGATGGATGGATGGATGTTCTTTAGCATCGTTGTGATTTGAAAGTTTATGAAACGATAAAGCGACAGTAAAAAGAGACATGTAAATTCATAAGATTTAACGTGGGAGAAAATGAGATAGGAAGCATTATACAGTGTTTTTGAAGGTTTCACTTCTACCACGTGTGAATTGCACACTTGCTGTTTTTTTATTTAAAAATATGAAATTCGTTGTGAATGAAATAGGAAGAGTTCAATAAAAATACGTATTGTGGTGTTTTTGATTAGTAGATTTAATTAAAAAAACTTATTGACGAATTCAAGCAACCAAAAAAAGTGTTTTACAAAAAAACAACCGACTCAAAAAAAAAACACTACAACGTGAAGAATATATTTTCATTTTTTGACACCGACTTTCGAAACTAAAGTTATTTTTCACTTTGTAGTGTTTTTTTTTTTTGGAAGTCGGTTTTTTTTTGTAAAAAAGTTTTTATTTTTCACTTTTTAGTTGTACTTACCTACCCCAAACAAATTCATATGTCACTACTTGCTATGTGAATATCAGTAACAAAGCTATTGAACACATCTGCTTTACCCTTTGAAGGGTACAGGCGTGATGTTATGTTGTGTGATTGCGATTACATATGCTATAGCAGCAATCGCGGTTGATTTGCTGGCATTTATTGAAGAGTTCCGTTGTTTGTCTCTGAAAGTCATCATCAGATCTTTACAAAAATAAAAAAAAAACAGCATGTGTGCAATTCACACGTGGTAGAAATGAAACCTTCAAAAACACTGTATAATGCTTCCTATCTCATTTTCTCCCACGTTAAATCTTATGAATTCATGTCTCTTTTTACTGTCGCTTTTTCGTTTCATAAACTTTCAAATCACAACGATGCTAAAGAACATCCATCCATCCATCCATCCATCCTTCACCATCACCATCGCCATCGCCATCACCATCACCATCACCATCGCCATCACCATCGCCATCGCCATCCCCATCGCCATCGCCATCACCATCGCCATCACCATCATCAACATCGCCATCATCATCACCATCGCCATCACCATCGCCATCAACATCGCATCACCATCATCATCATCACCATCGCCACCACCATTGCCATCACCATCATCAACATCACCATCACCATCGCCATCACATCACCATCATCATCATCGCCATCGCCATCACCATCACCATCACCATCGCCATCATCATCATCGCCATCACCATCACCATCACCATCGCCATCACCATCATCCTCATCATCATCATCACCACAAATTAGTAGCATAGGATTAAATGTGATGTCATTTGTAATAATAAAAAACAAAAACACTGTATAATGCTTCCTATCTCATTTTCTCCCACGTTAAATCTCATGTCTCTTTTTACTGTTGCTTTTTCGTTTCATAAAATTTTCAAATCACATCACAACGATGCTAAAGAAGTTTTCACTTCAAAAAAAAAATTGCAGATCTGTCTATTTACGATGAAGTTATGCCCCCCCCCTAACATACATAAAAAAAAAATAGAAATATCCGAATTGAGAACCTCCGCCTTTTTTGAAGTCGGTTAAAAATATAATATTTACAATCACAAAACTAGAAAGAAACACGTCCGTGACTACCGCAGGACCACCAACGCCAATCGCTTCCATATTTGGTAAATAATTAGTGCTCAATTGGTACTAATTAGTACTCGAACAACAAAATTGGTACCCTAGTAGTTTTCGAGAAAATCGACTTTGAAGGTGGTCCTGCGGTAGTCACGATCCCTTCAGCAGGACCACCATGAGCGACGAAAAAGGGCCCACGCTACAGCTATTCTAAGTATACAAATAATTAGTACCCATAAATGTGATATATTTCGTAAAAAAAACAGAACGGTAACATTAGTATTTACCGAGAAATCAACGATGATAACTTTCTCGAAATTGTTCAGCAGGACCACGATTTTGAATGTTGATTCCAAGTTAGAGAAGCTTGTCGCTTTCCTCAAACCTACATAGAAAATTAGTACCCTGTAAGATAAAATTAGTACCCAAAATTCAAAACTAATACTCCAGTAGTTTACGAGATATACCATGCCATTGGTGGGGTGGCGGTAGTCACGGTGCCAAATTTTCATTTCAAGATTTCCCTATTAAAAACTCTGTGATTTCTTCCCAAATTTTTACAAAAATTAGTACTCTTAAAGAAGTTAAAGCGACTAAAAATCCAGATTCCTAAGTGTTGTATTTTAAGAGAAATTAGCTTTCATTACTTTTCCATACTAAATCTCCGCGTATAACCCGACCAAATTAAGTTGTCAACGGTGCCAATTCCCTTGTTCATAAACTAAACTAAATTTGAGTTCAGTGCATCTCATCTTTCTGTTTCATTATGAAAAGGACAGACAATAAATTTTAGTTTAGTCCTGTCAAAGTAATCAGCGTCTGACACTACTCAATACAAGTTAGATGTGATTAAAAACATGCCTACTAATGTTACGTCAATTTACGTCAGACGCTGATTAATTTGATAGGACTAAACTAAAACTTATCTTTTATCCTTTTCTTAATGAAATAGAAAGAAAAAGATGCACTGAACTCAAATTTAGTTTAGTTTGTGAACAAGGGAATAGGCACCAATGGTGGTATTGAGCTGTTTAAGAGATGTACGCTCGTGCACATAAATTTATGGATGTCGGAATAGTATTAACAACAGTTCAATATCTAAATTTTTACACAAACTGTGAATCTAGGTACATATTAAGAAAAAAATAACCTATCGCTACCCATGGCCTGAGATACCTTTGTTATTGACGTGGGCAGGTAGGTAAGTACTCGAATAATTCTTTTTCTGTAGGTATTGTAAGTAGGTACCTACCTTCTGTATTTTTGTAAATGAATATCATTAACGAGCGATAGGCATGTCTTATTTATTTCTTTCCTACTAATTTACCGTTGCTGCAAGCAGTAAGTACTTACCTAAGTATTAAACTAATTTACTATGTTGTTAATAAGGTAAGTATAAAAGGATTACAAACCTAAAAGTAAGTAATAGGTACCTTTTATATTTGAATAATATGCATTGCAAAAGGCACATCACGCATATTTTAGTGTTTTCATATCAATGTGTACTAATTATGTACCTATTATGTTAAAAAAGCACATAATATACTATTTAAAATATCTACTAAATCAACTTTTAATATCGTTGACATCGAAATATTTCTGTAAAGGGGATTGTCCATTTTCTATAGGACTTTGGCCACTCATAAACAAACAGTTCAGTTAATAAGTATGTGATTGATTTAATAGCTCATATCAGTAAGAATGAGTCTATAAACCTAGTTTTGTATCAAGATGTAGATTTAGATACTTTTTTAACATTTAATTGATCCGTATCCGAATCCGTAGGTGTGCCAGGTTCAACGTAAATACAAGGTTCGGGGTCTATAGAAGTGCCAAGGTCGTCAATAAGGGAAGAATCGGAATGCATTTTAACAAAAAAAAACAAAGTAGTCGTTAAAAAACTCATAAAAACAACACTCACGATGCAAAGAAACAAAGCGAATGTTATCTGTCGTTTTGACAAATTGACACAATATTTTTAAGCACCTTGTTGCCATAAAAAAACACTACTATATCGATCCATTCGAAATCGATCAAAATGTTATAAGTTCTCCATAAATAATGTATAAAACGTCAGTTTATCATTTTTTATGTCCTAAATCGTTTATTAGCATTTTTACTTATGTGATTTAACGAAAACTATGTTAAATACAGTGGAGAGATTGCACTGTATTTTAAATCGATTTGAATTTGTTGTTTTAACGAGTTTTAGTTTGGCAACACCGAACCAAATCCAAAGTCGGAACCTGTGTAGATCAAATAAGATACTAAAAAAAAAATTGATTTTTTACAGTGCTGATTGATACAAAGTTATTTGCATCAGATAATTACTAAAATATAATTTCAAATAATGGTAAATTACTTTTTTTGCATAGCATCGTGTTTAAAAATGGCCAAGTCTGGACAATGGAAAAGGAAAGAAATAAATAAAAATACCTATCGCTCTTTAATGATATTCATTTACAACAACACAAAAGGTAGGTACCTACTTACAATACCTACAGAAAAATAATTATTCGAGTACTTACCTACCAGCCCACGTCAATAACAAAGGTATCACAGGCGATGGGTAGCGATAAGTTATTTTTTTTTCCTAATAAGCATAAAAGTTCAGTTTGTATAAATTTTTTTTCGACATCCATAAAGGAGATGGACAAAATGTGCCCCAAAGTGTACACAAATAAATGTATTGTAATTAATTTAAATTAAAAAAATCAAGAATTTTGAATAACTATTTATGGCTTAAAGCAGCAGATAATAATAAATCATAATTAAAAGTTCTTTTCTGTTTTATTTGACATAAAGTACCCTTAATGTTGCCATACAAAATCAAAACAGGGAAAAACATTAACTATTACGCATAGCGGACCTAAAATGAAAAATATTTAAAACCCAAACTGTAATCAACTATTATTTTTTTATGTTTTTCTATCTATAAATAGTACCATCTATTATTGAATTAACACTACAAAAATCTAAGTGCAATTATTATGGAAAGGATTATTTCGCTTTTGTGCTGGCAGCATTCAAGTTACCCCATCAAATGTCAAAACACGTTCTACCCTCTTCGAGTCTTTGATGTCCGTTGCGCGCGCGCAATTTCTCGGCATTTGTTTTCTTTTGGTTTTGTGTTTTTACTTGACAAGTGTACGTTTATATTTTAAAGTGTCGTAGTCCCACGCTAGTGCTCCTCTAATTGTTGTTGTAAGTCCAGAGCTAGAGTTTTCGGAAGAACTTGTAATGCACATAGAAGGTAATCACCCTGTTCTATTAAGAGGTCGCATTAAATCGAGACATACATCTCGACGTGAGTATTACACTAATATTTTATATGACACATATAAAATATATACATTAATATACATAAAACAGATTTAGTCATATACTGAAAAAATCACTTTTTGAAACATTAATAACTTCTGTTCCCTACTGCTGAGCAATATGCACCTTTTTATTTATTTTTATAGAAGATCTGTACTATGAGATGACAACATTTTATTTATGTACTTTCTGGGGTATAGGTCCATACAATTTTTGGCCATGTCCTTTATGTGCACGAGTGTACATCTCTTAAACAGCTCAATACCATTGACAACTTAATTTGGTCGGGTTATACGCGGAGATTTAGTATGGAAAAGTAATGAAAGCTAATTTCTCTTAAAATACAACACTTAGGAATCTGGATTTTTAGTCGCTTTAACTTCTTTAAGAGTACTAATTTTTGTAAAAATTTGGGAAGAAATCACAGAGTTTTTAATAGGGAAATCTTGAAATGAAAATTTGGCACCGTGACTACCGCCACCCCACCAATGGCATGGTATATCTCGTAAACTACTGGAGTATTAGTTTTGAATTTTGGGTACTAATTTTATCTTACAGGGTACTAATTTTCTATGTAGGTTTGAGGAAAGCGACAAGCTTCTCTAACTTGGAATCAACATTCAAAATCGTGGTCCTGCTGAACAATTTCGAGAAAGTTATCATCGTTGATTTCTCGGTAAATACAAATGTTACAGTTCTGTTTTTTTTACGAAATATATCACATTTATGGGTACTAATTATTTGTATACTTAGAATAGCTGTAGCGTGGGCCCTTTTTCGTCGCTCATGGTGGTCCTGCTGAAGGGATCGTGACTACCGCAGGACCACCTTCAAAGTCGATTTTCTCGAAAACTACTAGGGTACCAATTTTGTTGTTCGAGTACTAATTAGTACCAATTGAGCACTAATTATTTACCAAATATGGAAGCGATTGGCGTTGGTGGTCCTGCGGTAGTCACGGACATGAAAGAAACTAAAGTAGGATGATGAAATTAAAATACTGTAGACGAGCAGCCCTATATTTCAAGAATAGGGCCGATTCACAATACTATTACTTATAAAAATAACCGTGACAGGGGTCAGCGAGTTCATTCGAACTGCGCTTTCGCGGCATTTGCCACGCGAGGACGGAGGTAACGCTAAATGCCTACTACGCTCGAAGATCCTGGCCTTAAAGAAATTTGTCAGATTGTAGTAACTTGATGTACTGGCGTCTCGTCTGTACTTCGGCCAGTCATTTCCGCTACCGGTTGCTAGAGTATAGAGTAGCTCATGCCTCGTGGGATCGTAGCCACGAGGAATGAGCTACTCTCAAATGTTTCGTGCTGATACGAGAGAAGATATTAATTTTTTAGGTTCCGGACCAAAAGGGTGCCATTTGAACCGTATTGCTAAGCCTCCGCTGTCCGTCCGTCTGTCAGCGGGCTCTATCTCATGAATCGTAATAGGAAGGTAGTTGAAATTTTCACAGAATTTGTATTTCTATTGCCGCTAAGTCATCATCATCTGCCTAGCCTTTTCCCAACTGTGTTGGGGTCGGCTTCCGCCAACTAAGTATAACAAATAATAAAAATAAAATAAAGTTAAAAAATTAAGGGTACATGCGATAGGATAGAAACGTGTTTAAAATAAAAATGTAGTGTTAATTAATAGTGTACGGTGTGCTCCGGACCCCTTCGTGTCGTGGTCGGTTTTTATACGAGTAGTATTATAATTATGGAGTACTTAGGTTTAATAAAACTAAAGACAACTTATTAAGAAAAGATTTATTCCAAATGGGCTGATCCGGTTTAAAAAAAAATGCGTAATATAATGCTAGAGCTACATTAATTCCTCTTTAATAATATCTATAGCATGGTTTTGCTCTTCAACATCTTGAAAATAATAATTTTCCGTATCGGCTCCTTCTATTTTAATAAAATTCACTGCACTTTCTGTCTCCGCTATTTCCTTTTTGACGAGATCTTCGGTGGTATCGTGTAATGTGCAGCTGGACGAAGATTCTTGTTCACCGGTCTCGAGAGCTGTATCTGTGTCATACCAAGATGGTCCCGCTTTTGGAATCAAGATATTATTAACTGGATCATCTGCAGCTTCTTTAACATCAATATTTGTGTCCAAAGACAACTGCTCCATTTTCGCGTAGTATATGACGTCAGAGATAAGTTTCTCTGCGATGCATCTCTGCATTTTTGACAAGTGGTGCAGCTGAGCCCCTACTGATCTTCCGAACGCTGCTGCGGATGCGTCTATCGATGTATCTGGTTCTATTTCCTGGTCGATTGATGTTGATGCTGGTCTTTTTTGACCACGAGGAATTTGCACGTATACGGTGTCCTGGAAATGAAACGGTAGGTTAGCAATTGAAAAATTAAACATTACCTAAATTTTTTGTTATATTTATTGGAGTAAATTAAACTTTTTAAATACAAGATTCATAAGCCTTGGCAAAGGTACGATAGATAGCAAGAAGGTTTGTTTGTTAGGTTTTAGCTTATTGAACCATCTATAACTATCAGGGCAACATAAAACTGAGTCCACTCAATATCTACATTGTTAAATAAACCAGCGGGGTAATGGGTCATGTATGAAAATATTAAATTGTCTCGATTTTTTTTCTGCGCTTATGAATAAGCTAATACTATCTACAAAAAAAGTATCAGATTTATCTGATTAGTATTTCCAGAGAAATAAATTAAATTCTGTTAGAGGCGGCCATCGACAGTAACCCACGGATTTTTATTCAATTTCCTTAGCCTACTCAATTAAAAAGTAAAAACTTGTCAATTTGTCATAACATAACCTCACTTTTCACCTCTTGCTTTGTGTTTGTTTGCGATTTTATGGATATATCTTTACGACGACCCTCACGCTTTGAATAAAATAAAGATAAATCGTATCGTAATCGTAAAGATATATCCATAAAATCGCAAACAAACACAAAGCAAGAGGTGAAAAGTGAGGTTATGTTATGACAAATTGACAAGTTTTTACTTTTTAATTGAGTAGGCTAAGGAAATTGAATAAAAATCCGTGGGTTACTGTCGATGGCCGCCTCTAACAGAATTTAATTTATTTCTCTGGAAATACTAATCAGATAAATCTGATACTTTTTTTGTAGATAGTATTAGCTTATTCATAAGCGCAGAAAAAAAATCGAGACAATTTAATATTTTCATACATGACCCATTGCGTAACACACTAACAGTAGCAATTGCTTTAATTTTGGCAGGTCAACAACATTCATTGCACTGTTTACGTTGATGAGAAGACAATTTTTCGAACTTATTTATGAAGCAATAGATTAGCTATATCCTTCAGAATGATTCAGATAGTGATTGATAGTGTGTTACGCTTATCAGTGAGTCATAGCAAATGTCAGATTCCATAGACTATTATTATTTGATCGTTTGGTGGGTAGAATCAAATGAAATAGGGTGTGGCTGTGTCATGGACACGGCCGTGTGTTGTAGGTGAATACGTTTACGTAACGGGATTGATCTGCTCGGCCGCATTCATTCTTTTACGTTCCCGGCACTGCTTGACTCGTTCATATGGTGTTTTTTTTGTAGCATTCAATTGCTTTTCAGCAGCCCTTTCCAACCGTATACGTTCTCTGTATTTGGCTTTGGCTTTTTTACGCGTATAGGCAGACATTATATATTTTTGATATAATTTTAACAAATTATATTCACTGTCACTATTTTACACTAATGTTTTGTATACAATAGATAGATTTTGACGACGAGAGCTAACGAACGTCGTAGCTTTACCGAGTCAAAAGTATACTAAGTGGAATTCTCGAATTCGATACGCAGCAACATGACCTCAAAATGGCGGCGCTTCCCCCTCTATCGCGCGCGATGCGCCACAGTCACAGTCCTCACTTGGCGTAATGAATTCTTTGATCCTTTAGCTATCCAATGGTGTAATTGAATTTAGGATGAAGATGATAGATATGAAGCTGCAACACCAAGCTGTATTGAGGATAGTTTTGATTTTGTTCTCATTGGTTTTTTTGATTTACCTCCCATTGAGGGTTTTCGTGAAAATTTACGACACCAGTTGGCACCACTGTGACAAGAGGTCTTCCAATATAAAATATATGATGACGTTCATCATTCGATTCATTCATTCGTTCATCATTCCGTCATGACTAAAGAAAATATAGGTTCTTTGACAGATGCCTGGACCTGACGTGCCAGTGCTGCCACCTAGCGAACGTCATTTCAGAAAACCCTCATTTTAAAGACGTATTGACATTCACGTCAAAATATAATAAGTCTGTCTCTGTAGTGTCTGTCGATCGAGTTGTGTAAGTGAATTGAATTTTGGATTTAGAGTTCAGTCAGAGTTTAGACTATATTATAAACTGTATCCCCTGATTTTCTGGACTTTTCTTCACTTGTTTGCTTTAACCACATTTGCACCACAAAATACTTGATCTACGTGTATCATCGTGCTACTTACTTCATTAGGGTCTGAATCCGAATCGTCAGAATCAGGTTCGTCGTTGCCAGAGAGGAAGTTCAGATGTTTATAGTACCATAGCGTTGGTTTGTAGTGAACAGAGGCTGCAGCACTCGACTCAACCTAAAAAGAAAATAAAAATCAGTATTCTATACTAGAAGAGCCTACCACGGCTATGCGTCAAAACCTTCAGGGATAAAGTAGCGACTATACTCCATTTGTTTAGGTAATTAAATAAAGGTAAACAAAAAAACCACGTGACGTGGTTAACCGACTAAACGTAATACCAGTCTATTTAGTTGTCATGCTACGTCACAGTGTACTCTTCAATTTATCAACGTAATATTGCTAAATTGAAGAGTACAGCTGTGACGTAGCATGACAACTGAAGTGATTGGTATTACGTTCAGTCGATAAACTAAGTCACGTGATTTTTTTGTTTACCTTTATTTGATTACCTAAACAAATGGAGTTACAGTTCTTATTACACCTTGTGTCTATAAATATTATAAATTAAGTCGCTTTTCGTGTCTGTGTGACCGCGTTGTTCTTCTAAACTAAGCAACGGATTTTGATGCGTTTTCCAACATCATTTAGAGAATTTATTCCGGAAGATTTTGTATTACTTAAATAATAGACTTAGATATAATAAACAAATACCGATGTTTTGTCAAGTCATAAAAACAGTGCAAAGCAGAGGCGGGTCGTTAGCTTAAAATATAATTTACTATATCTGTAACTTGTAGTTTAGCCGTTTTTTATTGCTGCTGACCCAACATTTTGATAGGCACATGTTTTAAGGCATGTTTTAGTTAAAAATGACATCCCAATTCTAATATTCTTATTCATTAGCCGTACCTAGTAGTAGTGAACGATGGAGATAAAAAAGCAAAAGAATTCGCATCGTAAAATTCCAAATACATACCTTCAAACATTGCAATGAAGAAAAGTTAAGATTTTAATTCTGTATGTATACCTACACATACTCTAGCAAATAAAATGTCTTTCTTTCATAAAAGTTTTATCAAAGTAAAGGTCTGTTAATTGACTAATTATTCAATTTAATTATTGTTAGTATGCTAAAATGTTTTTCTACCAAGAAAGTTTCAAATACATATGTAGTCATAAAAACCGGATTTTATGCAAATGATTGATTGCAAATATGCATTTGCATATATATGCATATGTTGGCATTTTTTTTAGGTGACTTATTGCTTGTTTCACGTAAATCTGCTGATAGTATTTTTTTAGTTAGAATAATATAAAAAAAATATGTACTGTTTTCTATATTATTCTAACTAGAAAAACACAAAAATGTATTACAAAAATAAAATAAGGGATAGAAGGCACAATATCACTATTGAGCATTCAATGAGGGTTTCTGAATTGACGTTCGCTAGGTGGCAGCACTGACACGTCAGGTCCAGGCATCTGTCAAAGAGCCTATATTTTCTTTAGTCATGACTGAATTATGAACGAATGAATGAATCGAATGATGAACGTCATCATATATTTTATATTGGAAGACCTCGTCACAGTGGTGCCAACTGGTGTCGTAAATTTTCATGAAAACCCTCATCTGTACGTTTTAGAGATCAAAAATTATATCTAGTTAAAATGTAGCATAGCAAGTTAGGTAATTTGTAATGTTTTGGTAAGCCCTTGTACTTTTTACTCTTATTAATCAGAAAAAAATATTGTTTTATTATATTTAATGTTGCTTATGTTGGCGATTTTGTTGCATATTTCGAGCATGTATAAAGGCTCGTTCAAACAGGCGCAACACGCGATAAAATCGCGCGCGACATAAAGGCACCGCAAGTCGCGCAACGAGCGGTGCCTTTGTGTCGCGCGCGATAATATCGCGTGTCGCGCCTGTTTGTAGGAGCCTTAAAGCATTTCGCACGAATACTTCGACCGTTTTAAGTTGCATATAATCCGCTCTTTATAGTTATCAACATGCTATCACTCACTTTTTTCCTTTCTCTTCGATAAAGTGACCGTATACCCTGAATTTTTACTCTTAGACCTTTTAATGTCATATGCTCATAATTATTCCATAGTTTTAATAAAACTAAGAGAGCGTCTAGCTTTGCAGATTTATGATAATAGTAAATATTCTTAGGATTCCACAAGCACTGTGATCTTTTGAACTGTTTAACGAATTTATACAAAAGTTCTCGTTTTCTTGGTTTACTCAACATGTCGATTGAATAGTACACAGAAAATACAGCGGGCGCGCGGCGTTCGGCACGTCTGACTAATGGAGCCGCTGGCGCGGAACTGGCGAGTCGGGCTGGTCGGGCGACATCGCGGACTCAAAACCCGCAACGCATTCGATCGACGGCGCCCCATACCTACACAGCACACGCGAGTGTTTTCCTTGTATTTTTATTTATTTTATTTTTATTACTGAAGAGGCCCAATCTCTTGACTTCGATTACGCCAGATGGAAAGCGATGGATGAGGTCTATGATGGAACGAGCGTGCCCAGAGGATGCCTGTCTACAAGCGACCCGCCCTTGCTTTGCACGGGTGTCAAAACATAAACATTTCAGTGTTATAATTATCTAGGTAATAAAACAGCAGTAACTGGGTTGTGGAGGTCAGATAAGCAGTCCCTCCATGTAAAATACTGATCTAGGTAATAAAACAAAAAAAATATTTTATCAAAATCACCAGTAATTTGTTTAGGACAGGCATCAATAAATAAAATATGAAAGACGACGGTATTCATTATAAGGCCCACACGAATTAGCGGTCTGAAATGTCATTCACAATTTCACACTATCATCGAGTATCATATTAGTAACATTACAGTAACTATTAAGGGGAAGCGCCAGGGTAGCGTGGGAAATCCAAATTTTCTTACATTTTTTTGCAATTTGCAAGTCAGTAATTCAGTATCATGTTGACTGTTGATTAAAATATGATTTGCGAGTGTAACAAATATGACTTTACACAATCATAATCATTAAAATCATCAATATAACTATCTAAGTTCATGTAATCCTATTGATTGATATTCCATGAAATAGTCATTCAATAGAAGGTTATTACGCTCGCGAATCATATTTTGTTTAACATACAACCTGACACTGACTTGCAATTTGCAAAAAACGTAAGTAAATTGAATTTCGCAGGCTACCTAGAGCATACCCCTTAAGGGGATTACAGGACCTAAACGCAAAAAAACGCAAGTTTTAGAAACAATAAAAGTATGTGATCGACTACAGTAAACAAAATCAGAAAAATATATATGCTTCAGGATATACAGGTATGTATTATTATGCTAGGCAGATAGTGTGTTGAAAACATGATACAACTAATTTGATACGATAGAAAAAATCATGAAGATACCTGTAAAAACTTTCTTTTTACAATAAAAACCATACTATTATACATACAATCATTCTGATTTCTTGTCAGATTATTCTACAAGCAACATACTAAAACACGTGTTTTAATTTTTTAGTCCAGACAATAGATTTTTTGTAATTAAATAATTGCTTCATATTTTGCAATAAATTACCAGCGTTGTGTGTGGGCATCGCGCTTGTCTTTCTTTTCTATGCAGTCCGACAGTGACCGCGCTTTAGGTCATGATGTTGGGTATAGGATTTTGACGAGTCAAACTAAGGAGAGCTGTTTCACGATATATCACACAATTGTCAATATATACCCCATTGTTTGAAGATCCGGGAGTGGATGGACTAGATAGGTGTTCGACAACAAGTTCGTATGGTCGCGCTCCGCATTGTCCACTGCGTGATGTTCCTGCGTTGATTGCTTCTTGAAATACTTTAAGCTCAGCTGCGTCTTCGTCGTGTGAATGAGTTGTGAGTTGTTGATTGGTTGCTTTCTTTAGAGCTTTTTTCCGGTTCCTATAAGCGCGAGCACGTTCTGCTGCTGTTTTAGCAATTTTCGAATGTATCCTCAACTTTGTCACTTTTTGAGTGCAAGACTGTATTTGCTTAGTATTATTTGACGGAGTCTCCGAAAGGAAAGGCGAATCTTGTTGATGTACATTCATTTGAGAGACAAATTGTCGTCGATTGTCTGCTACTTCCTGTTCATCTTGGGCGCTTTGTCGACAGAGGGCCTCGTAAAGTAGCGAACGTTTATTTTCACCTTCCAAATTTTGTTGAGATGCCTTTTGATACACCATACCTTCAACATTAGTTGCAGATCTAGCTTCGGCTGCATTCTCGAGAGCCATTATTCGCGCTCTGTATGCACGAATGCGCTCTGCTCCTGTTTTAGCTACTTTTCTCACCTTCGGGACATTATTTACTTCTCGACTCCTTCGGGATCGTTCGGTTACTTTTTTTGACATGGCGAAGTCTGTGGAGTAGAAAAACGCTTGAAAGTTGTGTCATTAAGGCGCTAGTAATATACTATAAGTCAATGCATAAAGGGCCGATTTTTCAATCGACAAATAATTTTTATTCGTGGAATTAAATTGACGTCTGGCAGTTTTTGTATGGAATAACTGTCAAAAATTGAAAATTATTCCTCAGATAAAATTATCTGGCCTTAGAAAAATCAGCCCTTATCGTATGTGACCTATATACAGCGTGGAATCACGGAAAGTACTTCCTGAAGATTTATTATGGTCTTAGGAACGCCACGGTATGTGTCGCGAAGTTGGAAAACTTTTAATTTGGAAGTTGAACTTTCTTAGCAAATTAAGTAATTCATATTTTTTGTTGACTTCATTCTACGCGACCTTTACGCACACACGCATGAGCAGAAAGTCTCCGTCACACACACAGTCACAACCGCGACCTGCCGTTTACACTAAACTGACCAAGTGAGTCGGACTCGCACACGAAGGGTTCCGTACCACAACACAAAAACGCCAAAAAACACGTTTGTTGTATGGGAGCTCCCCTTAAATATTTTTTTTTTCTGTTTTTAGTACTTGTTATAGCGGCAACAGAAATACATCATCTGTGAAAATTTCAACTGTCTAGCTATCACGGTTCACGAGATACAGCCTGATGACATACAGACAGATGGACAATTGGACAGCGGAGTCTTAGTAATAGGGTCCCGTTTTTACCCTGTGCGTACGGAACCCAAATATTACCAATAGGTGTGTAGGTAAACTATTCAAGGAATTTGAAGTAAAAAAAGGTTTGTGGGTATCTAGGTAATCGTCTTCTTGAAAGTAAACAGCAAACTGTTCGTCAAGACATCATTCTCGATGACTGCTTCAAACAGCAGCCACAGACACAATCAAAATTTTAAATAATTTCTGATTTGTTCTAGGTAAATGTATAAGGTAATCATAATAATTATTATCAGGTTAACCTAATGAAGTGGGCATTAGATCATGGTAATATCACATCTCGGGCTAAAAGGATTAAAAAAAAAACGCGTTCAGCACCGTACATGTGAAAGAAGTTCTTAAAATTAAAGAATAAGATAGATTTAGTGTGATCTTTCTTCTCCCTCATGTAACGAAATGTGCCTAAACGTGACGCGTCCTTGAAATTTCCCTTTCCGTTCTCGTCCAATTATCGAATCGCCGCCTAGGAAGTTCCACTTCAAAAATAAATTAAAAGCCATCAGTATGAATGATCAGTCAGGGGTTGTCAAAGTTTTTCTTGTTGGGGGGGGGGGGGGGGATAGGTAAATAGGTACTTGCATACTCATTTTACTTTTCATTTTTAATCGACTACTGATCAGTCAGGGGTTGTCAAACTTTTTCTTTTTTTTTTCTACAATCGACAGATAATTTTAATTCGTGGAATAAAATTGACGAGATTTTGTATAGAGGAACTGTCAAAAATTCAAAATTATTTCTCGGATAAAATTATCTGGCGTTGGAAAAATCAGCCCTTAATCTATGCAAATTTATTGATTGTATAACACAGACATTTTGTTAAAATGCAAACTTGAACCTCGATTTACAGCTAAAATAGTAACTGAGCGCACGGGGACGGAACCAACAGGGAAATGTTCCTGAGGCAATTGTAATCCACAGATTTTCGGAAGTAATTTCCCTTAATTCCTCGCTGTAAAATTGTATCTTCTTGAAAAGAGCCGTTTTAATTGTCATATTAAATTCAAATCGGCAGTCACAATGCTAGGGCCCGGATTATACGCACAAATGTGTCGCTTATACGCACAATTACATGAGCTAGTGTGCGTTTCAGCTTACAAACGTCATTATTGATAAAATTTAAATATGTAGTTTATTAAATATACTTACATAATAACTGTTCACTTATTATAGTCAAACACGGGACACAAACATGATAAACGTTAATAATCACAAAATGCAATCATTAATATTAATTACACAATGCGTCGAACCTCAGCTAAGCTCAGTAAGTTCTTCAACGTACGCATGCGCAACTCTATCTTATTCTTTCATTTCGTATTGAGTGTATACGTCGCTCTCTTTTGCTCCGCTCCCGTGACATCGCAGTTATACCTTCTTCTCTTTCATGTAACGAAATGTACCAAAACGTGACGCGTCCTTGAATTTTCACTTTCGATTTTCAAAAATGTTAAATAAATATTCAATAATTAATAATAATGTTATATAAATGTTATAAAAAGTTATAAAACTTCTGGAAAGAATTCCGCAAATCGTATCAAAATCCATTTCGTACTTCAGAAGAACTAAGGAAGGACACACACAAACACAAAAAGCGACTTCGTTTTATATTATACTATCTATAAATACCTTATACATATCCTTTGAGTCAGCGCGCATGTAAATAAGCCAATCTGAGTTTTATTAGACTCGAATTTTCAAAAAATACATAAACATGTACAGACGCCAGCACATCAAGCTACCCGAAATTGTCGAATTTTCCCAATCAACATTGAACCTTATGCTTTAACGATAAAGTTAAAAATCTATTAAAGAAATTTGACAGATGTTAGTAGCTTGATGTGCTGGCGTCTGTACCTAGTGTTTTTTTCCCCACAGTTTCCCTTTGTCACTCAGTAATAGTGGACCTTCATAACAGTGAAATAATTTCCGTAAGCAGCACCCTAATTGCGTAACACACTAAATCACAATCTGAATCATTTTGAAGGATATTGCTAATCCATTGATTCATGTTCAAAAAATTTGTCTGCTCAACAACGCAAATAACGCAATGAATGTTGTTGAACTGTCAAAATGAAAGCCATTGCTACTGTTGTGTTTCGCAATTACCCCGCTGACCTCGGATCGGACTACCATGTTTTTAAGAATATAGGAGTGATCGGCGTGATTTAACGTTTTGTTTGTTATGTAATATAATAATGGTAGTTTTGATTAGCAGTTATGTATAAGATATGTATAGAAATATGAAAAACAAAATACATGTACAGTCAGGGAAATTAACTGTTTAGCAATTTGACACCATATCACCCTATGTCAATTCGCGCGTTAGGGCCATCATATGCGTTGCGTTGAAAATCCAGTGCGCCATAAAAAAATCACCGGTGTGTGGACCTGGGTTTACAGCCATGGAAATAGTGTGTACTATATACTATAGCTGTTGTTTACAGCATGGAAATAGTATGTACTATAAATAGTTGTTTACAGCCATTTCATACATTGTCAAAGATTTCATCATCATCTGCCTAGCCTTTTCCCAACTATGTTGGGATTTTTGAATATAGGTACCTGTAATAATAATATCAGCATATTGTCCCACTGCAGGGCAAAGGCCTCTTCTCACACAGAGAAGGCAGGAGCATTGATCTCACGGATATACCTAGGAACAATTCAAAGATTTCATCATCATCTGCCTAGCCTTTTCCCAACTATGTTGGGATTTTTGAATATAGGTACCTGTAATAATAATATCAGCATATTGTCCCACTGCAGGGCAAAGGCCTCTTCTCACACAGAGAAGGCAGGAGCATTGATCTCACGGATATACCTAGGAACAATTCAAAGATTTCATCTTCATCTGCCTAGCCTTTTCCCAACTATGTTGGGATTTTTGAATATAGGTACTTGTAATAATAATATCAGCATATTGTCCCACTGCAGGGCAAAGGCCTCTCTCACACAGAGAAGGCAGGAGCATTGATCTCACGGATATACCTAGGAACAATTCAAGTTGGTAGTCAGTTTGCTTAACAATTAACATCCCTGACTTTGCTTAGGAAGAATACAAACGAATAAACGAAATACCCACATCCCACATCATTGTTACTAAATGAAATAAAAAAAAAAGTTTCACTTACTTTTCTTCTCTGCCGTGTGTAATTCGTCCGCATATGAAATATTTTAATTTTTACATCGTGCAGTGTTGCGCTTGGCTGGCATTTCCGCCATAGTTGTAATAATGAGTCCCAAGCTTCGGTTTTGACTGGTTTATTATGGTAATATTTATGTGTGGTATTCCACAAACAAGGATTATTTTTATACTTTTTTAAAACTTTAATTAGAACGGTTTCCTCTAGTCCTAAGCGATTGTTCTTTAGTTTAGGAGTCATGGTGTCGGCCGAGCTGCACGTACGTACGCACGCGACGAGCTCACGATCAATACTGCCGGGTGCTGGCGAGTTTGTGAGGCGGTTTCAAGCGCCTCGCCGACGGACGGCCGACGCGAGACGACACGATCGTGCTATCGCTTCTAGTCACAAAATAGATAGTATAATACTGACAGAAGGCCTACTCCATATAACAAGCTAAAACGCACGCACACACGCGTCTACGTTACGCACAGTGAGTATTTATTGCTCTGGAATCTCGACTTTTATGATTCTTTTGAGTTGAAGGGGTATATGCGATAAGGTAACCCGCAAAATTCAAATTTTCTTACGTTTTTTGCAATTTGCAGGTCAGTGTCAGGTTGTATGTTGATTAAAATATGATTCGCGACCGTAAAAAATATTTATTCAGAGAATTATAATCATAAAAATCATTCATAAATCTAAGTTCATATTACCCTATTGAATGATTATTTCATGAAATAATCACACCGTTTTAAGGCTCCTACAAACAGGCGCGACACAAAGGCACCGCAAGTCGCGCAACGAGCAGTGCCTTTGTGTCGCGCGCGATTATATCGCGTGTCGCGGCTGTTTGTAGGAGTCTTTAAAGTGCACAAAGTACTTTTTAGCCGACTGCCTTAAAAGGAAGATCGGTAATGTTTTTTAACATAATTCTTACAGCGGAGTCACATATTCACCGGCCACGTTTGTATGGGACTGCACAGTCAAAACAAATAGACTTACGTCACTAAGTATCTTCAATAATACTCTTATTTCCAGAGCTTGGATTAATATGTTAGAGCGTTCTATTTACGATCGCACACTGCGACGAATGGTGCCCAGCTTATTTTAATTCAAAATCGATTGCCAGTCAGTTGGTGGCTGGTCCATAAATACTGGTGACCTGACACCCGCTAGACATTAAGACTGGTTTATTTCTATGCAGAATTGCTCTGTTATCTATGTAACCTATAGATACCTATTGAACTTTTCGTGTGACGTCATACATAACTACTGAATTATAAATTAGCAGGTTTTGCCCCCGGCTTCGCCCGCGTGGATGAAAATATCCCACGGGAACGTACTTACTACAGGGATTAAAAGTACACACGATCAACACAAACATAGGTAATTTATTAATTACCTAGTCGTATGGCATGTCTATAACACGGCCAATTTACATAGTGTGTCAATCTGATCAACAATTAATTTCACTAACTCTACGTTCGGTTTAAGCCAGTAAGCGTTACCATGTTCGGCGTTTCCCTTTTTAGTTCTGGCTGTCGGGTCACAGCGGGTCATAGCATAGTGCAGGCATCAGAAAATAGAAAATAAGGCCAGGTCAATGTTCTATTACTTCAGAAATAGTCAAATAGTTGCAGACTTTGCTTAATCAATGACGGATGTATTTCTCACTGCTGACCGCATTTCGCTAAATAAAAAATCAGTAGTTTGTTATTAGGGCCGAGGACGACAACGCTAGATTGTTGTTGTTATTTACAGCTCCAGCCTTGAAGAATTTAGTATTTACAAGTAAAAAGGCTCGTACACACAGGCGCGACGCGACACGCGACACAAAGGCACCGCAAGTCGCGCAACGAGCGGTGCCTTTGTGTCGCGCGCGATTCGTGTCGCGCGTCGCGCCTGTTTGCAGGAGCCGTAAGCGTAAACCAGATTATGAATTAACATAAGGTAGTGGTACCTATACTTATGAAATGAGCAAATCTATTCTGTAAAAATCTCTCCGCGAAGTTATCTGTGAATAGTGCTCGCTTCACCTAAGTTTTCTCAGTAAGACTTCTAAAGATCTAGCTGCGCTCCGCGGTTTCACCCGCTTAAGTCTCGATCCCGAGGGAATATCGTGATAAAAAGTATCCTATGTCCTAATCCAGGTCATGGTCTACCCGTGTGCCTTTCATCCAAATCCGTTGAACCGTTTTAGCGTGAATTAAAACATAACAAACAAACATACCTACAAAAAATCAAATTTTTTCTCTACAATAAATAGTATTAAATTTTTAAGCTTTTCGCATATCTCGGGACCATAGGATCCCGGACCTTTGGTATTAGGGATACGAGGGGCCGAAGCCAACTCGCAGAGGCGCCTTAGACTCTTATAAGTAAAGGAAATGAATCACACGACTTAATATTATTATAGTTTAGATAGATCGGCAGATTACGTTGATTTCAAATATGGAACCTGCGGCTTTAGCCATAAAGCTATTTTAACATACAAGACGAGATCCAAATCGAATTCAGACAGGGCTGCCAAAAATACGCCTTATCCAAAAGGAAGTAGGTAGGTACAGCGCTAAAAAAACCATCAAAGAACTCAGGCCACATAAATATACCAAGTCGGAATCTGTCACTCAAATGTTGTTAGTTAACCAAGTCATTTGATACGAACGTCGCGGCGTAGCGTCGTAGCGCCTGGCGTTGGCACGGCATTTGGGCGTCATGCCATTAGGCACGACTAGCTAATGCGAGGAAAAAACAATGTTTCAGTGATCTCACTCTGCAAATGTCACGATGCGATGTAACCTCAGGCTTTATTGTAGCAGGAAATGTGTAGATTTATACGTAAACTAGCTAGCTAAAGCGGTCTTTCTAACAATTTTTTTTTACTCGGCTCTATAGGTTCGTAGCGTGATGTTTAATAGCCTATAAGATAACTTTCCTCAAGAATTGGGCTATCAAATGTATTTTTTACAAATCCGATTGGTAGTTCCATAGACTAGCGCGTTCAAACAAAAAAAATAACTTCAGCTTTATTTTATACATTGGTTTGCGAAACTAATGAGTTGGTTGGCGACGATGCTAGATTTTTATTAAGGCTGTAAGGGCTGTAAATGTGCACATGACATAGGTTGACATTCTCCCTTCTGTGATTTAGTTCTCATGAAAATGAATATGAAAATATTTTTTATGGTTATGAAAATATTTTTTAACTAACCTGTATAAATACGTCACTGTTGAAGATAGAAGACTGATCCCAACCTCATGACTATAAGAAGACCCGTTCATATCGATAATACCTTCACCTGTGACGTCGGAAGCATGTTTAGAATTTACAAGAAAGCAATCGTAAGCGCCATGCGGTTCCAATGGCTGTCAAACATTTTGTCGCGCTCGCAGACTACTCTGCTAAAGCTTCCTTGATCAAACTTCATAAAAACATCTTAATAAGTTGTGCAATCTTGCTCGAAACCCGTTTCTCGCTCCTTAATTAGCCATTTCTGATACCTACTGCCAAATAACACTTCAGTCTTCATAATCAAGTTCCAGCGCATTTTAATAAGAAATTCTAGGAAAACTTATTACCAAGCGGAACATTTAAACAAATCACGTGTAATAAACTTGAATCTTAGCAAAAGTTTCAATGAGTGAAACCTTGACAGTCGTCCGGAGTCACGGCCGGGCCGGCGCGCTGCTCAATAGAAATCGCTGTTGTGTAACTGATAATAAACATTTATGTATTATTTCGTTCGTGAAATTAGTCTAGACTACATTTTAGAGGCGGCTTCGTTTGTAGCTGGCATAGAAATTTCCTATTTTAAATTCTTCGAACATTTCTGAGTTTTCTCATGCAACTCCGTATATCCGATAGCTGTACCTAGCTAGCGATCGAGGGAACGTTGCCATGACAGTCGTAACGATGTCAAGGTATTTCAATTTCCTTTAAAGTATTTTCGTGACATACTTACTTTTTGTATTTTTCGATTATATTTTTGGCTTGTACGCTCGTAAAAAACATATCGTCGCTGCGCCTGCAAAATCCGCTATGTATTTTTTTTTGAAAATCGGTTTTTGATGCTTATTTATAGTATTTCTCAAGCCACGTGCGCCTGTAAAATCGGTTTTGTAATAACTCATTTGGTTAAGAAGATAACAAAATCTGCTATGTAATTTTGGTCAAAAACGGATTTGAAAAACCCCCTATGTGTGCAGGAGACACATAGCGTATTTTCGGTTCAAAGCGAGTCCCTTGGAATTGCGCTTTGAAATGACACATAGCGGGTTTATCAAACAGGAGACGTGGCACGTGGTGCAATGTTTACGAGTGTATTTTATTTTAATTAAGTAGTTTTAGATGTTAGATAGTACCACAAAACTCATTATAGATACCTGGTTTGGCGTAATGTAGTAGCCACCGAGTCTCTAGGTGAATTAAACCGTGTAGAGCCGATACTACTAGACTAATTTGGTAAATCCGCTAAGTATTCTAGGAAGCACAAAAATGCAAACTATTTGGTAAAAGCATAAATCCGTCATGTGATGAAAAGTCAGGTACTTAGCGGTAATTACGACCCGAAAAAAAACCGCTATGTGCCCAAATTCACTTAAAAAAATTCTAGCTCCTGGAATATCATAGTAAATGGCGAAAAATAAATATTTCTGAATGTCCCGACATAAAGTCTAATTTTCTGCATATTTAGTTTTAATTTTAATATAATATTAACAGTTTGAAAAAGAAACAGTTTTTTGCTTCTCCTGAAAAGTTGAATTTTTATCCATAGCGGATTTTGCAGGCGCAGCGACGATATATGGTGTGTCGGTTTGTTTAGTTTTTGTGCAAAAAACTTTTTAGCTAGGAAAAAAAGATGCATTAAAAAAATTATAGGTATAATATTGTAGGGATTATTTAAGAATTTAGTTAAAGTTATATGTAGAGCAAAAAAGAATTTCGATGGCTTCAAAGCCGAGCGTATCGTGGGCGAGTACCGGACAAAGCAGCTATTACAATAATATCGTCAGAGTACCTGGTGACTTACTGATGTCATAACTACCTGAGATGTATTGGGCCAAACAATACTAGTTCGGAGAACTGTCTCTCCCACACCGATCATATTTGTAAAGCGTGTAGTGTCCTATAGCAGGGTTCTCGGAAAGAATCATTTAACGGAGCGAAAACAAGGCCACGACTTAGGTAAATCACTAACATTTTCTTTATTAAAAATATAGTCTTTTAATACTTTCTAAAGATAAGGGAACTTAGAAACTACACTAGTTTTAAAATCATAGAAAAATATGGTGAGCACAGTTCTTGACGGACAAATTAGTCTTTGAAGCTCACTTAAGTAGAGATCTTTCGATCAATAGCAATTAAAATTCTATTTCAAACATACCAAAGAACAACTTCTCATTTTCATGAATCCGACTCTCTACGCCAGAAGTGGCATTTTTATTTGGAACCTGTATAAATAACTGCTATCGTTACAATATTAATCTTACTTTATATCTAGGGGATGTATGGGCACTTATAACCTAAAATTCTATCAGTTTTGTGGCATAGAACTACGACGCTTGCGTTTAGCCGGCTTCACTTCTATGACATCATCACTGAATCCTTCCGACATTTCTGATTCGTCTTTGTTAATATATTCCGTTTTAATAATGACAGGAAAACTTTCTGCAGGTTCTTCCCTAGATTGTTCCGCATCATCTAATTGTTGCAGTTCTGCGTTTGCAAATAACTTTGCAAGTTCTAACTTCATAAAGGTTTGCTGTCTCGCTGGAAACTTTTTGAATGTTGCCGAGTAGCTCAGGAATAGAAGGTCAGTAGCGTCTATTTCCTTAAATTTTGTTATTGGGTCGCCCTTATTGATTCGTAAGTCTTGATTGGATTGGAATGATGCAGAGCTACCTTCCGCCATAGTTAACGTTCCCAATGGCGCCAGAGGCGGTGGTGAAGATGATGTTTCATTTGTTAATTCTTCCCGAACCTTTAATGCCGGCTCAGCTGCGGCTCGTTTACTCGTCTTTATCTGTTTACTAAGCGTATGATAAAAACTTCTCCGATTCACATTGTGATTATCTAAGAATTTCAAATTGCCACTCCAAATATAGTCAATGTCTTTTGTACCATCTGAATTCGTTAATAGCCTTTTGTACTTTATATAGCTATCTCTTACGGTCTTCCATTTGAGTTTACAAATCTCACCTGAAAAGATACGGATAACATGTGAAATGATGGTCGTGACCAAGTCGGAAATAGAACGATTGTCATTAAAAAAGTAGGTGTAGAAAACAACTGTTTGAAAAAATATTTTAAGATAAAAAGCCTTTTTCCTAGTTCGTACCTAAGTATTGTACACTTTTCAGTCACATGGCATCTTGGTAGGACTGGGGTTTAAGTACACTATGTTGTTAATTTGTTGGACATAAAATGTGCACTTACTTGTTCCATTCAATTCTCTCGCAATTAACTCCCATGTCACAGTTTTAAGGCTAGGGTTTTTGTAATCCTTATGACTTATATCGTATAGGAACTCGTTCTTTTTGACAAGTTCAATTAATTGTTCTATATCAATCATTTTTGGCGGGAAATCGTAATAGCGATGTAGACGCCAGTCGATCCGCGTATCCCGCACTCTACGAGCTAACTGTGCCGCTCACGCTAGCGTCCCGCCTCGCGCCGCTCCGCCCCGCCACGCCGCGTCGCGCCACTTGCCGTCGCCCGTCGCGTTCAAGGCTTCGGGTAGCTTCGTCTACCTTCGGTACAAAGCGACGTTGCCAGATCGTCATATAGGGACGATTTGCTTTGACGGCGGATATTTGTTGTTGAAGTGTAGTACGGTCATAGTATTTGTAGTTCACTTTCACTCAACCTTGTCGTTTAATAAAAAGTGTAAGGGCAGGTTATTTTTAAAGATCGATGTATTAATTTGGTTGGAATATGTCGCGTTTGTTTGATTTTGTTAAGTGAGATGTTAAGGTCTGCTCTAAGTGTGAGTGCTAGTATTGCACTTATATGTATTAAAATTTATTATAATATTCACTTTTAACCGACTTCTAAAAGTGAGGAAGGTTCTCAATTAGGATGTTTATATATTATATTTTTATTATATCGATTCAGTTCAATACCTACTGTGAGCAGAGTTTGTGGGTAGCCAGTAAATAAGTAATATGAAAGTATGTAATTCTTCTTTGGTTTCATAGAAAAGCAAATCAGCAGTCATACGCTCCTCAATGCAGTTAAAACGATTTATTCCGGTCTGATGCCCTGAACCCCCCCTCCACCCCTCCTCGATCCCCTGCTAGTTCGTCTTCTGTTTTAATCTCTCAACGGAGAATATGGTAGATAATTTATGTATAATCTTGGAAAGGTCTTACTTAAGTATTTTTTAGTTTTGCAATAACTATAGCTGGCTTTAGTTTCTTCAAATCAACCCAGCGGGCCTCCGTTGTCGTTTCGTATTAATGCCGTCGTCATAGAGCCGGGTCTCTTTACTTAGGTTTTCAGGAACTACAGTGGAGTCATTTTAATAGGTAACATTTGACGTCTGTCAGTTTTGTCCTCATAGTGAGGTGACCTGCTTATAAACATCGATTAAAGTGAATGAATCGATACGGACTTGAAACATATGCGAATTTTAAAAATCATCAGGCGAATCCCTGTCCCATTATTATTATTTTTTTCGTAAATTTAAGGAGCAAAATAAGACAAGTACACAATTTAACAAAAAAATTGCATTTATTCAGTTGAACTATCAGAACTGTTAAAAGTATTGTCATCTTCATCACTGCTGTCAGCACTCAGAGATATTATTAATTCATTTTCAATAATATTGTCTATTCTCACATCTCGTTCAAAATCTTGTAAAATTATTTTCTTTGTTTTCTCTACGACTTTTTTCCAGTCTTCTGTAGTGACTTCTGCACACGCAGTTTGTAGCAGAGACATCATTTTAGCAGTACTGAAGGGTGGTTCAGTATTGTTCCGCGCTGCATAACCCTTTATTTGTGCCCAAATAAGCTCGATGGCGTTATACTGGCAATGGTAGGGAGGCAATCGAATAACTTCGTGTCCATGCTCTAGGGCTAGTTCATCGATTACATAGCGGAGCTTGGACGGCTTAGTTGCTTTTACTAGATTTAACAACTCAACTTTTAATAAAGTTGGACTTGCATCCACACCATTTCTTACCAGCCACGAGACAATTTCTTGCTTTTTATTTGCTTGAGTTGGTGGTTTATCAACTTGTACAGAATGATACGGTGCATTGTCCATTATAATTTTCGATGGGTTTTCTAAGCTGACTAGCAGCTTCTCAAACCACTCTTTAAAAACCTCAAAGTTTATTTCCTCATGGTAATCACTTGTAGTTTTAGAGGCGAATGCGAGGAGGCAGTTTTTCTATTTCATTATTTTTTGTATTTTTATACCTAGTTAGTTAAAAGAATAATAAATAAATTTTTTATTATAATCACAACGTGGTTATTAATTTATGGTGATATTTCTTCACAAGTCATCATTGCATTCGATTCTACTTATCAGCTTTCGATTTTTAGAGTAACATCCCTAGTGTTTAAAAAGAAAAATGGTTAACTGACGTAACCTTGTAACGACGTTCAGTTCTTTAGATCAGAAATTGTTTATTATGTTTAGAATGGTTTATTAATGAAAGCAAATCGTAAAATTACTCGTATCGGTCATTATTACAATAAATATGTAATCGTAATTGAAAAAAGGTAAGCAATTGTGCAGTTCTAACAAAACGAAAAAATATGTTATTTTATGCCCGCCGTTACAAGGTTACGTTGTTGAATATTTGATGAATTGTCAAATGTTACCTATTAAAATGACTCCACTTTAGTGGGATTTAGTGACGTAGATTTAAATACGGAATACGTCATAGGAATAGGATCCATCAGCATCCCCGTTGCACGCCACGTGCTGTTTGACAGCCTATCAAAAACAGATAACTGTCAGAAGCATTGTCTATGGGCCTGTTTACTGGCTTCAGTGGTTACGTCTGCCAATCAGTAGCTTGGAAAGGCAGAGGCCGAGAAGGGTAGTTTTTTCTATATCAGGGGTCAATCAGTACAGGGTATAAAAATTTGTATGTGAAATGAAAATAATGAACAAACCAATTAATGACGACATGACGTTGTTGCCTTGGAAGGTGGGTAGGCCTCTGGTGTGGGACGCAACGTGTGTCGATACCCTTGCGCCATCTCATGTTCCTGGCACGGCGGGCTGTGCTGGCGCCGCTGCTGCGGCTGCTGAGACCCTCAAGCGGCGCAAATACTGTAACCTTATGGGCAACTACAGCTTTGAGCCGTTTGGGATCGAAACGCTCGGGTCATGGGGCCCGAGTGCGCGTCTCCTTTTTAAGGAAATTTCTCACCAGCCGGTCGACACTTCACGTGACCAGAGGGCTGGGTCGTTCTTTGGCCAAAGAATTAGCATTGCCATTCATCGTGGCAATGCTGCCAGTCTTCTGGGCACGTTACCGGATGACAGCGATGCGGACGAGTACTTCGACGCCTGTGTCCTTTGTTTTTGTATTTATTTGTATAGTAATTTAGTTATTTAATTTAGTATCTAGTGTAAATATTGGTGTAAATAGTTTGTATGTACCTACTTAACAACATTATAAATAAGTTATTGACCAATGTGATTCAAACTTGCAGAGATAATACCTAGGTACCTACCTACTAATGTTCTCTTTTATAATTAAGGCTCCTACAAACAGGCGCGACACGCGATATAATCGCGCGCGACACAAAGGCACCGCAAGTCGCGCAACGAGCGGTGCATTTGTGTCGCGCACGATTATATCGCGTGTCGCGCCTGTTTGTAGGAACCTTTAATCTATCATGACGATATTATCGAGGACCACGTCCATAAAATGTAACTATGTTATATTTATAACGTTATCGTGGACGGCAAAACAGCGTCTTTGTATATTTCCATATATTGTTATGTTTTATGTTCATATGTTTTACGTTATGGTTTATGTTCCCTGTGTTATCGTGATGCCGTGCAGTACCTAATATCGTCACGTTAGAAATTATTAAAAAAAAAAACCACAATGAATTCAGACAGTTAACTGTTGAGCACCGTTCCAATTTCTGCGTGAAACGTATTAAAATGAATGACAGTTAATTATTCAACGGTGGATTTGTTGGTACCACCTACCACTCGCCGGAAACCAATGCCCGAATTATTCCGATATGCGATAAAATGGTAAATAGGTAGTGAATATACCTACAGTAGTGGTGGCCCAGTGGTAACGACCTCGACTTACGAGATATTATGTAGGTTGTAGGTTCGAACCCTGACAGGCGCTTTACCTAGTGTAAATTACTTCATCACCATACAGATAATAGGTATATTTGGCCTATCCATTCTATAGCTATGCAAAATCAGGTAAAATGGTTGCTTCGCAAACGGTCATTCTTTGTCAGTCGTATGAAAAGACAAATTTAAGTACTGTATGATAGACTTTAATACTTTCAAGAGTTTCAAGCATATTCCATATTTGTTTGTTTTATGTTATTAAGTAAAACTAATATCATTATTTTTATTTTTTTTTAATTTTTAACACTAAGCAATTTGATTTCTCCATTCTAGAGGGATACGGCACTGTTTCTCTTTACTACAGGCTATTATGTAGCCTATCTAAGAGGACAGTACCCCAACCATTTTTGTTGTATACCAGTGTTCAATTGTAGTGCAACTGTTTTTAATGTATTTACTGCAACACCTTTTATGCAATAAAGTTTATTATTATTATTAAGTACTTATGTCAAACTGCTAAATAATTCATTTCCTTGATTCTGTTTATCAAATTAATCCGTGTTATTATTTATTTCGCATGACATAAAGTCTCACAAACATCCTTTTTCGGAGAAAATATTTACTAAGTACCAATATTTGGCATGTAACACTCAAATATACAATAAATTTTACTTACCGCAGACTTTACATTCAAAAAGGTTATTTATTTTCGTTAAACTAATCCAAGAAGAATTCCAAGATGGCACGTGCCGCATGTAGTCTTGTCACGTGGGGTCAACGAACTTATGTTTACCCTAACTAGCTAGGCATAGTGTAGTGTTTACAATATATGAGATAAAAATATTGCGTCGTAGTTCCATTTCAAATGGCGACGAATGACAATTTTGAAAGTGGAACGAAGAAAGGCTGGCCGATAATCTTGTCAGACTTACAATATTTAAATCCAGAACAGAAATGATCACTATTACGTGTTCGATGTTGCTAAAATTAATAATTTATTCCTCTGTGCCAAATTGCCAATATATCTATAACTGATTTTTTATTTGTTAGATTAAAATGACAGCTGTAAATGCTGCGATCAACCTTTTTTAGCATTCCGTACCCAAAGAGTAAAAACGGGTCCCTATTACTAAGACTCCACTGTCCGTCTGTCACCAGGCTGTATCTCATGAACCGTGATAGCTAGACAGTTGAAATTTTCACAGATTATGTATTTCTGTTGCCGCTATAACAAGAAACTCTAAAAACAGAATAAAATAAATATTTTTAAGGGGGCTCCCATACAACAAACGAGTTTTTTTCGGCGTTTATGCGGCCTTGTGGCGAGTCGAACTCGCACTTGACTAGTTTTTGTCAACATGACATTATTTAGTGTACTTATACTAGCAGTCACTTTGGTCTAGCAAATTAAAAAATCAGAGTTAATAATTTCGTCTCTTCATTTTTGCAACACTCTCTGGGTAAGATTTAGAGGTCAAATTTACATCCATGACTGTTTTTTTTTTTCAAACATCTACGACTTCGATATGTAAACCGTAGTCACTTCAATTTCGAACTTGGCATGATTCGCCATGATTGACAAAAAATAAAATATAAACTGCAAGCCCATAAAATTCAATTATTAATCAATTTAAGTAATTGGACGTGAACCGAACGATACAATTTAATGTTGTACAAAAGAAATTAATTAATTTCCATTAGTAAGTAGGTATTTATCTGCTCGTATTAATTAAATTAATCATCATGCAGAAAACTATACGTAGATACGTGGCTAACGCAATGTAGGGAAATGTGGCATAATGTAAGAATCAAAACAAATCATTACGTTATAGAATAATAGTCAGTTATTTATAGAACTAACATTTGTTTTTTAACAAACGTATGCGCGGTATCGATTGCGTGTTATCTAAGCTGTATTGTAATATTATTTGTAATAATATATATACTTACCAGAAACAATGAAATACGCATTACTGATAAGCAGGATCTTCTCAAAACGGTCGTTTAGATAGATAATCCTACGTACACTACCTACCAAGCCTTTTCCAAACTATTTTGGGATCGTAAAAAAAATCCTACGTACAAAACAAGTTAAAATATTTCAATATTTATTATAGGAACATTTTTTTAATCAACACCGTCAGACATAATTAGTATAGATTAAATGGCATGTGTCGTAGTAATAGGTGTAATAACGATACTACATACAACTGGTGATGACGTCACAAACCACCTGCCTTTTACGACGTCAGTTCATAATTAGTAGTTGGCGTAACTATAATGAAGACATTAAAATATTGCGTGCTACTTTTATTAGTATTACTTACTACACCATGATAATTGACAGCTGCTCGGTAACAAGGACGGCGAACAGCTAGGGATCCTGCACGTCAAATTAGCTGTCCAAGCAAATTGCATTAAAATATACTAATTATACTTAAATAAATATTTTATTTCGTAAATAATGTAAACGTGTAATATATAAAAAAAAGTTGAACAAAAAACGTTCTGAACGTTTTTTGTCTGCGAATTTAATTATTATTAATTATACAGGCTCTCAGGCCCAACGTCTAGCCAGTAGCCAGGCGCAAAAAAGAAGAAAACACGAAATGTTTCTGTATTTCACTTGTGTTACACACACAAATGTTTTACGTAAATTGGCTAGGTACTTCTTCAATGGACCTTCATAACATTCATCAAGGATCTTGGGATGGAGGATCTTCAGGATTTCATGATCTGGAATATAAAAGGTTTGGGATTACGATATGTAACGCATTTTAATTACGATCTAACCTGTCCCTTACTGTCCTCTCCCAGCGACGACGCCCTGAGCCGAGGTCCGAACTCCACAGGGGGTGCTCTTAGCGTGTAGTCGCTTAGTTTTTAAGCCCTGGCTGGAGGCCTTAATTTATTGAGGCATCCACAGGAAAGTCCGGTTAAGCAGACGACAACCTCACAGGTTGAACTGCGAGATGCCAATATTAAAAAAAATTTAACGCACACAAAAGGATTTAGCAAGTTGCTAAACGGTGGTAGACCTCGATTTCGTTTCAAGGTCAAATTATCTCACATAATAAAATTATCCGGTGGCATTTACAAACTTGGATGAAGGCTTTATAATGAGAGATTCCCGTTATAAAAGAGTATCCATTTGTGAGAGGGACTCGAACTATGACGCGGTATGGGTGCGGTACCTATGTCGCAAGTTCGCAACTTCGCAAGCCCGCAGCTTGCAACAATGCCAGTCCGGCTCAATGCACCGGTTTTACTGTTCTTTCCAATACCTGCCTAGCAGTAAAACTGAGATGAACTAACCAACGAGAACATTATTGTTTAATTGAAATTCAATATGGCATGCCAGTTAACTCTGCACGTCAACCGTTATTAATCTGCCGGTAGAGTAATGATTAACGTAAAGAATGTGCTAGACGTTGTCGATGAAAACTCACGTATGTCTGATTATTCAGCTATTCTGCTCAGCGTTTTTAACGTATTGAAAGGAATACCATTAGTCGTTCTTACACGTGGAGATAAATGAAAGTGGACCCAATTTTAATCGGAGCAAAATTGAACGGAACCAATTTTCGTTCGATTCGTTCGGACCGTGGCATAACGTGACCATTTATTTTTTGACTCAATACGGGACCTTGGTTTATTTAAGTTAATTAAGAGATAGTCAATGAAAAAAAAAAAAACACTTTTTTAAAGTTTCAGAAAAAGTCAGTTAACTTAAAAGTTACAAATAAAAATATATATATATATACATACCCGAAACGTTTAGTTATATTTATATAATACGACGACGGTGACGATTTTAAGTAAGAATTGGCACGTTTTTTTTATATTCACCTTAATTATCAACATCGCCTTTAGAACTGAAATTTGTAACTGGGCTTTCTCAGATGGCCACAATTTGTTCATCATAGAAAATACTCTTTCTACTGGAGCATTTGTAGCAGGCAATCGAAAAATCTGTCAAACGATTAGTAAACAAAGCGCGAGCGATGACGTCTTCGCCACTCTCGGCTATCGTCGCGTCGACCGACGACGCGGTCTCGCTCTTCTCACACACCGCTTGCATCCAGCCGGCTCGACTACTCAAATTTTCGCGTGGTTTCAGAAAACGGGACAATTTGGCGTCCCAGAGTTCATTTCGGGGACACCGGGACACGTAACCATAAAAAGGGACAGTCCCGTTCAAAACGGGACGTCTGGTCACGTTAGCCGCATACATGTAGGTGAATAAGTAAAATATACGTTTCTAAATACATTTAAAGTTGTTACAATTATATTCGAGCAACATCAGGACATGATTGATATACTTACAGGAAAGTGAGTCGACCCGTCCTAATGAAAAAAAAAATGTCTGACGAGTGACGACAAAGGTCGTCTCGTCTCACAGAAGGTCCAATTTAAGCTTTAGAATTATGACTATGGTGCCTGTGGGCTCCAGCCGGTGCCACATATAGGTCTCCTTACTCCACAATCTAAGACTATGTACCTGTGCATTGGCTGTGTCCGTTGCGAGTACTGCGCCATGTCTCGTGTTGCACAGCAGGCATGGCTAGGCGGCGCGCATGCCGCGGCAGGCGCGGCTCGCTAGCTACGCGCCATACCGGCGCTACCTCGCACAACACACACAAACACGGATGCACACGACACACCACTGCACACGACCGACACGACCGACGACACTGCACCGATAACCTGCCAACAAAAAAAAACCTGTCAGAAAAGAAGAAAAAAAGGATAGAAAATTTTATGTTCTCAGAAACTGTACAAGATCCTTTCAGTCCCAATACACGAAGTGACCCTAAAGCCCAGCACAGTATTGATAACGAATAACCTGATACATCTTTCCTAAAGTATATAATTTCAGAAGACAAAACACGACATCCATAAAAGCAAAATATTTTTTTTACGTATCCCGAAACTTTACAAGATCCTATCAGTCCTATTATTGATATGAAAGTAGCCTTAATGCCCCCAGCACAGTACTGACACCCAATAATACGATAGGCTATAGACAAAACACGACAACCAAAACAGCAAAAGTTTTTTTACACAGAAATTGTACAAGGTCTTTTCAGTTACCATTACGATATTAGAGGTGACCCTTGCCCCCTAGCTCAGTACAGTCACTCAAAAGGCCAATATATCTTTCCTAAATCAATTACACCTGGGGATTGAACTCAGGAGTTCAGTTTGACAGCCAAGCATCGATCACTAGACTGATGAGGCGGTGGGTGCCATGTCAAAAACTTTTCAGTGAGTGACTTATGAGGGCCTTGCATGCCCTTAATTTATAAAATAAAAGGTCTTTGGATCCTCGAGGGAGTTGTGTTTAGTAAGGTTTTATTATGGCTAGGTCCTGAAATAGAAATAATAAACCGAGAATGATGAGTGGGACGTGCCCAACCAGATTTATAAAAGCAGTAGGGGTTGTCTAAATCAGAAATCCGGGAGAATCATCCAATTAGATATTTTACACTTCTCTATTCCGAAACGTTTCGACATGTCTAGTGAATATTTCTTAAGATAGTGACTATAGAGAGAAGTCTAGCGCTAAAAGCCAGCCACTTTTAAAAACTATTATTGAAGATTTCCTTGACTTTCGTTCGGATGACTCATACCAAATTGGTTTGATATTTTTAGATGACACCTGAATGTCGAAGTCGAGACGCTTCCAAGTTCTAACAATCAGGTTTGTAAATGCTAAAAAAAGCCTTAAAAAAACTGGCAGTTTTTTGGCGTGCAGTCAAAACTTGGGAAAAATTAAAGGAAAGAATCGTGGGCGTACTCCGGAAGGGATTCTCTTCGGGATGTGTGCATATCTGCTTTGAATGGGTACAAATCTTTTCTATGGTAAATGTGAAGTGCAACGATTGTTAACCTTTTCCCCTTATCTATGGTATTAATACCAACGGTGTCGATGGACGCAAAAACACCGTCTATGTGGGCAGGTGGGGGAGAGAATAGATAGGACGCAGTTGGCGCGAGTATTTTTAGTATTAGAACCACGTTATAACGTAACGGTCAAATAACGGTAGTCTAATATCACCTTGGTAACGATATAAAAGTGTTACCTCTTTTCTCACTATGATAGAAACTATTTTGAAAGCTGAAGAACTGTTGTCAAAAGCGAGTGTTCTAACACCTTAGAGCACACGCTTTTGAATTTCGAATCAAAATTCCAAAATCAGAAAGATGTAGTTAGAAAGACAGACCCAAAATCTTAACGATTAGAATAGGATACTGATGGACCAAAATAAGGATTGGGTCTAATCTAATCATACTATAATTCAGCAACAATCCTACAAAGTCAGTCATATCACGAATATAGGGCTATGCATTGCTGCAACACTGACATTCCGCAAAGCGACACTTTGGCAATTCAGTTACACACACCAGTGGTGTCGTTTGTTCACGTGTTTGCAGGTCATTTTGCTGCTGTCGAGTTTGTATGTCGCCCATCAGACAGAAAGGTGAGCGTGTTTAATACTAATGGTCGTCTGCTGACGTGCCCTCGGGTATAAAAACGAAGTCATTATGACAGGAAACATGGATTGCCGCGGTCCCGCTGGGATTAATCATTGACATTGTTTCCAAATGACAGCGTAATCAGGGTAAATTCAGTTTGGTAGCTTAGGAACCTCATGTTCAAGTTGAACATGAGGCTCCTAATCTCTCGGATAGTTGAACAGTTCAACTATCCAATGGTGGTCATAGTGCTGATTCTATCTATTGTAAATTTTTTTGTCGTCTTTATAGCATGGGAAAACGTATTTTTACCGAGAAACTACATGTTCAAGGTTCTATTTTAAGTCTATGACACATATAGAAGATTGTTGATTAGGCGAGTCTGTGTCTACTGCCTAAACGAAATTACCAACGGAGGAAATCGACCGAAAGAAAACTGCAGAAACTGGGTTTATAGAATCCTAAAATTACGGTAGAGAAAAGAAAAAGAGTGCTACACTTACAAAGTGGTTGAAAAACAGCCATAGCAAACCAATAATGGATATGGCTGGCTGGATATAAAATATAGGTCTTTCAGACGGTCACGCGGTATACCTACAAACTTTATTTTTATTTGTAACCAGATAATGGGGAAATTGATTACGTATCTGCACGCTCGTTTTTCTCTTTATAGGGTAGTCTGTTCCGAGCTAACGTTTCAGAATTGACCATATGGCTTAGTAAGTTTAAGGTCTACTCAGCTCTCAGGGGATGACCTCTTAGAAGTAGATAGAAGTGATAGAACTGGCAAAAGTCGTACCATGGAGATTCCTTAAGTGAAAGTTCCTAAAAGCCTTCTACAAGGACCTAAGAACATCTTAATAGTACCATGATTAACCAGCAATCTTTGAAACCACGACATTGTCTGGAAAGTTGGTTAGAGGCAGTAGCAGCAGTCTATAGGCATATGTTCCCATGATTACCATGAGAAGTGACAAAGGTATTTTGTCCAGTAAAAGAACTTTTCCCTTGGCATATTTTATACTAGGTAATAAGGTATACTGTCAACACCTGCTTTCCTTGAGAGTTGAGGAGAAAGAAGAAAAGAAAAATAGAAGTAGTTGTGAACGAGACAAGAAGCTATAACATGGATGCAGGAACAGAGCATAGTGTGTTGGTAAGCTGTCTGTTTCGTTGAGATCATCAAGCAGAAATCAGGATCATCATCATCTGCCTAACCTTTTCCCAACTATGTTGGAGTCGGCTTCTAGTACAGCTGAATACCAGTATTTTATATGAAGCGACTGCCTCTCTGACCTCCACAATCCGGTAACTGAGCAATACGATACCCCTTGGTAAGACTGGTTATCAGACTTTCGGGGTTTTGACTACCTGTAACGACTGTCAAAGAGCTGTATATGACAGCCGGGACCAACGGTTTAGTATGCTTTTCAAGCAGAAATCATATATTATTATATAGTTCAGTAGATTCCAATCACGGGTGGTGAATCTCGGGGGATATTATTAATTTAGTGTTACAGAACATAATCTTGTAATCCCTAAGGGTACAGCAGACCTCTATCATCAACTATCGTTAACCTACAGACTGCTTGATCATTGAGGCGATGGGAATCGGAGAAATGCAGAGAAAGCAACTACTATATTTCCACGAAATTCACATCAAGAGAATTTAGTGGAATTCTATTGGTTTTTATATACTTCCCCACTCCGCCCCAATACATTTATTTATCTATACTAATACATATTATAAAGAGGTAAAGTTTGTAAGTTTGTATGGGGATGGCGGGAGGGGGTTGTTTGTTAGGGGTGTGAAGGAGGATCTATGGAACTATTAGTTGGATTAAAAAAAATCTTTTTGCATTTAATAGCCCCATTCTTGAGGAAGGCTATAGGGTATTTAACTTCACGCTACGACACTTAGGAGCCATGTAAAAGGAAAAAAAAAACCGTCAGAAACAACGCTAAGCGAAAAAGGAGTACTTAGTAGCACGCGGGTGAGCGATGGGATGCGACGCGATGGGTCGGAGGCCGAAATTTCACGCGGAAGAAGTCGCGGGCAGAAGCTAGTTAACTCATATAACAATTCCTTGCGGCACTTACAGGTTACAGAAAAGCGAACAGCAAGCCAACAGCATAATATTCAACTAAAAGTAAACTTAATGCAAACATAAAGCATAGATTTACTGGACACTGGGCAATCAGGGTAGATAGGTAGCACAAAGTATAGACGTATTCAGCATCATACCATCCTGACTACATCCAGAACTGGCCTGGGTCACCCTCACCCATAACATAGTTATCATAAACGTTGGTAAGGTGATTTCGCAACAACTGCGCTTGGCAATCGCCCATAGGTAAACGAATTACGTCTTTATTTTCATAACATTTTTAGTCGTCATGCCTGGCATAGGTATACAAACTATTTCAGTATGGCATTACTGTGACTCACAATAATAAAAGGTTATTTTGAATTCATATGTAATTTCTGAGTTTATCTTGGACATACTGACATCGGTGAAGGAAATCATCAACCTGGACTTATAGTTAATCTAAACTAATGTCATAAAGAGTAAAGATTTGATTTTATTGTAAGTTTGTTTGTTACAATTTCAGGCTAAAACGGCTGAACAGATTTTGATGAAATTTGGATTAGGACATAGGATACTTTATATGCTAAATATTCCTCCGGGATCGAGACTTAAGGCTCCTACAAACAGGCGCGACGCGCGACGCGAATCGCGCGCGACACAAAGGCACCGCTCGTCGCGCGACTTGCGGTGCCTTTGTGTCGCGTGTCGCGTCGCGCCTGTGTGTACGAGCCTTTATGCGGGTGAAACCGCGGGGCACATATATTACGGGCCTGAAACTGTCATGAGCAAGATTGAGAGGTGATCGATGATCGTGCCTTTTCTAAAAAGACTTGCTCTGCAGTGGGACAATAATAGGCTGGTGTTATTTATATTTGAGGGAACTTGGGGGATTATCAATTCGTTATAGACTGGTGACTGCACTGCAATGGCTGACGATGATGAATTGAAGTTATTTACATTATAAAAGATGGTGGAATGGTCACCACAGAGGGGGTTAGCTACAATTGCAAATGATGTAAACCGACTTTATTCATCGTGGATTATTGTCAGAGTCTATTTAATAGGAAACCAGTTCTTATCCGTCTTAATGGTCGATTTGCTTACGTCATTCGTAAACCCCACCTGTAAATAATTGTAAGGCAGGCAGGGGGAACTTCAGGACAACAAAATAACAAAAGCAGTTTGGGAAACTGAAACTAGTAACAGACTACAGACGGATTTATATTACTGCGCAATATGGTAGATACCTACCTACCACGTAGTATGTTGATATGTAGGTTTCTATCTGTAGCTATTACTACGTACAATTTTGGTCACATGTATGTTACCCATTGACAAAATATGCGAACATGTTCGGATTGCATAAGTTTTCAAAAGATACCTACTCGTACTGTATTAAGGCTCCTGCAAACAGGCGCGACGTGCGTCGCGAATCGCGCGCGACACAAAGCAGGGCTGCCAGGTGCAAAAATGATGTGATCGTACAACAACTCAAAAAAAATCGTATGCCAAGGAAATTTAGAAATGAAAAGATCGTACATCGTACACAACCTAAAAGTACAAAGTTTTTATTAAAAATAACAAATAATCGTTTATTTATTAGAAAAGAAATGCAATAGAAGAAATAAAGAAAGAAAACATATTTATTTGGCACATGCCTTACAAATACCTACACAACAAAACAAAAAAAAAACAAAACTACACAATTAAAAGAACTATTTAAGTATTAGAATTATACAAATTTGCTGTCGTCATATTGTTTAACATTTCTTGTGTTGGTTTAAACTTCGTACAATTTTTGTTTCTTCTTAATAATTGTTTGGCTAATAATGTTCCCTTTAGTGTTTCATTCGTTAAACTGTTTCTAAGTTTTGTTTTTATTAAGTTTACTTCGCTGAATGCTCTTTCACAATCTGCACTAGAATGGGGCAAACATAACAAATTTAAGGCAAATTGAGCCAGTGTTTTGTAATTCTCAAATTGTTTTTTGATGATGCCCCAAAACTCGTCGGTATTCATAGATAAATCAATTTTATCTGAAATGTTGGGAAAACTGCGCCATTCGTCATCTATTGCCTGCATCATTTGAATGTCGTTGGGTTTTACAATTCTTGGAACAAGTATCATAAGCGGCTGTAAGGTAGGTACTTTATTCCTGTAATTACTAGCAGCAGCATTGATAGGTTCAATACAGTCAATTTTTGATAGAATGGGATCATCTAGGTCATATCTTTTTTTAATTTCTTTAGCGCTTGTGACTAGAAAATGCCGACAGCGATGAAAAAACTCCTTAGTGGCAGGAATCTGACGACGAAATTCAGGCTGTGTAATTTTGTTCATCACTCGGATTCCCAAATAAATTTGATCATCTTTTAACCATTTTTCTTGTCGTTCAATATCAATGGTAGAAAGCTCAGTTTTGTTGACATAATCACGATCCAAAATACATAGCAAAATATCTTTATACATTTCGCGCACCTTTTCGTTTAAAGATGTAATCACTACTTTTTCAGATTGAAAAAGTTTATTGAAATTGGTAAATTTGGGCAATATCCAAGACAGGAACATGTAATAAAGCTGCATGAATGGATCATTTAAATTATTAAATATCAGTTCTGTTGAAACAAGACGTTCATTCAACCAACAGTCAGTAAAGAACAATTTTAATGCTTCCCATTGTTCTAATAATCGATCTACAACCGCCACCAATGACAACCAACGGGTTTGTGAAGGATGCAAAATCTTGTGAGGCGAAGCACTCACAAATTCTTGAAACTGTTGAAGGCGAAATTGCCTTTTTGAACTATTTTTGAAAAAACTATATATCTCTCTCGCTAAATCTTCGCAGCGCCTTGGTAATTGTTTGCACGATTCAGATGCGCAAAGATGTGCAGAGTGGCAAACACATTTCATTACAAATATACCTGGCAAATTTTTCTTGAGTCTGCTCGCCACAGAGTTATTCCCACCCATCATCACGTTGCAACCGTCTGCACCAAAACCAATCATATTTTTAGTCGATATATCCCGGTCAGAAAAAGACTTCATCAGTATGTTAAACAAATTTTCCCCAGTAGCACCTTCTTCTGCTGTTTTTTCATCATCAGAGCTAAATATTTTGCAAAGATCCCAAAACTTACTCACAATTTTATTTTCCTCAACGTCATAATATCTAATAATTATACAACTGGCCTTGTGAGTGCTAACATCTGTTGACTCGTCAGACATAACGCTGAATTTCTCAGTTTTCAGTTTTTCGACTAGAGACGATTTTTCACTTTCACCAATTACTTCGGTGATTACAGCTGTAGCTTTTGTTCTTTTTATAGCAATTTTATGTTCCACTCCGAAATCTTCCAATATACCATTTATTAAATCTGACATATGATCTGCAGTTTGGAATGCAATATTATGCTCAGCTAGAAAACCCGCCAGCTTGATTTCAGTCGCTGTGACAACTTTATTTTTCGGCATAACTCCTTTCGTAACAAATGCGGACATGATATTACGCTGTTTTGTTTTGCTTGGTATTGCAGACATGGCTTTCATATGCTTTTGCCTTGAAGCATGTAATTTTAAAACTCCATATTCTGAAACCATTTCGACGTCACAAACAGTGCACCTGGCTTTAAATTGGGTTTTACCAGGCCCTAACCAGTCCTTAAAAAAGTCTAATTTTTCCCAATCAGGACGATACTTCTGTGCCCTGTGTTTATCCCTCTCTGCTACAGAAAGCTCTCCTCTTTTAGCCAATTTCTTTTTTGGAGTACCTGGCGCAGGTCGCTCGTCTTCACTTTTGTCACACATTCTTGCTTGACCAAAAACAACAAACACAAAAAAGCACTCAAGACAGTATACAGATTCAAAGAGGATATATAAACTACGTACAGATCGAGCGAGACTGACAAGAAAAAAGAGTTTTTAAGAAGTCGCAATTATTACCGAAAGAAAAAAAATAATAAGTTTCGTAAAAATGCAAACAAATACAGCCTTTAAATGACTCTACAAAGTATCTTCATTCAAGTAAAAGATCTACGTACGCGTTAGGTTGTTGGGGAATTCCCCGAAACTCATACTTGCCAGTTGAGCACGTTCGTTTCATTATGAAATGTTGCCATATTTGCCAGGTATATAAAAATCGTACATTTTCCGTACGATCTTGGTCTAGCGATCGTACATGAGTAAAAATGCCAAAAAATCGTAGGAGTACGATTAAAATCGTACATCTGGCAGCCCTGACACAAAGGCACCGCTCGTTGCACGACTTGCGGTGCCTTTATGTTGCGCGCGATTTTATCGCGTGTCGCACCTGTTTGAAGGAGCCTTAACCCAGGTACTGTCTATAGTCTGTGTCTGTATTGTGTATTTTGAAAAGTAGGCAGGTACCTAGCTACTGACTATGTACAGTGTACATAGTCAGTGTACATTGTACACTATTACTAGTACCTAGTTACTGAATTAGGTATTGATAGGTACTGAGTACTGCTATGCGGATAGGTGACCGACAATGAGGCGAGGTCGAGATATGAATATAGGTACCTATCTGTATCAGGCGACGATAAGCCGTCTTATTTGATATTCACGAGATAGCACTTTTAGCCACGTCACTTTTAATAGAAAATATATTTACGAGACCAACTTGCATTGAGAAGAAAGGGGTTTTGAGTGCCACCCGACCACTATCTCACAGTAATTTACGCATGAACGAAAATCTGGCATGATCTTGACAATACTGGCTGTTTTATGAGTGGGAGTGTTGTGTTTAGAAACTACTTTTCTCAACATATATTATTTTCAGGTTCGTAACTAAGTATCTTTGTTTTCTTTTCACTATTTTCTAACTGGCCAGACATTTCAGTAACGTAGTTCGAGGACTACTCTGGTTTATATTAGGAACGGGCAAGTGCTAGCAGGTCGTTTGTCGTTGGCGCCGCGACTCCCCGAGCCCTGAACCGATATAGGCCTACGACAGCGGTCGAGGCTGGCCGTTCACACCACAACCCAATTACACACGCACTACTGATCGGCATATGGTGCTGGTGTCGGATGCACAGCTATTTTAATGTTTGGCCAAAGGGCATTCCAAGATAAAAATAACGATGCCCGACCACCGGCGGCTGTCGCGACAACTTATCTTGAGCTTATCATGGCTTACATAAGCTGGAGCCAGCACGTGCACCACCAGGGTACCACGCCGTGCCTCACGCATTTATATAACTACACTTTACAAGAGAAAACAGACGCCGCGGTTATTTGCGCAGTTACCTAGAAACTTGATTTCGATGACGGAATAGGAAAAGTAGGGGGAACTTTGAGATAGTTTTCACCAGATTCTACCACGTCTAACGGTCAATGTGTATGAAACCTAGGCTGTGTATTATAAAAATAACGTTCTAGTACTCACCTTAGAGCCGAAAACAGACGTGTGAGCTCCCAACGGGACTTTGTTCACGGATTACAAGCACGGACACGCAACTCACACTCAAATATCACAAGATAGAAACAAAACAGACGGTCACACACCACTCCCTACAATAATCTATGTAACACAGGACTTTTTACGTAAAATGACACGTTTAGAGTTTTCGAAAAGTCCATTGAACTGTTTCGGTTGAAATTTACGTCCAGCGAAATTATAGGTACGGAATGGCAACGCTGTATAGGCGACGTGTACATTGCGCGGCGCGGCCGCTACGCGGCGCTGCGGTCGGAGGGGGGCGGAGCCGAGCGTGACACGGCGGGCGCGCGAGCGAGACGCCGCTACACACCACGACGCCACGTCGCAACAATATTTTTTTCACGGTGTACTTATGGGATTCTATGTCGAAACTGCAACTGTTTAGATGGCGAAGACATTAGCGGATGGTGGCGAGTGAAGTGGCGACTGGTGACCTTTTCAGCGTATCGCCTGGTATCGCGTCAGCGCGGGCGATAACGCGAGGTCGTCGGTCGAGCGCGCGACGTTGCCAACTCGCTGCGGCATTCGAGCCCACGTTTCCACAGATTACGAAAGTCGGCGAAATCCCTGTGGCCCTTTGATAGGTACCTGCCTAACGAACCTAGCCCTAGACACGCGAAGTCATGCGCTAACCTACATATAGACAAGCAAACCGTCTGCGTTACACAACACGCAGCCACTTCGACTTAACATTGTAACTTTCATGCGAATGGTGCAAAATGAGAGTTATTACGATGGCTTACCCCCTATGGCGCCGTTCCAGGTTTCACAATTTTTGCGAAATAGGACACCCGAGGGAGGAATTAGGTAGCTTCAATGCAGCACTCTGTGCTTAGTAAGTCCGGTTAGATAGGTATGGCTATGGAGTCATATGTGCTATTGCGCCGTACCTAGCCATTAGCGTTTTCCCGAGCCATGCTATAGGTATTTATAGTTTAACAAGAAGTGCTCACGAAAAACTTTGTGTTACATGCAGAATGGAACGTGTTCGCTTAGCTTTAAATCAGTTGGTAATATTTTATGAGAATAATGATTGGATCTAGAGAGCTGTAAGCGAAGGGGGCACTCCACAATGTAGGCATAGTATAGCGGTTAGGTGGAGCACACTGCACAAGAGTCTTGATAACGTATTGTGTTGAACACAGACACAGGTGTTAATGTTCATTGAATATTGTTTTATGTGGACTCACCTACTTACCTAGGTATCAAGCTATAAATACATTTCCAGTTTAGGGAAGCTTACTTCTCATTGTACGAAAATCCTGTACAATGTCGAGGTCAGATAAAACTGAAAATGTAAAGCTTGATATGTAGATGTAGTCGTCTGTACACTAAAATCAGACAAAAGCATACCGGTAGATCCTTAGGAAGTCTACGAGTAAACTATTCGGAAAGATAACAAGCGAAATTATGCAATAACAGATGACGTACCCAATAGGGTTACCAGATAAAAATATGATTTCTATGCGATAAATTAAAACTGTGAATTCAAATTGTGCCACAGCGCAGATGTGAACTTATTCAATTATGCTGATCGTCTTTCCTTGAAACAAGGATGAGTCAAATAATATAATTGGTGCTTAGGTAGGTATGCCAGTTGTGCCAGTTTCCTTAATGTGTTGGAAAATATTTATGACTAGCTTCTGCCTGCGACTGTCTGCGTGTTTCTTGTTTGAACATAAAATACAGGGAGGCAGGGACACATGATTCTAGAGACCCTCGAGTAAAAACTTTTCGTCTGTTATCAAAAAAGAAAACTGTTTCATATTTTCTATGAAACACTGTTTTCTTTTTTGATAACAGCTTGTGCTTGTGCAACCTATGCGGTTAGAATGTATGGAACGGGTATTTTTTTTTAAATAACCGACGAAATATTTCTACGCATGGGGGTTTAGAATCATGTACCTACTGAATCCATAGTAGTAGGTATAATGTTCATTTGTTCAAGTGTAATTTTTCGACGCAGCTTGATAATTTCGTGTTTCGTCAGTCAAACATGGAAGTTGATGGAACAGCCATTTAAGTTAATTTTATTTGTTTAAGATCTCCAACAAAAAATGTACACAATATTATGTCATATAAAATAAAGGGAAATAATAGCACTCCTTCATATAAACTAAATTATTAAAGAACATAAAAAAAGAAATATAACGTATAGATCATACCGCCGGGTTAATTCAAAAACCAACTAACTCGGTGATTTTGGGATATTAAGTTAAATATACGCACACCGATTCAAACATAAAATTTTGAATCGGTGTGTATATTTAACTTAGTTAGTTGGTTTTTTAATTAACCCGGCGATACTTAGTAAATACAAAAATAAATAGAATTAAGATAAATTATTGTAGGTAGTGATGATGAGATTCGCCTTTTGAAACACCGTTTTCACAAACACTAGGAAACACCTAAATAAAAGCAAGCTGCAGGATTTTCAATTGTCAGCACACTCAGCACTGATCCGAGCGTTGAAAGACCAGCGGCCCCAGCCTGCTTTTTTTTTTTGAAGTGAAAACTTCTTTAGCGGCGCTGTGTACTTTTTTTGGAATGGGTAAAAACTTCTAAATTCGCGTCAGGTCACGTGACCCTGATCGAAAATTCGTAAGACGTAAAACGTAAGACAGCGCCATCTATGCACATCGGGAAGAACTACGAGGGCCTCGCGTACTAACTACGTAGTTCATCCAACAACGACGAGCGCGTTGTTGAGGACAGCGCCATCTATGCACATCGGGAAGAACTACGAGGGCCTCGCGTACTAACTACGTAGGCCTCGCGTACTAACTACGTAGGCCTCGCGTACTAACTACGTAGTTCATCCAACAACGACGAGATGGCGCTGAACCACGGATATATAACTGACGACGAGCAAATCTGAATAAATTCCTTTCACGAGAAGAATAAACCAGTCACTTTGGTCATCATACCTGATTTGCAAAAAACCCTATAAAATAAGGAACACACCTTAACACGCGTGTTTTGTTTATAAGACGATTCACAAAATACACTCGTAATTGTTCAAGTTTTCACTTCTGTCGGCACTACCGGAGTGCCAGTGTTTTTTTTTTAAAGTTTAGGCTTTGGACAGTTTGGATGCAAAGTCCTTAAGCCAAGTCCTTTTATTGTTTTTTTTATTTAGGTGTTGCCTAGTGTCAGTGAATACGGGCAGTAGGTACTTTCTTGTTCTCTGGCTACAAACAAAAGTTTAACAAGGTAGGTACAGACGCCAGCATATCAAGCTACTACAATCTGTCAAATTTATTTAATAGATTTTCAACTTTATTGCTAAACTTTAACGTTCAAAGTTGATTGGGAAAATTCAGACAGTTTCGGGTAGCTTGATGTGCTGGCGTCTGTACCTACTTTCTGCTGTAATATTTATTTATTGTGTAGGTAGGTACCTAGTTTATTTCAGTGCATGCGTGACAGCAGCGCTGACACTAAAAGTGTCAAGACGCTATTCTTGTGTGAGCAGCAGACCACACACGATTTTCGCAGAAAAGCTGGCACCAGCTGGGTCGTTAAAACCAAAGATCAACCATGGACATCACATTGTAGCTGCCATAAAGTAGAAGAATTCCTGTATTATGCTTTATATTGCGTTGTTAGACACGACCATGCAAAGCATAGCTGCATAGCATAACCAATAATCACCAATAATGTTCTCACTGCTGTAGTATCTCTAAGTAGTCTGTGCACTGCTGGGACTCAGGCATCATCTCTTTGAGAGGGAGTGGGCTGTCATCATTGACAGCTTGTCAGCCTAGGCGATGATGTCAGCATTTCCTTCAAGTTGTCAGCATTTCCACAGATCTATGCGCTGTAATGTAAAGTAACTAAGAAAAGAACTTAATAATGAGAAGTAGTCCATTAGGGAGTCGGTTGCCAAAATGAGAATTAGCCCTAATGCGCCTAAACCAACAAAATCAGAAAAATATATAATGTATGATATTTTTCAGGATATATGCTAGTTAGATTGTGTGTTGAAAACATACCTAATACAAATAATTTGATATGTCAGATTATTCTACAAGCAACATACTAAAATACTAGCGTTTTAATTTTTAGTCCAAACAAAAGATTTTTAGTAAATAGATAATTACTTCATATTTTGCAATAAATTACCAGCGTTGTGTCATCGCGCTTCTTTTTCTTTTCTATGCAGTCCGATAGTGACCGCGCTTTAGGTCATTTTTACTATATTTGCGGATGGGAAATCCTCAAATGATCCCTCCCTCTCTGGGTGGAGAAAGGAGTGTCAGACTCTTACTGACTAAAACCCACCCGTGTTCCTTCCTTAGCCGTTTATGTTCCGGGCCAGCGGTAACCCTTTCGGACAATCCCGCTGGCCCCTTAAGGGGCTTGGGGGAGAAATCTCTAGGTACTGGGGCTTGGGGGAGAAATCTCTAGGTACTCTTAAAATATAATATTCCATTAAATGACAGCAGCTTCTCATTTAAATACATAAAATAAAACAGAGCGCTGTCTGCTTTAAGTGTGCCTTATTATAAAATACAAAACGTTAAAAAATATGAAATTAAAAGTGCGCATGTTTCCCGACCGTTATGACTTTTGAGTAGGGTAACCACGACACAGGCCGGTACCGGATTTGATGGACATACCGCGTTCTGTCTGCCGCAAAGTCTGACATTCAAATTTCAAACTGACGTTCGAAGCGTTTCGATTTCCTGGTTGCACGCATTCTCTGTCGCGGATGAAATCTATACCTATTTGTACGAGTATATATCTGAAAGTAGAGTAGGAAATATTGAAAAATGACTACCATTTATGTTTGTAATTAAAATATGGCATTACGTAATGCCTGAGCGACAAATGATGTTCGACACTTCTGCAATAAGTTATTTACGTTTATGCAAATTAAATTTGCCGGAATACATAAAGCAGCCACTGATTTTGAGAAATTAAAAAGCCGTCATAGAAATTCTAAAAAATTGCGCCAGACCTACTAGCGCCATCTTCCTATTGGCACAAACAGCTCGATTATTCTTCGTTACGAAATATAGCGTACCATTTCTACGACTGATATTAATTATAATGTTGCAATAAAACCATATCATTCTAATACAATTCAAACAAGTTGGCTTGTATCCAGAGCGTTGTGTCCCTATCTGTATGCACAAATACTTAAATAAGATTGCGCTATCTGTTTGTGATCTCAGTTTCAGTGTGACTTGTGATAAAGAGCAAAAACTAGACAGTGCTTGTAATTATTTTATAGCAGCCGTCTAGAATAGCCTAACTTGTCGACAAGCCGACGACTCTGATGGAGTTGCTGTTTTCCATTAGCGAGTAAATTAGAGCATATACGTAGAGCAAGTAAACTAGATCTAAAACAGAACAATAGAAAACGGACAAAGCCATGAGAAAGTTTAGAAGCCTATCATTAGTTGAAATCAGCAACCTGCTTTATCTAAACTCTCAAAACCGGTCTAACATAGCCAGAACTTCACGTTCTAACAGAGCTAGCCTTATTTAACTTTTTCTTCTTATCTAAACTACTCGTTAACTGAACACAACGCGGGCAAAGTCAAAGGATCCAGCATGCCGTAATTATTTACTTCTTTGTTTACTTTCGACCAAGCGAACGCTCTTAGTCATCTATGCTGTTTATAGACATACATACAATCGTGTTTTATTGTTATATCAAAACAGAAGCTGGAAATACAAATAGAAAAGACATCGGTAGATTGTATGACTTGTATTACTGCTAATAATAAAAGATCTCGTATATGTGGGGTGTGACCGTGTGAGGATAGGAGACGCCTCGCACTTTATTCTTTTTAGGGTTCCGTACCCAAAGGGTAAAAACGGGACCCTATTACTAAGACTACACCATCCGTCTGTATGTCTGTCTGTCACCAGACTGTATCTCATGAACCATGATAGCTAAACAGTCGAAATTTCACAGATGATGTATTTCTGTTGCCGCTATAACAACAAATAATAAAAATAAAATATAGTAAAAATTTAAAGGGGTATAAAAGAAACGTTTTTTTTTTCAGCGTTTTATGCCTTGTGGTACGGAACCCTTCGTGTGCGAGTCCGACTCGCACTTGGCCGGTTTTTTTATAAACAGTCGTAAAAAGAAAGTTATGGTGTCACTGAAGCTATGTCCGACATTGGGGTAAATAAATCCGGCCGAGAAAAATATCTTGCTTAGATCTCGGTTCTCAACGAAAAGATGAATTAATATGTAAGTATTATAAAATGCCATTTAAACAAAAGATCGAAGTACTCTCCTTTTAATTAATACATCAATGTACTACAAGGTAAAATATAAACACAGTGGACTTGTATTCAATTCAAATAATTATGCTGAAATAGACTGTAGTTTGACTGTGGCTTTAATCATTTAGGCCAAAGTGTCCAAAAAACCACTGAATTTTTATTACCTTAACCACTATAATTAAATTCGTCTTGATTGCATTGAATATGGAAACCTGGAAATCCTGCTGACAATAAATCTAGACTTCTATTATTGCTTGCTTGCTTATTTTTCTATCGTTGTCCACAGTGCCCGCCCATTGCCAGAGGTCTTCCTACTAAGTTATCCACTTATCTCTAGTTCACTTGTTTTTGGCATCCTTGAGGATGCCAAAAACAAGTGAAAAAAAACACCACGATATCCGACAAGAGCCAAAATCTAATCGTGACGATTAGATTTTTGGCTCTTGTCGCCTTGTCGGCTATCGTGGTGTAGTCCCCGCCAACTAACTATCAAAGCTTTTTGATCTTCTAGACAGTTCTAGCCTGAAGCAAGGCATATTGTCAAAGTATGTAGAATAGAATATTCTTTATTATGTACACCATATAAATCAGTAGTGTAGTGTAGTCATCTCATTTGACTGAATTGCAGCAATTACAACATAAATTGCTATGATGAGGTGACTATGTCGCTAGAGTACTCATCTCTGCTTTCTTTTTGCATAAATAACTACGAACACAGTCCGAACATTGTACCTATCATAGTTGCATGTTACCATAGAAACGAACCACAAAGCATGCATAATTGTCTATGCTAAACTAGCACTCCTTTCAATTCCACTCATATGTATGTATATGTATATATACCTATATTTATGGCTTGAGTCTAGAAACTGCTGAACATAATAAAGCATGTATAGTTAATTGTATGTAACTGCAAGACCAATTAGGTGTACGGAAACGTTATCACATCTTCACGCTGAGTTGGATGCGGTATCGTGTATTCAATTACACACACCACACAGACTACATACATGTCTATGTGTGCACGAAGCCTGTTTAAAAAAACTGAGATTTTATCGTGCGATAAAATCTCAGTTTTTTAAACGGACAAGCAGTTTTATTTATTCTTCAAGTAGCCTGTTTATTTACTTTTACTACTCGTGGATGTTTCCAGTAAGTCCAAACACTATGCTTGATCCAACTTAGCTAAAAGGCTAGTTTTCGCTTGGCCACGAATGCTGTTCTTTTTGGTATTATTCCAACCATTTACTATTGTACTGAAGCCATCGGCATACTCTTGCCAAGCCTAAACAAGTTAACTTATTTCTTTTAATTGGTAATAGCAGCCGCCATACAGCATATTTACGTAACGGTCGCTTTAAAATGCGTAGCTTTAATACATCAGATTTTTCATCCTTACGAAAAGCTAAACTGTTGGTTTTCCTGTGATAATGAAAGTTGCGAAATCATAACTAAGTTTTATTTCAAAATCAATTCACGTGAAAACTCTACCAGCTGTTTTCTTATTATTTTACAAAGATCAATAGGGCACGAGGCATGAGCGTAAAAGTAGTACGTGTCGCTCGCGTTGGCGGGTGAAAATCAATGTAGCCCAAAGAAAATTAAGTTGGAGGGCTGCTGAGGCCGTTTCTGTAATTACAGCTGCGAGTAGGACTTCCGCGAAGGTCGTCACCCCGGGCCGCCCCACACCAGGCAGAGCCCCGCCCGCCCCGCATCGCCCCTCTTTCACCCCCATACCACACTAGAACCACCAACATTCACGTATACGTTAAGACTTAACATGACACGTGGATTTGCGGCGAGTAATTCAAAGCTTGAAATATTGAACGGGAGTTTTGAAAGTCTTACCTAGGGAGGGATTTGTTTACGTCATAACGAGTATTTTGTTTAGATATTAATTATTAAAAGAGAATTGCAATGAAAATGTTCTCGTTACTCAATCTAATTATCTACAGTATTATTTATTTACTCATAGTATTTTTAAATTTGAGTTAGAAAAAATAAAAATATCCGCAGAAAACCAGTAGCATGGTTACAGCAACCGAGCCCGGGGTGTGGAAACTGGAAGGTGCTTTTATTTCTAAAATAAACAAACGAATAGCTGTCCTTTAGAATTTACGCAACCCGTTCGTGATGGAGAACTTTTTAAAATAGGTATATTTTTTTACGTACGTATCTCGGCTCGGAAAACGGGTGTCGCATGTCGATTCATAACGGTTCATTTCCGAAACCAGGTACCATCTACCAGGTACCTTATCAATTTAATGTAGCAAAGCAGGTTTAGCAACACTTTTTTTAAAACAAGTATACATGTAATGGAAAAAAGCTTCTTGGATAGGTACTAACAATCCCTATCTAAAAGTGCGTCCACACTGTGTAACATAACATGTTACTAAACATAGTTATATAACATGTTGTAACAAGGTTAAATAATTTGGACGTGTTATTTAGCATAAGTTTATGTGTTATATAAAATAATCTAGAGTCTAGATTATTTTTCTAATATTAGGGTGCGTCTAGATTCTAGACGCACCCTAATATTAGAAAATCAATGCCTTCTAAAAATACGGGCGGTGCCTATTTATTGGGTTTCGAAACCATAGATCCAATTTTGTAGTTAAGAAGTACTTTCACATAAGTACTAAAAATATCGATACTATACACTTACCAACCGAGTTATTCAGGCAAGCGTGGAGAGCGGAGACCTATAGGGGAGACCGGGGTTGGTTGACCAAGTTTCAGCTTAAAGGTTTCTATTTCTATTTCTTTAGAGTATATTCATTTAAAAACAGGTTCAGTTAATAGATTAACTATTAAGCTTCACAAACAAGTGGCAAAAAGCACGTTATTCATTATGATATAGAGTACAGGCCAGTTTTTGTACAATAGGAAAAACTAGTCAACCTACCCCATGCTTGGGGTAGGTTGACTATTCACCTGGGGTAAGTTGACCTATGAAGTTGTAAGGGCAAAATCAACGACTAAATAGGATAAAAGACACAAAAATGTATTACTCATTTTTTTATTGAAATCAATCGGCGATCCTCCGCCACGTTAATTAAACACAATAAAATTCAAATTATAAGAATAAACAATCAGACATTTAAACATTTGACAATTTGAGTACCTAAAAATTAACAAATTAACTTTCTTATTAAGTATTTACAACAAAACGAAATATCTTCTTACAAGCTTTAACCATTTGGTAACAAATAATCATACTAACACAAGCATACTACTACATGTGACATCTACCAACCCGCACTGGGCCCGCGTGGTGGATTACGGCCCACTCCCTCTCACTGAGAGGAGGCCTGTGTCCCAGCAGTGGGAACATTATAGGCTGATGATGATGATGAATCATACTAAACAAAGTACCTACTCTCTTATTATGTATTTAAAATAAAATGAAATACATAATTTCTTGCAAACTTTAACCATTTGGTAACAAATTATCATATCTAACTAATGTATAAGTTATCATAATATATATTCGTATATAGGTATGTTATAGGTACATTAATTTATTAATAAAATAAATTATTTAGAGATCATACTATCCAATCAGTCTTCTAAACCGGAAGTGCAATTTTTGCATTCATAGATCAATATGTTCCCGTTCACAAATTTTGTGTGTGCCCACAACTTGCACGCAGTGCATTGAACCCATTCTTCTCCTGAAATATTACAGCTATAGGATTCAGTGCACTCCAAATAAAATGTTTCATCCTCATCACTTTCATCGTCGTCATTAGCCTCAAGAAAAGTTTTTCTTCCTTTACCCTTTCCGCCCTTTCGAGTTCCTGTAGATTTTCCGCCTGTTATCTTTGGCTTCTCTGTTTTCTTGGTCAGCGTCTTACTAGATTGTTGTTTTGCCTTAAGTTGCATTAGATTTTCTTTTTCTGGTGTGTCTGGAATATCCATAATATTATGGGACTGGTTGACCAGGTGGTCAACCAACCCCGTTATACATTAGTCTACTAGCCCCGAACCACCTTTTAACTTTTAACCACATGCCATTACCTCAAAACTGCGACGAAATCAAATAGAATAATACATAAAAGAAAGAACATGAATCAAATATTCGTTATAAATGCTTTGACAATCAATAACCATGAATAAATAGGCATTATTACAAATAATATTACGTCAAAAATAATTACTTACGTGTGTTGTTTTTCAATATTATGTTCCTTCTCTCAAACGGCGTGCGTGCGCGACGCCGTGTTCCCGGTGACTGAGCGGGGGGAGGTGACGGACTCTCGTGTCTCACTGGTTAGCTCAAGGCTATTGCCTCGAACGAGATTTTGAGAGTTAGTCAACCTACCCCTATAGTCAACCAACCCCGGTCTCCCCTAAAGAGGCTCGGCGGGTGGATACAGGTTGATTAAATAGCGAAGGGGATCACTGGGATGAAAAGGGGTAGAACATTCTCGACTCGCCGAGGGGCGTTCTACTGTGATATGAAACGAAAATACAGCCTCAAATTTCAACATTTTCAAGAAAAAAAATGTTTTAAACGTATAATTTGCTGGCTATTTTTGGCACGGCTTTTGATATACCTTATACATACGTTGAAAACTGTTGAAAACACTGCTTTTTGTGACGAAAGAACGCTTCATGGAAACAACTTCCTGATTTTTACAATGTGTCAATAGGGGAGCATTTTACCGACATTAAAATGACATAATTAGATATCATTATTGAGCCCTTTTATTTCATGTACGCGACACGTGTTTCATTGTGAAAAGTGAAATGTGTGCAACGTAGCAAGCGAAGGCGGGAGAGGCGTGTTTGAATTTCAAAGCAGTGACAGGTGCGCCATTTTGGAAATAAATTCTGGTGACGCCATGCCAGGAGCGAGCGCGGCGAACCGTAAAATGATTGAAGAAACTGTTTAGTGCTTTCGCGTTTAATCGTGTCTTGCTTTGTACCTAAATCTTACCAAAACATCTTTCTCTTCATGCATTCAACTTATTTTTGTAAAGTAATTACGTAATTATTACCTTAGAATTAGAACCAGAATCATCTCTAAGTTTTTATGGTGATGGTAGGTAATCCAAGCTAGAATAAGACACCCAACAAAAAAACGCAGGTATTAACGAGCTACTTCTAGGAATCCTGCCAAAACTTCGTCGCTTTCAGCAACCAATTAATATAAACTAAGTGCATTTACATAAAGTAGGAACCTATGTACTTAGGTACTGATAGTAATTAGTGGTACGTCCTGGTTCTTATCTTATCATGCTGCGGGTTTGTTGACAGCTTTCACCAGGATATTGTTTTTATCTTGTCAAGCATCAAAATCAATAACGTATAGGTAGATCTATCGATACAAATGAAGTCAGTTATTTATTAAGTACTTTTCTATGGTTGCGATAAAAGAGAAAAGAAAAGAAAAAATCACACTGATTAAATATCCGGTCTCTCAAAGTTCTTGGTTTAATGAAATGAAGCTATTATTAGTTTTCTTTCTGTTCCAGCCAGTACCTCCCACAGTCACGTGAATTCTAGTTACAACAGACGTCATCGGCCTGATGCCTTCCACGACCCTTATGGCCTCGTGGGAAGACAGACAACTGACGCATCATATAGCCATACTTTTTCTCAGTGTGTATATAGCTGTACAGTGTACAGGGCTCTTTTGACGCGCGGCCAAAATCGGAACTAACGCCGCCATCTTGTTTTTTCAATATAATTCACAAAAAAATTGCGCAATTTATATTTCACATAACCACTATACGTAAGTAGAATATTATCGTTACCGCGCCTAGAAGTGCCATAGAACGTAGCCACTAGGAGCATAGACAACCCAGCCATATCAATACGTAGTATATTGTTACTGGCCGGTCACATGCAGCAGTAACGCATCCAGTTTATTGATTTCAGACTACACCAAGCGGTGACCCATTTGAGTTGACTCTAGCGGCGGTTTATGTCCACACTGACGCTAAACTTAGGTTTTTATTTCTGATCAGATCGTTGGTACACAATTTAGTACTAGTTGGCTAGGATGTCTGTGTGTTTTACGTCAGATCAGAGTATATGTTTACGGTACCTACCATATAGATCTAAAATATTAGTAGGTACCCAAATATTAGATCTTACTATTAGTTTGGATGATGCATACCAACCTTGGAGTATGTAAGGTTCGTAGCGGATAGCGTTCTGCTGTTTCTGCTTACCCTGATGAGAAGAAGGCGTGAGCCTATGTATGTAATTCCTACCTTACAACAGCTACTTCATAGGTATTACTCATCCATACTTACCTACTATATTATATAGGTACTACCAGGGCACTCAGAAAGTATTGCGAAAAAAAGTTTTGCCAGAGTTATATTTGAAAATATGGCAGGGGATGGAGGAGGGAGGTGTGGTGGACGGGGGGGGGGGTTCAGTGGATCAGACCGGAATAAATCGATTATTTGTAAGTAAAAATAGGTACCGTTCCAATTTAAAAATTTCCTTCCTTCGAGCTAATTTAAATTATCGTGTCTCATTAAAAAAAGGATCTGCACCGGAAACATTTTCGCGCTATGATTTTTTACGAGTTCAAGTGTCGCCTGAAACCGGACGAATCGTACGATAGACTTCAAATGGCACTCATGGATGAAGGCCCTTCTAAGGCAATCGTGTATCCTTGGTATAACGAATTCAAGCGCGGTCGACTAACTTTGGGGAAGAAGAAAAATGTGGTCGCCTTTTGATAGCTGTTATGGAAGAAAACGTGCCAGCAGTGAAAAATTTAATTCCAGACAATAGGCGAATTACGTATCAAGAGATTCAGCACATACTGCTTCGAAACCTTCACGAAATTCTACACGTGCATCTTCGCGTGAGGAGGATAGTTTCACGCTGGGTGCCGCACAACCTCACCGATGCTCAGAAGCAGGCCCGGGTGGAATGGTGCCAAACAAATTTGAAGCAGGCTCGTCTCGGCATGTTTACGACATCATTACAGGTGATGAGTCTTGGATTTATCAATACGATCCAGAAATGAAGCGCCAGTCGACGGTTTGGGTGTTTCAAAACGAATCAACGCCTACCAAAGTGAAGCGATCTAGAAGCGGGGGGAAGATTTTGATCGCGAGCTTTTACAATTTGACTGGATACTTGGTGTCAATTCCTTTACGGAACCAAAGAAGCATCGACGCTGAATGGTATACTACCAAATGCTTGGCAAAAGTTTTCTCTGTTGTGAGCAACAAGCGCCTTCGCACACCACGTTCAAAACGAGGGACTTCCTGGACAGCACGCCGCCGGTCAAACTCCTGGGTCACCCTCCTTACAGCCCTGACCTAGCACCGTGTGGCTTCTTTTTATTCCCAAAAATAAAAAATCTGATCAAAGAGATACAATTATCGTCGCCGGAAGATGCGCTGTCAGCGTTCGAGCAGGCTGTAAACGAGGTGTCTGCGGCGGACTGGAAAAACTGTTTCAAAATCTTCTCCCTTTGCCTTTCTCAAAATTTCGTGCGTGGATTCGCCAAAGATCGACCGAACTCCATAACAACAGATGGTCACGGGCAACAGACTGTAAGATAGTCAAAATTAGCTTTACCAATGATACACACCCGCGATTAACCAAAAAACTTCTCAGCCTGAGTAGAAATAACCTTAGAATAATAATAGGCACAATTACGGACCACAACCTCCTTAACAAACATTTTTTCAACATAGGCGCCACGGATAGCCCTCTCTGCAGGGGCTGCCTTGATGCCGAGGAATCAGCCGCCCACGTCATCCTGGATTGCGAGGCCGTGGCTTCTCAACGTGCAGAAATCCTCGGAACAATGAGGTCGCTCCGCGAAGCCTGTGAAGCTCCCAGGAAGCTTCTGTGCTTTTGGGCGGAGCTACGCTGACTTTGTTAGCCTGAATCCGCATGCACAACGGACCGAATGGGAGTCTAAGTGCGGAAAAGGGAGTCCCATCATCATCATCATCACCTACCAAACTTGCAACTTAATATTGCGTTTAAATACGCAATATTAAGTTGCAAGATTGGTAGGTTTTAAAACAACGTAATTACTTCATTGATCCTACCATCTATCTTTTTAGGAAACCTGTCAATAAAGTTCAAAGATAGTTGTTTGTTTATTCCTATGTCTGCTTAGCCACTATTTCTAGGTATATGGCAGTTTTTGTTAGCTCTTTGCAATAAAAATGAACCAAAGAACTCGAGATAATGAATTACGTTACCACGGTAATACCAACAGCGTATTTCAATGTGTGTTTGCAAAAAAATGCAAGCGTCTCATTTTGTTCAACTGTATTTTAATAGGTACCTAAATCATTAGAATAGACTCCAGACAACGAAACTGCAGACAAAAGAACGCTAAAATACATTTCAGAAATCATACACCTCCTTCCGAGGTTCATGTTTTAAAGTACAATGTTACTTGTCGTAAAAAAATACGCGATTAAAATTGTGTCGGGCTCGGGGAATGGAGCAAGCATACGCGCTACCGCATCTAGGCCCGCGCGCCGAGTGCGAGTGCGGACTGCGGAGTGCTGGCCAGTGTTGCCAACAGATAAACTAGCTCTCCACCAGATTCAACTTCGAAAACCACCAGAAAACCACTAACAAAAATCGACCCTACTCCAAAAATCGCTAAAATTTCCACTAAACTTATTTATTAGTAAAAATGTTCTTTATTATTACGTAATAAAATATTTAAAATCAGTAAATAAATATACAATATTATTAGTAAATGAACAAGTCAAAATGAGGAACATAAAAATCTTAATATACATATATAAATTACGTGTCACGATGTTTGTCCGCGATGGACTCCTAAACTATGTACTTATCCGATTTTAATCAAATTTGTACACCGTGTGCAGTTTGATCCAACTTGAAAGATCCATTTATAATCGTTTACAACAATATCATATGACAAAAACGTTAGCCACAGCAACGCGTGGCTGGGTCAGCTAGTTATTTAATAAAAACAACAACTATAAAAAAGTGATATTCTAAAATTCGTCTTCTTTAGATGAATTTTTGTCTGCATCATCGTCGGTTTCACATTTATATGATTCTTTGGTACTGATTTGTTTTATAACTTTTATTGGAATTTACCTACACAGTAAAAGAAAATACTCCTGAAAATTAAATGAAATAAAAATTATATATTTCGTAACATTTTAATGGTTTAGTGGTTGAGTGATAGCATTTTCAGTAATTGAAACTGAATTCTACTAAACCACTAAGAAAAACCACCAGCCACTAAAAGCAATATTTCGCCACTAAAAGGGGGGTCGAAACCACCAGTTTTAGTGGAAAATCCACTAAGTTGGTAACACTGGTGCTGGCTGGCCGTCGCCGAGCCGAGCCTAAGCCGAACTCGGCAGTCGGCACAAGAATGTCGGGGCTGCCAGCTCAAATATAAATCTCCCCAGAAATTAAGTAAAAATATTTAGGTGCTCATGTCATTTGCACTGGAAGATTTATAGATCCTGTTTAGGTTATTGGAGTTTTTGTGGAACGTAATCATTGACTTTTCGAGAACGCATAAAAAATTTTACACCGTCAATCGGTGAGTGCTACTTAGACTTAAGGCACCTACAAACAGGCGCGACACGCGATTAATCGCGCGCGACACAAAGGCACCGCTCGTTGTGCGACTTGTGATGCCTTTGTGTCGCGCGCGATTTTATCGCGTGTCGCGCCTGTTTGAAGGAGCCTTTTACACACCACGGAATCGTCATAATTGCAGAAGGTATTGTCATGTGCTGTTATGTAAGTAAGTACTTATTTGGTTTATGTATTTTCAAGTTTGAAAGGAAATACTGTTTCTGCTGGAAATACCACTTTTTCTTGTGGAATTCTTTAACGTCCTTTTTCAGCTATTGCATTTATTCAATTACGTGTTTCATTTTCTTCTTGTTTAGTACGGTATATCTATGTCTACCACAATAACGTCAAAGTATTTTTATTTATTCTTTTATTAAACAAAAAATAGAAACGCCTCCAAATCTATTCCTGTTCGTTTTCTCTTAAAATGGGCAAGTTGTGCGCGCTAGCAATAATACCGGTTCACGTTCGAAATTCAAAGTGCTCGCCAGCGGTTGCGAGCTGGCAACGTCGCGGTGACCGACACAACGCGGTATAAATAGGTGGGTGGTTCATAACTGCCAAGATAATCTTCGGCCTGACAAGACGCTTTTTATTTTTTACATTTATGTACTGGCCGACGCCTGGGTTGGACGGACTTCTAAAATATTCATATCCCTCAAGTGGAATTCATTGCTTAAATCTATATAAGTGTGAGTCCATTCATGAAAACAGAAACTGCTTCTGGGCGCATCGAAATCGGAATATACTTACATAATATTCTGTTCCCAATTTTATCAGTTACAGAGAGTAAAAAGTTTGTTCACATAGGTAGCTCATCCATCACATAACTGCATATTCGCGAAGTCGTGACTCGCCGCAATGACCCCCATATCTACATATACAATCTATATGCTAGTGTTCATGGCACAGCATAAAAGTACTTTTAATATTTTGCAGAGACTGAGAATATATAGGCCGTGGCATTGTATAAATATGATATTTTGGCATTCGTTGCAGATATTTCATATTGTGTGGTGTTAAATGAAAAAATGTGTAAAAGCAGCAGGGTCAGAATTCAGGATAACCTGTCATTTCGAACGACAAACGGGAATCTGGACAAGTGAAAATTACCGCTTTGCTCCGTTGCTATCATAACCAAGATACCGTCTATCTTTAAGCCACGTCATCTCGTGTTAAACTGTACCTAATTTCTTCAACAAATCATTCTTGTTTCTCGCCTCAAAGCAATTTATGATTGGTAGATGGCAATCGATGCGTCATCTCCTAATGTTATTTTAAAACCACAGCATAGACTAGACTCACTTGTTTAGTCTTTGTCATTATGGAAATAATTTTAGGCGTTGGATTCAGGTACTTAGTTATAATACTGTCATTAATTCTCCGTTTGACGTCACAATGCGAACGGTGTGAATGGAAACAATAGATTCAAATAATGTAATTCTTTCGCTTATAATGTCTGTTTATGTCGTTCTACTAACTGTAGAGATTCGTAACTTTCACCTACCAGCTTCCCACTAAAGTTGCAACTTGTCGGTGCAAAACGCGATGTGGGCGCGTAACAAGGCACGTTAGCTATCGTCGATCGACAGCATGGGCTACCGTTTGTACTAACACATTAGATCTGTCTCAGGTAGAGAAGGGAACAACGCTTGGCACTGTCCTTGCGGCGTCTTACGGCTTGCATACCTCCTCTCGCTATGTACATTCATTGAGCTCCTCATGCGCGCTCTGCAATTGGAGGTCATGGAATTGTTTTAGTAACTTCTAACAAACGAAGATCTTTCATTCGCCTGCTTTATTGATTTAGAGGAGTAGAAGCTGAGATTCTTCAAAACAACTAACAACAAAAACTTATGCTAGAAACTGGTCGAAAATATACACCAGAAAGTGTCTGCCTTCTCAACTCACACTGCATGACATTAAAAATTGAAGCCAGAAAAAATTCGTACCTAGCAATTCATACGCCACAATATCCGACATTTTGTTGATAACGACTTATTTTTTTTCTCACCCAGTAATTGAATGAACCGTCCATAACGTGGGCGAGTTATTTATCTACGACAGAATAATGAATGACGGATTTCTTTGACGTCGACACCACATTACAAAGTTGTTATGTTCGCCATTTTAGCCCAGTGAAACATTTTATTTATCGGGCAGAATTTTGCAATATTCCCCCCAAGCTAATTTTATCCAGGCTGTCTAAGGAATTGAAGGAAGCCCAGAGTTATTAGTATGAAATACAATTTGGATCACAATGGTATAAGTACCTAATATAAAAATTGAGCTGTGTTTGGATTTTACTAGGTAGAATGACGGAGTTGCTTATTAAATGCTTTAACTAGTTACCTACTTAATTAAAATTAAAGATCAAGTGCCCTCGTATCTTTTACATGTACAAATCAACAATCATTAAGCTCACAATTTGATATGAAGGCATTTGAAGTGTTTCTACGACAGGGAATAAAATTTTTAATACTTCTATAGTCCCTTCCACGTCTCTTTAATTAAATGTTTTTCAACTAACTTCGAACTTATCCAGAATTTCTGAGAAATGTTTTCTCAGCAAATAAGTAGGTATTTACGTAACACTCAACTCAACGAAAGAAATCTGATTGTAAAGAAACTCTGAGTGTATTTCTCGTACGGGGAAACTCCTGTTGGCCTTAAACGCGGCGTCGATCGATCGTGCAACGTTGCCGCTCTGTGGCCGGGCCCGCCGCCGCCGCCGCCGCCGCCGCCGCCCGCTCCGCAAAACTTACTGTTTATTTTTATTGTTGCCAATCAATTATTATGAAGGAATAATGACACCTGCCTACTTACATAGTAACCTCTCTGCTCTCAATTGAATATTTTAATTTGAAATGTAGGTAAGGTAGGCATGCACATAGATAACCGTTAAAATTAGAAACAGTTTTCTTCCAGGCAGGGACAGGGAGATACATTAATGATTTACGGAGGTGGCGTCTGTGGTGAGTAATTCAGACTCCATTGCAATTTAAAACCACTAATAACCTATTGTTACTGTCAGAATTAGCTGGGAATCCAAACTCATTTATAGTCTATGTAGATGACATACTTGTATGTGGTTGATTGTCCATAGTCAAGCCAAGGCTGATGACAAAACAGTCACAGTCATGACTTGACTTGCATAGCTAAATGTTCATCTCTCCACATTATATTGACTCGATGACCTTTCAACGCCTCTGCAGAATAACCATAACATAGCAGTCGTCATTTGATCACTAACAATGAGAACAATTACACAACTGTCAGATGGTAAGATACCTATCCAAAGTCTAAATATTAAAAAACATACTTACACAAAGAAACCGTTTCCCACCAATAACACTGTTGGAAAAAGATTTCTGTCGTCAAATACCTATTTATTATTTTCAATACGAAACTTAATTTAAATGTTAGGCTAAATCCGTAACCTTTTATAGGTACATAATTTATTAATTATAATGGATATAAATAGGCATAAAATAAAAATAAACTACGTTGCACGTACTAGGGAGGTACTGGTACTGATTTAATTAAATTGCCCTAATTTTAGGGAAATTCTTTTATTACAATGGCAATACATATTTATGTTTTGTGAACTCGTGTATGATTTGCATTTTTCATGTTTTATTTTTTTAATCATGTTATTTAAATAATTAGGCTTGACTATCCACAAAATTTCAGTCAAAATATTTAAAACTCGTATCTCTGCACTTATGCGTTAGGTATCGTATACTGCGCTACGGCTTATCACGCACACATACACAACTCTCCGTTTATACGGAATTTAGCGGGGGGAACCCAGTCGCGTCAGGAACATTGCTTGCTGTGAACGTACGGCCATTTTAATGCAACCTGTATTAAAATGGCGAAAAAAGTTTGTTCTGTGTTTGGCTGCAGCAACGCAAATGTCGACAAGCCCAAGATATCGTTTTTTTCGCTGCCTTCAGAAGATGACAGGTGAGTAGGTAGATTTTGGTAAAATTTTTCAGTCGGTCACTTTTAAGGTCCAAGATCAGTCCAGATTTGTCCGGATATGGCCATCCGCACTTTATCCGGATTTTTAGGGGATTTTATTTAGACAATAAAATCGTTCATTGTGTGTGTAACTATTGAAAAACGGAAAGAATAAAAGTAAAATGTTCGGACTTTTTTGCACCTATCCGACTCTTTGTCAGGACTTTTCAAATTTCGAAATTTTATGGTAACCCTAGAGTGACGCCTCATTTTGTTCCTATTCTTTGAAATTCGCAATATCCGCACCCCGAACTCGACCTATTTGCACTTTTCCTTCTTTATTTAATTTTACATTATACTTGTTGTTTGAATGCTCGTTTGCCTACCTACATTATATCGTTCAGCACACATAGGTACATACATATACATATTACACACACATCGCTCGTGTTACACGGTATGCGGCGGACGGAGGGGTCGCGTCACCCACGTGACGTGCCAGCCATTTTACAATACAAATACGCACATAATTTATATGTAATATACAATGTGTATTATATACATACAATAGACACACAGCTGCACCAGACCTAGGGTTGCCAACCGTACTCTAAAATAGAGTATCGTCCTCTATATCATGTAGGCGTACTCTATAATCTATAACACTAATAGAGTACGCTAAAATACTCTTTTTTACACAATTTTTACTTAACTAGTCCCAGTCTGTAATAATATGCAAAAACCCATAATCAGAATTAAAAAGTCTACTATTAATGTTTAATTTAATCATTTATAACAAATTATAGAAGGAAAACTGAATTTACAAAGACTAAACATACACATTGACAGTTTATATTCAGAAGTAATAATTTTAAAAGAACTCCAAGCCGAATTGTTTAATAACACAGATTTTATGCAAAAATCCACTGCAAAAAAATGGCAATTTATTTTGAAAAAATGTCCTGAAAAATTTGATTGCTTAAAAAAAATGATTAGCTATATACTCTCTGTTCAAGCCACTTCAGCATTTACTGAAAGAGTCTTCGGTCATGAATGTGACGTGGCGAGAAGAGAGAAACAGAGCTTCATTAAAATTGATCAAAAATGAGCTCTTGATATATATTTTAGAGTTGGAATGCCTGGACTCATACAATTCCTTTAAGAACAATGAAAAATTGTTATGTGCTGCAAAAAGTACAAAAAAATACTTTTTTAAAAGTACAAAATAAATGATACTCTTTTTTGTAAGTCCGTACTCTTTATTTACCTCCTTTAAAATCAGATATACTCTATTTCTTCTAAAAAAAGTTGGCAACCCTAACCAGACCGCATTCGGTTCATTTTAATTTCGTTTCTAGGTTCTGTATCTCATTTTCATCATCATCATTTTTAGCCGAAAAATATCGACTGCTGGAAATAAGCCACTTCGACCGTGACACTTCTGTGCTTCTCGGATACAGCGGATTCTTTAGTGCTTGTCATTTTTGGGGGGTTTGCCATAATCGCCACGCTTGGCAGGCAGGTTGGCGATCGCAGTATGGTCGTCACATAGCGTCAGCAAAGTTGGTGTCCAAAAAACGCTCTCTAGGAAAACTCCTAGAGTCATCATGTTTGTTCGTGCGATGAGAAGAACTCCCTTAGAAGAAATCCCGCCACGGGTCAGATTACTGAAGCAGCTATTATTTTTATACTGTAGTATGTATGGCACAACCGGACAGTTTTACAATTACAGACAGTGTAGGTATTCCGTAAAGTCTTACTGTGAAAAGTAAGGCGAAGTGAGTTAATCCACCTGCTGCTAGAGATTGATACTATTGACAGCTTACTTCACCTGAAAGTTTCACCTAAGTTTTCACGGTGAGATTTTTACAGAATAGGTCTCCTAGCTTTGTCGAACGAAGGAAGAGCTAAAATAGAATATATGTACAGTAGCGGTCAGAACTCCAATGCCAGCTTTACAAAACTATCACACCATAACTCGCCGCACTTGAGACCTTCTTCTCTTTAGGGATTTCACACACACATACACACCCGTATATTGCACTCTTTCATCACGTACGAAACAAAAAAACCGCGGTATATGCTCATCATCATAGGCCTATCGCAGCACGCAGTCTTTTTCTAATTATGGTAATGAGAAACAGACAGCGAATATTTTAAACTAATCACATAAAAGTTGAGAGTAGATTTGAAACAAAATTAATTATCTGACTGTAGTTATAATGGTATGACCTTGTTGGTTGGTGAACTTAGATACGAGCGTTTGTGTTATTGATATTAGAGGTGTTGATTTTGAAGATTTTTATTGAAAATGCAAGCAAATATAAATATTGAAGCCAGGGCAAACATTGCAGCCTTGCATAACAATGGGTTTAATATTATATCTGAAATATCTAATGAAACCGGATTTTATGTAAGTTATTTTGTTGTTATTGATTTTATTTGTTCACATAAGTGACGCTTCATAATGTGTAATAAGGATTTCTTTTTTTTAGAGAGATACTGTGAGACGTTGGGTGAGGAGATTTGAGGAAGAGGGAACTCTGAAGAGCCGTGTAAGAAGTGGTAGGCCGCCACTTATTAACCAGTCTCAGCGACGCTTTATGGTTGGTGAATATGAAACGAATGGTGTTCATACCTACAAGACGATTTGCTAAAGAATTTGATACGTCATTGCGCACTGTTCGCCATGCACTTGATAGATTATACTAATTATAGATATTGTTATTATTATCATAAGTATTCCCAACGGATATCCACCTTCAATGTCGTTGATATTTTAAATGACGGTAGATGGAAACGTCAAAGTTATTTGTTCACGACTATAAAAGGGGGAGCTCTGAGTGGCAGGGATGATTCTTGTTCGAGACGTTGACCAGGACGGAGCTCCGGTCTATAGATGTTCAGTTGATTAGTATTAGTGACGTTATTATGTGGAATAGATCGACCAGATGTCACGTAAGTTAATTGATATTATTATATAGATTATTGCTGATAACTATGGTGTTCTGTATATGTTATAATATGGCCAATATTGCTAATATTAGAAATGTGTGGCAATATAAGGAATTATAATTCATTATATTGCAATAATATTGATAGAATACTTTAATACTGTTTCCGTGGAGTTTCTTGTCCTTCTTCTCCACGAGGACCTAGATTTGGAACGGACGACTAGCTTTCTGATTATTTACTGACAAGCCTTAATTGAATAAATGTTTGGTCTTGTCTTTCTGTGCTTTATTTATAGAATCCTTTCCCTAAATACCATATTCATAGGTATTACACATATTAAATAACTATTGGGGTAATATATATATATATACTTAAAGATAGATTATACTTTATTCCGCTAACATCAGAAGTGGGATTGTTCTCTAGCCTTTTAAAACAACTTGCTAATACATTTTATTTTGCTATTTTCATGATCGATGTTGGAGCTTTTGACGATCTTCTGGAAGCCGTTGGTCGACGGGTCGCAATTCACTGTCACCATAATCATAATATCGCGCTGCCGATGACGCCTCTGAAATCGGAGCTGCGGTGCTGGTAATTACTGTGTGAGCTTTGAAACTATGGAACCTCAACCTGCTGTAAGAACTTCGAGAACCTTTCCGGGCATAAAAAGTAGCTGGAATCGGTAAGTCTCTTAGAGGCTCTTTTAGATCAAAACGAAATTCCATTAGATACGATGATTAAATTGATAGGTTACGTATTGAAATACTTCTAGATATTATTATGTAACATTTTGTTCACACTTGACTTTTAAAAGACGATAATTAGGATGTTTTGACTATGTTAACTACGTGATAATCATGAACCAATGGGGATTGGCCAAAATTTCTAACCATTAGATTTTATATTTTGAAAATTTAGAGCAATTGAGAATTTGAATATTTTGATGATTGGCACAATAGTTATTTAAAAAAAAAAATATTCCAATCCTATCTTAGCGTATTTATTTACAAATGGTTTTTTTTGAGTAAGTGTCCTCCAAGGACTATATACTACTCTCTGTCGTCACTAGAACAATCGACGCGGTGACTTAGAAATAGAATGATGATAACACACGCGGCGACATTATTACTATTATTGCTGCAAGTTGGAACAAAGCACTTCCTGTATTCCATGACTCTTCCAATATATTAAATATTGGCGAGTGGTGAAATAATGTATGTAAAGAGATGTAAACAAAAAAGTTTACATTTTTGACATTTATAATAATTTGACATTTGATAGATCGTAGACAATACTTGCCCCTTACTTTTTATTTTCTGAGGTAACTATACAAAACTGTACGGCCAAAGCCGACGTAATTTGAAGGACAAAGAAGGTCAATCGTATTTTATCAAAAAACATCAACATAATATGAATATTTTTCATAATTAATTAGTCCGTAATGATCAGTAATGCTATTCCTCGAAATGGTTTTTCAATTATAACATTAAAAAAAAAATGAACAAAGCACATTGCTTTAAAATAATATTTAAGAATACAATAATAGCAAAGAGTAGTATAATGCACAAAAATGAAACTTAGTGATTCCAGATGACGTAGTGTAGGTTAACCTCGTTTTTCGTTTCGTCCTCGTTGGTCGTGAAATGAACCAAGTTAAGTAGAAATAAAACGTTAAAGGAAAAATTTAACTGATGGCAATAAAAATAATACTGCTGGTCGGTCACTGGCCTGGTGTCGGTCTAGATCTCACGTGCGGCAGGTGGGAGGACTTAGCCAAGTTGGTCTTAATGATGTTTGTGTATCTAATGTGCAGCCCTAAGGTAGACTGGTAGAAAATGCCCAAGGAATTAAAGTCCGCCTTTGCACAGTTTTTTACTTGTGCATAAAGTTTAATAAATAAGAGGGCAGACATGCCTAGATCGGAGACTAATATATAAACATTTCTTTTTGTTGTCTTGAGACTTCTATTTGGAGAGCTAAGTACGTTCAGAATACCCATGATGGATTTTTTTTTTTCAAATATATTACTATGATCATTTTGGTTCAGTTTAACAGAAAGTTCAAACGATAAATTGACATAGATTCGATATGGTATTTTAGATAATAATTCTATGTTATAACGTATTGTGAATTTTAAATGTAATAATATATAAAAGTTGTGATTAATTTATAGTACTTATCAGGAGTGTGTAATAGGCAGAGAAATGAAAGTCAAGTCTGCTAATAGTACTCAGTTATATTGAGCAATACACACAGAAAACAGTAAGAAGGAGAATAGTTGGAATGATAATGGGCACACACAGTCACAATAGTCACAGCATAATAAATAATAACAGTTATTCGGATAGATTACATGTAAAATACTGGTATTCAGCTGCATCCAGTTAGACTGGAAGCCGACCCTAACATAATTGGGAAAAGGCTAGGCAGATGATGATGACAATGGCGTGGTTTTTTTTAACTGTCAAAATACACGTTGTTCGTACGGTTGACATTTCGATTATAATAAATAATGATAAATGATTTAATTTTTTTAAATAAGTTTGTACACACTTTAACACATCAATGATGTTATGTCGTGTAAGTTTAAAATATAAATAAATATATACTAAATGATATGGTATGTACCCTCCAAATTACTTGATAACACAGATCAAAATGGTATATACTTTTAGTCAATATCGGGTTGACAACTCCAGTTATTATACATCATATATGTATATTTATAGTTTTCAATAATATTGTCAGGTTGACCGAGCGATGAGAAAATCGAATTATTTTCGTGTTCACTGGTTATTACTTAGATACAAAAGCTGTTGAATATGAATAGTTTACCAAATCATTGCTATCCCAATTTTATATCGGTAACTGTAAATTATACCGATAAGCAATTTATTATTTGATAAATTGTTTATGTACCTACCCAGCGTTTTTCTATTACAGTAGCAGAAGTTGCAAAGATATTTAGATATATTAGTAAATATAAAAAAGAGGTTATTATTGGCTCTGAGCACCTAAAATAAGAAACGATGTATAACATTCTGTTGAATTGGTCAGAGACTGTCGTTTCTATAAGACTGTAGATTCATAGGTACTTCAAGAACGAAGTACTTTTAAGTCTTGCCGTGATAGATAATTTATTTTGATACAATTATAATATCAGAATATCGTTTGTTGGCTAATGGCTGTTACATTTACGAAGCTTGGTTTCAATGTAGAAGTACGTACCTAATTTGACTAAGATATTTTGTTTACAAAAAAAAAAAAAAAACAAAAACAAAAGTCATAACTTGTCAAAATCATTTAGATGCTATGACTATATTAAAGACATAAGAATTACGAAACTGGTTTCACTACATAAGATTTGTTTATAAATGCAATGAAAAAAAAAAGTGGTAAAAATCCGCTGGGCGGTCGTTTACTTGGTGCTTGTCTATCTTTCACCAGCAGCGGGTGAATGGGACTTGCATGACGAGGTAACCGATATGATTTGTTTGCGCTGGTCGGTCATTTGCTTGGTGTAAGTCTATCCCACTAGCAGCGGGTGGAGGGGACTTGACACGTCTAATTGGCAAAACAAATGTAAATTACAAATTGTAGAAAAAGGGTATCTGATGTACTTCGCGAAGTACCTGTCGGCTGTCGGTATGGCCGTGATATATAAATTTAATTTTTATATGTGTCTAATTATTAAAAATAAATACTTGATATACCTATAATATTAATGTATGTTTCATATTTTATACTCGATTGTTAAAATTAATTCTTGAATTTACTAAATGATAACAAACTTATTCAAACACTGATTTGATCAACTATCACTTGTGAATATAAAGTATGATATTATTTTGATTATCGTTGATTTATTGATGATAATGGTGATGATGATGCTGAGGATGTATAATGTATATTGTAACATAACGTGTATTATATACACTTCTACGACAGTTAGTTGTTTATTGTTTATAATTGGCAAAACAAAAGTGAATTACAATTCTAGAAAAAGGGTACCTAATGTACTTCGAGAGCGAAGTACTTGTCAGTATGGCCGTGATAGATTATACTAATTATAGATATTGTTATTATTATCATAAGTATTCCCAACGGATATCCACCTTCAATGTCGTTGATATTTTAAATGACGGTAGATGGAAACGTCAAAGTTATTTGTTCACGACTATAAAAGGGGGAGCTCTGAGTGGCAGGGATGATTCTTGTTCGAGACGTTGACCAGGACGGAGCTCCGGTCTATAGATGTTCAGTTGATTAGTATTAGTGACGTTATTATGTGGAATAGATCGACCAGATGTCACGTAAGTTAATTGATATTATTATATAGATTATTGCTGATAACTATGGTGTTCTGTATATGTTATAATATGGCCAATATTGCTAATATTAGAAATGTGTGGCAATATAAGGAATTATAATTCATTATATTGCAATAATATTGATAGAATACTTTAATACTGTTTCCGTGGAGTTTCTTGTCCTTCTTCTCCACGAGGACCTAGATTTGGAACGGACGACTAGCTTTCTGATTATTTACTGACAAGCCTTAATTGAATAAATGTTTGGTCTTGTCTTTCTGTGCTTTATTTATAGAATCCTTTCCCTAAATACCATATTCATAGGTATTACACATATTAAATAACTATTGGGGTAATATATATATATATACTTAAAGATAGATTATACTTTATTCCGCTAACATCAGAAGTGGGATTGTTCTCTAGCCTTTTAAAACAACTTGCTAATACATTTTATTTTGCTATTTTCATGATCGATGTTGGAGCTTTTGACGATCTTCTGGAAGCCGTTGGTCGACGGGTCGCAATTCACTGTCACCATAATCATAATATCGCGCTGCCGATGACGCCTCTGAAATCGGAGCTGCGGTGCTGGTAATTACTGTGTGAGCTTTGAAACTATGGAACCTCAACCTGCTGTAAGAACTTCGAGAACCTTTCCGGGCATAAAAAGTAGCTGGAATCGGTAAGTCTCTTAGAGGCTCTTTTAGATCAAAACGAAATTCCATTAGATACGATGATTAAATTGATAGGTTACGTATTGAAATACTTCTAGATATTATTATGTAACATTTTGTTCACACTTGACTTTTAAAAGACGATAATTAGGATGTTTTGACTATGTTAACTACGTGATAATCATGAACCAATGGGGATTGGCCAAAATTTCTAACCATTAGATTTTATATTTTGAAAATTTAGAGCAATTGAGAATTTGAATATTTTGATGATTGGCACAATAGTTATTTAAAAAAAAAAATATTCCAATCCTATCTTAGCGTATTTATTTACAAATGGTTTTTTTTGAGTAAGTGTCCTCCAAGGACTATATACTACTCTCTGTCGTCACTAGAACAATCGACGCGGTGACTTAGAAATAGAATGATGATAACACACGCGGCGACATTATTACTATTATTGCTGCAAGTTGGAACAAAGCACTTCCTGTATTCCATGACTCTTCCAATATATTAAATATTGGCGAGTGGTGAAATAATGTATGTAAAGAGATGTAAACAAAAAAGTTTACATTTTTGACATTTATAATAATTTGACATTTGATAGATCGTAGACAATACTTGCCCCTTACTTTTTATTTTCTGAGGTAACTATACAAAACTGTACGGCCAAAGCCGACGTAATTTGAAGGACAAAGAAGGTCAATCGTATTTTATCAAAAAACATCAACATAATATGAATATTTTTCATAATTAATTAGTCCGTAATGATCAGTAATGCTATTCCTCGAAATGGTTTTTCAATTATAACATTAAAAAAAAAATGAACAAAGCACATTGCTTTAAAATAATATTTAAGAATACAATAATAGCAAAGAGTAGTATAATGCACAAAAATGAAACTTAGTGATTCCAGATGACGTAGTGTAGGTTAACCTCGTTTTTCGTTTCGTCCTCGTTGGTCGTGAAATGAACCAAGTTAAGTAGAAATAAAACGTTAAAGGAAAAATTTAACTGATGGCAATAAAAATAATACTGCTGGTCGGTCACTGGCCTGGTGTCGGTCTAGATCTCACGTGCGGCAGGTGGGAGGACTTAGCCAAGTTGGTCTTAATGATGTTTGTGTATCTAATGTGCAGCCCTAAGGTAGACTGGTAGAAAATGCCCAAGGAATTAAAGTCCGCCTTTGCACAGTTTTTTACTTGTGCATAAAGTTTAATAAATAAGAGGGCAGACATGCCTAGATCGGAGACTAATATATAAACATTTCTTTTTGTTGTCTTGAGACTTCTATTTGGAGAGCTAAGTACGTTCAGAATACCCATGATGGATTTTTTTTTTTCAAATATATTACTATGATCATTTTGGTTCAGTTTAACAGAAAGTTCAAACGATAAATTGACATAGATTCGATATGGTATTTTAGATAATAATTCTATGTTATAACGTATTGTGAATTTTAAATGTAATAATATATAAAAGTTGTGATTAATTTATAGTACTTATCAGGAGTGTGTAATAGGCAGAGAAATGAAAGTCAAGTCTGCTAATAGTACTCAGTTATATTGAGCAATACACACAGAAAACAGTAAGAAGGAGAATAGTTGGAATGATAATGGGCACACACAGTCACAATAGTCACAGCATAATAAATAATAACAGTTATTCGGATAGATTACATGTAAAATACTGGTATTCAGCTGCATCCAGTTAGACTGGAAGCCGACCCTAACATAATTGGGAAAAGGCTAGGCAGATGATGATGACAATGGCGTGGTTTTTTTTAACTGTCAAAATACACGTTGTTCGTACGGTTGACATTTCGATTATAATAAATAATGATAAATGATTTAATTTTTTTAAATAAGTTTGTACACACTTTAACACATCAATGATGTTATGTCGTGTAAGTTTAAAATATAAATAAATATATACTAAATGATATGGTATGTACCCTCCAAATTACTTGATAACACAGATCAAAATGGTATATACTTTTAGTCAATATCGGGTTGACAACTCCAGTTATTATACATCATATATGTATATTTATAGTTTTCAATAATATTGTCAGGTTGACCGAGCGATGAGAAAATCGAATTATTTTCGTGTTCACTGGTTATTACTTAGATACAAAAGCTGTTGAATATGAATAGTTTACCAAATCATTGCTATCCCAATTTTATATCGGTAACTGTAAATTATACCGATAAGCAATTTATTATTTGATAAATTGTTTATGTACCTACCCAGCGTTTTTCTATTACAGTAGCAGAAGTTGCAAAGATATTTAGATATATTAGTAAATATAAAAAAGAGGTTATTATTGGCTCTGAGCACCTAAAATAAGAAACGATGTATAACATTCTGTTGAATTGGTCAGAGACTGTCGTTTCTATAAGACTGTAGATTCATAGGTACTTCAAGAACGAAGTACTTTTAAGTCTTGCCGTGATAGATAATTTATTTTGATACAATTATAATATCAGAATATCGTTTGTTGGCTAATGGCTGTTACATTTACGAAGCTTGGTTTCAATGTAGAAGTACGTACCTAATTTGACTAAGATATTTTGTTTACAAAAAAAAAAAAAAAACAAAAACAAAAGTCATAACTTGTCAAAATCATTTAGATGCTATGACTATATTAAAGACATAAGAATTACGAAACTGGTTTCACTACATAAGATTTGTTTATAAATGCAATGAAAAAAAAAAGTGGTAAAAATCCGCTGGGCGGTCGTTTACTTGGTGCTTGTCTATCTTTCACCAGCAGCGGGTGAATGGGACTTGCATGACGAGGTAACCGATATGATTTGTTTGCGCTGGTCGGTCATTTGCTTGGTGTAAGTCTATCCCACTAGCAGCGGGTGGAGGGGACTTGACACGTCTAATTGGCAAAACAAATGTAAATTACAAATTGTAGAAAAAGGGTATCTGATGTACTTCGCGAAGTACCTGTCGGCTGTCGGTATGGCCGTGATATATAAATTTAATTTTTATATGTGTCTAATTATTAAAAATAAATACTTGATATACCTATAATATTAATGTATGTTTCATATTTTATACTCGATTGTTAAAATTAATTCTTGAATTTACTAAATGATAACAAACTTATTCAAACACTGATTTGATCAACTATCACTTGTGAATATAAAGTATGATATTATTTTGATTATCGTTGATTTATTGATGATAATGGTGATGATGATGCTGAGGATGTATAATGTATATTGTAACATAACGTGTATTATATACACTTCTACGACAGTTAGTTGTTTATTGTTTATAATTGGCAAAACAAAAGTGAATTACAATTCTAGAAAAAGGGTACCTAATGTACTTCGAGAGCGAAGTACTTGTCAGTATGGCCGTGATAGATTATACTAATTATAGATATTGTTATTATTATCATAAGTATTCCCAACGGATATCCACCTTCAATGTCGTTGATATTTTAAATGACGGTAGATGGAAACGTCAAAGTTATTTGTTCACGACTATAAAAGGGGGAGCTCTGAGTGGCAGGGATGATTCTTGTTCGAGACGTTGACCAGGACGGAGCTCCGGTCTATAGATGTTCAGTTGATTAGTATTAGTGACGTTATTATGTGGAATAGATCGACCAGATGTCACGTAAGTTAATTGATATTATTATATAGATTATTGCTGATAACTATGGTGTTCTGTATATGTTATAATATGGCCAATATTGCTAATATTAGAAATGTGTGGCAATATAAGGAATTATAATTCATTATATTGCAATAATATTGATAGAATACTTTAATACTGTTTCCGTGGAGTTTCTTGTCCTTCTTCTCCACGAGGACCTAGATTTGGAACGGACGACTAGCTTTCTGATTATTTACTGACAAGCCTTAATTGAATAAATGTTTGGTCTTGTCTTTCTGTGCTTTATTTATAGAATCCTTTCCCTAAATACCATATTCATAGGTATTACACATATTAAATAACTATTGGGGTAATATATATATATACTTAAAGATAGATTATACTTTATTCCGCTAACACACTCTATGCCGAAGGCCTTCATCAAGGAGGAACGGTTGCGTTTTGCTCGCGAATATTTAGACTTTAATTGGGAGACGACTGTATTTACTGACGAGAAGACTTTCAAATCGTGTCAAAAAGGAAGACTTCATTTGTGGGCAAAGACAATACACGTGGTCTGACAGTAATATTATAAATAATACGGAGTCAGGAAGAATTAGTGTGAATATGTGAATGAGAATCAGAATCAGAAATATTTATTTGCCAACAATGTAGGTACAGGTTTGAGATGGTACAGTATACAGTGTTTCCGCTACACTCTACCTTACGGCGCGGCGTGCAAAAACATTAGTTAACATACATTGACATTATAATAACCAGACATCAAAAATTAATACTCATAAAATAAATTGTCACATAAAAAATAAATCAAATTATACATTGTTGCAAAAAGGTATTTAAAATGTCATGTGTGTGTGTGTGTGTGTCGTGTGTGTGCGTGTGTGTGTTGTGTCATGTGTGTGTGTTGTGTCATGTGTGTGGTGTGTATGTGTGTGCGTTTGTGTTGTTTGTCAATGTCAATTTCATGTGTGTGTGTGTGTGTGGGGGTGGATTACTGCTCAAGGGCCGGGTGAGTTGGCATTTATACCGACGCGGGCCAGCAGCTCTAATTACGTCGAGGGTTTGAGCGATATAATGCTACCTACTGTTCGAAATGGCTATCCAGTGGATGAAATTGGTGAATTTTATTTGCTTCCAGATAATTGTCCGATACATCGTGCCAGTATTGTTTGTGAGTGGTTTACCGAGCATTCGGATGTTAAATTTATTCCGTGGCCAGCGCGAACCCCTGATTTAAACCCTATAGAAAATGTATGGGGTTTAATGGTGCAAAGATGGGAAGCGCGAGATGAAAGATGTCTCGAACAGCTCAACTCTCATTGCATGGAGTTGTGGAGTTTGGAGTTGATATTTGCAGTAATATTGTGGCCTCCATGCGTCGACGTCTTCTTGACTGCATTGATAGTAACGAAGGTCACACTAAATATGAAAAAAAATATAGAAGTAATAAATGCTATCAGGGGAATTCAGAGGTTACACTGGCCATAATATAATAGTAATAAGTGAATCATTGTAAGATTGAGGTTTAGTTTTGTAGTGACACATACAAACATACGAGCGCATCACACGTCCGGCCGCCGCCGCAGCGCGCAGCGCACTGAGCGACCGCCAGGACGCGCGACGCGCGCACGGAGCCACCGCTCTGAATGAATGCGACACCGCTGGCGGCCTGCGCCCGCGCTGGCATTTCGTATCGAGGAGCGACGACATCCCTGCGTCAAAGATCATCGGGCACTGACGTTGGAAGTAGGGATGCCCGATCTGAATCGATCTTTTAGAAGATCGATTCACGGCAATACGATCTACCAATTTTTTGAATCGATTCAACATAATGCGATCTTCGCTCGGATCGAATCGTATGCCTGAAAGATCGTAAGAAAAAATCGTATCTACTACAATGTTATTTAAGTTATGAATTATGATCTTTGATAACACTAGCATTGTAGCGGGGACAGAGTATTCACAACAAAGTAATATTACACCTAAGTACCTTCATTGAAATTAGTTTCAAGTTACCTAAGACTGCCCGCAGAGATGAAATATGAAATGAAGGTATGTGTTAATATTTTGTTTATTTTATACCGCTGTTTATATTAGTGTTATAAGGAGAACGTTCTCTAATTCGTTTTTCTTTCATTGTACATATTATTACTACGATACGATACAAAGGTGTTTAGCGTAACATAAATATTATTGTAACGTAAAAATAAACAACTTTGCATGCAAACTGTGCCTTTTTAATATACCTTTATAATTACGATACGATCTTCAGAGATCGAATGAGATCGATTCAATGCAATACGATTCAGATCGTAGATCGATTCACAGAGTTGCGATCCATTACGATCCAAAAGATCGATTCAAAGCTAAAGATCGGGCATCCCTAGTTGGAAGCCATGCCGGCCATATTTATATGTGCGCCGCGCGCGCGTTTCATATGACAACCTCGGCGAGCAGCTTCTAACCTGGATCGCGCCTATTGGTCTACCTTCTCCTGGTTAGTTCCTCAGAACCGCCACTACTTGTTAGATACTCTACGGTGATATAAGACGATGTTTTATAACAATAAAGAGTGATTCCTAAACTCATTGGTCTTTCACTTACAAGTTACAACAAGCCCCTAAATTGGTGACCCCGACGTGATACAACAAAGTCATGGAGAACGCAAGCCAGGAGCCGCGAACCACGTTGTCCGATGAAGATATCGAGATGATCTCTGTCAAGTCTCGGATACCTCCATTCTGGCGAGACAAGCCCAGATTATGGTTCGCGCAGTTTGAAACCATGGTGTCGAACCAAAAGCTCAGCGAAGAAGCGAAGTTTGGACTCGCCGTGGCACAACTCGACAAGGTAGATGTTGAACAAATCAGCGACATCATATTATCATCGGCTAGGACGGGTAGATTTGAAGCGCTGAAGACCCGTTTATTATCCGTCTACGAGGAGTCAGAGAATAAGCAACTGCAAAAATTGCTCAACGAGGTTGAACTAGGCGACCAGCGACCCTCCCAGCTGCTGCGGCGTATGCGCGATCTGGCTCGCGACAAGATGCCCGATGAAACCCTCCGTATGTTGTGGATGAGCCACCTACCCTCTTCGACGAGAGCTGTTTTGGCGGTCAGCGAAGAATCAAAATTAGACTCGCTAGCGGCGATGGCGGACAAGATGAGTGAGCAGACGAAAGAGGCCAATTCCGTATGTTCCTGCAGTCATACCGACACCGCGTCACAATCGTCGACACCATCGCCTAACGACAGAATTTTGAATATGATCGAGGCACTTACGAAAGAGGTCGCAGCGTTGAAAATGGATAGATCGCGCAACTATCACCGTGGCCCGCAGCGAGGCAGATACCGCTCAAGATCTCGTTCCAAGTCCGCGAATCGTGACACATCGATTTGCTATTTCCATCGCAAGTTCGGCAAGGAGGCGTTTCGCTGTCGAAGGCCCTGTAACTTTGCAAGCAAGGCGAAGTCGAACCAGGAAAACTAGTCCCGACTTTGGCTACGACGGGAGCCGAAGTCAACGACATAGCCCGACACCGTCTGTTCATAAAAGAGTTGGGAACTGGTCTGCAATTCCTCATCGACACCGGCGCTAACGTCTCAGTATTACCTGTCAAGAGGGTACGTAAAGAAAAAACTACGCCGACTGAGTATCTCTACGCCGCCAACGGTTCACGAATACCCTCCTATGGGGAACGCACTATGACGTTGAATATCGGATTACGTCGACCATATATGTGCAATTTTGTCGTCGCCGAAGTGACCAGACCGATATTGGGGGCTGATTTCCTACATAAGCACCAACTCACGGTAGATATACACGGACGAAGGTTAATTGACAAAAAAACAGGCCTATCCGTCATCGGCTGCATAACGTCTACTGCAGACTCCAGCATCAACACCGTGGATGACCAGCAGCCATACCACGACCTGCTCGCAAAGTATCCAGACATCACCCGACCAAATTTGAAGCTCTGTCACAGCGAGGTGGAACACCACATACAGACTACCGGACCGCCATTATATGCAAAATCACGCCCACTGCCACCGCATAAATATAAGGCAGCCAAGGCCGAATTTGACGTAATGATTGAGCAAGGTATTTGTCGGCCTTCGAAGAGTCCTTGGGCCAGCCCAATACACCTTGTTTTAAAGAAGGATGGCAAGTACAGAGTCTGCGGGGATTATCGTCGTCTCAATGCAGTGACCGTTCCAGACCGTTACCCCATTCCGAGACTGCATGATTTTACCTACAACTTGCTGGGGAAGAAGTACTTCTCCATAATCGACATGAAAAAGGCCTACTATCAAGTCAGGACCCGCGAAGAGGATATACAGAAGACTGCCGTTATCACACCATTCGGATTATTCGAATTTCCGAGGATGTGCTTCGGTTTGCGCAACGCTGGGCAAACGTTTCAACGACACATAGACAATGTTCTACGGGGACTCCCTGTTTTCCCATTTGTTGACGACATCTTATTGGCTTCAGAAACTAAGGAACAGCACAGAAAAGATCTAGAAGATGTATTCAGAAGGCTTAACGACCATGGGTTACAACTAAATGTAGCTAAGTGTACATTTGGCCAACAAACACTCAACTTTCTGGGCTACACCATAACCACAGAAGGAATTAAGCCAACTGACGAGAAGGTCGAAGCCATTAAATCATTCCCTCGCCCAGAAACAGTCCAACAATTACGCCGATTCTTGGGAATGATTAATTTTTATCGTGAGAACATCCCACATGCCGCCGAGTATCAGAAAGAGCTCAATGTTTACCTGAAAGATTCGAAGAAGAACGACAAGACGAAAATTAGCTGGAGCGAGACAGCGATTCAGGCGTTTGAAAAATGCAAAGATGACATCACCAGCGCCGTATTGTTGTCATACCCATCGTCAACACTACCTTTCGTGCTTATGACCGACGCATCCGACACCTGTGCGGGGGCGGTACTTCAACAAAAAAGTCAAGGCCGTTGGAGACCGCTCGGGTTTTATTCGAAGAAGTTCGACGACGCTCAAAGGAAATACAGCACGTATGACAGAGAGCTTACGTCTATATACATGGCTGTACGTCACTTTCGCCGGATGATAGAAGGCCGTGACGTCACCGTATTGACGGACCACAAACCCCTCACCACTGCACTGCGAGCAAACTACAAAGATGAAACTCCGAGACGCACAAGATATTTAGAATATATCAGCCAGTTCGTCACCGATATCAAGCACGTATCGGGCAAGGATAACTGTGTCGCCGACGCCATGTCTCGAGTGGACACAATCTCATGTCCAACTCCAATAAATTACGACGAGTTAGCAAAATCTCAAAAGCAAGATGAAGAACTCAAGCAACTAATGAAGAGCGACAGTTACAAATTCAAGCGAATAGCACTGCCCGGTTCAACTACACGAGTCGTATGCGAGATGTCAACAACATGTCCTCGCCCGTTCTTACCGCTACAATACAGGAAGCAAGCCTATCAAGCGATACACGACCTTAATCACCCCGGCGTAAGGGCGACGAGAAGGTTAATTACTACACGGTATTTCTGGTTGACTATGAAGAAAGATATCACAGCCTGGGCAAGGGCTTGCGACCAATGCCAGCGAGTGAAAGTTCATCGCCACACCAAAGCACCAGTATCCAGTTTCATGCCAGTAGACCGCTTAAGTCATCTCCACATAGACTTAGTCGGTCCCTTACCAACGTCTAACAACTGTCGTTATATACTTACGATGATCGACAGAGCAACGAAGTGGCCAGAAGCTCAAGCAATCGAGGACATAACGGCAGAAAAAGTCGCAAACACGTTGTATGCAACATGGATTGCGAGATTCGGTTGCCCCGCGACCATAACAACAGACCAAGGCAGACAGTTCGAGTCCGAACTATTTCATAAGTTGATGCATCGCATGGGAATCCAGCACGTACGAACTACGGCGTACCACCCCCAATCGAACGGGTTGGTGGAGCGCTGGCACCGTACACTTAAAGCATCACTTACTGCAAGATTAAATTCAACGAACTGGACGTACGAGTTACCCACTGTACTGCTTGGACTCCGCGCCGCATACAAGGCAGACATCGGCGCGAGTACTGCGGAATTATTATTCGGAAGAACGCTACGCCTGCCTGGTGAATTCTACGGGGAAACAAGCACAACATGCAACACGTCATCGCACTTCATGAATCATCTTAGCGAAGCATTGAAGAAGGCACAGGTGCAGCGCCAAGCCAACAAAAGCACAGCTGTTTTCATTCACGGCGATCTGTTTAAATCAACACATGTTTACGTACGTAACGACGCTGTGCGCAAACCGTTAACACCTACCTATAACGGTCCGTATCGCGTTATCGATCGCAAAGATAAATACTTCACCGTACAGTTGGAGAACAGAAGGTCTAATATAACCATCGACCGGCTGAAGCCTGCATTCCAGTGCAACGAGGAGCAAGCAGATGAAGCACCTGTCACCTTCAGCTACGTCACTAAATCCGGCAGGACCTCAAAACCTCCTGTACGCTTCGCTGAGGGGGGAATAATGTAGTGACACATACAAACATACGAGCGCATCACACGTCCGGCCGCCGCCGCAGCGCGCAGCGCACTGAGCGACCGCCAGGACGCGCGACGCGCGCACGGAGCCACCGCTCTGAATGAATGCGACACCGCTGGCGGCCTGCGCCCGCGCTGGCATTTCGTATCGAGGAGCGACGACATCCCTGCGTCAAAGATCATCGGGCACTGACGTTGGAAGCCATGCCGGCCATATTTATATGTGCGCCGCGCGCGCGTTTCATATGACAACCTCGGCGAGCAGCTTCTAACCTGGATCGCGCCTATTGGTCTACCTTCTCCTGGTTAGTTCCTCAGAACCGCCACTACTTGTTAGATACTCTACGGTGATATAAGACGATGTTTTATAACAATAAAGAGTGATTCCTAAACTCATTGGTCTTTCACTTACAAGTTACAACAAGCCCCTAAAGTTTCAATCTTCTTTTCCTTGAGAAAATGAATAAATTAAGCTGTAACCTCAATAAACCAAAAAGATCCCATTTTAGTATTAACCAAAAATGATTTATGAACAAATTAGGTATTTTATGTATTTCAAAGTTTGGAATAAGTATGTTATGTTTTAAAGGGTGTAATTAACATCAATAAATGTTCCTATGAAAAATAGTCTTTTATTTTTTCATTAAATTGCAAGTATTATATTTTATTTTTACCCTCTATACCCTATTGTCATTGTATTAACGAAACTCAATAAATAATTGAACTCTGACACAAAAACGAAAAAAACAAAAGAGTCGAACAAAAAACCTTCTCCACTTCACGCACACACAATATCAGCGACCCACTCATTTGAGCCTGCCATCGCTGCTTGTAATTTTCACTTCGAATTTTAGCATTGCTTTTAGATAGACGCTGTAGTCGATAATATATGGTAGGTATCTTTATTTAGTGTTGATCACACATGCATCTGACCAATCAACATCGCGCTTTCGTAGTTATACTGTGTGCGCGTTACTGTCTACATTAAAACATCACACACACAGAGATAGACGCAGATCTAGCGTGCAGGCCAAAATGACCATTCTGATGGTAGTCCACTTATGACCGTTGATTGTACATACCTAGTAACCTACCTATATATCGACGGCGAAGTGCCAATAACTCCTAACTGACAAAGTCAAAAATTTACACATACTGGAAGAAAACGTTCAAAAATAGACACGTTGTTTTAGTTGGGAGGTACATATTTCCACATTTTAATTAATTGATGTTGCAACTAAATATACACTTAGGAATATTTCACTAAAACATGCGATTAACGCCTTTAAATTCAAAGAGAAAAAAAAAGAATTTCTAAAAAAAAAATCAGTTAGGAGGTATTGGCACTTCGCCGTCGATATACGGATTAAACATCTGTCAATATACGAAAGTAAACCAGAATTAACCTAATATTTTTTTTTTCAGACGTGCTATTTGGCTGCACTTAATTTCAAGGGAGGAGTTGCAGAACAAGCAAGCGCACAGCTACGTTGTCTGTGAAGAGCATTTCGACCCTGGCAGCATTCAGGGGACACCCGAACGAAAGAGACTGAGGAGATTCTCTGTACCCTCCCTAAAGTTACCTGCCAAACGGTGCGTAGCCAATCAAACACAAACTGAAATAAAAGAAACACTCAACAAATTCTCACAAACAGACTTTTACGTATTGAAAATAGAAAAAGGAGCGCAAACGGCGAATTTTCTTACAACGTCCCTGCCATCTGTGAAAAAACTGAAGGAAGAGCTTGTAACGTGCAAGAAACAAATGAAGTCAGCCGCATCAAGCAGCCTCACCAAAGACACTTTCCACAAGCTTTGCGACAAATTCCTGACGAAACCCCTAGCAGAAATTGTAAAGGCACAGACAAAATTGAAATTTCACGGTAAAGGGAATAGATATTCGCCGAAATATAAACAGTTTTGTATAAATTTGTACTATACTAGTCCACAGGCGTACAAGTTACTGGAGCAAGCTCTGTGCCTCCCAAACGCTACGACTTTAGCCAGACACTCATTGCCTATCAGCACTGAAGTTAATGAGCATCTGATGACTACCTTGAAGGTGAAAGTCAATAACATGACGAATTCCGAAAAAGTTTGCTCCGTCGTAGTTGATGCCATTAGTTTAAAAACTAGTCTATTTTACAATATAAACTTGGACAAAATCATTGGATTGCAAGAGGTGAATGGACTTCAAACCCCCGTGCTGGCAAAAAAAGCTTTAGTAGTTATAATAAGGGGCATATTTGGGAACTGGCAACAACCTATTGGTTTTGCACTGCTTGGGGAATCCAAAAACAGCGATGACATATCTAATTGGATTGAGCAATTATTAGAAAAACTTATTGATGTTGGACTAGATATTAGAACATTCGTTTCTGATCTTGGATCCGATCTGTTGGGTGAGGATAAAAGGAATATGATTTCAACTGAAAGACCTTACTTTTTCATTAAAAACAGAAAAATATTCTACATAATTGACGCACTGCACTTGATTAAATCATTGAGAAACAATCTGATGACGAATGATTTTTATTTTCATGGATCAGTTGCAAAATACGAACATATATTACAGTTTTATGAAAGTGAGAAGAACAAAACTTTAAAACTTGCTCCAAAGTTGACAGAGAGTCACATTAAACCCACAATCTTTGAGAAAATTCAGGTCCACTTTGCTACAGAACTATTAAGCCATACTGTTGCAACAGCTATATCATGCTATATAGATTTTCAGGCTTTACATGAATCTGCGAAGGAAACTGTTAAGTTCATCAAACTGATGAATGACTTGTTCGACATTTTAAATTCCTCATCCGTCCACTCGACATGCGAATACCAGCAGGCGTTCTGTGGAAGTGTTACACAAATAACGTTTATGAATGAAATGCTTCAGTTTTTTAAATCGTTGAAACTAATTAGTTCAACGACAGGGCGCGATGTGACGCAAACTGCTAAGTTCATTACGGGGTATCAGATTACGATAACATCTATTTTGCTTTTGTTTGATGACATCAGGGTGGAGGGGTATAACAATCTACTAACCAGACGGTTAAACCAAGATGTTACAGACATTTTCTTTGGACAAGTCCGAAGCAAGAGGAGAAAGCCGACTACCAGACAGTTTGTGTCAGCATTTAGGAAAATTTTCTTTACCAACATTATTAAACCAGGTAAACAAGGAAAAGGGTCGGGGGACTTGACACAATTACTTGTTAATACAGAAAAATTAGGATTTATGTTGAGCACTGAAACGGATGATAGTTTACGAATGGAAGAAGATTGTAACGAAATCATCATAGAATCCAATACTCCTTCAATTTCCAGTTTAGATTATTGTAAAATCGAATTACCTGAAGATAATAAATTGAGATTCATTAGTGGTTACTTGTTTAACAAATGTGCGAGTTTACACGGAGATTGTCATCAGTTGAAAGCGTTTTTATTTCCCCGTGATAAAATTGGAACAGATAACATGGACGAGGACGGTTTGGTGAATAACGAAGCTTATAAAATTCAAGTTATTCCACCGGAAGATTTCGTATATTTTGTAGACGAGATGGAAAGGCATTATCAGAACTTCTTCAATAACTTCTATATAAATTGTAAGATAGTTAAATCTATTTTCGAAAGCATGAATCAAATAATTTACATTCCCCCGTGTTCCTGTTTCCCAATTAATTACGCCAAAAAACTATACATTAGGATCAGAATTTACATCACAGTCAAATGTAACAATGAAGAGTTTAGCAAACATCGATCTGTAAAGAAATGTTTTTCTGTTGCAAACTTATAAACTTTCAAAGTATAGGAATTCAGGTTACGGACGAGAATTAAAAACAGAAACTTTGAATTTAAATTATGTTCTTTATAATTTCTTTAACGTGACACAGGGAAGGTTCTATGTCTGACTCCTAGCACAGCGAATATATAAAGGAAAGGGACGAACTGACAGGAGTTGTTGGTTTTATACGAATCATTAAGTGACAGTGTTGCTATTACTAAAAAGTAAGAATTGATTAATTTTTGCACATTTAAATCGACTAAATACCAACACAAAGTAATAAAAAAAAAATCTCAATTATACACTCATCAGCAATAAACATTATTAAATCAGGTATTTGTCTGTTTTTGATTTTCTTTTGAGCATGAGGTCCTGGGTGTGATCAGTGATTGCCAGGTGGTGGCAGTGTGTGGGTTTTTCCATCTGGAATTTTTCTGTAGCAGTCCGGAGTCTTAATTTGTGCTCGGTTGATGGTAATCGGCTCGCCTTCCTATTATTACATGGGGAAATGTGAGTGTACACATTTGCCTAACCCTTTGGGCTAACAAAGTGTTATGTGTGTGTGTTTTAAGATTTTAGCGATCTTAGTGTTACAACGTCGTTATTAAATGATTTATTAATGTCATGTATGTTGCGTTTTGTTGCCACTACAAGTTACCATCCCTGCCTAGTTGCTATTCCACCAATTCGCACTAAGCGTTTTCAAATGTCCTTTATAATGCGCACAGCCAAAGAGTGGAACTCTCTACTTGCGTTTGTGTTTCCGAGTGCATACAACCCGAATCTCTTCAAAGTAAGAGTGAACAGGCTTCTTCTGGGTGAGCTCACTCCATCGTAGACTTTGTCTCTGTCACCTCTGACCTAGACTGAAGTCAAGAGCAAACCCATTTCAAATAAAAAAAAATGCATGGTGATTTTCAAGTGTGGTCGTGGTGGTGACCATCCCTTAAGAGCCCCTAACAATTTCGGCGCACTATTAGATTAGGTAATTATAGGAGCGCAGTGTGTCTGTGTGCGTTCGAACTATAAACTGATAATCGTAGTGTGCGTTGAAGCGGGGACAAATAATCTTGGTCCGTAACCGCTATTATTAGCACTCCATAGTTTTACTTACTAGATTGCGTAATACTGGATGGATTTTATTGTGATTATGACATGTTATGTTCAGGTACCCTATAGAAATATCGTAACCTATTACGGCATTCACTATAGTACTCGTAAAACCAAATTATAAAGTGTGACCAGCGTATTATAAGGTACGTCTGAAACGAATTACACGTGTTATTGTTTACGTAATACAGAACGACGGGGAGGTCTGTAGTATTCCCTCGCCATAAGACCGCAGACCATGAGAGTATAGTATAGCAAGTCATTTTGTCCTATTTTATAAAGCTAATCACTTTATTTGTATAGAACAAGGAGAAAACGAGCGGGGAATGGAGGAAAATTACTTTAATATTGAAGATAGCTTTATTCAAACGAAACTTTATTTTGTTTATCCAAAAGTACAATACAAAACATTAATATGTATGAATAACATTAACAAATCACAAAGTGTCACACTATTGACATAAAAAAATAAATATTCATACAGTTTCAAAACTGTTTAGGCGTAGTACAAAATCACTCGCGATTCAAGAATTACGACGGGAGCGGCGAACGTCACAGGCGACACAGGTCCGTCGTCTAGAAGCCTTTGGGCGCGACTGAATGTATCGAGCGAGCGCATCGGTTTATAAGGCATTATTTAGATATTTTACTACAATTAAATTAGTAGTCAAAATAAAAATATAAAAATTGAGTTTGGTAGATAAACATCTCAAATTTTAAAATATTTAACACTTTTTGTTATTTTCAATAAATTCTTACGCGTACACGACGGTTTTGCACATGACTTTATTGGGATTTTTCAGCGTAGTTAACATTTTTTTACAGGTACTAATACATTAAACTTAAAAAAAATAAATCGTAGACTTACTAATATATTATATGCCTAGTATTTAGGATTTTTTTTCAGATCGTTATTTGCTACCAGTAAGCTAAAAAAGCAATCGAAAAACTTGGTGTTTCGTGATTACGTAAAAACGTGTGTTTGTTTTTTATTTTTTGGAATTTATATTAAGTAGTTATCAAAAATTAAATTCGTAGACTTACTAGATAGATAGGTGATAAATAATTGTGTATTTTTTAAAAAACTAGATAACTTAAGGATATTGAGAAATTTGCGCTGAAAAAAACTGATTTTTCTGTTTTTAGTCCGCGAAATTGTTAGGGGCTCTTAAGGCCTATCGACACATATCAGAGCCGTGTCCGAGACGTGATCAGACCGTGCTTCGTCAGGGGCTCAAAGAAATATAAATTAAAACTGCGCAGTGCTGCACACCTCTACCCTATTTCAAGTTAAACAAATATCAACTTTATTTCAATGAAAATTAAGTTGATTTCAGAGTGACTAGCACTATTGACAAAGTTTTAAAAATGTTTGAAGTTGTAGCGTAATCTGAACTTTATTGTATAGGAATTAAAGTTATTTTCCATTAATTCATATTTGTTTACATTTTTGGCAAAGAAATCGCTAATTACACGGTAGGTTTGTACATTTTATACAAGTATATAATCAAAGATTTTATATGAACTTGTTCTCACACGTCCGGGCCGGCGACGGAGCCGTGTGCCGTGCCACAACTTAACTGAGAAACTATTAGTTTCATAATCATCGATAGATGTCTCTGTAATCCCAACTTTAAGGTGAAAGCGCCAGGGTAGCCCGCGAAATTCAATTTTTTTTTGGTTTTTTGCAATTTGCTGGTCAGTATTAAGTTGTACGTTGATTAATATATGATTCGCGTAACAAATATGTATTTACAGAATTATAATCATTAAAGTCATCAACACAACTCTCTAAGACCACGTAACCCCAAAGAATAACTGTTTCATGAAATCGTCGTTCTTTGGGGTTACGTGCGCTTGTTTTGTGTTTCGTGTGTCTATTTTGTGTTTAATTAGTGTTAAAACAAAATGGTTAATTACTGTAACTGCCAGTTCTATTCAAATATAAATGAACCAGCGAAATTCAAATTTTCTTATGATTTTTGCAAATAGAAGTTGTGTTCACATCGTTTATTGATCAAAATGTGATTCGCTAATATAGCGATGACTCGTTTACTTACTGAATAACGATCATTAAATATCAATAATAGCTCCTTCAGTTATTAAATTTTAAAGTTTCTAATTTAGTAAATGTATCATCATTATATTCGCAAATCCCATTTTAATCGACATACGACGTAGGTAAACACAGCTGTTAGTGGCAAAAGCAAAAAAAAAACGATCATATAAGGTAACTTCTCTTTTTAGCCTTTTTTTTCTCTCCAGGATGGGAAAATGGGAAATCATCAAATGACCCCTCCCGCTCTGGGTGGAGCGGAAGGGAGTGTCAGACTCTTACTGACTAAAACCCATCCGTGTTCCTTCCTTAGCCCTTTATGTTCCGGGCCAGCGGTAACCCTTTCGGACAATCCCGCTGACCCGGCAGGCTTCGGCCCTAACGGGCCCCTTCGCTGATGCTGACATTTCTTTGAGGCGCGTGGAACACGTACGCGCCGTTCGGCACGGGCCTGGCTGATCGGACGGTGAGCTGCCTGTCGATCACATGTACTATCCTATACGTAAGTAGGTATACATATTTATATATTATACGTTCCTGTCATAGAGCCTTAGTTCCCGTTAAAATATGTAGATGGCGTTTTGAATCTGTATGCTTTGAAATGGCACAAGAGGGCTCTCTTCCGTATTATTATTATACTCTTTGGCCTACTCGGCTTCCGTACTATTCGCACATTGATATTGGTCTTTACTCGTTCATGTCGTTCAAGTTAATACGACGAAATAAAAAAATAACGTAAGTCTCAGGCGTAATACCACGTTCGACCTTCGCAATTTATCTCCCTAAAGTAGGCATGCCTACTCAAATAACCAACCGAGTATGTTAAAATAATTTGGCCGTGGGAAGAAAGAAAGGGATGGTTAATGACGTCGCTGAAATTTCGCGTCATGGGTGTCGGTTTCATGGTTTTGGAGGTGCTAAAGACGATAGTGAGGTAAAAATGATAATCCAAGAGGGCCTGCGAAAATTTTAAAATTTTGTCATATTCAAAGTTTTACAGCCGCCATCTTGGATTTTCATTTTGAAGTTCGTTTACACTTATGCGGGTGAAACCGCGGGGCACAGCTAGTGCTTCATATCATTTTCGTATTTACGAAGAATACGAAAAATTATTTATGCCTGTAAAGACAGAGTTACTTTCGCATTTATAATACATAACTAGTATTTGGGCGTTGCGCGAGCTGCAAGCAGCTCGCGGGGTCGTGTTTTTGAGGAGTATTTCTTACCCTTGTAAAAAGTATTTGGGCGTTGCGCGAGCTGCAAGCAGCTCGCGGGGTCGTGTTTTTGAGGAGTATTTCTTACGATGGGGGAAGGGGTGAAGGGGGGGAGAGGGGGAGTTTTGAAAAATGATTTTGACCAACTCTGGGCCCCTTGATATGAATCTGAAAAAAAAAAATTTCCAAGTCTCTTAACTTCCGAGATCTACCTAGAAGGGGGGGGAGAAGGGGGCAAGGGGGGCAACTTTGAAAAATGGATTTTACTTTTCCGAGCCTCCTCTATACGAATCCGTAAATCAACAAAACACGGGGCTCTTAGTTTCCGAGATACGATAGGGAGGGGGGAGAGTGGGGTGGAAAAGGGGAGGTTTGGGATTTTTCCCATACTCGTGAGAGTTACTTCTATACGAATCTGTAAAAATATACCCACCTCCCCCTTCACCATCTGGGAGAACAATTATGTCAGTGAGTGGTAATCGAGCTTTAGCGCGAGCTGCAAGCAGCTCGCGGGGTCGCGTTTTTGAGGAGTATTTCTTACGATGGGGAGAGGGGTGAAGGGGGGGAGAGGGGGGAGTTTTGAAAAATGATTTTGACCAACTCTGGGCCCCTTGATATGAATCTGAAAATAAAAAATTTCCAAGTCTCTTAACTTCCGAGATCTACCTAGAGGGGGGGAGAAGGGGGGCAAGGGGGGCAACTTTGAAAAATGGATTTTACTTTTCCGAGCCTCCTCTATACGAATCCGTAAAACAACAAAACACGGGGCTCTTAGTTTCCGAGATACGATAGGGAGGGGGGAGAGTGGGGTGGAAAAGGGGAGGTTTGGGATTTTTCCCATACTCGTGAGAGTTACTTCTATACGAATCTGTAAAAATATACCCACCTCCCCCTTCACCATCTGGGAGAACAATTATGTCAGTGAGTGGTAATCGAGCTTTATATAATATAATATTAGTAAAGATGGATTAGACTTCGGAATTAAAATTGAAACGAAATAAATAAAATTATACTTAGGTATATAAATAAAAGAATATAAATAAAAGAGGGAATATAAATAAAACAAAAATAAAAGAGTGATCGACAGCGTGACGGTTTACAGGAAAATGTAAGAAAAATGTTTGCGCCGAACTCAAGTAACATGGGACAAGAGCAAGACTGAGCATGATGATGATGAAAAAAAAAAAACAAATGAATGAATAATATATTTTATTATAAGTATCTACTATCTAGTACTTAAGTAGTTTATATTATTTATTAAATTTCTAGAAGTACACACCTATTTACAGTAAGACCAACAGTTTATCAATCCTTTTACGAACTCGTAAAATTTTCTGGATTCAGAGAGAAATGAAAATACGACAGGATGCTTACAATTGTCGAAAATGCCACGAATCGTCAAACCGAAAGCATCTTTTGCTGGTTCTGGCGATTGTGCTCCATCGATCTCGTGGAAACAAATAATTTTGTGTTCCTTTGTGTTATAAAACCAATTTTCCTTCAATGATAACGTCAACAGAGCAGCGGTGCTATTCTGTAAAAATCTCGCCGTGAAAACTTAGGTGAAGTGAGCGTGGAGTGAGCTGTCAATAGTGTCAATTCCTAGCAAAAACAAACTCACTTCACCTAAGTTTTCACGGTAAGATTTTTACAGAATCGACCGGCTGCACCCTGATTGCGTAACACATTATCAATCTTAATCATTTTGAATGATATTGCTAATCCATTGCTTCATTTGTTCGAAAAATGTGTCTGCTCAAAAACGTATGTATATATAACGCAATGAATGTTGTTAAACTGTCAAAATGAAACTCATTGCTACTGCCGGTCGATTCTGTAAAAATCTCACCGTGAAAACTTAGGTGATGTGAGTTTGTTTTTGCTAGGAATTGACACTATTGACAGCTCACTTCACATACGTTTTCACGGTGAGATTGTTACAGAATCGCACTGCTGATATTGTGTTACGCAATTAGCCCCCTTTTTATTCCATATTTCATATTATTTGTCATGGCCCCAAGTTTTGGGTTTCGTCATTAGACTATAATTTATTTCGGTCGTAATTGGAATTCCTTGTTTATTTAAAGTATTTGGACATAAAACTCATAGAAGACATTGCATTTTGCAGCCGGTAAGCTATCGGGCTGGTGTAATTTTACATCTTTTGACGTGACAACGTCTAATAAATCGGTGAAGCTGGCTGCACTCACGAAAAAACATGACTCATATAGCGTTACCTCGCGGCCTTGCTCTGTAGCGTTCCATGGCGGCTTGAAGTGCAAGCGAATATTAACAAATGCAATGCAACTATTCCATCAGTATTTTCTTATGACGTTGTCACGTTCAACTATCGTCAGTAAACCGACTTTACAGACAACCGATTTTTTACTTTTTCAACATTCACAAGCTTAAAGTTGTTTTCCACAGTTTTAAATTCCAGGAATGTTTCTTAGTAGTTCTTTCAAATAACTTCAGACTTAAAAAGAAACGAGACTTAGATATTACTTCGCAATAATAAAAAAGTTTTTATAAGTAGATACTTTTATGGACTGTTTTCAGTCGAAGTTGGTACCTATACCTACGCAAAGATAATAAGGTATCCCACGATTTTAAAATTGTCTTAAGCGAGCTATAGGTACTGCCGCAGTAAGCGAAAAGGACGAATATCGGCCAAAAATTTAAAGAAAAATAAACCTTAGTAAACAAAAAAGGCGCATCCATTAGGGCTCATTATTCTCTATTCCCTTTGCACTGCTCTTTTAATGCTGCACTTTTAATTATTTTAGGTATAGGTACCCACACTAAGAAGCCCGAAAGTCTGACAACCAGTCTTACCATGGGGTATCGTATTACTTAGTACAGTACGATTCACGAAAGATGACCACGGCGCAGAAGGCATAAAAACGGTTACAAGATGCATTTTAAATTACTTACGTTTGATTTTTTGCATAACCAGCATTTACAACATTACACAAATTATTTAACTATCATTTAAATATTATTTTTCTTTTCTTCATGAGTTTACGTGCGCAGACGGCCGCCATTTGTGGTCATCTTTCGTGAATCGTACTGTAACTTGTTTGTGGAGGTCAGATAGGCAGCCGCTCCATATAAAATACCTACTGGTATTCAGCTGTATCCGATTAGACTGGAAGCCGACCCCAAAATATGTCGTTGGGATAATGCTAGGCAGATGTCATAGGTAGGGAGGTGGGTACCTAACTACCTACTACGATCTTTGGATGTTCACGAAATAATCGTGATAATCCTTTGAGTATTATTAGCGTAGTCATGTTAGTAGGTAAAGGAAGATTTATGAAGGCATAATGCATGCCAATGATTTTACATAGCTACGCCGCTGTTGAATAGCATATGTTACTAGACAAAATGTTATATAGACAAGATAATAAATACGTCAATAAACTAAACTTCTTATCATCTAAAGACGTTCTCAGTCTGCATACAAAAATTCAATCAAATACAACCTATATCCAAAAAAGTGGTTATTAAATAACAAACAAGCTAAAATAGTACTTAGTGAATGGGCTCACTGATTCAATGAGTAAAAGATTTGCAAATCCCATAGGTAATAGTCAGTCCATCAATACCTACTACATATTTTAGCTTGTTTGGACAAATCACTTTTCAACTTCGATGTTAGGATTTATTTGATAGGTACTTATTTTCAAATTACTCCAATGCATAGTATTATGCCATTGTTTTCAATCCATACTGATATTATAAATGTGAAAGTGTGTGTGTCTGTCTGTCAGTTGAACCGACTTAGATGAAATTTGGTACCTATAATAGAGATAGTTTGAGTCCCGGGAAAGGACATAGGATAGTTTTTATCCCGATATTCCCACGGGATCGAAACTTACGCGGGTGAAACCGTGGGGCGCTGCTAGTGGTAAATAAAATCATTTACACAACTTTTACGAGTATAAGTAAGTAGGCCTATATATGCTTTTACTACGAGACGTAGAACTATTAATAGTACTTCCTACTTACCTTATATATTTATCAAAAACCATAAGAATTAATAATACCTACCTATTATTTTATTTTGTCTAGTAAAACTTATACAGTTAAAATATACTTACCTGATTCCGTACCTATAAATACAGAATCTACAATATGTACGTATTACGTTATAATGCTTAAAAACTACACAGATTAGGTTTATTAGGTATCTACCGATCTGTCTGACGAATGTTGAAAAACTGGTAATCATACAAATATCATATTATTTTAGGTATTATTCCTACTTAGATACATGATATTTCTCTATATATCGTAATATCTAACGCTAACAAATAACAATAAGGTTCAATTTAGACGTATTTCATAAAGTTCTAAATTTTTGCCATTTTACTTAATTTTGTTCTATTTACATGATATATTTATAATAGGTAAGCTAGTAGGTAACATAAGTATAAAATTTTCCAAATGTAGGTATTCAATACTTCCAAATTTATAGGTGGGAAATTCCACCCTTGAATTGAGAAGGAAGGTATTGTCTACTGCTGTCTAATTAACTAGGCTAGGACGTGGAGTGATAACCTAGAAACAGTACAGTGAACTTTAACTACAAAAAAAAAACAATGTTTACGTTCCGCGCCAGATAACATAGCTATTAAAAAAACCGGAAACGATCACGACAAAAGTAAATACCTAGAATTTTTCATCAAAATCATATTATGAACGCATTTTTTTTACAATATTCAGGTAAGAGCCTTTTAGCCAACATTTCTTATGGTGTAGCGTTCATTAAAAAAAAAACGAATAATGGCACAGACTAGCCTGAAAATACATTTTTGTTTTCATTCACTATGTTTTCCTACGTGCGAGCGATTTCACTGGTGTTGACATTGTTGCGAGGTATATTGGTGGGCCTGTTTATGTAGACGGTGGGGTTGTCGTGCGGGGGTCTCTGGAGGCGGCCGGGGCGCGGTGGGGGTGGGGGCTGCCTCCCCTGCTCTATTCTGATCGGCTGCGGCTGGGCTCCGGTGTCCTGCCGAGGCGCCATCGCTGGAAATCGATTGATGAACTAGTTAGTAAAGGAAAAAAACCCAACATTGTTAACAAAGATTAATGGACTTTGGAGTTTTTTAACATAGTCCTCATTAGAGAAAATGGCAAAACAGGAGTAACTAGCTGTGTTTTCGCTATAATATTTGTACAATAACGTAAGTGAAACTGTTTATTGACGTTATCGATTTGCATTTATGATACATGATAATTTTATCCGATAAGACGGGTCGTCCTTGTGCGACGAACGTTCTTTCTTAGAGAGCATGCGATGCGACGAAAAATATTGTTATTTATTTGATTTAAATTGTGTTGCGAAACAATATCTGGTTTTTACATAACGATGTCGATGCCCAATATGCGCTGTTATTGAGATACAGGCTGTGGGTCTGTCGTTTGCTCATTACATTTATCTCAGTAGCAACACCGAGTTTGGATTTCTACCCGGTTGATGACAATACGCTCGACCCCCATTACAATAACTAACTTAGAATAAATGTGGTAGTACTATATGCACACCTCTGCACATCACATCGGGAAATATAGTTTTGATCAATGGTTTATATCCTCAAAGTTATTGGAATTAGAAATGTATAGTGAGTAAAGAATCCCATTATCGGTTGAAAATATAGATAGTCCACCTGTCCATGTAATGTGATGTAGGATACGGTTCACGTATTGGATAGTCCACCTGTCCACGTAACGTGATGCAGGATACGGTTCACGTATTGGATAGTCCACCTGTCCACGTAACGTGATGCAGGATACGGTTCACGTATTGGATATCTGCTCTATGTAGACTTATCTAAAGACACTGAAATTATTCTAGGTAGTCATTTCTTTCAGATTACGAAAAAGTAATCGCTGTGATAGTACTTAAATATTCTAAAATAAGCATCGTATCACGTTGTTGTCTTATTATTTTATCAATCATTCATGTCGATAATTACGCTAGTTATTTTGTTAATATTATATGGATAAGAAGCTAAATAACTGCTCTAACTGCAGAGCCCTGGACTCCTGGCTGTTATAAATGGGCTCAAATCCTACATTTAGGTACAAGGTATACATATATGTTTAAAGTACGTATTAGGTATTCAAAAATACTCCAAGGTATCTTTACAGTATTTTTTGATACATAGACTACAAACTATCCTTTCTTTGTCACTACTGCAGTCGAGTAAAAATAAAAACGTCATGTGTGATGAGTGTGATGACTTACCTGTTGCGATAACTAATGAATTAAACTAATTACGACGATCTTTTCGACCAACTTGTGGCTTGATAAACGTAATAAAGTGCAAAGAGAAAAAGAAACACCACACGTTATCAAATATCACCGAAAAAACAATTTAAAATGTAAATTTCTAAAACAATAAGGTGTTTCGTGGGATCTCCCGCTGTGTGGGATGTTATTGTGAAAACATGTTACTTCGCTTAAGCATTATCTTTGTGATGATAAGTTATCTGAAGTGATATTATCATACGAGGCAGCAAATAATCCAGGCATTTTATGACTTTCAATAATAGCTGAGAGGTGAGATGGACTTACTGAACAGCTATCATAACGTTCTGTCTTAATTTTTAAGTCACGGAGTAGGTAAAAGGTCGGGTGAGTGGTTGGGTTTCGGAAAAATAAGATCTACAAACGGAAAAAGATGGTCAATAGAAATATAGAATAGAATAGAATACTCTTTATTATGTACACCATATTAAATTACAGACATAAATATAGAAACTGTACATAGGGTGACACAATGGGCGGTCTTATCGCTGATGGATTTAAAAAGGGGAAGGACAGACAAATACTGTAGGTAGTCCGTGGTGTACCATTTACATATACTTACATACTTACCATTGTCCACCAGTCAGGAATGGATTTCATGCAGGTTATACAATTGGCAGGCGAAACTACTGGTGTGTTGTGATCTAATGAGAATCAATATCTAATCATAACAAGGGAAAAAAAGACGATGCGTCTGGTCGTTGTTAAGTCCATGGTCGGGAGCGAAGCAGGCGGCTGAAAGAGCGTGAGGCTACAACAACTCTCCCTATAGTCATCAAAATAGGCCAGACAAGGCACCAGAGTTGAACTGCCTCGGCCTAAATGATGGCTACAAAGAGTGACGGTCAACTACCGGGGTAACGACAGGAATTACGCGAGTAATCCAGTGCCCCGGCCACAGGTAATCAGTAAGAATCTTACAGAACTTTGCGTGCGCCCCAGGACAGAGATAAATAAGGATTTCCATAAGCTAGCTAGATAAGCTAATATCACAAGTAACTGTGAGAGATTAACGTTTCGTTTGCAGTATATTAGTGCACGAATTTTGGTCATACCCGTAGTCGTAACTTACAAAATATGGCTATCTACACTGAAAATACCACCAAACCAAAATAAAAAAACCAAAATATCTATCTACCTGCAAATTGCAAAAAACGTAAGAAAATTTGAATTTCGCGGTCTACCACTATCCATTCACCTTAAAATTAAATATCTAATATCTATTTTCAATGTTGTTGGTATCCACACCCTGCTGCCATTCCGTCGAGGTAGCCCCATTTTACGAGGTTATGCATAGTTTCAGCATATTTATAAAGCAAAAAGACTATGCTCTGTACTAGATACCTACCACAAATTATTGACAGAGTAAATATTGTGAAACCTTTTTTATAGTCTATGATATACGCAAGTGCCTTATCAGTGTCAGTTTGACAGTCAGTGTTCCCACCATACGGTATTTTCCCCTAACACTTGGGGCTTTCACATGTTTAGGGGACTGAAAATAATCAGCGTTTTTAGAAAAAAAAAACCGGTGGCACTCCAGGAGTGCCAACAGAAGTGAACACTTGAAAAAGCATAGTAATTTTATAAATATGTTTGAAGGTCATTCTTCCCAAAAAAAATGTACCGCGCGTAGATGTCTTTATAATGGCCAAAACGCAAAACAGAGGTGTCGGTTACGGTAACAGTGTCGCGAGTTCAATAGTTTTTTCCCATCTCAAAAAATGCCCAACGTGCCTAAAAAAGTTTTTATTTCAAAAATAAATAGCATTCGCATGTTTTGTATGTATTATAAGGACTTGTAAACCTTGAATGGTGAGAAAATTACTGACACTGAAGAGTTTGAATCTTTAACAATAAATAAATGTTTCTTAGATCTTTTAGAAGCATACTTATTGATGGGTGCTAATTTAGGCAGCTTCTTTAAAATGTCATTCTCGTCTTCAAATATATTTACTTGTCTAATGAATTAATAGGTCAGTGATAAACTTTTAGCGTCTCATAAATGCTTTTCAAGCGACCATATATTGTAAAACAAGCTACTGTTAATACGACGCAGCATGGTGATAATTCTAAAGCATCTAAATTTGTGATATGTCTACGCATTGCTATCTTCTAATAAGTGAATCAAAGCTTCCTTTTATAATGTAGGAAAGCACAAGGGGAGGTTTTCGGAAATTCATCCTTTAAGGGGGTAAAAAGGGGCGGTTATGTTTGAATAAAAACCTTTTTTAATAGGATAAAAACATTGGCATATCTAGGGCTTTTTTCCAGGAAGGGCCCGGTCCCTAAACTTATTTTTTTCATGGAGAAATCCTTATGGGTGCCCTCCGTCTGGGAAGATCGGAGGGTTATGTCAAACTTCTACCGACTAAAACCCCACTGTTCCTTCTACTACCATAAGTTGGGGGCCCGGGAGATACTTGTGCATTTGCTGCACCTCCGACTAGTATGACCCCGTCATGCCTAGCGGGCCCCATCCCCAAGTGCGGGCGATCCCACGACCTCACGTCCTTCCATTAAGGCGCGCATATTGCGTGCCAACTCTTTGAGCCCAGCTACTTGAGTGATGAAACTGGCCTAATTTCGCCGCCCGCAGGCCCCTTTTTATGGAGGCCGGCGATCGTTAAGCGCCCTTCGACGCCCGGCTGCTCTTCTGGTGCGGGTGGAATGAGAGGTATGCTTTCTCTCCCTCTCCACCGCCTCCGTTGCATGCATCACCTCCTCGCAAAAAGAGACCACAGCACCACCCGTTTTTGCTTCCGACCATGGACTGAACCACGGCTGAAAGTGACAGTTCACCCGAACCAAGTGTCGCGACGAGGGCACAGCGCTGTTGGGACTAAGCTGAGCACACCTCTAGCGTATTTTGCGCCGTGTCCTAGTGGCAGTTCACACAGTGATGATAAGCGGGCGTCCACTCTCGACCTATGCGACGCAGGTATTTACCGAAACTTCCGTGTCCAGTAAGCACCTGTGTCAGCCGGAAACCGAGGGCGCAATGCTGCCATTCCTCCATAACAGGCCTTACCACCACTATTGTGGCGAGCCCTTCACCTGGGTTGCGCAAGTCGCTCTTTCCATTCAGCCACTAGGATCTGACGGAGCTTGGTCCTTCGTGCCTCGAATTTCCAGGGAACCAGAGGCAGACCACGCGCAAGCTCCACCTTCCGCCAGCGATATGGGGACGCAAGGATTTTCGCGTCCAGATCCCAGGGCGTTGGTTCGGCCAGGAGAGTTACTGCCTCGTAGGAGATCGTATGGTATCCTCTTATCACCCTAACTGCCATCGGTCTTTTCGGTCTTCGCAATATACGTATACGTTGCAAGCCATCCGGGTGTCCGCCCACACGGGCGCCCTATACAGGGCCATGGACTGCACAATCCCCACGTACAGTCTCCGGCAAGAGGTGTTGGGCCTCCCCAAATTGGGTAGCATTCGCGCAAGAGCAGCTGCAACGCTCATCAACCTGGGGACCAGCCGCTGAATGTGCGGCCCGAAGTCCCACTGGCTGTCGAGGACAAGTCCTAGGTACTTCATCGTCAACTCGACACCGATGCGGACGCTTCCTACCACTATTGTGTGAAGTTATATTATGTAAGTATCCAGCTTAGTATTTCGAATAGGTCCCCCATTTCTCAAACTTCCTGGGGTAGGCACCAGACCATGCTGCCCCCCTCCCCCTCCCCTATATACGCCTATGGTAATAACTAATAAGCTTGAAACTTGTTAGGAATACTTGCCTAAGTAAATAATAAATGTTGTCTTAATTCGTTTTTCAAAACTATCCCTCAACCTTTTGAAGGGGTAATTACGTTTATAAGTGACGATTTTATTTAGGCATCAAGGCCCATATAAACACATACAATAAAATAAACTTAAAAATACTATAAATACATACAATACAATATTAATATAACTTAAAAATACTATAAATACATACAACATTATATGTATTTATACTCCATTTGAAATAAGATTAGACATTTAAATAAACCCTTTTTACAGTCCGTTCAACCGATTTCGACTTCTATACCGTAGGCATAAGGATGGTATTAAAAGCAAAAAAGTTGTTACAATACCAACTGTTTACTGCAGCTGCCATATGTCATGCCACCAACGCAATAGAAGTCAAAATCGGTTGAACGGACTGTAAAAAAGATTTATTTCAATGTCTAATCTTATTGCGAATAGGGTATAGGTACACTAAAAACTAACGCACACGAAGTTTGCTGACTGGTGTCTGGGTATTTCGCGTATTTGGTGCATATTCCATGATATTTTTAAATTTCAAATTATTGTCAAATAACATTGTTTTTTTTTCTAATATCATTAATATGTAGACAATCTTTCAACATTTTGTAGATTTGACCTTCTTTCTATAGATAATAAAGAAATCAGTATTATGCATTTAAATTTCGGGGTGCGACGGTAATGAGAGTGTTAGAGAGGGTAATGATATTGAGTCGCTCATTGAAAGGATAGGTATAACAATCTAAAATATACAATCACAGGCTTGTTTTAATAAGAAAAAATAAACAAATTCACGGGCAGGAATAGAACCCGCGCCAATATACTTGACAGATATAACTAATTTAAAATATTTGCGAAATAAAAAATATTAATGAATTTTCTTGTTGAAGATTCTAATTGCCATCGTTTTGACCTCATTACTATCGCTCAAAAAAAACGACGGTAAACGAAGGCAGTGAGGATGAAGGTAATGAGGTTTGAGAACTTTATAATTTTTTTCTTAAATAATATCAACATAATGAATTACATGTATGTTACATACGTAACTATTTAAATTAATAATTGGTAATAAAATTTACAAAATCATAAATATTTACTCAACAACACATTATACGGGCGATAAGAAAGAGAACGTTTCCAAAATATTCACCTGTCGTGAAACTTTACACGTAAATATTTTTTTATTAAGAACAAGTGTGTACCCCCTATGACTTTTGCTGGCTGCCTGAGACGTGCGCGGGGGAGTAGGTGACGGTAGCGCCGCACATAAGGTTATACGCACACTATAACATAAATTCACATTCAGACCGATGGTAATCAGAAAAAATATATGACAAATATGTATTTAAAAATATTTTTTTATTATATTATTGAGTTATTGCTATTTATTTTAGGTGAAAACGTTGTATTTTTTAATGTAGTTTTATAATGATAGTTACTTTGTTTATTTTCAGTATGGATATTTTGGTAAAAAGCAAATTTATTTAGGAAATTGGTAAATGGACACCGAAGGAAATGACAATTAGTGAAGGTTTTCATTTATAATTCAATAATTTTATTATTTTGATCAGTAAACGTTCCATGCATGTAAGCACAACTTTATTTTGTTTGGTTTCCTATACAAGGAATAGAGATATGTATTTAATTAAATTTTTTTTTTGATCTGGACATGTAATATGCACGAAATTTGAGAAACACCCGTCTGTGGTGATCTGGTAATAAAGATCGTAATCATTAATTTCGGCATCCAACCTTTTAAAAGGAGGTGGAGCAGGTGTTGAATTTGGTAAGGAAAAATACGAAATCCACGCGGACGATGTCGCGAGCGAAGTGCTAGTTTGTATTTTGGATCTGAATTTTTGCGAAAAACTAGGGGAAATCCTAAGTCTGAGGGTGGCATCACTGTACAGTATTGCAATCAAATTGACGTTGACGTTTGTTCAATGTGGTGATTGGTGAACCGTGAAATGTGGTAATGGTAAACTGTGTGCTACACATTAGCTTCTCGATATTTCTTAGTTTTTCTAGAAGTTGTAATCTTAGAGGTCGTGATTCATCGCATTCAATAAAAGCTTGTTGGTCTGTGTGTACATTGTTAGTAGTGTAACATCAATCTATCGAGTGACTTGTTGTCAATTAAACTTAAGTTCAACTTGTGTCCTAAGATAACTTTTGGTTATTCAAAATGAGTTCAAATAACACCCCTAACATGAATAACAGGGTTGCTATTCCTGCTAATAGTCAGGATAATGCCCAACCCGTACAAGGTGTTACTGGAGCGTTGACTTTTCCTGCTGCCAATAATCAACAAAATACACAAAATGAAACTTTGTCGCATGGTGGATCTTTGCTAACATTACCGGCTGGTAGTCAGGGCTCTGGGAACCGAAGACAACCTAGAAATCTACAGGTAAGTGACTAAATAACAAGCCATAGTTTACCATGTTTTTAGAAGGCTGTTCTAAGACTTACATAATGTCATGATCCATGTGTGTGCTTTCAGAGTCTGTTAAAGTTTGCTATGGAAGCAACGCAAGCGGAAGATGCTCCAGGGACCGCAGATAGAGCACCTATGGATGAGCAGGTTCGTAAACAAGAACGCTAATTATAACTTTGTAAGTTCTTATTGTTTTTAAAACATAGTTCAGTAATTTTTTTTAATGCAAATTGTTTTTCATTAAAAACTAAAAATATTAAAATAAATATTAAACTATAAGCTACATAAAATGTAGCATAAATATATAAATATATTTACATAATTATGTAATCTCAGCAATTTTTTAAAATATTACATCATAATATTACAGAGGCGTAGATTCCTTGAAGAAGCCCTGAGGGGTTTAACTGTGAATGTGACCGAAGTGCTGGATAATGCTATCAAAGTACTGACGAACAGGGAAGTGCTGGACAGTATAAAAGAAGGTGACGTGTTGCCAGAAGAAGTGAGGAATTCATTCACCATTCTACTGGATCATGTTGATGACCTAGATGTGGCCAATGGTAAGAAGTACTCTTTACTGTTCTAATTTACATAGCATTATAGTCCTAATTGGATGGTGTTATGTAACAAGTAACTGTTATTTATGTATTCACTTTAATTAACATGGTTATACACCAATTACAGTATTAAAGAGACACACATAAAACAGAAAATATAAAATTATAATGTTCAGGTTAAAACATGCTTAATAAAAAGATATATTTAACAACACTCATGAATACCTCTCAATCAATTTAAAAATAAGCTTCTTAGTTGTGATACGGTGATGTTACTGTCAGTTCTTCTACACTATCTAATTGGGAAACTGTAATGATAACTGTTTGCCTAGTAACTAAACTGATTTTTAACAACTGAACTTTTTAGCAACTGAATCTCACCCTGAATCAATTTTGGTTGCTTGATTCATTACTACATAATGCTGTCCAATTTGCCTGGTGTAAAACACAAATTAGCATTCAGTTCAGATTTAAACCTTTTCAATAGAATACTGCAGTTTTTATACAGATTAAATATTTGCCTGATTTCAAATTAGTAAGAAATAGGTAGTAGTGCCTATGTATTCATTCTCTGTTATTAGTGTCTGTTAGTTATGTTGAAATAATAGCTTTTTACTAAATTCATATGAAAGTATATACATATGTATGTATACAGAACTTATAACAATAAAACAATTAAAAAAAATTTTGTCTGTCTGTTTGTTCTGACCAATTTTGATGAAATTTGGTATATACTTTAAACTATATCTTAAACTTTGTGGAAGGACATAGGTTACTTTTTATCACCATATGTGGGCAGAAGCTAGTGACAATTAAAATCTACAAATACCACATTGTGTCATTCATTATCATTGTTTCAACCAAAAGTTTAGCAACATAGACACATTGTCATTAGAGACCAATCAAATTATTGCTTATTCATATTATCAACCGCATGGCTGAATTAATTACGCTATTATATCTAACCAAACTTTCTTTTGAATTCTTAATTTAAACTTAAAATTTCAGACTTCTACAAAATGGGAGGGTTTGCAATGTTCCCAATGTGCTACGCCAGTCAGAACGAGGACTTGCGAGCTCGCGCCAGCTCGCTGCTGGGCACGGCGTGTCAGAACAACCCGTTCTGTCAGGAGAAGGCTCTGAACAGTGGGCTGCTGCCAGTGCTGCTCAATTTGGTGCAGACAGAACGAGGGACCGCACTTGCCAAGTGTCTGTATGCTTTGTCATGTAAGTAACAGCCAACCTTCATGTGAAGATTGCAAGAGTATTTATAATTTTTTGAAACTGTATGAAACAAAGAAATGGATATGTGTTCAAAATAGTCTGAGGAAGAGAAAGTATTATTAAAATAAATGTGAGGGCTAGTATGGTGCAATTGGTAGCATATTGACTGCATGCTGTTTTGTGCTATAATGTGTTTGACCATATGAGGCTGGCAATATCGGACAGAAGAAGAAGCAAAAAAAGGACTATTAAAAATAGTAAGTTTAAAGCAAGAGTGAATAGGCATCTTCTGATCTTGCTGGTTCCATCATAGACCTCATCCATCGTATTCCACCAAGATCGAGGTCAAGGGCTGGTTCATTTCGCAATAAATAAATAAGTAACAGCAATCTTAGTAGACTAGCTTATTTAAGTATGTTTAAATTAATTAATGGCCGAATTTTTGAATTTGACGGTTTGACAGATTTTAATAAATAATTATGTCAAATTGTATTTGTTCTTGAGACAAAAGTTATCTGACTATTGAAAGATCACCCCTAATTCATTTGTTCAAATAATATATTTTTACAATTTTTTGATAAACTATAAATCATGCATTGAAATGACTAACATAATTAAATAATAAACATTGATACTAGATCAATGCATCAGATGTGCTTATAGAGTAAGATTGTGATCTTCCCGTTTAGCATTATATACCATATTTTCTTCCTCTTTTATTTATATTATATTAGTAAATAATATAATTTCTATCCCTGCAGGTATGTCTCGCGGGTATGACCCAGCTTCCCTGGAGCTGATCAAGCAGGGAGGCTGCCCAGTCCTCGTAGAGCTACTGACGTCGTCTGAACCATCTGCCAAGACAAAGGCGGCTTTTCTCATCAGACATTTCTGCCAGAATTTCATTGATTCAAGAAGTAAGAACACTATATTTATTATCATACTCACTTCTGACGACTTCGTCCGCATGAAATTTCTTGTTCCTCCGACCCACTGCTTCGTATCGCATCTCTTGCATATTTTCAGATTTGGTTTTATTATCGACCTCAGATTTGTCGCCAAATATTGATAAGTTGTTATTGGCATAAAAACTTTTTCAAAGGTATCAGAAGTTTTTTTAGACTTTTCAAACTATGAGTAAATTAAAGTTTTAATAGCTAGGTATCTACCATAACTGTTGGCAAGTTTTTTTAATAGTTTTGCTTCTGCCCGCGATTTCGTCCGCGTGAAATTTCTTGTTCCCCCGATGTTCCCACGGCGTCGCATTGCATCGCCTGTTATAACTGCGTTCTTTCTGACTTTTTATTTTTGCCCGGTTCCTTAGGGTCCTAACGTGATGTTATGTAGTCTAATAGCCTACCACAAGAATTGGGCTATCAAATGAAAAAGAATTTTTAAAATCCGACATGAATTTTAGTTCCAGAGATTAGCGCGTTCAAACAAACAAACAAAAAAACAATCAAACTCTTCAGCTTTGTTACTAGTATAAATGGTCCACAGGCTGACACGGAATCAAAGTTGGTTGGTCTGCGTTGTAATACAGTATACTCTAATAACACTCCGTTATATTTTCAGAACAATTCGTGAGACTGAACATCGTGAAGGTAATAGCAGGAGATCTTCAAGCTGGAAGGAACGACAGTACAGAACATTTGCTGAGCATATTGCAAGTGTTAGTGAGTACCAAGGACCCCGCCATCTTGCGACTGTGTCGGGACCCGAGGTATAACCTTAAGAATGTTCTACAAGACCACCTGAAGAGACCAGAACTTAGGGATGATAGGTTTTTAGAAGAGAAGGAGTATTGTCAAAATCTGTTAACGACAATTTTTGCAAGCAGTAATATGAGTAATCCGCCGTTCAGGGAGGTTAATGTGGAACAAGCTGATAGGTAGTGGTAGTGTTGATTATCGTTCGTATGATCTCTTTTCTGTACTAAATTATACAAGGTCAAATTAAATTATACAAGGTCAAATTAAATTATACAAGGTCAAATTAAATTAGCTAGCGAAACTCCGCAGACTTGATCGGTATCGATACCTGAATACGATGAAACATAAAAATAACGTGTGAGGTCGGGGGATCCCCGTTAGGAACGAAGTACAGGCGCCGGCACATCAAGCTACCCAAAACTGTCAAATTTTCCCAATCAACTTTGAACCTTATGCTTTAGCGATAAAGTGGAAAACCTATTAAATACATTTGACAGATTGTAGTAGCTTGATGTGCTGGCGTCCGTAACTTATGCGATACTCGCATGCACACACACTCGTATACATATATAGAAAGAGACGGAGAGGGAGACAAAGTCGTATGGAGGGGGCATAACGCTTTTTCCTTCTACCAGTTAACTCAAGCAGCGTTAAGGTACTTTGTTCCAAAAAGATTTGATGTTCTGTGTAAAAACGGATTTTCTCAACTCGTACTTCAAGTTATCACACTTCCAGCGGCCGATAGCCCATCATTCTCCAGCCCTTATCCCAATTTATTTGGGGTCGGTGCAACATATTGTCTTTTTCTTCCATACTTCTCTATTAGTCGCACGAGTCGTCATCTCGGTACTTGCCCCCCTTTCTAACCATATCATCATTCCCACATTCCATCCATCGATTCTTTTTCTTTTCATCATGTTTAGATATCGATACATTCGTACTATTATGATGTAAACATGATAAGTTTCTCCGAAGTTTCGCTAAATAATTCAATTTGACCTTGTAATTATTAATTGGCGTATCACTGTTCTATTGTAAAATCACAAACTGTGTTTAAGATACATAATATAAAATGTCCGAGAATGGTTAGTTTAACCTGCAATACCATTGTGCAACAATATAAAGATTTATATTTATTCTGAAACATTGTAAATACTTGTCTTTGAGAAATATTATTTAGTATAGAAAAGAGACGTTCCTTTATTTGTACATACAATTTTTCAGGTGTAAATGATCGTAGTTATTAAACACTAATGCTTGTGTTCAACTGTCGAATATTGCTTATAAGCGGTGCCACCATCATTTTTTCATTGTGATAGCTGTATAAATCCATCTTACAGAGAGGAGGCCTGTGGCTCAGCTATGGGAACATTATAGGCTGATTGTATTGTGTAGATGTACAAATGGTATAATCTGTGGTCTGTACTCTATGTTAATAAGGGTCTACGTACACCACGACAGTTTTATAAAAAAAAAACGCGCTGCAAACGTTATGCAACTACCTAGTGCTGTTTCAAGACCAGCAGCGCACGACGGCGTGATTAACCCTTCGTATCCGGAACGTGGATCCACGCAAAGCACATTGGTTTTTTTATTGGGTCAATCGGTCGTAGGTAGTCGTCGTATGCATAGACCTTAACTAAACCAGTCTGTCATTGTCTCTCTCGGTCGTGTATTTGCCTGTTGTCTCTGGTTTCGGTACGACATAGGCTCACTGCTCTTGTTGAAACAAAAATATAAACCGGTACAGGTGATAGCGGCTAGAGGGCGCTTGATATACTAAAGTATAGTCCTTCGTGAGTGGAGGGTAATTTTTTTGCGAGCACTTATTGATAAGCAAAATGGTGATAACGAGTTATTAATATGGACTTAATATTACTATAACTATTAAGATACATCCACCTATAAATGTGTATTTATACATTTTTGTAAACAAGAAACAATTAATATACAATAAGTATATGTATTGATGCAAGTTAATGTTCTAATGATGATTTTGGTGTAACATTGTATTCATGGTTCTGTCGTTTCGTGCTTTAGCTAATATTATGTAATCTGCCTTTAACTGCCTCAAGTACCTGATAGCTAACATTTTTTTCTGCCTGGATTAGGGCCGGTATTAAGAAAAAGAGAAAGGGATAGGGCTACCGGTCATGTATAGCTTCGTCTCTCTCTAGCACTCGAATTGTGATGGTTTTTAAACGTCAAAAATTCAAAATACGGCCCCAGTGCGTGGAAATTTATCACTGCCAATGTTTGTATATTAATTGCATTTATAAAGTCCTTCCAATTAGCTACTTATGTGTAATGACAATGAGTGCGTGGTATGATTTTTGTAGCATTAAGTTCTGATTCACACAGCGTGCAAAAGCGCACTCACAGACACAAATAAGATCTACATAATTATTATGTAGTATCTACATATGAATGAAACTGTAACCTCTACATTGTTTACACACCTAAAACAGTAACAATTTCATAATGTGTTTAATAATAAAGTTTTAGGTTATAAATTAGTTTTACTTTTTTATTTTACAACCGTTTACCACTATTGCCATATCACGGCTAGCGACCCGATTTTGATGTTCGGTAAGGAGGTTAAAGATAGATGGAGGAACGACATAGGGCTGTAATGGGATAGTAAGTACCTATACTATTTATCCCAGAAGTCTATAAAACGGTAGGTACAGATGGTTGGAAAACTATTGAATTTAGCTTGAAGTGAAAAGCGTAAATTCCTCACAAATGACAGTTCAGAGTGATCACGTCCTGTCTCCCCAGAGATATGCTGCCCTAACAAGCGTTGTACAGTTGTTTGTTGTTTTGGATCAGTCCGGGGGGAGACAGAACAAACAACACTTCAGTAAAGACGAAGCCGCCATCTATTTTAAAACCGAGGAACTATTAAATTCATATTTCTCCAATCACCACGTCACCTAACTTGCTACAAGACGCGGCATCTATAGAAACATTATTTCACATAGTCCAGTAACCGTCAATTAGTCTCGTAAGTTTCAGTCTATCAAAAGGTACTCTGTGCTCGTAAGTAAAGTTCGAAGACAGTCGTAGATGAGGACTTTTTGCTAAATCTTGTTTCTTTAGTTCCCGTTAACATATGTAGATGGCGTTTCGAATATGTCTCTGTTCCTGTATTATTATTATCCACTACTACTATACTAGCTTACATACCAAAGTTCAGCTTTCTAGGACTTCAGCAAGTACCCTAAAATTATTGATGAATTATTCCTCGTAGATACACTTTGGATGATCATCAGTGAGGCAGTGAGTGACGAAACGGGATTTTTAGATATCAATCAAATCTAAAGTATAAGAGCTATGCAATTCAAACTATATGTTTAATAAGTCCACTATTGACATCATATCCAGAGAATTTTGTTTATCTGGTATAATCCAAACACAAGTTGTGAGGGTTCAAAAAAACGGCGAAGCGCTTCAAGAAAAGGTAGGTATTAGTGCCGTTGTGCTTCTTGGCGGTCGCGGTGGTGGCATTACCGTGCTCCCAGATACTCTATGGATCAGTCTTTTGAGCGGTTATGGTGCCCCCTTCCAAGTGCAGATGGAGACCACCGCGGTGGTTTTAGAAATCCCACACTACCCAGTCTTATCCCAAAAGCCCGCGACATGAAGGGATACCACGAAAAAAAAAATTAAGGTTTTGAAGTCATAGAAAAACCTTTATTTCCTCCATGTCAACTTAGTAGTCGACAACATGCACTTTTTGAGCTTCATTGCTGCTGTCATCGCCCTCAGAGGAAGCAGAACTGGCGTCCTCGGATGAGGAACTGGCGTCCTCGGGTGAAGAACTGGCATCCTCGGGTGAGGAACTGGCGTCCTCAGGTGCGGAACTGGCGTCCTCGGGTGAGGAATTGGCGTCCTCGGGTGAGGAACCGTCAGCTTCCTCAGAAGTGTCGGGCTTAATAGCATCGCTATCCCAGTCAAAATTGATGCCGGTCACCTCTGTGTACCAGTCGTGGTAGTGGCCGGGACGGACGTAACCTGAGGAACGAGGTTTATAGACAATGAGTTTAATATTCTTTATGGCAGTTTTCAGTGTTTTCTAGGGCATTCATTTGTTTTCTTAATTGTAAGTAGTTATAAATACCTTTTGTTTTTTACAAACAAACTACAGCTCGATTCAAACTTCATGACGGTTCTGAAGTAATATGCTATTCGCTACACAGTATTTCACCCTGCTGACACGTTTTGTTACTGCGCAGTTATTCGCCTCATGTTCAGAGCCGGCATAAAGTTTGAATCGGGCTGTACTTATAATTAAATTTCCTGTAGGTCAGCACATCAAGCTATTACAATCTGTCAAATTTATTTAATAGATTTTCAATTTTACCGCTAAAGCATAAGGTTCAAGGTTGATTGGGAAAATTTAACAGTTTTGGGTAGCTTGATGTGCTGGTGTCTGTACTAAACCAGCTCATTATAGGTATGTGACACTGAATAACTTTCAACTACCTACGGCAATAACTTCGTAAGTAACATACGCGGAAAACTACCAATATTTTCCTTTGAGTAATTATCAGAAGTATTTAGTAATTCAATAAATTTTCGAACTCCTGTGCTTTTTCACCCTAATTAATCTGCTAGAATATAATTGTATTCGGTGCTGAGATCCTTGAAAGTTGCTTGCTGGTTAAAACGGTTCCATTTGGTATTGGAATTATAATTTCCGAGGGTGGCTACTAACTTATTAACTTTGCTGATTGGCTTATCCTTCATCCACGTCTGGAGTTGTAAGTTTCGTGCTGATATAATAGAAGCAGATGTATGTTAACATTGCTCACCAGAAGGCCAGGGGCTGTTGCATCCAGAGCTGGATCCGAAGCTCACAATACCGATCTGGGTGGGTGTACCGTCACTGTCTACGAAGGTCAAGGGACCACCGCTGTCACCCTGAATGATAAAAAATCAAGTCTTAAATAATATACAGATGAAGGAGTAAAGACTCTCTTGGGGTGTGGCAAAAATTGGAACTACGTTACGAAATTGTTAAAATTTCACAAAAGTTTACCAACAACATTACTGTCAATTCCATTCAAGCGCCAAAAGATCCTCGTAGCACTTCACATTTATTTTACCTCTGATAGCAGCAATAGGTTAGGAATAGGATAAGTTCCTGTTAGGACAGGAACTTTATTTTAACGTTATTAAAGATCACAATGATTTTGACAGACTTGTCAGTGGCAGCAAACCAACAGCAACCTTATGTCGCCCCCCAATATTTAGTTCTTAATATATACCTGGCAAGAGGACTGTGAGGGGTTGTCGTAGAATCCTGCGCAGATGGTCTCGGCCTTGATGACCTGGCTGGTGGGGTACCAGGTTAAGCAATCCTCGTTGGACACTCCTAGCTGCTTTGTCCACAAGAGGATCTCGGAGGCAGCACCACCTGGGGAATTTAGTACAATATTACAGGCCGATAGCAAGGACTACCACCATCATGAAGCCTTCGGACGAGTGACAAAGAACTTTCTCAACCATGTTTTGGTCTGTGCGAGAAATACTAAGATTATTTTCAGTAGTTTTTAAGAAAACCCTTAGCTTTCTTTTTAGCCACGGAGTACTTTTTTGATACCTTTTTTAGGGTTCCGTAGTCAACTAGGAACCCTTATAGTTTCGCCATGTCTGTCTGTCCGTCTGTCCGTCCTCGCTTAATCTCTGTGACCGTTAGCACTAGAAAGCTGAAATTTGATACCAATATGTATATCAATCACGACGACAAAGTGGTAAAATAAAAATTGGAAAAAAAATGTTTTATTAGGGTAGCCCCCCTATATGTAAAGTGGGAAGTGATTTTGACGTGATAACGTCTAATAAATCGATGAAGCTGGTTGCACTCACGAAAAAACATGACTCATGTAGCGCTACCTCGCGGCCTCTCTCTGTAGCGTTCCATGGCGGCTTGAAGTGCAAGCGAATATTAACAAATGCAATGCAACTATTCCATCAGTATTTTCTTATGACGTTGTCACGTTCAACTATCGTCAGTAAACCGACTTTACAGACAACCGATTTTTTTTTTAATTTCAACCCTAACGTGTGATATATTGTTGGAAAGGTATTTAAAAATGAATAGGGGTTTACTAAAATCATTTTTTGATAATGTCAATAATTTCGGAAATAATCGCTCCAAAAGTAAAAAACAATGTGTCCCCTGTCCCTCTACCTTTTGAACCATAAGTTTAGAAAATATGAAAAAAATCTGAAAAGTAGAACTTTATAAGGAATTTCTAGGAAAATTATTTTGAACTTGATCGAAACAGTTTTTGTACAAAAAAGACAAAAACTTTTACAAAATAATTTCTGGTCTAAGTTTGCAGTATTAATCGTATATGCAAGCATTTTTTTAACTTCGTTTACGTATTTCATTATCCTGAACGTATCTCTTTTCAAACAAAAACAAAAAAAGAATTATTAAAATCGGGTTGGGTTACCTTCAAGTCGTTCGTGGTTCGTGTTCCGACACATCATCTCGAAAAGTTTCTCAAGGAAGAGTTCTAGCCGAAAGGTGTTGTGTACCGCCGGTTTCGTGGCCTGCTACATGACACCAGGCAGCGAAACACGATGCCGACACTTCGTGTGCGTTAGTTTTTTAGTTAATGTAATTTTAATGTTGTAAGTATGTATTTATAGTATTTTTAAGTTATATGAATATTGTATTGTATGTGTTTTATATGGGCATTGAATGCTTGAAATAAATGGATAAATAAGATAAATAAATAAATTACTACTATGCTCGCGCTCCAGCAGCGCTCCGCGCTATTGCAACTGGTCCAATGGATACGTCGCGCGCACTTCTACATGCGCTCCCCTTTGACACACTGTGCTCACCTTTGTGTTCGCGCTAAAAACCGTCACGAGTCAGAGCGCCTGCCGCGATGTTGCACGCTCCGTGTTCGTGCACGTACCCACTACCGGGAGCAGTTGCAGGAGCGCGGAGCGCTGCTGGAGCGCGAACATAATGGATACCCACTTTTAAACTCATAAGTGGGAACACTTATTGTGACGGACGGGAAACTACGGAACCCTACACTGAGCGTGGCCCGACACGCTCTTGGCCGGCTTTTTAGCGTTAAAGTTTATGGCGGCTCAGAACATGAAGTGAACTGAGGGATGGAGTAATGTGTAATGATTTGTTAATGCGCAGCGACTCACTTCAGCCGCTATATAAAGTTTGAATCGGGCTGTAACTGTTAAGACTGTAGAGTTATACTTTATGATACTGACCGTTCCAGAGATCGTCGGTACGTCCGAATCCGCTGACGATCATCCCGATTCCAGCGTAATTGATGTTCTTCTGAGCTCTGCTCATGAGACGGATTGGCTGTATGTTGTCTGTGATAAAGAAAAAGATGAAAATGAAGTCTTGAGTACATAGGCCCTTATTGTGATCCGTATCAAAATGGTTGAACAGTGCGAATTTTCTTGAGGTTCTTTAGCAGTCAGTTTTATTCCACCCAGAGTATGATTGTAAAATTTTAGACACAATGCTTTGGAGAATATTGTTGTAGATGGTTAACAAATAAAGTTGCTTGTAGGTTGTTGGGTTGGGAATAGGATACATGGTAGGGCTGTGCAAATCACAGTGAGCCGCGATCGAAATCGACTGGAAGCTAAATAATTTGATGCAACTAGTATTCTAAGGCCCTGTTTCACAGTTTGGTTAGGTGTAGTAAAAGTTTATGCCAAATAATGTACCCGGCATTATTCTGGAGACGGTGAAGGGCACAAGACAGTAGGCCCTGAACCTTGAGATGATTTTAATTCTGTAAATATATAATATTTTTCTATGGACCCGTTTCTATGAATCATATTATTCGGAGGTTTTTGATCAACAAAAACCTGATGCTGACAGGAAAGGTAGGAAAAATGTAAGAAAAATTGAATTTCGAAGGCCTTCGAAATTCAATTGTTAAATTCAAATGTTATTCTCACTAACCGGTGTAAGCGATTTCCTTATCAAGCCCGATCATGGCAAGGTCAGCAGTCTGGACTCCAGCCCTGATCTCATCGTATTCGGGATGGATGTACTTGTTGGAGGACTCCACGATGACCTCAGGTCGGGTCAGGTTGGTTAGCCCTAAGCGGACGACGAACGTGATACGGCTGTCAGGAAAACACAGGAATATTGTTTTAGTTAAGATTGTTTGCAACAGAATCAATCAAGTGTCAGTCAGTGTACCTACTGAGGAAAGACTTGTCGCACATCAGCTAAGCATGTTTTAAGCACAATGTGAACATATGTCTTTCTAACACGCTTTTATTAGCTTCATTTGTAACTAACTATGTAACAAAATCTTAGAAGTCAATTTTAACCTACTTCTAGTTGTCGTATCGGAATAAAACTTTGTATGTTTATATAGGTCTACATTAGAGTTAGAATTTAATTTTTCCTCGATTGGAATTAATGTAAATCCTATTTTTACTTTACTTTTTTGAATAAAAATTTTATTTATTTATTATTTATTTATATAGTTCGAAAGACAAAACTATAATTTGGTATCTTTGAGCTGATCTGATGATGGAGCCAGAAGGTGGATAGTGGAACTCTTCAGTGGCTACTAGTAAACCCTTCGAGTTTGGGCTCATATGATTTGATTTGACGAGTCCAGTAGATTGCACTTAGTGTTGAGGATCTGATGATGGAGCCAGGCGGTGGATGGTGGAACTCTTCAGTGGCTACTAGTAACTCTTCGAGTTTGGGCTTGTCTACGCGCAACCCACGGGACCATAGCGCTCATCCGCGCTTCCCTCACACCGCCCGCTCCCCGCCGTCGTCGTCGCCTCCATGCTCGAGGCGTGTGCGGCTTGGAGGCGACGACGACGGCGGGAAGCGGGCTCATATGATTTGATTTTAACGAGTGTAACGTGTCGAGGGTCTGATGATGGAGCCAGGAGGTGGATAGTGGAACTCTTCAGTGGCTACTAATAAACCCCTCGAGTTTGCTAGTAGCCCCTAATCGTCATAACTCCATTGACTTTAAACTTATTAACAAAATAAAAACATGTAGTTAAAAAATAAAAACTTATTACTAGTTTTTTTTAAACTACCTACATGTTATGTATTATGGTGATTAAGTACAGTCAGCCTGTAAAAGACGATGACATCGACAAAAATTCATTTGATTGTCTACAATTTTTGTTCCATAATTCTGCATCAATATGTAATGTTTTAGTGTATCTAGAATTCGAATCTATCCTTAGATAGTCAGCCAATTTCGCAAATTTCGGCAAAGGAAATATTTATTAACGCAAAAATTGTTTCAAAACCTAGTTTTAGTACTTACTTAGCCAAACAGTGGGCGGCGGTGAGCACCCACTTTTTGTGCATGAGCGAGCCACCACAGGAACTGACGCCACCAACAGGGTTCACCATGCGCACACTAAGCTGGTACGGGATCTGGCCTTCCTCTGCAGGCCAGCCAGCTACGATTCTTGATGCTTGAAAGTCGGCTAAGGGATATAAAAAGTTAAATTTCGATTTCGTAGCAGCGTAGCGCTACGCCGTAGCAGGCAGGACCGCGGTTCCCGTTTTGTTTCTCGTAGCACAGAGCGCTACCGCAAAGCTACGGCGTAGCTGTTTTAAATACAATTTGCGATGAAAGTTTTACTTAGTATCATAAATCTCTTTGTATTTTTCTAACATCGCCAGTAATACTTTCATTCTAACAAAATTCGTCAGTTCAAAAGCAAAAATAACAGAATGAAAATGAAACAATGTGTAGGGTTTTGTTTGCACGGTGTTGCTCAAGTGCTCTTATTATTATGATTACCGATAAAAATCACCTACAGTTTTAGACGTTTACTTTTTATTAATTTGATAATATTATTAATATTCATTTACCCAAGTCCTCGATAATGGCCGGCTCAGGATTGAGGACACCTCCCTAAAATAAAGAAGATTCGCTTTTGTTAGTAGAATAGAATAGAATAGAATACTCTTATTATGTACACCATATAAATTACAGACATAAATATAGAAACTGTAGAAAGGGTGATACAATGGGCGGTCTTATCGCTAAGAGCGATCTTTTAAAGACAACCTTAGGATGGATTTAAAAAGGGGAAGGACAGACAAATACTGTAGGTAGTCCGCGGTGTATTTCATATTTAAATTTCTAGTAAGTAAATACTAAATCAGACAATTAATTGACTAGGAAAACATAGCCCTATTTTTCAAATTATTTATACGTGCAGTCTTTCCATTTTACATTGTGTCATCGCTCTTTTTGCACGACTTTAAAAAAGAGGTTCTGTATTCGACCCCTAAGTATGTATATCCGCAATTTTCTCAATAACTACTGAAGCAATTTTAATGTTTTTTTTTTAAGGAGTAGGAACTTTTTTCGTTTATATAATGTTTCTAAGTTCTTACCTGCACAAAGCCCAAAACGAAGCAAAGTCCTAACAGGTACGCGGCCGCCATCTTGAGCGAACGCCTTGCGAATGACTTGTACTGTAGGTAGGTACCTAATTACTAAGTATATAATTAATCTGTTAATAAATAATAATATTTTCTCATTATCTGGGATTATGATATCAATAATTAATTAGCATTTTTATGGTAGGTACTGTTTGGTATTTCAGCTTTGTTAGGGTTACCAAACTTTGTGTAGGAATGAGGAATGACTTGCGTAGTATGAAAAATATAAACTAGGTGTACCTTTATTCATAAACGTTGCTTAAAGTTAATGATGAGTGACTCTAATTGGGCCTGCTCTTGATCTCGACGAACGAGCGTACAATGCGTGCCACGAAAGATGAGACTTGACACACCACGTGGTTTGACATGCGCAGTACACGATTTTAGGTATCTTTAGTGGTATGAGGTCCGAGTGCGGGACGGGACCGGACGTCATAGGGGCGGCGGAAAGAGCGGGGGAGGCGGGGTCAAGTCTCATCTTTCGTGGCACGCATTGTACCCAGCACCTTAATTGCGTAACACACTATCGATCTCAATTTGAAGAATATTGCAATCCATGGCTTCATATGTTCGAAACCTTTGTGTGCTCATAACGTGCAACGTAAATAATGCAATGTTTGTTGTTGAACTGTCAAAGTGAAAGCCATTCCTAGTGTGTTAAGCAATGAGGGTTTTCTGAAATGACGTTCGCTAGGTGGCAGCACTGACACGTCAGGTCCAGACATCTGTCAAAGAGCCTATATTTTCTTTAGTCATAACTGAATGATGGACGAATGAATGAATCGAATGATGAACGTCATCATATATTTTATATTGGAAGACCTCTTGTCACAGTGATGCCAACTGGTGTCGTAAATTTTCACGAATACCCCCTCATTACCCCACTGCTCTTGATCTCGACCTCGCCTGGTAGAATGCGATGGATGAAGTCTACGATGGAACGAGCGTGTCCAGAAGATGCCTCGCGTTCACTCTTGCACTCTGATGGATTATACGTGGATGGCCATTACTTACAACGCTATAAGGTTCATTTAGCATGTGGCTAAAATCGGAACTAACGCCGCCATCTCGTTTATTGTATTAGGTACTACATACCTACATATTATGACATTTTTTATTTATTTGTGCAAGGTAAATAAAATATAGAAGAATTATAAAATTCTATCGATTCGTATTCTAAAAAATCTCAACGATTTATGTGGTGGGTCAGTTAATTGCTATAACTGACTGTACCTACATCAGATACGGCTTGGATCAAGAATCAGGTCCTATTCCAAAATATCCACAACCCATGGTGTCTTTACGCTGTGTCATTCTTCGTGTTATTTATAATAAGTAGATAATTCCAGATTACAGCGGATATAACGCCTATCAGTGTCTGCAGCGGAGCGGAGCTTTACATGAACATAACAGCACTAAAGAAAAACAATACCTATTTACCTGGATGTGTTTTTCTTAATAGGTAAATGGATAAATACTTACCGTTATCTGTCGTATACCCATATGGAACATACGACAAATATGTATTTTTTGATATTAGTCTTATAATCTATAAACATTTGCGTTTGTTGAATATGGACCTTTATTGACGATTATGGGCAACACGCTTGGCAAGCGATATTGTAATAACCGTAAGTCGTTTTATGTAGGAAATAAGAATGTAATAGATTTGGTATAACTTAAGACGTTGCTCAGAATTTTCCCTTCTTTTGTGGGGAAATCAAATCTTCATGGCTTTTGTCGGTAGAGAACGGAGAGCTATGTCGGAATCCTACTTAGATCGTCGCGGTGTTCCTCTGACTACCTGATCATGAGCCGGGACTTCAGTAGTGCTGGATTCATTAGACATGCTCCGCACCCCCATTTTATCCAAAGGAAGATGAGATATGATCAAGTCCACAAAGCGTGGCCATACTTAAATGGGCAGCCAACGTACCCTGAACCTCTACAAACTTTCGGAGTATTAAAAAATATGTATCTATACATTGTATTCTGTAGATTTTCAAGAAATAAAAAGAATTTCAATCTTTACATTCGAAAAATCATTGACTGATCCTTGGCGCTCGAATGATGTTGACAAGTCAATTACGAAGGCTGTAGCCGGAGGATTTAAAAAAATACAAAATTTATTAATTAAATTTATTTTATAAAGAATTACATTAATTACTTATTAGCTAAAATCGTTGACGGTTGACCGATGCTGTGTCAAAAGTGACGATTCCATGTGGGTCGCGATGTCCGGTGTCGAACTGCTGCACGTTATGCTGCGTCGGCACTCGTGTCGCGCCGCGTGATAATGGGGTAAACGCTTGTCAGCGATTTAGGTGCTATGTGAATATGTAACACCTCCCCCCGAAGATAAGCAACTATTTCGAAATCTGGTGTGAGCAAGATGATGAAATATTGCTGTGCTCAATTCTTATCCTGCTGGGACTGGTTCTATTGGAATCTTGAATTTCAGCATGATTTCCTGAAGGTGTGGCGTCATCCAATTCTTTAGGTTGATTTCCGTTGAGTCGTTTTGCTCGGCGTCGTCGGTACATTATGGCGATGACGAGTGCACTTGCACCGAATAGCGTTAGGTAGATTGGAATTGTGGTATGGTAGAGACTTGTATCAATCGCTTGCTCAAGTTTGACTGGAGTCTGTAACATGATCTTCGCGTTTGCAGAATGCAAGCTTTTTAGGTCAACAGAATTTAGAATGATGGGTGTCTCATTTGATACTTCCAAATCTTCGAATTTCGTGGGTAACTGCATGATTTCCAATGCGAATCCTTTGATGTGATTGTTAGAGTTCGCTATAGTAAATTCAGGTGTCTTAACGTAACAGTTGTACGGGATGATAGCCAGATAACTTCCTTCAAGGGTTTTGTACGTTTCTTGTCCGCATGATATCTTCACTTTAGTTGGGTATGGAAAACTTATGGTATAATGTTTCTCGTCGAGTTGTTCTACAGCTTCTTTCTTCAAGGCGACTGATGATAGCTTGCAAGATGAGAGAAGTTCTTGCTTGGAGATCAGATGCTGGATACAGTCGGAGTCATCTCGAGTCTTATAATTTGGTTTTGCTTCGCAGAGGTACAGGGAATCTATCTTCGGGCATTCAGCCTCCATGTACATAGAATCTTGTCCAGAAATCGCAATATAAGGTGAGGTAGTTAAAAGGATTTTATGATACTTGTTAGGGACTAGGGACAGTCTATACAGGTCATAGAGTGGAGGGAAGGCAATCGGTACTTTAAAAACTAAAACTATTTGATTATCTATATAAAAGTAACCTAGCTTAATTACGTCATAATAGTTTCTTAATTCTAAATTAAGGATTTCAGCGTTCGAATATAAAATCCTTAGTTTATCTAACATATGTCTAATCTCTCCTAAACTAACTACCGTATGCGGTGTGCTCGATGCACGTATAAAAGCTAACGTATATTCTAAATTATGGAGTTCCTTGAATAGGTCCTCTATATTATCACTTAGGATAATTAAGTACTGAGCCATATGGGCGTAGTGAATGAAATCAAAGTCTGCCGTACTATTAATTATGCGATTTAGGACATTGCCTATTCGTTCCTGATTTTTAGTTATATTAGTTAATAAGTTGGCATTACGTGAGACCCAAGTTTGAGATAGACTGACATGTTGGTTAATTTGGGACTCTATCCTGTGTTCGTTCTCCTGAAGGATTTTTATAGCATTATTATACTTGACTGCATCAGTTTGATCTAAATTACCGGATATGCTCTTAATAACGGAACCGAGTCCATCGATAAGTCCTCTTTTATGACGAGTGTGTTCAAGTGACTCTAGCTGCGTAGATATTTTAGTTAACTTAGATGTAAGATAATTCATATGCGGTTCGAATAGTAGGGACGTCTTATTATTTAGTTTAGACCTAAACTCGGACAATTGCTTATTAACTACATCTATTTGAGATTGTATGCTATCGAGATTAACATAGTTAAGAAAGGAATGATAATGAGAAACGATACGTGTCGTTCCTAAATTGAATGGAAGTATACCAGGGCCGTTTTCTAATGGATCAATCGTTACTTCTTGTCCTTGCGTCATTCGGAGTAGTATCAGCAGTAGCATCCTGTAACAATGTATGATCTTTAGGGCTTCGCTTTAGACGCGACTTTGCAACAGGGCCACGTTTCTTTCTAGTGTAAATATGAATGGGAAGATCGGCTAGGACTGTGTCTTGGGTAAAACGCGGAGCTAATTTTTGTCTGTTAGCAAGAGGATTGCGGACGAATACTTGTTGGTCAGTGCTATATTCTTTCTCGGGCTCGCGATCTTTATTTCTATTTTCAGTTAATTCAGTCCTATGGTGAAGGGAAGTTTCGTTTATTATTTCATAGACCTGAGTTAGTCGTTTTTTATGGTCTTGTAAGTATTGTTGTAATAAGTGTTCAGATAGGTTTAAATCTAAGGAATCACGAGGGTCGAAGTGTCCTGTGATCAAGTCTAAAGGTCTGCACTTGGTGAAGCTATGTATGGAGCTGTTATAGCCTAGAACTGCGTAGGGCATAAGATTTATGGCAGGTTCATTGTGTTTTTCCAATTTCAGGATTCTGAGATGTTCAAGAATGGTAGAGTGAAAGCGCTCTACTATGCCGTTATCGTTAGGGGTGTGTGCAAGTATCTTATGATGCTGTATTTTATGTAAACGGGTAAATTCTGAAAATAGTGCGTTAGTAAATTCAGGTCCTTGGTCCGTTACTACAGTGTAGGGAACGCCATGATGGGTGCAAAACGTTAGAAGAGCTTGAATGACACTTAACGCTGTACCATCTCTGAGATGATATGCCTGCGCATATTTCGAGAAAGCGTCAACTAGGGTGAGGAACTTCTCATTTTGAGCTGTGAAAAGATCAAGATGCACAGTTTCAAAGGGTTTAGTTGGAGGTGGAACTACGGAAAATTTTTGTTTTATCGGGTTCCGATCATATTTTGCTTGTCCGCAAATACTACATTCGTTGATGTATTTTGAAATGCTTTCTTTCATTTTAGGCCAATAGTAACGGTGTGATAAAGCAAGGAAACATTCAGTTATACCACGATGATTGGTTTTTCCTTCGTGATAATTACGTATGATTTCTTGTTGTCTTAAGTAGTCTTTAACGTTCTCTGCTTCTTTTTTCGTTAAGACTATATTCAAGGCGGAGCTTTTGAATTTATCTTGAATTATAGGGATTATTTTGTACATCGCGAGGGGTGGCTGAATAATAATCCCTGTTTTTACTTTGGGATTGACATATTCCTTTATGGCATTAATTACGTCCTCTTCAAGGTTGGATTCCGATAGTTGTATTGTAGTTTTAGTATGAGTTTGGAACGGTTTAGATACGGTTGGGCGTTTTTTGATATCTCCTACGACTACAAAAGATATTTGGCGGTGGAATTTGTTTAAGGGTTCGTCAGATATCGGTACCTCTAATATGGGACTCTCAGCGCTGGTGTGAGCCGTTGCTGTTGTGGAGCCTGCCACTGAAGAGGGTTTCTCAGATACGTTGACTGCTATGGAATCTGCCTCTTCATTATTGATTTCAATGCGGGATAGAGCGTCTGCGTTGGTGTTCATTTTACCTGGCTTATAAACTGTAGTGAAATTATACTCGCTTAGCTTTAATCTCCATCGGGTAAGGCGTGAATTGGGTTCCTTTAAATTCATGACCCATTGTAAGGGCCTATGGTCTGTAACAATTTTGAATTTTCTGCCGAAAAGATAGGGGCGGAAATATTTGGTAGCCCACACTATTGCTAACAGCTCCTTTTCAATTGTGCTGTAGTTAATTTCACTAGTGTTTAATGTTCGGGAGGCATACGCTATAGGTTTGTCGCTACCTATCTGTCCTTGTGAGAGAACGGCACCAATGGCGAGATTAGATGCGTCGGTGGTCAATATAAAGTCTTTAGTAAAGTCTGGGTATTGTAAAATTGGGTCATTAATTAAAAGAGTTTTGCACTTCTCAAAACAGCTGATGTAATTAGGATCGCTTATGGAAATTTTCGAACCTTTCTTGAGACATTGCGTCATAGGTTTAGTTATGCGAGCGAAATCTGGTATGAATTTTCTGTAGTACCCTAGCAAACCTAGGAAGCGTTTTATTTCAGTTGGTGTCTTGGGCAATGGAAATTTCTGAATGGCCGTGATTTTATCCGGGTTAGGTTTAATACCGTCTTTACTAATTATATGTCCTAAATATTCAGTTTCTAATTTTAAAAATTCGGACTTGTCCATTTGAATTTTAAAATTAGATTCTCTGAGTCTCTTGAATACCTTTTCTAGATTTATTATGTGTTCCTGAAGGGATACTGAGAAAACGATAATATCGTCGAGATATACTAAGCACACAACATTTTGGAGGTCCCGTAAGACATTGTCCATCACCCGTTGAAAGGTTGAAGGAGAATTCTTTAAACCCATCGGCATGCGAAGAAATTCAAAGTGTCCATGCTCGACTGTAAACGCAGTTTTATGAATATCGTTAGGGTTCATCTCAACTTGGTAAAATCCACTGGCAAGGTCCAGGGTGGTGAAATAATGACAGTTACCTAATTTGTCAAGGACGTCCGAAATGTTAGGTATAGGGTAGCGGTCGTCGATAGTTTTCTCGTTTAATTTTCTGAAGTCTATAACCAAACGCCATTTAGTTTTTCCGCTAGCGTCGGCTTTCTTGGGAACTACCCAGATGGGGGAGCTCCACGCGGATTGTGAGGGCCGTATAATATTTTGTTCTAACATTTTAGAGATCTGATCTTGAACTTCTTGTTTATGTATGAACGGATATCGATAATTTTTTGTGTATACTGGTAACTCGTCTGTAGTTCGAATAGAGTGTTTTACTTGATTTGTGAAAGACAATGGTTCATCATCAATATAGAATACGTCGGCGTATTGAGAGCATAGTGCTTCCAAATTAGCCTTTTCTTCAGGGTTCAAATGACTTGTACGTAGGCGAGACAAAACCTTTTTCACGCGATCGGACTGTTGTTCGGTGCGCGTGCACTGAACATTGAACAGCTCTGCACTAACGGGGCGATCCATAGAAAATACTACGTCATGACATGACGTATTCGTTACTTCTATTATACCTCTGCTATTACTAACGGTTGTAACACAATCGCCTATTAAACAATTTGAAAGATACTGTTTAGGAATTAAAACGTCACCGTCCTTAGAATTTATAGGGACTTTAATTATTTTAGACGAATTAGCCGGTATTATATCTTCATATAGATTATTATTACGAGAGTCGTACATTAATAAAGGATTACTAGAATTCCGAGTGACCAACAGTCTATTTTTTAAGTCTATTTTAGATTCTAATTTTTCTAACAAGTCATAGCCAATCAATCCATCGAAAAAGTTATGAAACGCATAGACGTAGAGAGTTATATCACCTGGTTCATTGAATTCCTGAAAGCACGGTATGGTGATAGAGTAATCACTCTTAGTGGTAGCATGAATGTTCGTTACTTCAAAAGGATCATAATTACATGGTATATGAGATAAGAACTTTTGAACGACTGCGGGGCTAACGAAGGACATGTTTGCTCCTGTATCAATTAGTAACTTAAGTGGAGGGTTTGAAATCTGAATGTATGGTAGTTGCCTTTGTGTTTGCAAATTAATCTCTATTTTAACTTGTCTGATTTGGGTACCTTCTGAAAATCCTCTTTTTCAGTCGACCGGATGTCTTTTACTTCCTCTATGACACAAGAGTCCGCACTCTGCGGTTGCTCATACGCGCATTCATTCGGATATATATAATTATAATACTCAAGATATTCTAGGGGGTAGTAATCGTTACTGTTAAAATAGTCGCTAAAATAATCGTACTGCAATTGGTCATTAAGATCATTATAGTTAAATTCCCGTACTCTGAAATAACTTGAGGGTGGTGGATTACCAGCATTAGACCAGTCATGAGGTGCACGTGGGGCAAATGGTTTTGCCACGTAGTGACTAACGCCACTTATAGGTTGCGGAGCGCTGTTAGTAGTTGGTCTGGGATTAGGCATTCTAAAAGCTTGACCTTGTGGTCTATAATCCGGCGGAGGGGCACTAAACATTTGCTGCGTACGTGTGGGTCCGCGATTTTGAGGGGGCTGATTTCTCCAAACTGGAGCCGACTGCTGTGCCTGAGGCATAAATGGTCGCGATGGTCCTGGCATATTGAAATGCCTAGGAGGCAGTAAATTAAACGAACGCGGTGTGGTTGGTGCCACGAAACCAGGTTTAAAACCATAAGGAAGTCTAGGACTAACCTGAGGCTGATGCTGAGGCTGCGGCTTCTTGTCCGGACCATGATCGTTGCGTTGCTGTAAATACAATGTATTCATCTCCTCATGCACAAACTCTAAAGCTTTCTCGATGGTATCAGGTCGCATGCACCGAATGCGAGAACCCAACGGGTCACGTAGACCACGTAAGTACGACTGTAAAGTGAGTTTTTTGTATAAAGTGCGTTTTGATTCAATGGTACTCGCTATCGTTTCATGTAAGCTGATATAGGTCATAATAGTACTAAATAAATTTTGACACCGTTCATAAAATTCCTGTGGGGTAGCGGACCCCTGAGTTAGAAGCGCTAAATCATTATACAATGACGTCTCATCACGTTGGTCGGCGAAATTGTTAACTAAAGCACTCCTAATTCCGTCCCAAGTTTCTGGGATACCATTCGAATTAATAGTACGCGATGCGGGTCCTACAATCTTATTTAAAATGCCGTTCAATAATGCCAAATTACTTAACTGATACTCCGGTCCATTTCTTATAAACTGTTGTACTAGTTGATCGCATAATTTTATGAATCGAGTTAACACGTTCGAGTTTCCATCGAATTCCGGAACCAATCGTAGGGCCTTGTAAACCTGATCCACTGAGTCAGCCATATTCGATGTGAATAAACTACTACTATCCTCCTGTTCTGCTTCTAAGTTTCTATTAACGTCTAAGTTACTAATTCTACTGTTACTGCTATCTAACCTAGGTAACCGAGATTGCCGTGGATGGAAAATCTTGGATAATTAAGGGAAAATTAAAAATAAAAAGGGAAGCGACTCTAGAGCGATTCTAAAGCACTTACTTGAAATAATCCTGTACCTCTTTCGTATCGATGTCTGGATACTCCTCTGGACTGCAGCTCTTGTAGATTCTGGATACTCGTATGGTGCTCGAAGGCCACCCGGGTGACTCGCGAATCGCGTTTCTGAAGGTAATTTCGAGATATCGCGCTCGCGAACCGGCCCGCGAGTATCCTACCGGCTGCGCCAATTACGAAGGCTGTAGCCGGAGGATTTAAAAAAATACAAAATTTATTAATTAAATTTATTTTATAAAGAATTACATTAATTACTTATTAGCTAAAATCGTTGACGGTTGACCGATGCTGTGTCAAAAGTGACGATTCCATGTGGGTCGCGATGTCCGGTGTCGAACTGCTGCACGTTATGCTGCGTCGGCACTCGTGTCGCGCCGCGTGATAATGGGGTAAACGCTTGTCAGCGATTTAGGTGCTATGTGAATATGTAACAAGTCAGCACTATTGTTTTTGTGCATTTGTTTTGTGAACACCAAACAAAACCAAGATGGCGGCGCAAGTTCAGATTTTTGCTACGGGCTAAAAGATTCTCGGAAAATCGAAGTCTTGTTCAGTCGATACTATACTATGCCGCAGAATTGTAATTGCATAAAATGGCTAAATCAAAGATAAAAAGAAAAGATGATAAAACAGGCAAAGATAAATATGGAGGTAATCTGCAGATTACCTCCTTAATTATGTTTGGAAGCTATATAATTGGGTGACATGCACAAAATTTACCTAATTACATAATATTTTAGTTAAACGAATGATTTCTTTCTATTTTCAAATAGGTTAGGTAAGTACTTATTTTGACTTTGGACTGAACGAATCGATCCTTGTGGAGAAATATTATTTGGTCTTTTTCTGTTACGAAATGCTCAGAATTAGCCGTCTGAATTTGATATGGCCTTGCGGTTTCCTATTCAAGGGACTTATGGAAATACAAACCGTGTGTCCGTTGGGATTTTTCATCGGCTAGATTGACGAAATTCTTTATAAACTTTCATCCCCTTTAAAAAAAATCATCCGTTTGAGGGACGACTTTTCAAAAATCCTTCATTAGTGCATATAGATACGGGTGGGAGAGACTCTGACGCACAGGACCATGGATTCAATTTCATTCATGGAAAAGAGAACTACAGTACCCGGCGATAAATATTGCACATCGACCTTGGTTGATTGGTGTATTTTATACAAAGAATAAAAATAATTATCAAAAGAAGCAAATCATAATTGTTTTAACAGCTCCTAATAGATACCGGACTGTTTGTATTTCGTGCGATACAGGTAACGCTCTACGAAGCCGAAATTAGCCGATTGTCTCTTTCCAAAGGTCGATGTGCAATATTTATCGCCGTGTACTGTACTGTTTTATAGAAAAGTGCAATGCCTACGCGGTCGAAATGTATGGAACACAGTTAAAATATTTTTTTTTGATAACCGACGAAAACGAACGCAGGGGTTTCAGAATCATGTCATTGTATGTACCAGACGCCAGCACATCAAGCTACCCGAAACTGTCAAATTTTCCCAATCAATTTTGAACCTTATGAGTACTTTAGTGATAAAGTTGAAAATCTATTAAAGAAATTTTACAGATTGTAGTAGCTTGATGTGCTAGCTTCTGTACCTACTGAATTCATGGTTACAGTCACACACACGCACCACACACACAGACACACACACACATCACACATACACATCTCTCAGATTACAAAAAGGCGTAACATTATTTAATATATGTTATGCTTAATTGGCAAAACAGGCTGGTCTCATGCCACTACATCTTCTGGCTTGGTTTCCAAGTCTTCGATATTCCAGTCGAAGCTGATGCCGCGCCGGTCTGCTTCTCAATCCAGACGTGGTAGTAGTGGGGACGGACAAAAAGTGACAAAACATGAATATTAACCGACTTCAAAAAAAGGAGGAGGTTATCAATTCGGTTGAATATATTTTTTTTAATGTTAATTGTTACCTCAGAACTCCGTTATTTAAAGTGATGTAATTTTATCTCACATCATAGTGCTTTCTGATTTATTTGATAGCCGCGTTTCGATAAGAACTATTTTTTTTGCAAGCGCAACTGCTGAGCAAGGGGTCCTTGTCTCCTGGGTTCGATTCCCATGTCGTTAAAAAGTTTAAACTAGGGAAAAATTCTCAGGGACCTGATGATTGAATTTGTGGACGGTAGTAGGCCCACATTCAAATACAATAAAAAAAATCGCCAAAAAAGAGAAAAACGCCAGTTATTATGTGAGCACGGTAGTGCTCACATAAAAAAATGCTGATGATGTGTAATTAATGAGGACCAGGGAATGATGAGGATACGAGAATGATGAGAAGGGCCATCACTTAAAGGTTAGGAATAAAAAACAAAATGTAAAATATATTCAACACTATATTTTATTCTAAGTACATTCTGTACAAACGCATTACGTACTAAATATCACAACAGATTTTAGAAATAAAACATTTACTGGCAAAAAACTGTACGCCTGCTTGTAAATCACACTAATATTATAAAGGCGAAAGTTTGTGTGTGTGTGTGCTTATATGTTTGTTACTTCTTCACGCTCAAACGGCTGGACCAATTTTGATAAAATTTTGTATGGAGGTAGCTGACAGCCTGGATTAACAATAGGCTACTTTTTATCCCGATATTCCCACGGGATCGACATTTACGCGGGTGAAACCGCGGGGCGCAGCTAGTACAATATAATGCATTAATTATTGTCTTTTGCTGTCTATCGGGAAAATAGACAGGTACGTATTAAATGATAGATTCTATTTTAAAACCAATTAAGTACTAGTGTATTGCATTTACCTACATACTGCATTTTTTATTACCTTTTTTTAAATTTTGAGATAGGAATTCAGTTCTGTGGGTCGGAGCTAAAATCGAAACTATGATAAGTACAGTATAATGGTGGTGTTAGTTAGTGAATCCCAAATCTTTTAGTTTGTCTAAGAGACGAGCGTAGTGTTTAAAAAAAAAATATCGTGCGATACATACAGGATCATTGAGCGATAACATACAAAAAAAATTTGCACACTATACAGTATGTTAACTAACAGAGGGCGTTCCCGATAACCCGCAATAGTATAGCATCCATACATGCTAAAAAAAATATTACCATTCGAAAATAAAATGTTTTTTTTTATATTAAAATATTCACTAAAAATCGTAAATTGATACGTTAAAGAAACACTCTGTACACGCGTACTTGAAGGACAGCAATGTCGGAATTTATTTAATTAAATTAGAATTCATTAAATAAATAGAGTATCAATTTACGATTTTTAGTGAATATTTTAATATAAAAAAAATAAAAACATTTTATTTTCGAATGGTAATATTTTTTTTAGCATGTATGGATGCTATACTATTGCGGGTAAACGGGAACGCCCTCTGTTAGTTAACATACTGTATATCTATGCCATAGTAATACTAAATGCATAATAAAAAATAAATAAATACACACATACATAGTGTATATAGTGTAGTGGGTGAGTGTGTAGTGTTGTGTGTGTATTGTAGTAGTATACAATAGTGTACAGTTCTTTGCAAGTAATTATAAGATTATTATTAAATTATGACACTAGGCATTGTACAATAATATTAATAATAGGACTGTTATAAAATAGCAACAAAATCTTGATCCAAGTGAGTTTTTCTTAAATAATTAACTAAAATCTTTAAAGCGATTAAGTACCTTTAAGTACTCGATATTTTGCTAAACTCTTTAATAAGTTTAATATATTAAATGGGGCTGAGAAATATATGTATATATAAAATAAAATAAAACGTGATCTAATTAATGCAATATCACTGTCAAGTCAACTTGATAATATATTATCTTTATAAGATAAAATTATAGTTATTTCATGTGTTATTAATATAAAAATTAAGCTTAGCCAAGTTCAGCTAGTGAACTACATTGAAGACATTTATGTATATATAAATAGGTTTGTTTTACATTTTATTTTTCTATTTACCCTGCGTGTTTCTTATTAAAAAAATATTGTGTTATATAAAAACAGTGCATCCGAAATAGGAACTGCTAACTGCTTGACACTGCCTGAATAGGTTTATATTATGGGTTGTTTCTTTTAAATTACTAGGTTAGAAAATAACAGTAAAAAAACGTTGGACATATAATATTTTACACTTTTTTTATTTTTGGCGTGAAAAACCGCTGGTTACGGTTTACGCAAATGCGTTGTATCAACAGTTCGGTGGACGTGTGTCAAACTTGATGCATAAGAAAAAAAAAATTAAAGACGAGGAAAGAAATACAGGGTAATTAAAAAATAAAAAGCGTAAAAGATGATTGAGCTATAAGACCTTACATTACAAAAGCCTTCTTGGTATTTAAATACTACAAAATCCCATGGGGAGGTGATTCAATCTCACGTGGCCACGGTGACCACATGTTTCTTAGATTCTAAATACTTGTAGTATATGACCGCGTCGTGAACTGTCGGGAACGTCTCCATCTGTAGTTGGTCTATCTCTAAGGAGTTGTACCTGTCTATCATTTCTAGGACTGGAGCTGGAAAAAGAAAAGGATTATTAGCATTATGAATTTTTTTCATTATAAAAAGTTGATAGTTATACAAGGCAAAATACTTCATGGGAATAGGGATGACGAATGATTTTGAAATCCTCTTCCGTAATGTACATACACATTTACTATTTACGAAAAAACCTATATTTCGGTTATAAAATAAAGTTGAACGAAGTTTAAAGACATTTTTCTAATATTTTTTTCAATAGCGCGCGAAAACAGCTCGCAGTGTCATGGCGTCGGGTCTGATGTCACGCCTAGGTAAACACTAAACGTCAAATGTGTCAAGCTGACACATTTGACACATTTTACGTTTAGGGTTTACCTTTCCTCTGACTGCGCGTGTTGACAAAACAAACATTGCATATTTCATCTGATAAAAATGAATTCCAAAGTGGTGTGCAGTGCCTCAGTGTAAAAACACATCAATAACCACTCCCAACAAGGTGTTTATATATGTCCCAAACAAGCAAATAATAAGAGTTCAATGGTTAAAGCTCGCAAGGCGAAACCATGTTGTTATAGATTCGTGTTGTAGAGTCAAGTGGAGTGGATAAATTACACTTAAATTAATAAAAAATCGATCCAAATGCGTAATAGGTAGTAGTCAACAAAACGCAAGTGATGTTTACATAGGCATGACGTCATGCGCTGTGATTGGCGTTTCAGTCAAAATGGCCGAATGCCGTATTTTCATCTTTTATTTTAGTGAAAATCCGATTAATCTCAAGTTTTTAAATAAAACTAAATCAGTGTTTTAAATCCTTTTAATGTGTACTTTCCCCTAAAATCATTAAATCTTTGATTATTTGATACTGTCGCCACGCCTATTACAATCGGTGGAAGAGTGTCTAGTGTGGAGACGAGCTCTACAGGCAGCACGGGGTGGTGTGTGGCTCTTTCGTCTAAGGGGAACCGACTCAAAACAATAATATTAAAAAAACTAGGAAAACAGTAAATTTGATAAGCCTCATATAAGGTGTACTATAACATTGTAAAAAGGATTAAGCCGGTTAATTTGTGCGGTCAAAGCGCGGTCACTGTCGGGACTGCACAGAAAAGAAAGAGAAGCGCGATGACACAACCCTGGTAATTTATTGCAAAATACATTATCAAGCAATTATCTATTTACAAAGAATATATTGTTTGGAATAAAAAATTAAAACACTTATAGTGTTTTAGTATGTTGCTTGTAGAATAATCTAATAAATCAGAATGATGGTATAAATACTTTTAGGCATTATAAAACTTGCGTTTTTTCGCAACTGTTAAGGCGAGAAAAGTTAACAGACAGACAAACGGTTGCTTTCGCATTCACAGTATTAGTATAGTTTCGAAGTATCGATTTACCATTGGCTCCCGCCAGCAGCACAGAGATATGGCTGGCGACCAGTTCCTTCTTTATGGCGACTAAACCCTTGATGCCTGGCGCGTCCACGTACGACAGGGCTGTCATATCTACTATCACACATTGTACCTGTAAACAGAATGATAACAATTAAACAAATTATAATCCATATAACAAATATCTATTCCACAGGTCCCTACAAGGCCACTTCGCCCGCGACAAGTCCAAGGCCAAATACAAGGCCAATTCCAAGTCCAAGTTCAAGGCTAAGGCCAACGCCAAGTCCAAGGCCAAGGCCAAATCCAAGGCCAAACCCAAGTACAAGGCCAATTCCAAGACCAAGGACAAGTCCAAGTCCAAGGCCAAGTCCAAGGCAAAGGCCAAGGCCATGTCCAAGTCTAGGGCCAGGTCCAAAGCCAAGTCCAAGCTCAAGTCCAAGTCCAGGTCCAAGGCCATGTCCAAGGCCAAGTCCAAGTCCAAGGCCATGTCCAAGCCCAGGTCCAAGGCCAAGTCCAAGCCCAAGTCCAAGGCCAAGGCCAAGTTTAAGGCCGAGTCCAAGTCCAAGTCAATAGGATTAAATGTGATGTCATTTATAACAATAAAAATTCACACGTGGCAGAAGTGAAACCTTCAAAAACATTGTATAAAACACCACGTTCCCACGTTCCACGTTCCGTTCCCGTTCCTATCTCATTTTCTCCTGCGTTAAATCTTATGAACTTACATGTCTCTTATTACTGTCGCTTTTTCGTTTCATAAACTTTCAAATCACAACGATGCTAAAGAACATACATACATACATCCATCCATCGATCCATCCATCCATCCATCCATCCACATCCACACATCCATTAAATGTAATGTCATTTGTACTAATAAAAAACAAAAACACTGTATAATGCTTCCTATCTCATTTTCTCCCACGTTAAATCTTATACAGTATGTTAACTAACAGAGGGCGTTCCCGTTAACCCGCAATAGTATAGCATCCATACATGCAAAAAAAAAATTACCATTCGAAAATAAAATGTTTTTTTTTTTTAATTAAAATATTCACTAAAAATCGTAAATTGATACGTTAAAGAAACACTCTGTACACGCGTACTTGAAGGACAGCAATGTCGGAATTTATTTAATTAAATAAATTAGAATTAATTAAATAAATAGAGTATCAATTTACGATTTTTAGTGAATATTTTAATATAAAAAAAAATAAAAACATTTTATTTTCGAATGGTAATATTTTTTTTAGCATGTATGGATGCTATACTATTGCGGGTTAACGGGAACGCCCTCTGTTAGTTAACATACTGTATATGTCTCATTTTACTGTTGCATTTTCATTTCATAAAATTTCAAATCACAACGATGCTAAAGAAGTTTTCACTTCAAAAAAAAAATATCATCCTCCCCGTCAGGGAAGATGCATGCCAGAACATACACAGCATGCTTTCGTCTTTCATACAACTTTATCTGTGTTTAAGTGAATTCTAATTTGAAGATGGCTTATCTCGTTTCTATGAATATTCTCTCACTGAATATGTACTTACTCTTTGGCTAATATTAGGGTCCCACTCGAAGGACTCGTTCTTGGTGAGGTTGTTGTCCTCATCGTGGGCCGCCTCGGCAGGCTTCAGGTAACCAACCTTTCGGAACAACTTCGCTCTAAACAGATTCTTAGTGGCAAAGTTCAGGCCGCCGCAGTAGTGGAAGATTTTGATGCCTGGGAGCTCTTCAGCCTGGAAACATTAAGTCTTCAATTTCGTTCTACTTAAAACTAGTAGGCAGTGCAGTAACGGTGGTGACTTCGATCAAGAATTTATTGAACAAAGGGTAAAATCTATATACATATTGTTGTTTGAAACATTATTTTTATTTTGTTAATTTTGTATTTTGTGTTTCACGAACCGTGTCCAAATAAACTTTTTTACTTTCTTTATACAAGGTGTAACGTTAAATGCGCAAAACCTCTTAAGGGGTCAAAAAATTCAAAGTCAAAGGATTTATTTCAAATAAAAGGCACTTTTGAACGTCAACTCATCATTATGAACAACTTTTACTATGGGACCCAAGATGAAATCGCGAAAAAAAAAATCATGCTAGCTTATCTTGTCAAAATGTACTAAACAGTTGATTTGTTTTTGCGATTTTAAGTTTGGTCCCATAGTAAAAGTTTTTCATAATGATGAGTACAATGACCTCTTAAGAGGTTTTGCGCATTTAACGTTACACGTTGTATGACATAAAATAAAGTCGGGCTAGTTACACCATTTATAACTAAAGAACGGCTGGACCGATTTTTATGATCTTTGATTTGTTGGATTTACTCCGCCCAGAATAGCAGAATAACATAATAATACATGGTAAACATTCACGAAAAAGGAATAATTATTAATTTTCTCACATGTATCGATTCTGAGGCGGTATGAAGTTCGTCGGGTCAACTCGTTGATAATGAAGGGTAAACTTGATAATCAAGGGACAAAGCAAAACCACCATTCGTATATGTAACCTTTAACTACTGTAATAGGCCACTGGCTGTTTTATATTAAACAAATTACCAAATAAGATTAACAATTGACAACATACGAGACATTTCTTCAAATCACATTTTACGAACTTTGGAATAAAAAATAATACAAGACCTTTTTAGAACTCCAAAAAGGTTCTACCAAAAGTACAAGATTCTTTAGTTGAAAATTAAAAAAACAAACTCCACGTCAACAAACCTGACCTGTCACTTCATTACAAACGTCTCGAAGAAGTAACAATATTAAATCCTCAAGGTAAATCTACAAAAAAAACTAAATAAAATGGTCCATAACCCGTCCATAAACCTTCTTCCGAAATAGGAGGGTTACAATGCGCGTGTGCTCGGACAAGTCGTACCCCTACGCTACAACCTACGATATCGGGTTATGCGACTTCATAAAATGGATCCTATTCACGGTAATCTACATAGTGGTTATGTGCTTCGCCCAGTTCATAATCCTTGCTATGTATAACCATGAAATGGACATGGCTACTCATGGGATGCTGTCCAGTGTGAACAATTGACGACCATGTACTACTATTGCTGGGTGTGTGCCGAGCTCGGCCTGACCAGTGATTTCATTTATCAGAAGTAATAATGTTATTTATAAAAATAGTACATATGTATTAAACCTTATGTTGTTGCCGTTTTATTAACTACACACACACACACACACACTACACTTTAAACTTTTAGGTATAGTGCTTGAAGTCGTGAATTCGTGCGGTTATTCCGTTTATCCTCCCAAAAAAACGCGCGAAACGCATGTCCGAGAAAAGCCTATAAATTCCGTTTATCCAACTAGGCCTAGGGTGGATTTTTGGACATGCGTTTCCGAGTATCCTTAGGGTGGATTTTTTGGGGTGGATAAACGGAACAACCCTTGCCAACGCTACCACCTTATCATAATCAGCCTGTAATGTTTCCATTGCTGGGACTCATGCTCCTCTCTTTAAGAGCGTTTATGCCGTACGGCATTTCATACAAACTTTCAAGCCCTTATTTTTAAAATGAATGAAACAATTTTAATGAAACTTCATACGCATATGCAGGATACAAAGGTCTAAAAAGTTAATAGAGAACATTTTCGAAAAAGTGTTACAGCCAAAATAGACTGTTTTTAAATTTTCCATAGAAACGAAGATTTCCAGATATCTTTTTTTGAAAATTTCGTAAATTTCTCTATTAAATTTTTAGACCTTTGTATCCTGCTTATGTGTATGAAGTTTCGTTAAACTAGGTCCATTAATTTCGAAAAATAAGGGCTTGAAAGTTGGCGAGATCAATCAAGCCGCGTATGTACGCTATAAAGTACGCGTCGTCACGCATCGTGCCGTTTGCACGTTCGAGTTCCGAATAAACGAGGACCACTTATTCGTGCAAAGATCGCTTATATCGGGACATGGTCATCTTAGTAGGTACGTTATATAGCTACTATAGAAGAAGTACTTACAGCTCTGTATCTCTTGATGTCCAGGTAAAGGTCAGTGTCCAACACTTTCCCCAGCAGGCAGACGTACGGGTTCTGTGAGCGCATGAACAGCGCGCCCAAGCTTGCTAGCAGACCAGCGCCAAGTCTGAAAGGAAATGCCAAGGTGTTAATTAGAAGCACTACTGACACTGGATTTTTAATCTCCGGTTGAAAACTTCGTGGCAAAAATATGCATGGGTGGCCATCTATTATACAGGGGTATTGGTAAAACTCTATAACAACCTTGCAGGAGTGGATCACTAACACCATAAACAACAGCTTTTGTTCTATGACTTTTTACATAACATAATACAGTTACCATAAACAAACCTTTATGATTTCTTTGTTCTAACTAAACCCTGCTCCCCTTCGCTGAATTTTGTACTAGACACGGCTGTTTATTTGTACCTAACTAGCGCTTTCTTTTGCTTCGTGTAGAGTTCGTAACAGAAAATCGAATATTGAAATATTTTTATTTTTGTATGAAAGTCTGATGAATTAATAAAAGTCATAGAACAAAAGTTGTTGTTTATGACGTTAGTAATATAGTCCTGATAGTTAATATTTTACCAATAACCCTGTATACCTTGGTCAGCGGGATTGTCCGAAAGGGTTACCGCTGGCCCGGAACATAAAGGGCGAAGGAAGGAACACGGATGGGTTTTAGTCAGTAAGAGTCTGTCACTCCCTTCCGCTCCACCCAGAGCGGGAGGGGTCATTTGATGATTTCCCATTCTCAAAAAAAAAAAAAAAAAACCCTGTGTACCTTAACCACCCCTTTGTGCAAAAGTTCGTTTGCCGCGGCTGTCGTTTGTAGACCTGTCACAGTCGTTACGGGTAGTCGGAAGCCTGAAAGTCTATCAACTAGTCTTACCAAGGGGTATCATGTTTGAAAATACTGGTATTCTGCTGCATCCGGTTAAGATGGAAGCAGGATATATGAGCTCCCTCCGGTTAAAAACTTTACAAAATAAATATTGACCCTAAACAAATGGGCACAGAGGTGGGGAACCCAAATGGCAATTTGTTTGGGGTCGGCGCTGCATGATTGTATTCTTCTTCCATACATCTGTACAGTGCGTGCCACGTAAGAAGAGACTTGACCCCGCCTCCCCCGCCTCTTTCTGCCGCCCCGATGACGCCCGGTCCCCGTCCCGCACCGGGCGTCATCGGGGCGGCGGAAAGAGGCGGGGGTGGCGGGGTCAAGTCTCTTCTTACGTGGCACGCACTGTACAACCATTCACCCCATTTCTAGCCAAGTCATCTTTCACGCTATACGTTTATCGTTTTCTTGGTGTTCCTTAAGCCCAGATACGCACGGGCGCGTTTTACCCGCGGCGATTGGTTTTCGCGCACTGGATTTTCAACGCACTGCTCAGCGCCGAGAGTTGAAAATCTTACAGTGTTTTGACGCGCTGGGATGCGCTCTGTTGGATTCTGAACCCTCGGCTCAACACCGAGAGTTGCAAATCCAGTGCGCGATAAAATCCCGCCGCAATATTTTTTTCTTACGTCCAAAACGTTCACAAACGTGGGCTTTGTCATATTTAGCCATCCACATTCACACTTAAAATGTTTCTCGTGAGAAGTCCATCATTCTTCCAAGTTCCTCCACCTTCTCTTTCGACCAGTGTATTGTTCGAACTTACCCGATATCAATATTGACGATAAGCGTGACCAGGAAGGTCACGATCCACACCATGCCATCCAATTTACTGAGCCTCCAGAACCTGAAACAAATAAACGAATTTTAGGAGTACTTCTCCTGAGGCAAAAGTAGCACTGTTTAGATAGGACACAGACTAGGCAGAATCGATACGAAATGGTGACGAATATTATAGATGTAGCACGGCCTCAACAAGACGTGTGCGAGCGTGCCCGTAAGTGCGGTCAAGTTCGCTAAACACTCGTACTTAAAAAAAAATGTTTACACATTTACCTGTTTGTGCTCTTTATCTGTTTTTTTGCGATTATTACAATATATTTTTTACTGACAAACGTATGTCGAACTCTTTGAATTGCCAACACACTACGCTGAGAGAGAACTTTTCCTACTCCGATACTATTACTGATTATATTCTAAATAATTATAAAGGTAACTTATTTAACTGAAAATCAATCCCTTTAAAAAATTGTTACTAACTAGGTCCTACACCACTCACAAACTGACGTGTATCTTAAAAGAACTAATTATAGAAATTAACGTTAAGTATTTCATTTCGTTTTACCTTTTTTGAAAGGACTTTATTGGTAGGTATTTATCTACTACATATAGGAAGACAAAGAAGTCTGAAGGAATTTTTTAAGAGTTAAACTTAACCTAAAACTAGTACATGATACTACTAACTTGTCGAGCTCCTTGCTCTGCATGAACATGCCTTTAAGGGACACGACGATGATGGAGGCGAGAACACAGCGCGGCAGCTGCTCGAAGAACGGCCCGATCCACAGCAACACGGACAGGACCAGTACAGCGCTCACCACCGAAGTTATACCGGTCTTGGCGCCTGCCTACAACACACCGAGGGATGGTCTAGAGTACCCGGACGTAATGCGAGAGTTGAGTTTTAGAAAGATAGCAGTGCCGCTGCTTGTAATTGATTTCAAATGCTCGGGAACGTCGACAATAGACAAGTCATAAAAGAGGGAGAAAGAGAGAGAGACAAGCAGGCTGTTCTGTAAAAATGGCCCGTGGTTACTTAGGTGAAGTGAGCTGTCAATAGTGTCAATCCTTAGCATCGAGTGGAGTGACAGCTCACTTCAAGCTCACTTAACATAAGTTTTCACCGTGAGATTTTTATAGAATACATCGGTTGGACACATTTATTATATCCAGTAGTAAGAGACCTATATTTTCTCCAGTAGTAAGAGTGACAGAATTAAGTAGATTTTCTCTATTACCTCCGCGTATGCAAACTTTTTGTGTGACCTCCGCTAGCATACAACTGGAGCCCATCCAAAACGACTGTCACGATACGATTTCTTTGGAAAATAATACCCGATTCCCCGATTACATTAGATAGTATCAGTTTACAAGTGACTAGTGACTATCATAGACTATGGCTATTTTATAAGGTATACGCTGACAGGTAATCTATGCAATACTCTATAGATCTACTAACTCTATAGATCTCTATAGATCTACTAGCTCGGGAAAGAAAACAGGAAAGAACACTGCCATAGTCAGTAGAGTATTGCTATTATTTAAAGTGTAGCCATAGGTAAAATAAAATTTTCGTAAAGTAGTGACTTTTTTGTCATATCAGTAGGTACCGAATTCCTTACAAAATTACTTATATGACAAAATAGTCACTCGATTAGGAAGTCCAATACATTTAACTGCATTTATTGTGTAGTTACTTTGTGTGGGTATTTTCAGTGTTTAGAACTCACCTGATATTGTATGTAGGATCGTGACAGACTGGCGCAGAAAGGTGCGCAGCTGAAAAATGAACCGAAAATATTGCCTGCGCCCTGAAATAAAGAGATTTCGTTGTTTAGTGCTTTATATTTATTTCTTTAACTAGCTGCGCCCCGCGGTTTCACCCGCATAAGCAGGGGCGGATCTACTTAAAGGCTTTTTGGGCTGCAGCCCAGGGCCCCGTTGATACAGAGGGCCCCCAACCGAACTGAAAACAATAGACGATATTGTCAATAATAAAAATTATCTAGAATTAAAAAAATCGGATCATAAAAAAATGGCAATTGGTTGAGTAATTAGGTAGGGCCCCTAAGCAGTATTAGCCCAGGGCCCCACAAATTCAAGATCCGCCCATGCGCATAAGTTTCGATCCCGTGGGAATATCGGAATAAAAAGTCACGAATGACAGCCGGGATAAACGGTTTAACGTGCTTTCCGAGGCACGGAGGGGTCTTGGTATGTGAAGATGGTCACCCATCCACGGAGCAACCGCGGCAAGCGTAGCTTAACTTGATCTATTGACCCGTGCGGCTGTTATTACTTAGCCACAAGCCCCACGAAAAAAAAGCAAGAAATTATATTATTAGATATTGATAGGTTAATTTCATTTTAGGTTTTTGCAAAAAAGAAAAGATGGGTCTGTGCCATAGGCTTCTTATACTCCGTTCACCTTTTATAATTACCCGTTTTTGTCCAGAGGCACACAAGCAACATTCGCCCAATATCCCAACACCAACAAGACCAACTCACCATGGCCAACAGTTCCTGATTGGCATCGATCTCGTACTTGTCTTTGCCCGCGAAGATAAGCGCCATAGACATCGTGATAGTGTACGTTACCATGGTGATCGTGAACGCATCTAGGGCAATTTCTGGAAGCAGTTCCAAGGGAGGGAGTTGTGGCTCGGGGAGCCTGAAAACATTAAAATAAAACCAATTAAATAGACCCTTTTTGTATCAGCACGGAATATAAATTATGGTAATGATCTTAGCCAGTCCGCAGGAAAGTAGTAACGGGGCCTGCTGATTATATGTTGCCTAGCATAAACAGTCTATAATGTCTGCTGAGACCCAGGCTGTGAGAGCGAGTGGATCGTAATCCACCATGCAGGCCCAGTTGGTAGATGTCAATGTCTTCGAATTTTTTGTTCTAGGATATGCCATTTCCTTACTATGTTTTTCTTCACCATTTTGAGAGCAATGGTGATGAAATAATTTACACAAAGCAAAGCGCCTGTCTGGGTTCGAACCTATGACCTGCAACTCGTAATTCGAGCGAGTTACTACTAGGTCACCACAGCTCTAGGGTACCTAGTTTATAGCTTATTTATAGCTTACCGCCTCTGTGAAGGTCGGAAATCATTCCGGAACGTTAACGTATCATATGTCCTAACCCAGGTCGCCTGCGAAATTTTAGTCAGGACTAGGTTTCCTCGCTATCTTTTCCTCAATCGTTTCATAGCAAGCAATAAATAAAATGAATAGCTCATGCCGTAGCAAAATTAACAGCCAGTGCGCAAGGTGGTAACGGGCTTCCGGGGCTGACTGTCAAGATTACGCTAGATCGAAAAGTAGCCGAATGAAAGTGTGTTTTTTTTCTCAAAATGAAACAAAGACAGGTTTATATTTTCCAGAAGCCTTTTCATAAAGTAAATTAACTTACCCGGTAGGTATGTCCCCAACTAGGCTAATGCCAAAGGTTTCATGCAAGCGTCCGAATCTGGAGGCACATGTGCCGATGACAATGGCAAGTAGCTCTATGGGGACCGGCACTCGAGAGCGCTTGCTTACCCACGGCTGAAAAAGAAATGCTTTTAAAGTACTTTGAAGGGAAGAGAAGGGACGTGTCAATCTCTAACACGAGGTGGAATGACAGATCACTTCACCAAACTTTTCACGGTATGATTTGTACAGAACAGACCGACTGATGCTTGGGATTCACACTATTGACAGCTTGACTAAGGAATTTTAAGCTTTTTAGCACACGGCCTTCACTACGGACACGAAGTCAGCGGGCGCGGGGCGGCGGCAGCGGCGGCGCGGGGAGCGGCGCGTTTCAATGCATAGATTTATATGGAACTGGCGTCCAAGGCAGCGGCTCGGGGAGCGGCGTACGAGCTATGCGCACCAGTTTAGCGTTGCCCGCGCGTCTGCATTGACGTAGTGATGTGCATTTTATTTTTGCTTTTAACGACAGACGATTCAAAATGTTGTGTCAAAAAGACGTTGTCGTCGCTGTTTAGACATTTCGTTCGCGGTTCGCTAACAAAGACACTAATTTCTCATAACACAGCTCATAAGCCGCTCTAGCGCCGCGCGATCTGCCCGGTGGCTTCGAGACTACGTTGCCGTGTCGCCCCGCCGCCGCCTCCGCCCCGAAATCGCTGACTTCGAGACCGAGGCCTCAGAGGTCACGGCAATATAGGTACTTGTTATTAAAAAAAACTCTGTTAAATAAAATCCTAAACCCACGTATAGGTACTATTAGGGGAAAAATGTGTTTTCTTTTACCTTTAACCTTTCGTTATTGAGTGCGATGATGAGGCACGTGACGAAGGATATCACGAACGCTCCCCAGTTGAGATTCGGCAAGTTCTTGCACACTTCAATAAAAGTCTGAAAACAAAACAATAACACTCTATAAAGGAATGTGGAATATGTTAGAGTGGAAGGCTCCGGGCCTTCGGTCCTGGGGGGCTTCCAAGTCTTGAGAAATCTTTTTAGATCAAATTCTTAAAAAGGCCGAAATCATCATCTGCCTAGCTTTTTCCCAGCGCGACCCATAACGACTGTCGAAGATCCATGAATGACAGCCGGGACCAGCTTAACATGACCGAAATTTGTTCAGTTATAAGAGGTATGAGGAACACGGCTTATCGTTCCCTCATCCTCCATAGAAAATGGAGGATCCTCTGGCTAGACCGGTGTTGTGTCTTGTGGGCTACTGCCCGACCATTGACGTCGGGACGTTGTATATGTATATGCTAGGCGCGCGGTAAACTCTGCTTGCGCGATGCAGGATTTTGCGTGACGCCAGTGTGATGCGTAGTTTGTGGTTGGCACCCACGTAAAGCTAAAATGTATACGTGTACGTGTGTGTGTATGTGTATGTGTACTCACAAATATAACTTTAAAGTTTCCGGACAGCTTGACTATTTTGATCCCGAACAGGTCCTTGAGCTGCGAGGCCAGCACGTTGAAGGAGGCCGCCGTGGTGAACCCGGACACCAGCGGCTCCGACAGCAGTGTGGACACGCAGCCTAGCCGGAGCATCCACATCAACACCTGGGGGAACGGAACGTGATGTTATTTTTGTAGGTAGTAATAGCTGTTACAAAGGTAAGGTAGGTAGGTATCTGATGAAAGTCAAAAAACACTAGAGGGAATTAGTAACACATTAATCTGTACATAGTAGTTTTCAACGTATACATCACCATTTTTCCAAGAATTATCGTTTGAATAAAATTATTACAATATTAATTGAAAAATTGAGGTTATTAAATTAACTTCAATTGTCATAACGAAAATGGTGATTTTAAATTAGAATTTCAAGTTCAAGTATTCAAACAATACCCTCATTGTATTCTGAAATTACGTTCGCTAGGTGGCAGCACTGACACGTCAGGTCCAGGCATCTGTCAAAGAGCCTATATTTTCTTTAGTCATGACTGAATGATGAACGAATGAATGAATCGAATGATAAACGTCATCATATATTTTATATTCATTGTCGAAATGGAAGACCTCTTGTCAACGTGGTGCCAACTGGTGTCGTATATTTTCACGAAAAAAAAAATACGAATAGTCCATTAAATCAATATCACTCTAGTGCTTAGTATATTTTCGGATCCATCTATTTACATTTTCATCAGACACTATTTGAATACACCTTACGTAAACTATAAACAGCTCTGTACAGAAACGGCCCACAGACAGGCGCGACGGCGTAGAATCTAATTCCTCTTTCCTTGAATCTTGGAACGAATACTTATCTAAATTAATCATTATTCTTTTGTCAAGACTATACCCCTTGTTGAAGTTTTTAGAGGAATATACAAAGTTCAACGGACAAAGTGTTAGTAGAAATACAAAACATACATTCATGATTTTTACGAATGACAACAGGTACCAAAGATACTTTCACCCTGAAAAGTTCAACTTGTAGTGAAAGAATATACAGTCAAAATCTGTTATAACGACATCGAAGGGACTACTCATATTGAGTCGTAAAAACCGATAGTTGTAACAACCGGTGACAGGTATTAATAGGAAAGATAATATGTAGTTACCTGGAATATCCCCACACACAAGCACACCACACTTAACACCTGTAAGTGCGTGTATTGCACGGGATCCCCTTCCCCTGGTATTAACGCGGCAACTGTAAATAGAAAAATAACATATTTATGAAAACAAAACGTATAAAGTATATTCAAACGTATGTTTGATATTGATGTTATTTCAAGTTAAATAAATATCAACATTATTTTAATGGTTATTAAGTTCATTTCAGAGTGACTAGCATTATTGAAAAAGTTATAAAAATGCTTGAAGTTGTAGCGTAAACTGAACTTTATTATGTAGGTATTAAAGTTATTTTTCCATAAATTCATATTTGTTTACTTTTTTGGCAAATAAATCGCGAATGCAGATTAGGTGCATTTTCAAGTTGTATATTTTTTTAATAAATTGTTAAACGTATTCGAGGGTATGGCACTCGTGGGCTGCACCTGAAAGTCAGGTAGTACCTAGTATTGCCATCTGACATTATGCTGACCTGAGGCCCTTTTGGCAGGAATATTTAAAAAAATATCTTCTAACGTCTTTTATTTGTATTCAAGCCAATAAACGCACATTCATATTTTCATAAGAGCATTTTCAAATTGCACCGTAGCGGCAATTTTGGCTGGCAATAGGTATGCCCCTAAACATTCATCACAACATAACATCAACAACATTCAGTCTTCTTTTTCGATATAATTATTATGTATTTTTATTCACCCATATACTTTTTTAGCCAAATTATCTTCATTGGACTTATCTATAAACAGATAAATAAAATTGAAGTGTCTGTTAGTCTAATGTCAAAATAACGGCTTTTTACTAGATGTAGGTTTAAACGGTACTTATAAAAAAAAAACATTTTAGTTTAATTTATGTCTGTCTGTTTGTTCCGGCTAATGTCCGAAACGGCTGGGCCGATTTTTAAGAAATTTTATATGGGGATACTTTGAACCTTGCGGAAGAACTTAGGCTATTATCGACTCTTTAGCGACATACCACGCGGGCGACACCGAGGGAGTAAGCTAGTAGTCAATAACAATCTTAAGTTCACTGACAGGCAACGCACAGCCAAATCGTTGGGTCTAGCTAGAAGGTTGATATTTTTCACATTTGGTTTCTTATACTACGGAGGTGAGCACTAAGGAAGGATTTTTGAAAATGCATCCCCTGAAGGGGTTAGGGCCTTATCACACTGGCGATTTCAAAGAGAGTCCAAAGCGAGGCTGCGAACTCGCGGTGAGCTCGCTGCGCACTCGCCTCGCTTTGGACCGCTTGCAAATCGCCAGTGTGTTAAGGCCCTTAAATAGGGAAAGGTTGTAAGTATAGAGGTATGAGGAACAGAGTGTAAAGTTCACTCATACTCTATAGAAAAGGGAGGATCCTCCGACCAGACGGGTGTTGTGTCTGGTGGGCAACTGCCCGATGATTCATGTCGGGCCGTTGTATCTATGCTAGTTGCGCGGTAAACTCTGCTTGCGCGATGCAGGATTTGCGTGACGTCAGTATGACGCGTTGTTTGTATGTGGCGTTGTAGATACCGCTACATAAGTATAGAAGTACATAATTTTCGCCGATAGGAAATCCTATCGGACGCGCGGCATAGTGGCGGAATGTGGGTGTATCCATCCTCCACAGAAGCCTTAATACATTCAGGAAATGACAGCGTGTTGACTTAATTTCGAATTTAGTCATAAAGGCATAAATTATATCAATGAAAGGTAACATACCTGACAAATCAGTCACATTGCTATTTGGTGCTTCTACATGCGTCGCGTATTGTGTTACCACCTGGAAATAACAGATAACACAGAGTTAAATTAATTTAGTTAGCGATACTCCATAGACGTTATGGGTATCAAAACTGCAAGATGCAAAAGTGATTTTCTCGAGAAATAACGATTAGTACTTTAAGAAAATACCTCGACTCACGATGTTTGTCCGCGATGGACTCCTAAACTACATAACCGATTTTAATCAAATTTGTACACCGTGTGCAGTTTGATCCAACTTGAAAGATAGGATAGCTCACATCTCCATTTATAATCGCAATATTATTTTATTGCACAAAAACGTTAGCCACAGCAACGCGTGGCCAGGTCAGCTAGTAATAGTATAGTTTTGGGAATATTATGTTCGTAACATCATAAAGTTTATATCAATACTTTAGGAGACGACCGCTTTTTAATTTTGCGTGAGTGTAAGGTATTTATTCTTGTGACTGTGTTTTGCTGAATTAAGGAAATAACAGCATGACTGAGGGCACTCCCTTATATTGTAACCCCTTTACTAATAAACGTTGTATAGCGTCTGTATAGTTGCACAACGCGTTGTCTTCTTCTTTCGAAAGTCAAATTACTAACGACTGAAAGAGAGAAATCGGTGTGTAACTATTCATCTGATATAATACGTATACTAAGTAAGGGGGTTATTATTTTGTACCGTTGCACAGCAAAGGTCTCTTAAGTACCTTCTCCTAGAAATAGTCTCTACGCGAGGAAACATGTATGTCCTAGAACAGGCATGTCCTAGAATTAAAAAAAATCGAAGATTTATGTGACATCTACCAACCCGCACTGGGCCCGCGTGGTGGATTACAGCCCACTCCCTCTCACAGAGAGGAGGCCTGTGTCCCAGAAGTGGGAACGCAATAGGTTGATTATGCATGTAGCCCTACGCTAGCTCACTTTATATCCTACTAGCTTCTGCCCGCGACTTCGTCCGCGTGAAATTTATTGTTCCCCCGACGCATCTTATCGCCAGCCCGCGCTATTACTTCGTTTTTGCTTAGCGTTCTTTCTGACTTTCTTCTTTTGCTCGGCTCCTAAGGGCCATAGCGTGATATTAAATAGCCTATAGCCTTCCTCAAGAATTGACCTATCAAATACAAAAAGATTTTTTCAAATCCGACTGGTAGTTCCAGAGATTACCCGCTAAATACAAACTTTACCTCCTTATAATATTAGTATGATGATGATATTAAGTGGGGAAAAAAACTGATATTTACCTTTCCAGCCATGAGACAGGCTACCGCGAAGGTGCCCATGGACACGTGAGGGGAGGTTCCGAGGATGACGTAGATGAGGACCGGGAAGAACGCCATGTAGAGTCCCACTATTGGGGGTACTTCTGCTAGCAGCGCGTATGCCATACCTGGAAATATTCATGTCGCTGATAAATGTTATGGATTTTTTTTTTTCTGAAACCTTTTTTACTGAAATAGTTTTAACCGAAAGAGTTTTTACTGAAAGAATCATATACTCTATGAGTTTTTATTGAAAAAGATTTTACTGAAAGAGTTTTTACTGAAAGAGTTTTTGATAAAAGAGTTTTTACTAAAAGGGTACGGTCCATAGGTGGGTCCATAGGTTACAATTTTTCTAAGTTGGGAATTTGAATTGTTTGCCCTATTCTGTAAAATTAAATCTATTGCAAAAAAGGCTCGAAATTTTTTTTTTGCCTGGTCACTTTAATAAGGTTCAGCAGAACCACGTTGCGGCTCTCTCTGTCATCTTCAAAGAATTGACAGAAGCCATAGCCCTAAGCCAGAGCCTTAGAACTGGTTTATGGTCATTAGAACTTCGTTTATTCCTTACCTTGTGGTATGTGCATGACGGCTGTGGTAGCGCCTGAAACTAGGTCGCCAACCATGTTTTTCTGATAACTGTACTTTGGAAGCCATCGCATCAAAGGGATCGAGTTTAGCAGACAATCGCCAAAACCACAATTCCTCACAAATTTTTTGCATTTCTGACTCACTGGGAAAAAGGTTAACATACATTAGGTACAGTATAAAATAATCATTATTGGATCCCTGGGGGGTCAGTGGTCATGTGCAAACTTTTTTAACTTACGGCATACGCAAGAAAAAAACATGATGAAAAAGAACTTGACTTGTATACTCAGCACACTCACTACATTGTTTAAAACAAGTTAAAAGTTAGCTGCCTGTATACCAAATGGCTTGTTGGACTGTATATCTGCGGGGTAATTGCGTACACTTACAGACTACAGTACCCATGGGTTTCATTTTAACAGTTCTATAGTTATTGTTGAGCAGACAAATTTTTCGAACTTATGAAGCAATGGATTAACAATATCATTTAAAATGATTCAGATTGAAAGTGTGTTACGTAAATAGGGTGCAGGTGCATTCTGGGCAGTCTACCCTGCTACGTGCTGCCTGGCTGGCACAGAGCACGGAATCACAGATCGTCGCGCCGGCAACGTCTAGAGACGGCAGTAATGAAATTCGTGGCGCCAAAAGTGCGTTGAGCGAACAGCACCTTAATTCCATAACACACTATCAATCCCCACCTCGTTCATTCTGGACGATATTGCGAATCCATTGCTTCATATGTTCGAAGAATGTGACTACTGAACAACGTCAATAACGCAATGAATGTTGTTGAACTGTCAAAATGAAACCCATTGCTACTGATAGGGTGTTACGCAATTACGCAGCTTCTGTCACGGCCGCCATTCAAAGCGTCAGTATTTATTCGTTACTTGTGCCCTAGTGCGAGTAAACGGTGTCACGTTTCATTTCGTTTGTATGGAAACTGTTGACATTGCCACCTTTAGCAGCGGCCGCCGGGGCACCTCCGTGCCAGAGCACGGAGGCGCCCCGGCGGCCGCTCCATAGGCCTGCTAGTCGGACCACAGATGGTCCGACTAGCAGGCCTATTCTGTAAAAATCTCACCCTGAATATTTTGGTGAAGTGAGCTTAAAGTGAACTGTCATCCCATCTGCCGCTAGGGATAGGCACTATTGACTTCAAACTCACGTCACTTAAGTTTTCACGGTGAGATTTTTACAGAATAGCACTGCTGATATGGTCTGTGCCGATACGAGAGCAGATATTGTAACTGAAACTTACGCGGACGGTCAGGTAATATATAGTCTGCATCTTTATTGAGGGTGTCCTGATGGTACACGCGTCTGACTATGTTGAGTTGCTGCAAACTGGTCCTGGAAACAGTCTGGGCCCTGGGAACAAATAAGATATTCAAGGTTATTTAGGAGTCTTGTAGATTGGATCACAGGACGTAGATTATAGAGGCCCTAGGCTACTGGAATCACCACCTAGCTATGAGGGCTTTGCTTTGCATTATGCTGAGCTGAGGCCCTTTTGGCATTATTATCTTTGTTTTCTGTTTTATCCTATATATTTATACCCGCGGCAAGCGCAGCTTAACCTGATCGATCGACCCGTGAGCTGATATTACTTAACCACAAACCCCTCTAGCCTCTCTCTCTTAGTTTCAAAGTCTTTTATAAGGATTGTCTTTAGAAGGGCAGTGTTTGCAGTTGTATTTCGGGATCTCGACTGATTTCGGACTTGACTCCGGCCTTTGATCATGATTCTTATCATCAAGCTCTGTAATCGCTGTATCAACCGTGAGCTCTGTTATAAAATTATTGTAGAGAAAACGTCTTATTAACTTTTTTACCTGCAATTTGAATATTTTGATGAACTATATTAGAATGAGTAGGACTCAAGTTAGTGCCTTAATTGTTTACGTTTCAGCTAAAATATTTTAAATGAGTGAATAACATTACCAACTAGTCCAATTTGTATGTTTAGCACATTGCAGTGTTCTCACATTTACCAACAGAGTAATAATTTGTAGGTACATAGCATAGTTCCGTGTCTGGAAGTTTGCATTCGTGTTGAACGACAGTACCTATGATCTATTATTGAAAAGAATAATAATGAAGCTTGAGAGATTTGATGAAGATTTCTAATTATGTTTCATTATACTTGCCAAAGAAGTAGGTACTAGAAGCTATGAAAGAACCACCTTTTTTACTAAATCACCATTAAGAAGACATGTATTAGGATCAGAAATTACCATAAAATACCATATCACTGATTTGGAATTTCTTAAACTCTTTAAAAAGTCCGAAGATGATACCACAAAAAAAAACTACGGAGTCACAACTTTGTTTGGTCCATAATTAAAAATAATTATCATAAGCCCTCGTCATATGGTAAAGTACATATTGTAGTACTGATTAGAGTCCTAATAATTAGTTGATTAATTCATAAAATGTTACAGACATGCAATTTCTTTATTGTTTACAGGGATACATCGCTGCGACTGGAATATTTGGCTTTGACTTGACAGCAACTGCAGACCACAGATTGTTTCACGATATACATAGTTACCTTATTAAGTAGATTATGCATATGATTGATGATTTGTTGATTATATTTGGACCTCATTTTGCTTAATATATTGTATACGATAAAGCTCAGGAGGAGATTGTGGAAGGTGTAACGCCAAAGCAGCCAAATGGGAGTTATAATATGCGAGGTAGGATTTTCCAATTTATTTTTATTATATTTATTTATTTCTAAAAAAACTTAACCTATTACAGTTTGGTTTTAGCCACACAATATACCTAAAGTATTTCTAATACACATGCTATTAAAAGCATGTTTGTTTGTTAGTATCTAAGTTATATGTTTATTTATAGCATGCTCTCTCTCTATGTAAAAGAATCATATCTACTATTTTCATAAACAAATGCTAATTGTGGTCCACTAGGTAGCAAAAATCTGCCTGTCTAGCTTTTTCCCAAATTCATTGCCTTCGGGTCGGCTTCCAGTCTAACCGGATGCAGGTGAATACCAGTAATTTACATGGAGCGACAGCCTATCTGACATCTACAACCCAGTTACTGGATAACATGATATGCATTGGTAAGACTAAGCCCTAAAAGTTAGGCATCAGATAAAGTAGAACCGAGATATTATGAGCCTTATATCATTCGACCATGAAACTTTGTTTCATCCGCTAACGATAGGTTTTGCCGCTGATTGCAATGATTTACGACATTCTACTATGCCACGCTTAGTTAGGGCTATTGCAGACACTCACTCAAGCAAAACATAGTGTTTATTTAAATCTACGACTTATTTATTTTTCCAGATCTTTTATTGTGCCATAAGATATTTAGATTTAATCTGCGTTCGCGATTTATTTGCCAAAAATGTAAACAAATATGAATTAATGGAAAAATAACTTTAATTCCTACACAATAAAGTTCAGTTTACGCTACAGCTACAAACATTTTTATAAGTTTTTCAATAGTGCTAGTCACTCTAACATCAATTAGTTACACTAAAATTAATTGTCATTGAAATAAAGTTGATATTTGTTTAACTTGAAACTGCGCACTTTTACTATATGTATTAACAAACCGGGTACCCGATGGGATGTCCCATCAGCAAGAATGACAAACTTCCATGCAAACGTTCATCCCTTATTTAACCCCTTTAGGAGATGAATTTTCAACAAATTCTTCCTTAGCCATATAAGAATCTCTTGTTCTATTTTCTTGCTTCTAGAACCAGCGGTTTAGACTGTGCGTTGCCGCGTTGTCTGTCAGTAAACGAATTATTTTTTATCATGAACATGAATTTTCAAAAATCTTTCTCTAGCGCTAACCTTCGTGTATAAGAAACTCTTGTTCAAAATTGCATGCTTCTAGAATCTGAATGTACAGTACCCGGCGATAAATATTGCACATCGACCTTTGGAAAGAGACAATCGGCTAATTTCGGCTTCGTATAGAGCGTTATCTCTGTCGCACGAAATACAAACAGTCCGGTATCTATTAGAAGCTGTTAAAACAATTATGATTTGCTTCTTTTGATAATTATTTTTATTCTTTGTATAAAATACAAAAAAGGTAAAGGTCGATGTGCAATATTTATCGCCGGGTACTGTAGGTAGTTGTGTGGTAGTGAGTATATACTGCTGAGCGTGGGGTCCTGGGTACGATTCCCGGCCCGGGTAAAGCGTTATTGGATTTTTCCATTAGGAATGTCTCAGTAACAGCCCGGAGTTTGGAAGTTGGCGACATAAAGCTCCCGTGCCTCGGATAGCACATAAAGTCATTAGTCCCGCGGGCCTGCGGGCGGTGAGTAATGGGTAGCTCACCGTCCGATCAGGACCAGTCCCGTGCCGGACGACGCGTACGTGTTCCACGCGCCCCTCAAAGAGATGTCAGCATCAGCAGAAGGGGCCCGTCAGGGCCGAAGCCTGCCGGGTCAGCGGGATTGTCCGAAAGGGTTACCGCTGGCTCGGAACATAAAGGGCTAAGGAAGGAACACGGGTGGGTTTTAGTCAGTAAGAATCTAACACTCTCTTCCGCTCCACCCAGAGAGGGAGGGGTCATTTGATGATTACCAATCCTGGAAAAAAAAAAAGAGTCATTGGCCCTACGCCTGATATCTCCCCGGTCGTATCGGATTGCCGTCCCATAGGTCTATGAGAGTAAAGGAACAGAGAGTGCACCTGTTTACGCACACACTTGTGCACTATAATATCTCCTGCGTACCTGGCTAATCTCCGTTGAGATTGGCCACCGTCACCGAAATCGGTCGGGAGAATATTATTATTAACGTAGTGGATTCTTTTTCTGCGTATCGCTTATTATGTTAAAGGTCTTCAGAAAATAGGAAGTAGCTAATAAAGACTTTTTTAGATCAATTAATTATATGTATGTACACATATAATTAATTGATCTAAATAAACCAGTTCTAGCTATTTTATTTATAAATCGGTTAAAGGTCACTGAAGGAGACGCAAAGAGCAAGTAATAACAGCCGCACGGTTCGATCCATCTGGTAAAGCTGCGCTTGCCGCGGTTGGTCCGTGGATGGGTGTCCATCTTTACATACCACGACCCCTCCGTGCTTCGAAAAGCACTTTAAACCGGTGGTCCCGGCTGTCATTCTTGGATCTTTGACAGTTGTAACGGGTAGTGAAAAGCTCGAAAAACTGCCAATCAGTCTTACCAAGGGGTATCGTAGTACCCAGTAACTGGGTTGTGGAGGTCAAACAGGCAGTCGCTCCGTGTAAAATACTGGTATTCAGCTGCATTCGGTTAGATTGGAAGCCGACCCCAACATAGTTGGGAAAAGGCTAGGTAGATGATGACGTCTACGGGCGTTTACTGTTCCTCAGTGTTAATAGAGATTTTTTTTCATTACTACATTACAGCTACACGATTACTGACAAATTCGTGGTCAAGATCCACTCAAATCTGTGTGGTCCTCAAAATACCATTTATTTTCTGATATCAATCTACATGATCTGACTAAGATTATGTCTGGACTAAAAGAGACTATGACCTTTGAGTTTGTTTCGGCCTTTCTTCTCAGAGAACCTAGTCAGATAGAAAACGCCGAAGACATCCAGCTTATTTTTTTAATAATATGATGTGTAAAAGTGATTCGGATATCCTATTTACAAAATAATTTCATTTCAAGGGAAATAAATTATTGAACTGTTCAATAAATTATTTAACTTTTATTTTTTTAAATGAAATATTTAAAAGAAAAACTTGCCAGTTCTCGTTAATATCGTCGTCGTCATCGTTTAGGAGAGGTTCTTGTTCATCGTTACGTCTAAAATATTTTTCGAATATTAAAAACGTCTTTTTCATACGCATTCTTAGTTTTACGCAGAAATTATGACATAAGACAATTGATTTATATGTTAAGTCCACAATAGCACGATAAACAATACAATGTAGCCGTAACAGGATATTTTTTAAGTAATGAACGGGAAAGTTAAATAATAATATCAACTTGCTATTTTTAATTATTCACGGACACCACTTTTATCACACACAAAAAGCACTTCCTTTTCAGTCACTCTTTTCCCACCTCTATTATTAAATTGTAACACCAGTTTTATTCAAATAATTATTTTAATGTTAATAACGTTTATTATTAATTACTTCGTGGACGTTTAATAAGCCAATCGGCTAGTTTCAAACTGAGTCTAGCTCGTCAAGATAACGCAAGCCGACATGGCTGGGCGCCCAACGATTGGGCACTTATTAGAAATTCATTTAAAAATGACCTTGTACTGTTGAAATTATGCGGTGGCATAAGTTCCAGGATAGGTTTAAGAAAACTTATCTGTACTTATTAGTACAGATAAGTTAGTAACTCACAAATTACACCTCTTTAATTATAATATTTTATACTTAAAGAGATGTAATTTGTGAGTTTGTATGTAGGCGGTAATCTTCGGAAGTACTGATCCGATTCCGAAAATTCTTTCACTAATGGAAACCTACCGAGTGCTTGCCGAGTTTCATAGGATACCTATATTTTATGTTAAAAACAAGAAACACGTGGACGAAGTTAGTGATTTATATTTAGTTATAGAACACTCTGTATGTAATACGAATTGGGTTATAAAAGGTTAACTTAAAAATCAACAGTCTCAACACGCAAATTTGTAAAAAAATTGCTCGATTTTACATCTACCGTCATTGTAAGACGAATCACGTCAACAACTTGCATTATAAGAATATAGGTATGTCTATGTGCCTTTTACTTGACGGAGGAGTTAACTATAGTTTTATTTTAACTACAATCTATTGCTGTTGTAACGTTCGCGTTGTGCTCTAGTTTTTGTTGCGTGAATTTACGTATATATTTTATATGATGATTATTAATTGTGTTCACACGCACATCGAAGGACCTTTGAAAACCTTTCTAATACCCGAGGGTACTGAAGTCAGCAAGAGTGGGAACCCTATGAGTTGATACTTGCACTACGAAAATCGTCCTTACCACTACGACCTAAAGGTGCTGTCAATGTCAAAAGATTGCAAATTGATAGCATTTGTGACCATACAGTTTGATCACAGTAATTTTCCCACGGAATTTGCATGTCACTGTCCAAATCAAAGTGATCTTTATTCTCATTCCAGTAAGGTTGCTGTCGGATTGCTGCCACTGACAAGTCTGTCAAAATCATTGTGATCTTTATTCTCGTTAATATAAGGTTGTTGTTATGTTGCTGCTGTCAGAGGTAAAATAACTGTGAACGGACTGTACAGACGCCAGCACATCAAGTTACTACAAACCAGATTTCTTTAATAGATTTTCAACTTTATCACTAAAGCATAAGGTTCAAAGTTGATTGCGAAAATTTGAAAGTTTCGGGTAGGTTGATGTGCTGGCGTCCGTACATTTTATGGTCTTGAAGGAACATGTTATAAGCGCCTTTTCGCCATCTCCCGGTTAGCAAAAAAGGTGCTCCTCAATAAAAATCTTGACAATTAAAAAGTGCGACATTATAAAATTCGTACGATAGTATGTATAAGCAGTTGGGTGCGGTGTCCCTGACCCCTTATCACTTGCTTCTGGATAGTCAATATAGTCATGTGATGTTTGTGGAGCGAACTTTATTTATTTAAAGTGTGTCGACCCTAAGCACATAGCAAGTCGGTGGGAATTCGATAGCAAGTTTTATAACGCCTTATAATTTAGAGGTATGTCCTAAATAAAAATAGACAACGCAAACCACTGGGTCTAAAAGCATGTTTTGCACAAGAGTTCCGTATACAAGAATAGCGAAAGGGAGCACTGAGGAAGGGGTTAATAGGGGTTGAAAGATTGATGGCAGTTCGTCTTGTTTGCTGATGGAAAATTCCATCGGGCAAATAGCTTGTAACCAAGTATTTTAGACATTTTGTAATACTATGTTTTAATTAGGACCCATAATTATTACCTTGTACAACGCCACATGCGAACAACGCGACATACTGACGTCACGCATAATCCTGCATCTCGCAAGCAGAGTTTACCGCGCAACTAGCGTACATACATACAATATATACAACCGCCCGACATGAATCATCGGGCAGTTGCCCGGCAGACACAAACCCCGACTGGTCGGAGGATCCTCCCTTTTTTATGGAGGTTAAGTGAACTATACACCCTATTCCTCATACCTCTATACTATAAACGTTTGCTTTTGCGTAACAGTTCTAATTTTTTTCCATTGCTCAAGGGCTTATTTTGTTGACTAGAATATTATGAAACTATTTTAGCTAAATTCAACGTTATTATTATCATCATTATCATCTCGATAAATCGTAACCGATAATTAGCAATACACGCTGCTTGTGAACTTATTTTACGTTAAGCGTTATTTACTAGCAGGGCCTCGCGGTTTCACCATAAGTTTCGATCCCGTGGGAATATCGGGATAAAAAATATGCTATATGTTAATCCTGGTTATAAACTATCTGTGTGCCAAATTTAATCAAAATTGGTCCAGCCGTTTGTGCGTGAAGAAGTAACAAACATACAAACACACTAACAAACTTTCGCCTTTATAATATTAGTGTGATAGTGTGATTCAGGTGCCTGACCCTTGTTCCTGTTGTGACAATCATTGATTTATAATCTTTAGCTCGCTAATCTTGCGTCCACGACTATTTTAGCCCGCCGTGAGAACGGTAATAGTAATAGTAATAAGTTGTTATCAGCAAAGTTATCAACTTTACGTTTACAAGGTCAAATTAAATTAACTGGTAAAAGTTCACAGACGTTTGCGAACTCCTATAAGTACTTGGTTTTGGTATGTACCTGTGTGTTGCCTAGCCTTTTCGTGTTGGGGTTGGATTCCAGTCTAACCGGATGCAGCTGAATAGGTTCCTTTTTTTTATAGAACCGTTACTGGGTTTTTTTTAGGTCAGATAGACAGTCTCTCCATTGAGCGATTTGACCACAGACTTATCTGTGGATTTGACCCAGTTAGTGGTTAAGACCGTGTACGTAGGTAACGAATTGAAAGATCTGCGAATGCACTGCGGAGAAATAACTGATGGAAAAACCTTATAACACTTTGTCGACCTGGGAACCGAACTCAGTACTTTATGCTCAGCTAAGGCTTGCGACCACTAGACCAACTACGCATCCAGGATGCCGTATTCCAATGCATCAAACAAACGTAATTTGAGGAAGTCCTGCAGCCATGTAGCCCACTGACACGATTCGATACTGAGTTCACAGATAATAAGGGTCACATCAAGTCACATGATCACATCACACAATTTCTTGAGTGATGTGTGCGTAGCTTTTTAATCAATTAATTATGACGTCATTATTCACAATGTATGTGGGTATAGGGGTAGGTTAGAAGGTAATAAAGGCCTAGGAATATTGTTGGACAGGAGGAAATATGTATATTGTATTTCCTGGCTCATCTTACCTTTTTAGATTTCCGATTAATTCTACTTACCACAACATCTGCAGAGGTGTACCTTTTAGTACACCCACATTTCATCACACTTACAGTTACAGAAGTTACTTCACAATTACAGAACCTACTTAATTACCATTGTATAGGATAATTTAATGGAGATTATTTCTGTACTTTTTAAAAATTGATTTAATGCAGTAGAAACGAAAAGAACATCAAAATATTTCTAAAGAAATTTCTGTCAATAAAGTGTGAAACCTGAAAACATGTACCTAACTTGCGAAAAAATCAATTAATTGAGTCATATTTTTTAAAATATATTCGTTTCACCCATAGAACGAACCCTATTGAAAATGGCTCTTTTATTCAAAGTAGTTTACTAATATCCTATATCTATGGTTTTTTTATACGATCTTAAAATTATGAGCGTTATGAGTCGTGACTCGTGCACTTTTGGATTTTCCAAATTTTTTGATTAATCAAATTGTACAAATATTATGAAACAGTGACGAAGTACAATGATCCATTGTGTAAGTTATTATTTAACTCCAGTCAGATTAAGTTATTTATGCAAACGTTCTCTTACTTTGTGTATGCTGTGGAGGTTTACAGAAATTGTTATGGTAAACTTTCTTCAAATGTTGTATGCCTTTCTTTAGGAACTTTACATTGATCAATTTCGCTTTTTGGACTGACCTAACCCCAAGCGAGGTTAGCACCGTAGCGCCTGACCGTTTATAAGATCAAATATAAATGCGCCTACGTTAATAACAAGAGCAATATTTTACACGTTGCTATGATCATTTTGTCAGGCGTACACAAAGGCTTCCTCCAAGACTTTTAATTCGATCATCGATCGCTGGATTGTTTGTTGATTTAACATCACGCCTGTAATCCCCGAAGGGTATAGCAGAGGTAAACCTATAGTAACACCCACGTTTCACCAATTATGTTTTAGTCCCTTGTTATAAGTGAATATAGAAATTTATTAAACAGGAAGCTGAGAATACCGACCCGGCCTACTGGATCAAACTGCTCAGGAGGGGATGAGCCTATTACTATCATCTATCAACCGGGTACAAATCCAGATTCGGGGCTGCTACTGAGATATTCCTGATTGAAAAAAAAAAAAAATTATCTAAACACTATGCAGCGTTACAACTAGGGGATAGAGTGATTTCGATGACTTCGGCACCCAAAGTAAGATTTAACTTGAAAAACCCTTTGAAAAACCCCATAACACTTATCACGACTTGGGAATCGTACCGGTACCGCATGCTCTACAGTGGCCCTTGCGACCACTAGATCAACGAGGCAGTATGTGGAATCTCTGATTTGATATGGTAGTAAGTTAATTAAATTACAATATACATACATACATAATTAAAGTTTAGGTCAGCCGGTCGTATTAAGGCTCCTTCAAACAGGCGCGACACGACACGCAACACAAAGGCACCGCAAGTCGCGCATCGAGCGGTGCCTTTGTGTCGCGCGCAATTATATCGCGTGTCGCGCCTGTTTGTAGGAGCCTTTATGAAAGAATCTGATTATTTTAAAATTCACATTCAATTTTCTTTTTACTTTTACAAACAGACAGTGTAACATAAAACAAAGAGTGATCTTAATACTGGTCCTCTTTGAGGATAAAGTAGGTACCTATAAACTATCAGAGGGAAAATTCCTGTAATTTTAAGAATGTTCATAGTCTGATCTGTCAGCTGTCTCAATTTGCCATGTCAAAAAAACCTCTATTTCCCTACATTTTTGACAAGTTTCGGCATTGACATTAATTGTCGCCGAGATGATATTGCGAGTAGATTTTTAGTCGTTTTTAATTACGAGATTGCCCTTCTGGTCGTTATAGAACATAACTCATTTATTTTCTTTGAACTGTGAACAGTGTTTGATTGTTTAGGTGGAGTAGTGCTTTCACGACCGATGGCATCACCATAGTTAATATAATTACATTTGCCTGGCTCATGTAATTGAACCTCACTTTCGACAGGAATGGGTAGCAGCTGGTGTTATCTGTAAAAATCTCACCGCGAACCATGCTCCCCCTTCTATCCTGCAGTGCGATTCTGTAACCATCTCACCGTGAAAACTTAGGTGAAGTGAGCGTGGAGTGAACTGTCAGTGTCATCTTACCAGATACTAGGGATTGACCAAGCATACATTTACAATCATAATCGAGATTTTAATAATATTTTTTAATGCTAATTCTATTGATAGTTTTATATAATTCAAAGCTAGTATTTTAGTGGTCAAAACAGTAATATTTTGTGGGGTTTTACTTACAATAAAATAGCAAAACAGAAGCGCAGTCAGAATCTCAACCTTGTTTTTTTTTTTCTTTTTTCCCTAGACTAGTAAGTCCTTATATAGCCAGACAGCGCCAGCGCCTAACGCGCTTGCGCGGCGTGAAATATGGCTCATTCCGAATTAAGTCATCATCGCTCACATGAATAATTTGCTTTCCGATTTAGATAAATCACCACTATGGCAGCTGAGAGTCAGTAATATACCTATTCACTTGAATAGTTACTCATGGTTGGATTATAGTATTTATTTGTGTATACACCACGAATTTCTTCTTCTTTGGTAAGGTGGCGACTGTAGCCAGAAGCACAATTTCGAAAATGCCACGTTAGTTTAAAGATCGGTGATAATTATTAATTTAGGCCCTAAATGAAAAACCGACCATGCCCTAAATTTTAGGGCATGGTCGGTAGTCGGCGTTATCGCAAGATGGCACATGCCATGACTTCATATATGTCGATTCACGGGACATCGTTATCGCGTTCACGTTAATTCAGAAAAGGGCCCTAATTCACTATGACCACTTAATGATTCGTTACTTCGAAACCACGTCAATTCCTTAATAACCTAATCACTACATCTGCTATTAACGTATTCTCTATGACACAATGACCGAAACCGGTTTGAACTGTCAAAATACCACGCTTGACAAACGTACGGCGTGGTAAGATTATGCGGGGAATAATAGATAAATACCATACAGCAGAATTGGGGTCAAGGTGTAAGCACGCTGTAGTCGATTACAGTGCAATTCGGAATGTACCATATATCACTCCACTCGAATCTCGTAACCATGGCAACACCACCTCGGCGTCAACAACACCTCCACCAGCCGCGTTTTGATTGACGAATACCTCGTCTTTTTCTACTTTAGAGTTAACTAATTTTAATTGAATATTGTGACTTATTCTAATTTATGATTATTTATTTATGCATTGACTGTAGAAATGATTCCATATTGTTGATTGTATTTAATTAGCATGCAACCATATTTGTACGCCTCTTGGCATAACATAGCGACCTATGAATTTTAATTTAAGAACTGTATTTACTACCTATGTTAGACAAATAAAAAATGATTATGATTATTATGATTACACATTTTGAAAATCGCTCAACGAAAACTTTGCTTAATCTGCCCCTTGGCAGACTCTAAGGCAGGGTCGCCATGGTGTATTATATTAATTATTAATATTATTACCATAATTTCCTAATGTTCTTATACATGACGCCTTACAAGTTAAATATGTAAAAACAAATCTCTAATGTGATGAGTGACTACTGCGCAAGCGCGGCGTGATCTTATCACTTCACCTTCACTCCACCCGATTCACGACATTAAATGTCGTGAATCGGGTGAAGGGAAGGTGAAGTGATCACGCAATCTGCAATGTGATAATGACAGTGATTAACGCGCAAGCGCGGCGTGATCTTATCACTTCACCTTCACTTCACCCGATTTACGACATTTAGTGTCGTGAATCGGGTGAAGTGATCACGCCACACAAACTACGTGGGAATCAAAAAATCTCTTTTATGATTGTAAATGTTTGCTTGGTCAATCCCTAGCATCAGTAGGATGACACTGACAGCTCACTCCACGCAAGTATTCACGGTGAGATTTTTACAGAATCGACATGCTGCGCTCTGTAGTCCAAAACATGCAGCCAAATGGACCTCTACGGTGCCACCGACGACGCCGTGGAAGTGGCGAAGTTTTGGCGCCAACAAAATCTAAAATATGTACAGACGCCAACACATCAAGCTACCCGAAACTGTCAAATTTTCCCAATCAACTTTGTATCTTATGCTTTAGGGATAAAGTTGAAAATCTATTGAAGAAATTTGACAGAAGTAGCTTGATGTGCTGGCGTCTGTACAGCCGTGCCCGCGACACGAAGAAGAAGAGGGGAGCTGTCATTCCACCTAATGCTACGAATTGACAGCTCACTTCACATAAGTTTGCCCTGGGAATTTAAAGCAGCATGTACCGGCATTGTACCGATAAAAAAAAAACACGATGTAAAACACGAGTTTATCAGTTAGTCAGCTATCAAAGACAGTCACTTACTGATAACTGATAACAGTCGCGTATTGATTATTTTATCTTTATTGCATTCACAAGTCTTGTGCGTCCAGCTACTGCTATTTAAGTATGTATTTATTTTGTTTTAGATGGTATCTCAGTATCTCATCAAAGAGCAGTGGTGGCTTCGTGGTATCGGTCCTGAGCTCGAACCCAGGCAGACACTTTACTTTGTGTATTTAATTTCATTACCACTGCTCTCAAAACGGTGAAGGAAAACATCGTAAGGAAACCGTTGTTTGTCCTAATTGTTTGTTTTAATGTTCTTGAACCAAAAAATGATATACATAATTTACACAAAGTAAAGCCCCTGTCTGGATTCGAAGGTGGACCCTACGACCTACAACTCGGAAGTCGCGGCCGTTACTACTATGCCATCACTCATCATCATCACCATTTTAGCTAAAAGACGTCCACTGCTGGACATAGGCCTCCCCCAAGCACCTCCACTTCGACCGGTCCTGTGCTTCTCGCATCCAACGAGTTCCTGCGGCCTTCACAAGGTCGCCGGTCCACCTTGTGGGAGGCCTTCCAACACTACGTCTTCCGGTACGCGGTCGCACTCCAGAACCTTTCGGCCCCATCGGCCATCTGTTCTGCGAGCAATTAGGTCGCTCACAATGGGCTTTATTAGAAGGCTTAAAGTCACCCAAAGGGCAATGGAGAGGGTTATGCTTGGAGGTTTCCAGCGTGATCGAATCAGAAATGAAGAGATCCGCAGGAGAACCAAGGTAACCGACATAGTCCGAAGAATGTTGGCAATTCTTCGGGCTATGTCGGTTACCTCGGTTCTCCTGCGGATCTCTTCATTTCGCGGGCTACCTTAGCGCAAAACGCTGTATTATATTAAATAAACCTTATCCTATAAAACTTACCATCCATTAGGGTCGAGCTTCTCATTCTCCCAATCAGCTCCTTTATCACTGTTCCTCATGTTGTTGTCACTTATTTATTTTCAAACTAAATCTCCACTACATCGTCACACATAACGCTTAAAAATATTTACTTTTCAAGTAAATAGTGGTCATAAAATCATCACTTTGTTCTTCCACGATAAGTATTAGGTTAATATTTAATAAGTAACTCTGTTGTTTAATAAAATAATAAGTTAATTTTGGAACAATAACACAATGCTAAGTAGATACCTACAACAAATCAAACAATGATGCTGCAAAAGTATAAACTGTAGCGCAGCCAACAACGCTTCTCTAGATTCAGAATGGAATGATGTTCCATGCAAAAAGTAGGCAATAGGCATTTAATAGGCAATTAAAAAATTAGATAAAAATAAACAGTACAGGACTTATGATTTGGGATGTATTTTGACGTTGAGGTGGTGAGTGTAGGGTGAATGGGTGCGTGGGTGAGTGTTAATGAGGTGTGCGAGGGGTGTTTGTGGCAGATGGCAGTGTGTTGTGTGTGGTTTTGTTGGGATGTGTGATAGGAGTGATGAGTATTTTACACTGCCACGATAAGATAAAAAGAAGATAAGATGTTCAAATTGATTGAAGTTAGTAAAGACTATGATGCACGGTTCAACCAAATTGATCCGTTTTGGTTGAAAGGCGCAGAAATGAAGGATAATTATGGTTGTGGTCGGCATTGATTTTTCAAGTTTTGGAACGAACTTCTTTATCGCAATTTATACTCTGCACACTTGGCGAATGAGAGCTAGACCGAAAACTTTAATAACATTTTGACCGTCACGAGTTCACGACACTTTGTTTACGTACCTAACAAAAGTATCGTGTCGGTCAAAATGTTACACTTTTTTAGGAACTTCGTTCCAACCGGTACCTTAATAGCATAACACACTTTCAATCACTAACCGAATCATTTTGAAGGATATTGCTAATCCATAGCTTCAAATGTTCGAAAATGTGTCTGCTCAACAACGTAAATAACGCAATGAATGTTGTTGAACTGTCAGAATTAATGCCGTTGCTACTGTTGTTATTATGTATTATGCAAATGCAAAGTGTGTTATGCAATTACCCGCGGGTGTCCCACGATACCTCATGAGCACGACTGTTTTGTGTTCACACGATTCAATTAGGCAGGTTCTACCAAATTCGCAAAAGCGAACCGTGTTGTTTAGGAGTAAGTTGACAAATGACTAGAGTTTTAGACATTTCGAGATTTTTAAAGACACGACGACAAGGAAAATATTTTTTGTATCGTCATCAGCAATTTATTTATCACAATGGTTTCACTTTTGGCAGCCTATCTATTTGTATTGACGTCATGTAATTCGAGTTTTGCACGAATTGAAAAATTGCAAGAAGTTATTTTAGGCACGTTCACGCAATTTTATCAATTTGACAAAGATTTTCACTCTATGTTATTCTTTTATAACAGATTCCGATATACTTTACGTACGTAGCATGGCCTAGTATAGTATTTTCATTGTTAATAAAATCTATATTTATATAACATAGTTTACCAAATTGTTGGAAGCCTAAACAATGAAGATGGAGACAAGAGTAATGATTCAGAAAGTAGGTAGATACTCGTACTTGCGAAAGTAATTCAATGGTATGATCGTTATGGCGATGGAGAAATAATATGAATGAATTATAAGATAACATAGCTTTTCTATTTAATATATTATGTATAATACTTTTATAGAATCTTTTATATTTTGCCTAGCGCCAAGACATGTGATTTTAAAAATACATTTTTATATTCTACTTTAATACACTGCTTTACCAAAACAATACTGTGAATAATTTTGCTAAGACCGCGTCGAACCGACTCCAGACCAAATAATTCGCTCATAATACAGCGTATAACTGTGAAATCTTACTGTATGTATTCACAAGATTTAAATGTTAATTTATACCCTACGGTAAGAAAACCGAAACAGTCTTGAATCTTTAGTAACAAAACAACTTAATTATTTTAAACACAGCACTCAGCGTGACTTAGCGGCGTCACTTATTTCTTTGTGCAGAAACAGACTGGCAGGAGAAAAGGTAATGACACTGGCTAGATTATACTAGCTAGACATTATCTTTTCAACATATACTTGAGAAATGCAAATAGATATAAGAATAAGATAAGCCCTGTAAGAACATGATGTGGCAATGCTATGGTAGACGTCATGTAAACAATTAAAGCAATTTGTAAATATTACACGAATTTTTTTCACAATTTTCGTGATTCATCCCATTAAACAGACGTAATTATGTATAACTAATAGGTAATTGTTTCCTTAACCTAACGTTTTAAACCATCTTTGTAACTTTGTGCAATGATCTAGATTGTTAACCAAAAAGACAGGAATGAAGAATCTCAATATAGCTTTCAAAATAAAATTAAGTTTGGTACATACTTAATTGTGTTATGGCTCCTTTAAACAGGCGCGACACGCGATGAAATCGCATGCGACACAAAGAAACCGCAAGTCGCGCAACGAGCGGTGCCTTTGTGTTGCGCGCGATTATATCGCGTGTCGCGCCTGTTTAAACAAGCCTTTTTTTTTTTTAATAAGTTATAATTTATTTTATTGACCATCGCGAAACAAGGAAATTATTAAAATATTAAAAGATGTGTCTTTCCAAACTAAACTTAATTTTAGCCTGATTAGAGTTCAAAATACTAGCTTCACTATGGTTATAAGAAAAGATTTTAACCTGCTAATCGACTTCCAAGATAATTATGGCTATATCGTGTTGTGTGCATTTTGCAATTAACATTTTTAAGTGCATTGAACTTTACTTTTTATCCGGTTCGAATACTACTGAGTGCCAAACTGTAATTATAAACTAAGATATATTTTTGCCAACGTTTCAATAATTTCCAATTATGTTAAAAGTGTTACTTAAATAAAAAAATGTTTTTACTAGGCTCATTATCCAGTGACTTTATTCCAATTCAGTAAAAACAAGACCTTGTTTTGAAACAAGTGCTGTGCCTTGTTTGAAGTTTCTTTGTCATTTTCAGCGCGCAATTTACAAATATCTAGTCACTCACGCATCAGACCATTCCTTCACGTGCTTTTTTTCGGGAGCATCAGATAACTTGAGATCTACAATTTTTCAGATTTTTTTTGTATTTTTTTCATTTTTTATAATTTATAAATGACCTAGTAAGAAAGTAGTCTTATCCGTTTCAGCACATACAATCATCATTCATGAGATTACAAAAGATCCTTTGGCGAGTGCAGTACCGAGGCCGGCAGGACGGAGCGCGGCGCCAAAATCAAAATATTTAATTCCACATAAACCTACATGGGCACTTATGAAACGTCAAGGAGCTAGGTGCACGGTTCCACTTGCCTGTTCTATGGAGAAGAGTCGGCAAGAAAGTCCACGGTTACTGTTTTAAGGCCTGTCAACGAGTATCAGTAAACGAGTACTTAGATTGCCGATGTAACCGAATGGTGGCCAAGGTTAGGCCAGAGAAACCAGGGCCGTCTAAAAGCGCCTTGGGTGGACGATATCGGTAAAGTCACGAAAAACACCTTTCGAAGTATGATAGCAGAAAGGGGAGGCCTATAACCAGCATTTTGTGATTCCGGGCTAAAATGACAATGAACAAGTACCAGGTACTTACTAAACAAAATAAGGAATTAAGATTGTAAGTACCTAATAGAAGTCACGAATTCACGATCGATGCAAGAATAAATTGCGCCAAATACGCCGAAAAGATATAAATAAATAAATAGGTAGACGGATTCAGATGAATCCATCAGGGTAACTAACAAGTCATTACATACCTTACAGAACAGGAGATGACATTTTGTAACTTATCCATTGATTTCACTGATTGAACCATGTCAACGTTTAACCATTGTTAAGTAAACGAATGAAGTGATAGGGCTTATAATACCTACGAGACTAATATGTGCACAAAAGTCGTAAATATTATAAAATGGAAAGGGTAAAGAGGAATTTGTAACAATGCTAGGTAGGTACTTGTGATAGAAGAATTTTCTATCGGAGTTTACATATTCCCACTGGAAATTTTTGCCCGAGATAACATAACATCACGATTCACGACCGTATTACCCGAAGGGTTTGGCAGAGATGTCCCTATAGTGCATCCACGTTAACTTGTCTAGTTATGCTCGCGATACTTACTGCGAAATCAATCCTAATATATATAGATAAATACGTATTATATTATTCGTGTACCTACATTATTTGCACATAAAGAAATGGTGTGGGTACATGAATGATATAATATGATGTTATAGTAAGTAAATTTAAGTTATCCATCACTAAGGAGTGTTCTTATAGCGAATGTGAGTACCAATACAAACCATTTCTGGTTTAATGGTACAAAAAAAACATAAACCTGTATTGAAGATTATGAATAAATTAATAAAATAAAAAAAATAAAAAATAAACCTTAGATAAATAAACTAGTTTATCTACGTCCTACACCAGGCAGAAAAAAGGGGACGCCTATACCCACATACCCAGAATTGGGTGTTTCCGGGCTGATGTGATGATAAAGTCCTATAAGCACATTCTCAAACTCAAACTCAAAGCATTTATTTCAATTAAACCAATTAGAGGCACTTTTAAATTGTTAAGAAGTCGGTCAGTCAGAAAAATATGAAACTAGTTGCCCATTACTTCGTTAACATTAACATTGGGCTGCTGAAAAACCTAAGGCTGGATCTCCACTCCTTATGGGTCTGGTATACACAACCGCAATAAAGCAAGTGGGTGGTACAACCCACAGAACAGATATTCCATCTACTCCATGGTACAGCTAATCAAAATTGATTATCTGTACTCATTGCACAAAGTGTCAAAAACTTATGTTATTTCTAACATTTTTGACAATATGTTTTTCAGAGAAATATTTTGTTTGATGAATACTAAGTTAAAAACTACTATGACTACTAGAAAGATACTAAGTTACATGACATGATGAGATTCTATTGTTCGTGTTATAATTACTTATGCAGCCTGTTTATTAACATAGGATGTTTTATTTACAAATCAGTACACTGATTGTCTGAATTGTCTCAAGTTACATGATATTGTTGTTTTAACAATGCAGTCAGTTTTCCACACAGTCACAGAATCGGCTAATGTAAGCTCAATTATCTCTGCGATTGAACATTATTTCCTTTGTTTACTACTGGCAATATGGCCTATGCCTGAGAAACAGGTGTTTTGATAATTAAAAAAAAGCATTCAATACCTGTCAAAGTCAATTTTGTTAATTGTTAATTTAATCACGTTTACTCAACAGTATACCCACTTTTAATAGTATAATAATATGTATTAAAGCTTATAATATTATAAATCTTACTCTATAAGTAAAATTATGACAATTGACAACTTTAGAATTCAATTATCGCGAATCGCGCGCGAAAATGCCGATCACTTTTCGGTGACACAGTCGTTACCGCGACGCGTCGACGTAAATCAATAGCAGATCGATTACAGGGCCATTCTGCACGGCGAAGGTCAGGATTTGCCAGCTATAACTCCGTCTTTTTTGTATTGATAAGCATTACAATATAATCAAGCCTCGTACAGTTCAGCTTGTAAGAGCAGTAGGTAATGGTTTCCAGTTTTCCGTTTATCTCTCAAAACATCTCGGATATGTCGAATAAATGAAAGGAACAACTGTGTAATCGTGGTGTCATTCATTCTTAGGTCGGGCCCCAAACTAATCTTAATGTCCGTACGTGATACGGAGTTGGAAACGCCTGTAACTTCGGCCGGATTTCGTGATTAGGGAGTAGACCCCCAGGCGCGGGCGGGATGGATAAGTAGATTACGGCTAAATACGCATTATTTCTTTTGACCTCGGGGCTGTTCATTTATTACGTAAGACGATTTGAGGGGTGAGGGGGTCCGAACAAATCTTATTTATTTTTTCTTATATGGGGGTGGGAGGGGTCTAGATTATTCTTATGTAAGACCACAAAAGTAAGCAGCAATTATAAGTTTAAAAATTTTTTGCAACTTTTTCTTTGCAATTTTTGTAGATACTGATCTTACGAAGATTCAGTGGGGGTTCATTCAAGTCTTATTTTTCTTAAGTAGGGGGACGGGGGGTCAGAAATAGGTTGAAATTGTCTTACGTAATAAATGAACAGCCCCTCTGACAATTCGCAAAAAGGTAACTAACTAAGTGGGTTGGATATCGTTATGATCAGTCGAACTATTTAGTTCGACTGATCATAACGATATCCAACCCAAAACTAATTAGGTACCTTCCACAAATAATCATATTTATGATTATTTGTGGAAGGTACCTAATTAGAATTATGTGAGTAGGTATCTCATATTTCTTAGCGTGTATTGCAGATTGACAACAGTGAAATTACTCTCTGTATTTTGTGTCAGTGCGGAATATAAACGTAAAATGTGATAACTGATAATACGTAACACGATTATCACGTGTGAAATGAATTGACGTAGTCGCGCGGACTCGTGCGTGATAGCGATCATCCGATAACGCTAGATAACCTAATGCAGATAATTTTATACACAAATCTTTGGTAAACTGTCAGAAATGTCGTAAAATGACTATATCAAGACTTCCTCATTTTAATAAATTGACACTATCGAAATATTTACTCTGTATCTTTGTCGGTTCGAATGATTTATTTTGGGATGTGTGAAACAAACATTAGATATTTATAGACTCATAAGGCTTTCAAGCCAAGATCTTAGAACACTTGAAATTGCCATTATATTATCATGTTCCTAACAATCCGTAGCATGTAAATACAGACTCCTACACAATCTATCCATGCTTTCCCTAAAGAACCTAGAGCTTTTCAATTTGGAAGAATCAACGAAATTCAATTTCTTTTACTCGACATCTTTCAATTTGTTGAACCAATTTGATTGAACCGTGTATTGTCACCTTTATGACCTTTTATTGACAAGACTAACAAAGGTTTATAAATGTGCATTGTGCAAGCGTAGTCAACTAATTACGTTCTTGCTTCGGTTTACTTTTTTATTCTTCTAAACTACGCAAGTCGCAACGGATTTTGATGTGGTTTTCACCATGCATCATTTTGTATTCCAGAAGGTGTATATGTGTATAAAAATCTATAATATAAAAATGAATCGCAAAATGTGTTGGTAAGCGCATAACTCAACAACGGCTGGACCTAAACGTTCGTTGAAGTTCAAGGATGGTTTTAACGGCGAGAAAAATTGAAAAAAAAAAAACAATAGGATACTTTTTTTTTGGTAGGATTAGGTTAGGAGTAGTGTAGGAGTAGGTTAGGAGTAGGGTAGGAGTAGTGTAGGAGTAGGGTAGGAGTAGGGTAGGAGTAGTATTTAATAAGTATTAATATTAAACTAACATATTAAAAGAAAACTCGATGTTTTGTCGGTTCGTCACAATGTGGTCGCTAGTAATATACATATAATTTAAGTCAATGCGGTCGTAAAGACCGATAAGGTAAGGTACAGACGCCAACATATCAAGCTACCCGAAACTGTCAAATTTTCCCAATCAACTTTGAACCTTATACTTTAGCGATAAAGTTGAAAATCTATTAAAGACATTAGACAGATTGTAGTAGCTTGATGTGCTGGCGTCTGTACAATCGGTTATTACTTGCCAAGGGCGGAACTTGTATCTTGTTATGTCCAACGTGTTGATATTTATCATAAATAGGCATTTGTGTGTGTTCGTATCTTCTTATCATTGACACTTGTCTAAATCTTATCTTTGTGAAAAAGTGTTTTGATAATGTCGATAGGTTATCATATCAATAATCTTGATATAATTCGATGGTTATAGTATACTAGCGACCCGCCCCGGCTTCGCACGGGTGCAATGCTGATACTAAATACACTACAGAAAAACTGTGAACGTTGTATATAAAAACATAATAGCGGCCCGCTCCGGCTTCGCACGGGTATAAAATATAATTATAGCCTATGTGATTAAAATCGATTCAGTAGTTTTGATTTATTCATTACTGCCCGTGGCCCGCACGCGTTAAATTTGGAGTAAAACAATCCCCCTTTCCCTATACCATGAAGATTTCCTGCTATCTTTGGAATATCTAAATTCATACACTACATTTTTACTTATTTACTTTTTACATTTTGCTCTTGCCGCACCTGGCGGCCGGCCGGTACCGCCGCAAACGCTACGTCCCGCAATTTTTAAATCTGTAATATCTTAATAAAATATTCACTTAAATCATACGGTGTAAAGGGCCATATAGATCTATATTAAATGAACAATGTATTCAAGGTATTTAATTGGTTAAGGATTAATGCTGTATTGGTTAAAATCGCTTCGAAAATTAGCCATTATTTGTCGTAAAAAGTAAATGACAAAAAAAAGTTATTGTGGGTTATCCATAAGAGATAGACATATACCATCACGGACTTTTCTGTAGACCTTTTCAATGTGTGCAATACTTAGTACATTATTTTGATAAAACTCGTAGGGTTCAGCCTGCGTTTGCAATGTAAGCGGAAAAAATGTAATTATTTACGACATCACATTAGAAATCTCAAAAATAACAGTACTTCTCCACTATTTAATGGATGTTATTATACATATAAACCTTCCTCTTGAATGACTCTATCTATTAAAAAAAACCGCTTCAAAATCCGTTGCGAAGTTTCAAAGATTTAAGCATACAAAGGGACATAGGGACAGAGAAAGCGACTTTGTTTTATACTATGTAGTGATAATAATCTTCTTTCCTATATCTCTATGTTAATAACCCGGTTATCGGTATTGTTTATTATTTTCATACTAGCGACCCACCCCTTCTTCGCACGGTTTTTATGACTTTACAAAATATAAAAAAATATTAATTTTATGCAAGTGTTTGCAAATTAACGGATTTTTAACCGACTTCAAAAAAGGAGGTTCTGTATTCCACTCGTATGTATGTAAGTTTGCATGTCCGCGATTTTCTCAAAAACTAAGGAAGCAATTTTGACAATTCTTTCATTATGTGATCTACAATTCTACATACTTTCAGGAAGGTTTTAGTACATAATACATTAGGTAACTATTCTTATGTACGAAGTTATACACATAAATGTATTGCATCTCTGGCATTTCTATGTGAATTTTGATGATTCTTCTAGACGGTGTCTTCAATTCTTCAATGCACTAGGTAGTGTTAATTGAATTTGTGTGGGGGTACAACTAAAAAGAGAAAATTAAAAACTTTTTTACAAAAAAAAAAACGGATCTCAAAAAAAAAAAACACTACAGAGTGATAAATAAATTTAATTCCGGAAGTCGGTGTCAAAAAACGAAAATGCGCAACCAACGACACCGACTTCCGAAATTAAAATTATTTATCACTTTGTAGTTTTTTTTGAAGTCGGTTGTTCTTTTTGTAAGAAAGTTTTTTTATAATATTTAATTTATGGATCTTAGTAGACATTGGCTACACATCACGCTATACATAACCAGTAAATATAAGCTGACTTCCGAATGTACGAAAAACTTAGACAATGCGAGGTCAGTTAAAACTGGAAATGTAAGCTTGATGTGTAGCCGTGTGTACAAGATTTTCATAATTTTCCAATTTCCACTGTAGCGGTATCCACAACGCCACATGCGAACAACGCGTCATACTGACGTCACGCAAAATCCTGCATCTCGCAAGCAGAGTTTACCGCGCAACTAGCATAGATACAACGGCCCGACATGAATCATCGGGCAGTTGCCTCCCTTTTCTATAGACTATAGAGTATGAATGAAATTTACACCCTGTTCCTCATACCACTATATCCACACTGTTCTATAAGTTCGTCTAATGTATTATCTTTTTTTTTGGCTTGACAACTGATTATTTTTTGCACGGAAGACTTGCTGATAACTTCTCGGTGTCACGTGTGGAATCGTGTGACATTGTGAAGAACACGCGTGGTCAAGAGCAATCATAATTATTATTACAGTATGCCGTGGGTTGCCAGCGCGCAGGGCTCTCGCGACTGCCTTGACCTTAGTGGAAAGATACTACTCACAATGTAGGTGATTTTCATTTATGGTCTGTTCGAAAAGTGTGTAATGCGAATGTAAACAAATGGATTTGATAATGTGCATGTGGATGACTATTTGCAGTGCCATTTACAAATCGGATGTTTTCATTTCATTATTTGGATTCTTCTTGGTCGCATACTTCATTATTGAAAGTAGTGTCCCTGAAAGAACTTCGTGGCTTTATGCACGATGCACAATTTTTTTCCACTTCTTTAGGTTTTCTGTTTCTCTCAGAGCGGTCGTAACAGAGAGTCCAATGAGGTTACTTGGTCTGACCAGATTATTTGGAGAAGTACTTAATTAGGTGAAAGCGTCAGGGTGGCCCGCTAAATTTAAATTTTCAGGCATTTTTGCAATTTGCACGTCAGAATCAGGAATCAGGGGGCCAAAAAGGCTACTTTGGCAGAATCATAAAAGCGTAACGTTATGAGAAGTAGATCTAAATATGATTCGCGGCCGTAACAAATATTTATTTAACACTTTGACGGACACTAAACGCCCCTCGACGTAATAACAATAAAACTTCTATTGGGTCTCGTTCAGTGTCCTTCAATGTGGTAAGTATAGAATTATAATCACAAAAATCATCAATACTTACATCTCTCTAAGTTCATAATAATAATAATAACTATTAAGTTCATATTATTACCCTATTGAAGAAGTGTTTCATGAAATCACGACATTTGAGGCTAATTTTAGCTCAAGGAGTTTTATGTTGCGTATAATTTCGCGGGTACCTTAGCGCATTTCCCAGTCGTAATTTTAAATCAACATAAAGTTGATTTTCATTTGACAATTGAGGTTTATTTTATACTAACTCTGCTTTCTCTTTATATTTCAGAAAGTATTTTATATGTTCGCAAAAACTTAGGACTTTTCAAAATAAGAAGCGATTTCCATAATGTAAATACACGTTGTAAAAATGAAATTTTGATATCTAAATTTAGTATAACTAAAACTAGCAAGTCATTTCTTGTAAACAGCATTCGTTTTTATAACAAGTTTCCAAAGCCGGTTACAGAATTTAGCGATGGAAAGTTCATAACCCTCATCAAACGTGTCCTTATCAAAAAAGCATATTATAAGATTAACGACTACGTTGAAGACAAGGTAGTTAGGCAATCATTCCTTCTGCACATGTGGCTTCCCTGGCACCTCATTAACAGCATAACTATGTAAATGTCTACTAACTGCTCTCAAATTACAATGTTTATTTTTTATTAATTTTTTACATACTTCTTTGACATAATCTTTTTATTATTTGACATTATATACAGACAATTCTAATTTGTCACCTCTTTATTAGTGGTTGTAATGCACTGACCTCCTCTACCATGTATAATACAGGTCAGTGTTGTAATGGCAATCATATAACTTGGTTTTAGTAGGTTTTAATATTTAATTTTTTATTTATCCTTTTGATAGATTCTTATTTTGTAAATGTGAGGACTTTGTAGACTTTGTAGACTTTAGATCTGTAGACCATTTTTTATTTTATCAAGTACCCGGTAGCGGTACTCGTTGACAGGCCTACGCTGTCCTCCCATACCTACTGTAATTTGAAAACATAGTAAAAGCCAATTATATATTTTTAAAAAGAGTAAACATGGAGTTTCTTGCCGGCTCTTCTCCATAGGAAACGACCAATTGGAACCGTGTACATAGCTTCTGACGTTTCATAAGTGCCCATGTAGGTTTATGTGAAATAAAATTGATTTTGAACGTCAATTTTCGTCGATGATTTTTCAATTATGATTTAACCCTCAAATAATTGTTGGAAAAGGTGCTGAGTATAAAGTTGTAACCTTCTAAATACAGATGAATGTGTTACTGTTCCCTTTAGTGAGTGATTGCGTAAGAATTTAACCTGCGGGATATTGCATAACACATTATCAGTAGCAATCGCTTTCATCTTGACAGTTCAACAACATTCATTGCGTTAGGCATTTACGTTGTTGATCAGACAAATTTTTCCAACATATGAAGTATTGGATTAGCAATATCCTTCGAAATGATTCAGATTATGATCGATAGGGTGTTACGCAATTAGGGCGCTGAACAGAGTTTGTTTATACTTTCATCAGATACTTTTGGAATAGACTATACCTACAGCACGTGAAAACTGTTTGTCATTCTCATTACCTGTGTCCTAGACTTTTTACTTTTATACCGTCATGTGACCTTCATTCCTGTAGCAGTGTTCATAATCTCAGATAATTTACATTCCATCGCTACTTAGGTAATTAGTTGTCTACTTTAGTATTTAATATGTAGGTATTCTAAGTTGATTTTTGAGTGACCATTTGTAACAAAAAGGTTCCGGAATAAGTTTTTGGATTCATTCAGCCGGTCGATTCTGTAAAAATCTCACCGTGAAAACTTAGGTGAAGTGAGTTTAGTTTTTGCTAGGCTCACTCCACGGTCACTTCACCTAAGTTTTCACGGTGAGATGGTTACAGAATCGCACTGCAGTTTGTTGTTCCATAACTTGAAAATTATCTCAAATTCTTAATTCAAATACATAATGTGTATCTATACATGTAGCAGCCAACTGGTTTAATTAGCCGTTTAGTTAACCGCCTAGCCTTTAACTAAACGGCCTCCGTTCAACTAACGGCCTGAATTATATTATAGTTTAGGTTGGGACTGTAACCAATCACGCGTGAGCCGAATTGGTCGCAGTAACTAAGCCAGGGCACCCCGACCATATGGGTTAGGGTATGTTAGAACTGTGATCAGCCGCGTGCGAGCCGAGAGAGCGAAGCGAGGCGAGCACTACTTCCAAAGGCCAGGCGGTTCACTAAACGGCTAATTTAACCAGTTGGCTGCGACATACATATTTAGGTACGGTATCTATGTAAAGTTCATACTAGTTAATTCCAAGTTCATTTCAGAGATTCGAGGTTGTGGAATTCTCAAAAAGAAGATTACTAATAATTAATTACAACACGCTGCGCAACCAGTTCATGACTCAGCGACATTGTTCATAATATATAATATAATTATATAGAATTATCCTTGTCTTATTTTTGATTAGTGACGACACAGGTTTTTATAACAACTTCGCACGGGGAAATACATACGTCGAAGAACGTTCGTCAAAATTATACTTATTTGAATAGTTTGTTAACAGAGTACCTACTTACTGAAACATTAATGCTAGTCTAGTAAGTAGTACTTGCGTAATGCAATAAACTAAAATGATTACACAGGTCGACAAAATTTGACAAACGCTCTGCCCCAGAAACCAGATGATACTTTCCCGAAGGATTTTGACGCGCTGAATTCGAATCTGGCCTCAAAATTGCTCTATCACGTCAGGATTTTGAGATATCCTAACCTAAAAGTGCAAAAAATACCGTTTTTGCTCATTTTTGAGGTTATGTAGCACGGCCGATCCTATTTTCTTTCAAAAATTATTAATAGCATCTCAAAGCACTAGTCTTCCTCTTTAAAATGACGTTGAGTTTACTCTAATATCTTTTTGTTTCGCTGAGATATCGCATTTTGAAATTTTCGTACGTGTATTGTTCTACGTTTGAGAATTCATACACATACATTTTCTATTGGAAAATTTCAAAATGCAATTTTAATTTAGTCTGGTTTCTTGGGAAAAAAATTGTTGACCTGTGTTATTTAAGAGCAATGTTTGTTTCTTAAAATCTACCCTAAAAGACCAGCCACTCCTCTTTGATTTGTATTTGGTAGCTAGATAAAGTCACGAGCATAATGTATTAAGGCTCCTGCAAACAGGCGCGACGCGCGACGCGAATTGCGCGCGACCCAAAGGCACTAGTTGCACGACTTGCGGTGCCTTTGTGTCGCGCGCGATTTTATCGCGTGTCGCGCCTGTTTGCAGGAGCCTTTACTATGGACAGCTCGGCAGTAATAAGTAACTATCTGCAGTGCGATTCTGTAACCATCTCACCGTGAAAACTTAGGTGAAGTGAGCGTGGAGTGAGCTGTCAATAGTGTCAATTCCTAGCAAAAACAAACTCACTTCACGTTTTCACGGTGAGATTTTTACAGAATCGACCGGCTGATTTCATGATTCATCCACTAATTATGACCGCTAATAAGTGATTAGTTACCAGCAGAGCCCCGCGGTTTCACCCGCATAAGCGTCGATCCTGTGGGAATATCGGGATAAAAAGTATCCTGTGTTATTCTGATACATAAGCTATATTAGGTACAGATTTTCAACTTTATCGCTAAAGCATACGGCACAAAGTTGATTGGGAAAATTTGACAGTTTCGGGTAGCTTGACGTGCTGGCGTCTGTACCTACTGACCCTACTGTAAAGTTTCATCAAAATCCGTTCAACCATCATCCAACCATCCATCCTCACAAACTTTCGCGTTTATAATATTATAGATCCACTAATAAATACACACATCAAAAGTGTCTAGGGATCAACATATATTTTTGCAATAACTTTTCTCCTGATTGATATTAATTAAAATTTTCTTTAAGGATTCATCAAATAAAGTGTTTTCGTTTGTCACAGTAACGATAAACCAAGTCACCTTTGCATTAATAAAGAAATTTGCCATTTTCCTAATAAAGGGATTTTTGACATTTGAACCACTAACATTAAAGTTCGAAAAAAAGACTGAAATAACAGTTTTCTTTAAAATTTTATTGGGTAACTTAAACAATTAATAATCCGTGTTTCTACCGCGAACACTAACAACACAAGAACATCGGTTTGGCATACTCAAAATGAGTTCATCCAAATCACGCTGTGGAATGGCCGCCCATGTTCGTTGCAACAACAAAAAAAGGTCTTCTTGCGACTGGATACCCTCCATATTCGGCAGAGCTCTTCTCTGTAGCATATCCCATGCATGCTCAATCGGGTTCAAGTCTGGCGACTGAGCAGGCCAGAGCAGGACATTGATGTTAGCTGCGGCGAGAGTCTGTCTTACAACTCTTGCGGTGTGCGGTCGTGCATTATCATGCATTAACTGAAATAAGGGACCGATTTGCACTTGTAGAGGAACGATGACGTCAGATACAATCGTCTCAGCATAAATTTGAGCGTTGAGGTTGCCTCTGATCCAAATCAACTCAGTTCTTCCGCCGATCCAAATACCCGCCCATACCATGATGGTTCCACCACTATAAGGATGGACTTCCTGGCAGGATTTTAATCGCTGTTGGCGTCCAGGGGTTCTCCAGTGTCGTATACGTCTTGTATCCGGTCTCATACCAAAACGAGACTCATCAGAAAAGCACACGAAACGCCATTGTTCTTCTGCCCAATTTCTGTGTTCAAGAGCCCATTGATATCGAATCCTACGATTGTGCATTGCTATAGGTGGTACCCGTAGCGGTCTTCGGGAATGAAGGTTCACTTCATGCAAGCGGTTTCTGACTGTTTGGTCGCTAATTAAGTTCCCTGAAGAGTGATGAAGCCTCACGGCTAACATCATGGCGGTTATTGTTGGAGCTCTTCGAGTTAAGATTTGAATGTATCGGTCTTGTCTCCGTGTGGTGCAGCGATACCGTCCTCCATGGCGCTCAGCCACGGTACCAGTGCTTCGGTAACGTGTCCAAAGTCGACTGATAACACTCTGACTTGTATTCAGAGCTAAAGCCACAGTACGTTGCCGGGAACCAGCTTCTATCATTCCCACGGCTCTGAGCATTTCTTCCCTGCTTAAATGACGTCGCCGCTCCATAATAACGTTGGTTTTAATCAGTAGTAGGGAAACAGTAGCACTAATAATGTCTTCAATGCGTTGTATGTTTTTATAGGGAAAATATTGACAGCTGATTTTCATCTTTTACTCGAATTTGATTAACAGTTCCTGTTTCAAATTATGAAATGCACCAAAAAGGATCCATATAAATTTATAAAATCATAAATTTATTACAAAGCCACATCTCAATCTCAAGAAATCCGCATAAAAATGCTTGATCCCTAGACACTTTTGATGTGTGTAATTACTTATGTGATAGTTCGTGGAAGGCATGTACATACACAAGTGGCAACGCAAATACGTGACATCGAAGAACAACAAAACTATCTGACCGAGACAAGCGACACCAAAGTATAGAATGCCACATCAGCTTCAAAATTATGTGTCAATAATTGCATTGACACACATATTCTATCTGCTTACTCAGTTGAATTCTGAAGAATGTGATACCTCGTTGTAATCGAAATATCTTACATCACTTTGGCAGCATAAAGGGAGGAGGGGCCGTGGCTAAATAATAACAGCCGCACAGGTCGATCGATCAGGTTAAGTTACGCTTGCCGCGGTTGGTCTGTGGATGGGTGACCATCTTTACATACCGTGACTCCTTCGTGCGTCGGAAAGCACATTAAGCCGTTGGTCCCGGCTGTCATTCGTGGATCTTTGACTGTTGACATCCGGTTAGACTGGAAGCCGACCCCAACATAGTTGGGAAAAGGGTAGGCAGATGATGACTTTGGCAGCATAAAAACCTGACGCTATTGGGATTGAAAAACATATCATGTAAGCAGGTAAGTAAGTACTACACGGTTTAATTTGCAATTTATTCAGAATTCTAGACCCTGAAAAAGGCGACAATTTAAGGAAAAGCTTTCATGGTCAATCTTTGCGTGTGTAAAGAGCAGTTTTTGCCATTCTACCTTCTTTATCAAGGAAAATCGTTTGGAGTAGGATTATTAATACTTGTCGTGCAGACAGTTTTGAGTATGAATTTGGATGGTTATAACTAAGGGTAGGAGAAGACCGAAGAAACGATGGATGGACTGTGTGGAAGATGATATGGCTGGAAAAGAGGTGACTACTTTTTTTTTTTTTCAGCATGCGAAATCATCAAATGACCCCTCCCGCTCTCGGTGGAGCGAGCGGAAGGGAGTGTCAGACTATTACTGGCTAAAACCCACCCGTGTTCCTTCCTTCGCCCTTTATGTTCCGGGCCAGCGGTAACCCTTTCGGACAATCCCGCTGACCCGGCAGGCTTCGGCCCTAAGAGGTGAGAGAGAGGTGACTACTGAGTTAGAGAATGGGAGAAGATATCGCCGACCCGCAAGAGAATGATGACAGTTACAGTGCGGCCGCCGAGAGAATGTGTTCTTTACACTTGTCGGTTTCATACAAACGAACGCGTATTTTGCGAATTTGATATTTATTAGCTACTAGAATTGTCGCACTGACAGGTAGCAGGGGGCCTAAAAAGGCCACTTTGACAGAATCATAAAAGGATAACATTATGAATCATAATATAGCGAACACAGTCCGTGTTTTTCTTTTTTTCGCTGCACTACGTAGGTATAATTTGATAGATTGGGATTGGATTTGGATTGGATTGATTGGTATTTTAGCACAGACAAAAAAAAATAACTGATGAGTCCTTCACCAATGAGATTTACTACGATTAACTTAACAGTTAACTTTCCATTATGATTCATAATGTTATGATTCTGCCAAAGTGGCCTTGTTAGGACCCCAGGAACGCATTCTCTCGACGGGCGGACTGAACGAATGAAGTGTTCTCTGAGATGCTAGGTTGGTATGTATAATAAAAAATAAGAGGCAATCTGTGCCGACCCCAAAAGACATTGGAGCGCAGAAGGATAAAGAAACGAAATCTCAGAATTTTCAATCGACAGATAATTTTTATTCGTGGAATAAAATTGACGTCTTCTGACAGATTTTCTATGGAAGAAACAGCCCTAAAACAAATGAAGAATAATTTGACAACACAGATAAATGAACAAAAGACTCACAAAATGAGTCATAATAATTTCTTGAAAGCCCTTGTGTGAGGTTGATAGTGTTGGGACACAAATAAAATGAAATGTTATCGACATTTTCCTTATATTTGAGGTTATGTAGAAACAGGGTCAATGATATAAAATGCCATTATAGGACAGAGCAAGAAGGTGATTTATTATGCTGCTGCTTTTATTGATTACTGGCGTTTGAAAATCAAAAAGATCAGCAGGAGTGGATATTAGGGACCGTATTTACGAATAGGTACAGAATATTTTTCCTATGGTTAAAGTTACAGTAGTGTACGTAGATCCCTATAAAATTTAGTATTTGGCCAGCTATTTGTGTTTTTAGAACTATTACAGACGCGCTTCAATAAAACGCTCATAATCTGGACTTTGATCATAACTCAATGATTTACGGATTGCTCAAAAAACCCAAACGGCATTTTTGACTATGTAAATGTTTGCATGTAATATTTATATATACATAGTCTCCGTAGAACTTGACTTATAAGAATGGTGCTAAATAGTGTTCTTAGCGCCTGATTCTCATATTATGATTCGTGTTCTACCAACGTAATGTGATTTTTGTATTACTAGCTGCGCCCCGCGGTTTCACCCGCATAAATCTCGATCCCCTGGGTATATTGGGATAAAAATAAAGCTATAATATAACATTCTAAGGTGCAGAAATGCAGGCACGGAAACCCTCAAATGGCGCGAATACTCCAATCTCTTTGGAACTTATATGTTTGAGCTGTTTGGGGTTGAAACACTAGGATCCTGGGGCCCAAGTCACAGAATAAATACCCGAGTGCCCACTTAGTATTTCGAGACATCGCCAAGCGGTTGTTCGACTCTTCACGTGACCAGAGGGCTAGCCTATTTTTTGGCCAAAGAACCAGTATTGCCATACAGCGTGGCAATGCTGCCAACCTTTTGGGCACGTTTCCTGTCGATAGCGATGCGGACGAATTTTTTGATGCCCTTTGATTATTCTTTTTTATATATTTGTACAATGTACATTATATTATTATTATTTTAAGACTGTAAGCTTAATCTGTTGAGTAGTTTTAGCGTAAAAGATATACTTACAACCATACAAACAATCAAATATTTTCTAATACCTAATATTACTTTAGACATTAATGTGTTCGGTAATCATCATAATGACAAGGAAAAACATCTACCCATCTTGATGGCTACTTTTTACGACCCTCAAAATAAATAAATACTCATCTTTGTTAAACTTTTAACCGTGATTTTTCCTTTTTTTGCATTACTTGTTGACCTTGCTTGGGGACTGGGGTATTTACAAAATGTATTATGTAAAGCTACCTTTGCATTGAAGTTTTAATGTATATTGTGGATAGTTAGGTATCTATTATCCTTGCTTACTTGACTGAATGAGCTGTTCAACACGGGAAATTCACGTATGTAGGTATAACTCGCGGAGAGGATGCTGTCACGAGCGAATATTGAGTTAGGAAGTATAATGGGAAAACGCAGCTCAAACGGTTTATGGCATGTGGAAATATGAGACGTATCTACCTACTATATATAATTATTATGAGGAAAATTAAACAACCTATGTGTATTATAACATGTATGGTTCTAACCTAGTTGTATCACATTGTTAACATTTACATAGGAAGGAGTATGACACAGACTAGGTACATGGTATGGGTAGGTATACGAGTTGTTTCATCATTTTATGATGTCCTATGCAATCATGCAGTTTCCCCGATAACATCGTGTACGAAGGAAGATCGAAAAAAGTACACCGTAAAAATAATGTCGGTATCATTTAACTTTGTTACTTTTGATTAGAGCCAGTGATGTATCGTTGCGTGTCGATAATACGAAAGTCTATAACAGATTCTCGTATAGAAGTATTATTCCGAACTCTTGAATAATCCGGAGTTCGGAATATTTTCTTGAGACTTTTCAGGCTATGAAGAGAGGTTGGTAGAAGCTAGAAGATCAAGGCTTCTGGTTGATCTATTGGCAGTAGTAGATAGACGATGCAATATTAACAGGCGAAGTTAGAAGTAACTTGATTAACTTTCGTAGCACCAACGCCGGGGCTGTAAGAGACTAATTCTTAAGACAGTCTATCTCTATCGCAAGTTGCTCAAGTTAACAGAATACTAGCCGATAAATACCTACTTGTTGCAGAATATGACTACCAAATTGATCAAAAGCATAAAGAACCTTTTACTTTTTGACGCAGCGAATTATGCAAGTCCTACAGACGCGCATTGTACTTTCCATACCCAGAATACATTGGCTATTGTCTGTTCATATTTGAAGACAAAACAACATACAAACGGACACATGGCTGCCGGACCAGATCCAGGAAACATAAGTACTTTGTTATTCATAAACGATATTATTTAGCACGCTACGCATGAATTACACAGTATTGGCAATTATTATTTACATTGACAAAAAGAATATGTTCGGCATTTGACACTAGCTGAATAATACAGATTTCTGTGTCGTGAATCGAGATGTAGATGCTACAAGAAAAAAGGCGGACCAAAAGATGGTTGAAAGAACGATGTAAATATGTAGCTAGAAAGTAAGAAGGAAAGGAAGCATTCCTATCTAGAACTTACGTCGCGAACCCCAAATAAAATTAAGATAACGGCAGCAGCGGGGTAATTGCGTAGCACACTAACAGTAGGAATGGCTTTCATTTTGACAGTTCAATAACATTCATTGCATTATTTATGTTGTTGAGCGGACAAATTTTTCCGACACATGAAGCAATAGATTAGCAATATCCTTCAAAATCATTCAGAAATCATCAGATTGTGATTGATAGTGTGTTACGCAATTAGGGAGCAGGAGGATGATTTAGGAGCACGGAGTAGATTAGATAGGCATTCAAAATATGCTGATAAGCCAAGGTAATTAGAATGAAAGATATTTGACTTTTTTTGAGTCTTCATGTCTCTTGTGAATACGCTATTTCCGTCTAGGCAATCATGTACCATTCATTATCGATTTCAGGAGACCAAACATGGAGGAAAGAAAACCTACCCACTAATAAAAAAAAACTACGCTACAGAGGTCCACCTCATGTTGGCCAGGCGTTGCGTATTTATGAAAAACGAGGATGTGACTGACAGACAGGACAACATCAAGGCCTGTTTTCTTTCTATGGCACAGAAAATAATGAATAAGAAAGTAGGTGACCGAAGATCGAACGTGATCTGAAGACGCACAAAGATCTTGGATGTTGGGAAACGATTAGGTAATGGAAATAAAATGGAGTTAGGGCTTCGGCAGAACGAATCATCTGTTAGAGCGATTGATTTCATATGGGGTAAGGTGACTGAGTGGCAAACTGGCAATCAACGACTGGATTACCAGTCGGCCGACGGTGCACATGCAACCAAGGTCTGTTGGTTCACTGGCGACGAAGCGTGGAGATTGGCACAACCGAAAAGAGGCATATTCCCCAGCTGTGGGTGAAATCAGGGTGTGAATAATAACGATGAAGAGTGTTTGCATCCGTGACCTGACCAAGTTGCGAATATCTGCACAAGCATATTATTGTGATATACTTAATCGCGGGGCTTGGAATCAAAATAGAGGGGCTTGTGGCTAAGTACTATCAGCCGGCCGGGTCGATAAATCAGGTTAAGCTACGCATGCCGCGGTTGGCCCGTGGATGGATGACAATCTCCACATACCATGACCCCACCGTGTCTCGGAAAACACTTTAAGCCGATGGTTCCGGCTATCATTCGTGGATCTTTGACAGTCGTTACGGGTAGTCAGAAGCCTGAAAGTCTGACAACCAAGTCTTACCAAGGGGTATCGTATGTACCTGGGTTGTGGAGGTCAGATAGGTAGTCGCTCCATGTACAGTACTGGTATTCAGCTACATCCGGTTAGACTGGAAGAATAGTTAGGAAAAGGCTAGGCTGATGATAATGACTTAATCGCCTGTCGTTGTATTGACTCTAGTAACATACTTTTAGATCTCCGAGTACCAATGCAATTTGAATTAAAGCCAGCTTCGTTTTAAATTGACTTGCTGCGGTTTTGAGGAAGCGGTTTTTTAAGGTAGGTTTGTGCTAACGTGCGAAATAACTATGGGATTTATAAATAAATCGTTCTATTGCGTCACTGTTTTCAATGGTAAATTAAACAATACACCGCAGTTACTTTTTAATTTGCTTTTTTTTTCAATACATATCGAACAAACTATGTAGTTTTTTTTTTTTTGCAAAAGTGTAAGTCTCCGGTTTGTAGGACATTATTTTTGGCCCAGTGGCCCAAAGTTTCACCTTGGATTAAATTACTATGATTTAGATCATTGGGCAAATAAAAACAGAATTAAATGGTTCTGAAACAAAAATATTATCGCGTAAAAATTAAGTAATTCAAATCTCGTTGTCAAAAGTCGTCAATGTCACATCACTAGTCAAGGTTAATTTTGGCAATTGTATTTTTGCATTTTCAGACACAAAACAACAGAGTTATTTATTACGTACCAATAACTCGTTAGCGACGGCAAACATAGCACTTCAAATTGGAAATATTTTGATGGTAATTACGTGAATACACAAGTTATGGCACACAACACGATTAATGTCCTTGTCCACTTTTAACTTTCTTCAAATTTAGTACACTTCACCACAGAATAATGCGTCTAACACGGAATTGTTTGTTGCTATTGACAAAGCTATATAAATAACCTAAATAAACGTCCTACTTCACTCAGTGTGAGTGAACAGCTGATTATGAAGTATTTGAAGTAAGCAAGCGGCTCACGCACGTCACTTTGCGTTGTCTACATTTCTGCACGACTGTACTTTATCTACGGTATAGCGGTACCGCTTTGCCAATTAGCGAATTAGCGATCTGTCTTGACATTGAAAGTAAGTAATTTAAACAATTTAAATAGACTTTTTAATTGACCTATTCAACTTTAGAATTTTAATTATATAGGTAGAACCTATCTACTCGAGCGAATAATGATTATTTTAGTGGATTTTGTTAAATTCCTGAGTAATCGCTTTTTGATATGCATAATTATTAAGGTTGCTTAATTTTAAAAGTAGGTAAGTATCTATCTTTTTTAGAGACAATTAAATTCAGAGTAGCCTCTCATGAGACCTCTCAAAGCTTTTCATGTTAGTTATATTTTAGTACTCTTATTTCTACGATACTTTGGATTACTTTATTGCCCATAACCTTATTTTTTTAAGATAGAGTGTGAGTTTATTATTTTTATCACGGAGACTACAAACAGTAGGTAGTTACTTTAAAATTACTTTACTTTAAAGCGTCATTATCTGATAAACGTGAGCGGTTATTTTCTTTTTATTTTGATTATTTTTTATCGCAACAGCTGACAAAGAGTACTGACAGCTGAACAAAGGTCGTACTGTAAAGATGATAAGTAAAAAATGTCATATTTTCACATATGGCAACTTTGCACAACTTTTGTGTTACTACGTATTTTTTTTTAATTAACCCGGAAGTCAGGAATTTTTAATGAGGACCATTGATTGGTAAGGATTAGTACTTCTTGTTTGTTGTGATATCTCCTATCGTTTCAGTCAAAAATCTATAATAGAGATCTTCGATGGTTAATATTATTCGTAATTTTTATAAGACTAGTTTTTGCTCGCAGCTTCGCTCGCGTAGTTGTTGGGCATCGTCTCACGGGGATGTACTTCGGAGATAAAAGTATCCAAAGTCCTAAACAAAATCGTGGCCTATCCGTATGTCTTTCATCCATATTCGTTTAGCCGTTAAGGAGTGAAAAGGTTACTGATAGACATAATAAATTGTAATAACTTTTACCCGGTGGGCCGATTTTAAATAAATACAGAGTAAATGTTATCTCAAGATACAGATTATGACTATATTTTGAATTTCTTAATTCTCTTCAAAAGTAGCACTACACAAAATACACAAGACTGTGACTGTATATATACACCATCATATAGAGTGGCGACGCGTCGCCACGGCATGCGTCGCCACGCCAGAAATTTGTTTTATGTGCGGCTATAGATGTTTCACATCAAAATATGAAGGAAAATTCATCAATAGGAAAGTTTTATTATAAGAAAAGTGGGGATTCTCAGGATTAATGCTGGTAGCCCCAAACAGAACTGTCAGTGTTACTAGGGCAAATGCAAGGAAATGTGTCATGTCAAGTCAATGTCAAAATAATCAATAGGTTGCTTCGGGATAGTATTTTGAGTGATTTTTTCAAAATTAAAAGCAGAGCTGCTCTTTTTATTGCGATTTTAATGGGACGAAGACACAGAGTATTATGTTGAAACATTTAATTTGTCAGATGGCAACGTTAAAGTAAAACATTCCATTTAAAGTAGTAGCTGTAAGGTCTACCATAACCTATATTGTTACCTAATAGTTTTATTTTTATAGTATTACTTCCGCCTTTCCATTTATCGACCTGCGAATTTACCGTAAAAACAAGCGTAGTTCTATGTATTTTCTTACAAGGTACTTTTAATTTATAGTGGTATAAATTCCTACGATGGAGTAAAAAGTTAAAAAAACAGGTAACGTAATTGTTTTGGGTCAGAGGAGACGGTAAATTGCACTAATAATGACCGAATCAGTTGAAAGGGATATCTGGAGGGACACATGGCTGCGATACCTAGGTAAATATAATGATTTAATGTTTAATTTCTATTGAAAAACCTGGAGATTAAACTATGATCAATATTAGGCCTTGAGACAGTTTGACACATTTTCTAGTTGTGGCCTCATAAATTTTAAAAGATAAGGAGTAATGATACTTAAAACTATTCCATGATGTACCTAGTTGTTAGTTGAAAGGAAACTAGGTGCAGCATTACAGCTAAATTGAATCACTTAAAGAGAACAGTCAAGGGCAAATTTTTATCAAGTCTATTAATTTTCCACTATGTAATATTAAATTTTTTTCTTCAGTATTGTAACTCTGTCACTATTTCATTAATATAATGCCTAAGTTCTTATATTTATGGTGCAAAACAAATTTAAAAAATGTAACTTTTAAACCTTCATAAGTGGGAATGTGGATCCACACAAGACACAATAGCGTTTTAATTGTTTCTGTAATTACGGCCCTTAGCCAGTTAAAATACCCTTTTCTTGTCTGTCTGTCATAGAGGTATTTAATGTTGTCAGATGTCAAACCATTATTGGTGGCTGGTTTTCAAGCTTTGCTTGGTAGAAATGCTTTAAATAAAACATTGACATCTGCTTATACTCACCCTTCATCCCGCGTTATGTATCGTTCACTGAACAGGTCCATGTTTCAGGGTATGCCAACGAGGTTGGGGAGTCCTTCCGCCCAATTTTCTCCAATAATGTTGTGCGCGCCTCCTATGCAGTTGCGGTTGGTTATACGATTGCTGATACTGTGGACAAAAGTTACAAAACATATAAAGTAAGTATGTGTAAATGATTATGCCTATCATTTACTTTTATCATTATTTTTTATTTTATTTTTTGTCTTCACACTCATAAACAATGTATCTGCTATGTTATACCAAATTCAGGTACCCAACACGTACCTGAAATCTCATATTTGTATGAGTAACCTCGTAACCTTTTTAATGCAAAAACTTGCAACCTTTGGAATACTAACTATATGGAAATATTTTTTTGGTAAGTACTGGTACATCACCATCTGCAGTGCGTAGCCTTTTCCCACCTATGTTGGGGTTGGCTTCCAGTCTAACCAGATGCAGCTGAATACCAGTATTTTACATGGAGGGACTGACTATCTGACCACAACCCAGTTACTGTGTAATACAATACCCATTGGTAATACTGGTTGTCAGACTTTTGGGCTTCTGACTACCTGTAACAACTGTCAAAGATTCACGAATGACAGCCGGGACCAACGGCTTAACGCGCTTTCCGAGGCACGGAGGGGTCTCGGTATTTAAAGATGGTGACCCATCCACAGACCAACCGCGGCAAGCGTAGCTTAACTTAGTGGTAAGTACTGCTACAGATAATACCAATAGTACAGGTACTATGTCTGGTACTGGCACAAACTTTATTTAAAAAAAACTAGTGGGACCACATTGGTTGAAAAAAATGAGGCAGTTTTATTGATGATTAATATGTAAAAATTTCTGAATGCAGAAAGATGGGCGACCACAAGCCGTGGTGATAGAGGGAGCAGACGCGCTGATATGGCAGACGCTGGCGTCTGTTGTCATACCCGGATATGTTATTAACAGGTACATCTATACATATTATTATAATTTGATGTCGCTTCTAATGTCTGTCAGTGTAACCGTGTTGTTCTTCTAAACTATTCAACGGATTTTGATGCGATTTGCAGCATCGTTTAGATAGTCCATTCTGGAAGATTTATGTGTATGCTACATCAATATTCAATTTCCATTATTATAATAAAGAAATCTCGTCGTTATGTCAAGTCGCAAAAACCGTGCGAAGCGGGGACGGATTGCTAGTTAATAATAATGTGGCGGCAGCATCTACATGTGCATCGCTACATGCGACTTACGTGTCATACTGATGTTACGCAATATCCTGCATCGCGCAAGCAGAGTTTACCGCGCAACTAGCATCTACAACGCCCTGAAATTAATCGTCGGATAATCCAATCCAGCATGTCCCGTGCTGCCCTCTGCCAGCGACGCCCTAAGCCGCGGTCCGTACCCCACAGGGGACGCCCTTGGCGTGTAGTCGCTTAGTTTTTTTAGTTTTTAACCCTTAATTTATTGAGGCACCCACAGGCAAGTCACGTTAAGCAGACGACAACCTCCCAAGTTGAACAGCGAGATGCCATTAAAAAAAAAACGTCGAGCAGTTGTCCAGCGGCACCCGCCTGTACGGTGGATCCTTCCTTTTCTATGGAGGATGACTGAACTTAACGCCCTCATGCCTCTATAATAATATTCAAGTAGTAGATCTCCATAAGAAATGACTTTTCTCTATAAGTATCTACATTTTAAACCATACATATAAGAATAATCAAAACAAATACAACCTCATGTAATAAAACTATTTCTGGATCACCATTACTTAGAAAAGTGGTATTAACCCATTTTTTCTACTTTTTAGGTTATGCTTCTACTCCACAGAAGTTTTGAGAAAGTACACTAAGGTGCCTCGGAAAACTCGGAATTGGGTTGCTGTGGGCGTGGGCCTGGCTTCCATTCCCTTCATAGTCAAGCCAATTGACGACAGCACCACATGGTTTATGAACGTCACGTATCGACGAATTTTTAGGGGACACTGAACAGTTGAGCCTCTTTATTAAAGGGTTTATTTATTTTTCAAACTTTTAGGCTCACTTACATCATAAATCATTAAGGGGCAAGCGCCAGAGTAGCCCGCGAAATTATTATTTTTTTGCAATTTGCACGTCACCGTCAGGTTGTATGTTGAACAAAATATAATTCGCCACCGTAATAGGTATGTATTTACAGAATTATGATCATTAAAATCATCAATACAATCCTCTAAGTTCATATGACCCTATTGAATTACTATTTTATAAAGTATCAATCAATATTTTGAATTTCGCGGGCTATCCTGGCGGTGAATTTGAAATATCGTTGTCTCTGTCTTCTTCAAACGATTGACAGTTATTACTGTCAATCGTTCAAAACAATAACAAAACACAAATTCAAAACATCGTACTATTGTACGATGTTTTGAATTAGTTTAGAGCTAAATGCATTTAGTGATTTGTGGTGCAAGTAGAAATTAGTTTTAGGGTCAGCAGCTAATAAGTTCGTGGGATGCCATAAATACATATATTTTGATACTGTTGTGCTATATGAAAAAAATACATATAAAGGAAAGTTCCCAGGGCAAGATTTATAGAGCTTACTTTGACATTACTTGACGAGAGAATGCGTCCTTGACACCTGTCAGTTTCATACAAACAAATACGAGGTTTATAATGAGCCGCAGTCCTGACAGTCAGAATGACGGGCGGCTACTGATAATGAATGTAATGGATATCTTATGGTTACCTAATATTTACCAGAGGAATGTACAGACGCCAGCACATCAAGCTACTACAATCTGTCAAATTTCTATAATAGATTTTCAACTTTATCGCTAAAGCATAAGGTTCAAAGTTGATTGGGAAAATTTGACAGTTTCGGGTAGGTTAATGTGCTGGCGTCTGTACATAAACGGTGATTCAAGTTAAGTAATGTTTAAACGTCAGAAATGTATTGTTAAACAGGGGCTAATCACTACTTAACTTTAAGCAATGTTTATGAACAAAGGGGTAAGTGTTCTGCGAATTTGATCTTTATCAGCTACTAGAATTGTCGCACTGACAGCTGTCAGGAACGCATTCTCTCGACGGCCGGACTGTAATTAAAGTAAAGCTGTGTTCAGACGCGTGTAACGTAATGCGAATAGTGTGCACGGCATAGAAACTCAACGCGAATCCTGTATGTATTCAACTGTGAGAACGTTTGTATTCGCGCTAACAACCAGCCGATGGATCAGCGCGAGCGTTACATGTAAGTAACGCTCGTAATCACTCCACGCGTAGAATTCGTGTTACATTACAGTTACGCGATAAATTACATTACACGCGTCTGTACACGCCTTAAGCGATTCATACGAATATTAACTTTATTCTTTCGCAAATAATGTTCATATTTGTATATGAAAGCGACGCGATATGCCAATCTTGCCCCTAGCAGCAGGAAATACGGGAAGAAGGGCTTGGACTGTGTGACGGAAATAAAATAAGTAAGAATAAAGTGATATTTCAACGGGATTACCCATCTTCCCTTTTCTACAGGAATCGAACCTATTTCATAAGCAAGAAATAATACTACGTACAGAATCTAGACTCGCTTGCGTAGCATGAACAATACTATATCTATTCTACCAAGGATAGTTCTTTCTATCCAACTCGGCATCTCTTCTGCCCGAGCACGGGCGACCCGTAGACTCGCGTTTCTATGAAGACAAACCTATTTATTCTTTCTATAGCAACGGGGAGCAAATTTTAATAATTGCTTAGATAATTTACAGCCTGTAACTTGTTCATACAATGTTCGTGATTGATCTCTTTGGTGATTGGAACTTTTACTAACAATATCCACATTCCATATTCAAATCACTTTTAATCCCTAGGGATTAAATAGCTATTTTAGTCCCTGTTTACGAAGAATACACTAGCACTTTTGTCGATTGAAGAATAGAAACATTTCTTCTCTTCATCGCCATGCTTAAGGTGAATGCGTTGTAATGATTATAATTCTGTAAATACGTAGGTACCTGTTATAGTCGCGAATCATATTTTGATCAAGATACAACCTGACAATGACCTGCAAATTGCAAAAAACGTAAGAAAACTTGAATTTCGCGGTCTACCACTGCGCATTCACCTTAAAGGTCATAACTCATAGCACACGTATCAAACGGAAAGGGATCGGCACCGTATCGCCTTTCGCCTCGCCGTCAAACAGGCGTCAACCTAACATAAGCAGGTAACCAAAGCGGATCAGAAGATCCGATACGTCGACTCAGCTACGGGTGGGCGACGCCGCGCTTACGGCTCGCCGATCGCAGGTTGATGGTGAATCAGGCAGGCCAGAGGGGTGAGAGGGGCAAGGGTGGACGTAGAGACGTAAGCTCAGGTACGGAGAGATGTAAGCGCGGGGACGACGAGCCCTATGCTCCGGGACGACGAGCCGTAACGCACCGCACCGCGATTCGTGAGCTTGTCCCGAGGCGAGGCGATTACGTTACGATTCCGATTTGTGTGCGTTGCATTAGTGAGTTTCATACAAAGAATACTGAACGGCTCGAGTTGATACGGTGCCGATCCCTTTCCGGTTTGATACGTGTGCTGTGACCTCTAGACGGCAGAAATTTTTCCACAATCTCTCATTTTGTCTATTCTTCCGTCGACATAACCCGTTTCTATGGTGGTCATGCTACGCGTGCTGCTCCGAAAGTGTTTAATTTCGCGCTTTTGCAGTTTTCCTACCCTTACGGGCAGCATTGTACCGGTTACAATCCTGACAATGGCATGGTCCATTTTGTCTTCTATACGAAGTATTATTTATTTTTCTATACACATTCTTCCATTTATGCCAGTGTCCATATAAGTTTTCCAGCATAAATATTTACAACAAGTATTGCCTCGTTACCACATACTGCCAGATATTTAATGTATACCTAAGCTAGCCAATTACTATACATAATGTATTATATTTAGGTATGTCGCGTTTTACAGAATGAATTTAGGGAGGCTAATGGCTACTTAGATACAAGCTCGTTGCTGGTAAGTAGCCACGTCAATCGATCAAGGCTAAGCTTAGTTTGCCGGCGTTGGTCCATAGATGCGCGGTAATTAATTAAATATCAAGAGCGCTCCGTGCCTTGGAAAGCACGTTAAGCCTTGGTCCCGGCTGTCATTCATAGATCTTTGACAGTCGTTACGGGTAGTCAGAAGCGAAAGTCTGATAACCAGTCTTACCATGGGGTATCGTGATACCCAGTGATTGGGTTGTGGAGGTCAGATAGGCAGACACTCCATGTAACATACTGGTATTCTAGCTGCATCCGGTTAAACTGGAAGCCGACCCCAACATGGTTGGGGAAAAGCTAGAAATATTAGGTTTTACAGAATGAGCTCAAAGAGCGAACATCACACATTAGGACATGGTCGCTATGTGTTTATAATATCAATTAACATTTAGGCGTTCGTACAAGAACGCCTGCAAACTTAGTAAAATAACCATTAGAAGTTTAAGGCTGGACGCACATTGGACTGTATGAAGGACTATTTAAGTTTGCTTCACTCGATTTTGTATTGGCACATGAACGCAACCTGACGCTTGCATCTTCGCGTTTATAAAGATGTTTGTGGTCGGTCGATTGCTTTAGCAACCGATTCAGAATCCGAGCTATCGATAGTTGCGAATGTGCGACCAGCATAACCCCGCGTCCTAATAGAAGGCGATTGTCGCGCGAATATGCGATGGTCGTGTCATATGTCAACCGGAAGGCGCCTTAATTCTGTCGGTGCGACCACCGAACAAAAAGTATCATGTATGAATGCAACGAATGCGTTTCGCGCGACAATCACTTTCTATTAGGACGCGGCCTATGAATGTATGTAATATAAAGAACTGTAATAAAATAATGTACGAATCTGTTAGCAAGATCTGGAGTTTAAGATCGGAAGGTTTGTGTAGTCTCTCACTAAAGTGTGATAGTCTGATCCCAGTCATATCGCCTAAAAACGATGTATCAATGATGACGAGTATTTTTTGCAAGACTGTTTGCTCTACCCACGTTAATATCGTGTTGGTTTATTTCATTTCTATGTTGTCCATTTTGATAGAAATAAAGTGTTCATGGCTTCTCGTCAAGTAATTTAATCACACTCTGTTCTTGCATATGTTTGGGATCACGAATAGAAAGCAAAAGGTTGTAGGTAATGGCTTTCAATTAGAAAAGTGTTCATGCAAATTATGAATGTAGATTGTAACATTTATCAGATCGTTATGTGTTAGAAATAAAGCTTTAAAAAGGCACCAACAATTACACCAAATTAGATTTTATTTAGCAAAGTAAATTGATTTCATCAGTGAGTACACCTATTACATGGTAACACTGATGACATCTTGATCCTATACAATTAGAAAAACGTACAATTAGCAAATTATTTTATGAATTAATTCACCTTAAAAGGAAAATTTTTATAGAACTGTTTTTAGATTTGTAATGTTAAAAAGACGTATAATAATATAATTATAATTCTGACAGTATTATTAGTCCTAATATACTGGAATGGCTATAGTTACCAGCAAAGCTTTGCAATAATGTTTGATTAATGGCGGACAAAGGATCTGTAAAGTGTCCTTAAATTAAGTTAAATGTTTTACAATTAAGTATATTTGGAGAGAATTTGAAAATTTATCAGATTTGTAATCTCATCTATTTGACATATTTTGTACAGTTTATTTTGTTGACGTGCAGAATATTTCAGAAGGCCAACAATTCTCGTACGGTCAGTAACAAAAGTCGATTAACACTTCAGTTTTTTTTTAATCTCAGTTATTGAGCAAAATATTTGTTGAAAACTGCAGCAGAAGTACAGACGCCAGCACATCAAGCTACTACAATTTATAAAATTTCTTTAATAGATTTTCAACTTTATCGCTAAAGCATAAGGTTCAATGTTGATTGGGAAAATTTGACAGTTTCGAGTAGCTTGATTGTTGGCGTCCGTACAATGCAATTTTGAACAAATATTTTGCTCAATAATTGAGATTTAAAAAACTGAAGTGTTAATCGATTTTTGTTGCTGACAGTACATAAAAAGCGTTCAAATTCAAGTCACAATCTTAACTCAGCGGCAGTCAATGTCAAAATCTTATCAAAAATGTATGTAAATTGATTGTATTTTTGACAGATTGAGAATGCGAACGATCTTAAAAATACGGGAATTGCCCCCATTGCCGCTATGTCGGACCTACGACGGATGTAATATAATAATTTACTATGGCAGCAAACCTGTGCTTTAAACATTAAAATTAGAAAAAAATATTAAATATGCTTATTTAAGATTAGGTTTTAGTCTGTGATATACAATTCCAAAGTATGTTATCTAGCGAATCTTCATAGTGATTTATTTTGACGAAACTTAAGTTTATTTTTTGTTGGTATTAGATAAATTACCTGTTTTTGTTGATTTGAAATAGTAAGTAAATTAACGCTGTTATTTTATTATTTATAGCTCTTGTTAACTGTTAAATAAAATCTGAATGAATGTCTATGGTTGTTGTTTTATTGTTGTTACAGGAAAGCCTATGATATATTTGCCATCAATAATGAGATCGTGGCAATGCCGTGGTTTTTAAAATAAAGATTATCCTGTACATATTTGTTTTTAGGAAACATTAGTATAGCAGTGTGCGGGATGCGACCCGTCGTGTAAAATCCAGAACCATTTTCTGATCCACCTTTCGTGATGTTGTGTGAGTGTTTAAAAGAAATTAAACAGTTTAGATAGACTTGAATCAGAATTAGATTTTGATTTAGCACAACAGGGTCGACAGCCAAAGAGTTGACCCTCTCACTGTGCTATATTTCCAAGCATAATGAATTCTGCCAACTTGTAGCTATGAACATTTTGAAAGGCGCCATGTTAATTTTTATTTTTAGCAACTGCCTGTATTGCTATCAGAATATCAAGTCTAAGTTTGATTGAGTTACAAATAAGACAAAATATGATTACCAGTCTCTAATTATCCCGCCTTAATTTGTAATTATTTTTACAAATTGACTTTAAATATAATTACCTAGTAACTATTACAAAGTCATTGTTGTGATGACATTTTTAAATATTGTTCCTTACATTAACTGGTAAGAGGAAGTGAAATACATGATACTCTATTATTATTTATCAACCTATTAATTTGTTTTTAGGATAAGCAAAACATGTTTTTAGTCGGTTTTGTTTTCACGACACATTTGTAAACACTTGTGTCATGTCGCGTAAAGCGATATTTGCACAGCTGTATCTACATAGGTACACATATTTTACTTAGGTATGCCCATTTTCACTAGCACTAGGTGAAGCCTAAAAAAACTCAATAACACTTTTCCGTTCCGGAGCTCAAAACAAGTACCGCACGTTCAGAAGGCATTCTTGATACCACTCGACTAGCTCAACGGGGCTGAGGATCATCTTGGTACCTACCTATGTTAATTGTTAACATCCGTTTTATTTAGCAATCTTAGCATGCATTCATTAGCAATCTATGATCGGTCCATTATCCGTGAAGCCTGGATGACTGCATCGAAATAGAGCAACTTTCTAATAGTTAACCGGCTTCAAAAAAGGAGGAGGTTCTCTATTCGGCTGTATTTTTTTTTAAATCTTTGTTACCTCAGTACGCCGTAATTTATAAACCGATTTGGAAAAATCTTTTTTTATTTGAAAGGATATTCTTCCAGATTGTTCCCATTTTTATCAAAATTTAGTTTTGATGATGGGATCCATGAAGAATTGAGGGAACTCTTCAAATACATATTATATTTAACATCACGCCACCACTCTAAGGAGTCAAGCAAAATGAATGACCGGAACAAAGAACGCTAAGCAAAAACGAAATATTACCGCGGGCAGGCGATGCGATGCGACGCGATGGATCGGGGGAACAAAAAATTTCACGCGGACTAAGTCGCTGGCAGAAACTAGTGTTATGATAAAATTAAAATGTTATGTTGTAAATCGAACATTTACATTACACTACTGGTGGGTACAAGTCTGTTTAGGCCTACCATGTTAGATATTGATCAGTAATTCGCTACTTATTTGCTAAGAAACTTATGTCTATTCATGTACTCCGGGCGCCAATCTGCCCAACTGCTTATAAATATTCACCTGAGCTAATTTTAAACCGACTTTAGATACTTAACAGATACGCAATACGCAAGATTTTGTAGCAAAACTAGCTCTTATACGTAGATTTTATTTGTATTTGGTAATTAATTAAGACCATTAAAATTATTATAATCACAAACGATTCGGTCAGGATCAGATTACAAAACCGGTGCGATTTTTATTTTTAATAGGTAGGTAGGAACACTGTGTGGACGAGGCTAAGGACAAATTCTCAAATCAATGTCGAAATTATTTATAAGTAATTGTGGCACTTTCATTTTTTTGTGGTTTTTGTAAAGGTTGAAATAAAAAAAAGGTTAGTTTCAGAGCGTTGCTTCCGGCTGTCATTCGTTGTTCTTTGAGAGTCGTTACGGTTAGTCAGAGGCTCTAAACTCTGACAACCAGTCTTACCAAAGGGACAAGATGTTAGGTACTTAGAAACTGGGTCGTGGAGGTCAGATAGGCAGCCGCTCTATGTAAAACACTGGTATTTAGCTGCATCCGGTTCTATTAGACAAGAAGCCGACCCAAACATACTTAGTTGATTTTTGGTAAAAAAGCTTAGAAAATACTACTACCGTATGCGCCTAGGTTTTCTTCCAATTTAGGAAAAAGAAAAACAGCAATTCGCCGTACATTCTTATCCAGGAACCTAGGAACAAATTTTCACATCATTTTCTACTTTCATGTTCCTTACCTAGTCAACATACTTACATTCAAATACTATCTTATACCTAATGCGAGCTACCTTACCTACTTAGGTTTAACGAGGGCCCAATGAGCCTGTACTGTATTTCTGATAAGTACCTAAGTAAGTAGGTATAGCTAAATCGTCGCCATATTTACTAACTTTTGCCCATGACTTCGTTCGCATGGAAATCATAAAATACACAATATAGGTACCTAAGTACAATTTAATAAGAGTACTTAACAGTCACAATTTTATAAAACTCCCTACGGCCATTTCGTTTCGCTTAGCGTTCTTTTTTTGTTCGTGTAGCGTGATGTTAATAGCCCATAACCTTCCTCAAGAATTGGACTAGTAAATGCAAAATTATTTTTTCAAAGTAGTAGTTCCAGAGGTAAGCGCGTTCAAACAAACAAAAAAGGAAACAAACTTGTCAGCTTTATTATAAGTAATAGCTTCTGACCGCGACTTCGACCGCTTGCGTCTTTTTGTTCGGCTCCTGAGCGTCGCCGCATGATGTTCAGCCTAAGAATACGAGTAGGTACCTTAAGAGTGGAACTGTCACTCTCTACCTGCGTTTGTGTTTCCGAGACCATACAACCAGAATCTCTTCAAAGTAAGAGTGAACAGGGTTCTTCTGGGTAAGCTCATTCCATCGTAGACTTTGTCTCTGTCATCTCTGACCTAGATTAGAGTCAAGAAAACCCATTTCAAATAAAAATAAAAAACTTAAATACCTTCCTCAAGAATTGGGCCGTCAAGTGAAAAATATTTTTTTAAATCCGACTGATATTTCTAGAGATTAGCGCGTTCCAACAAACAAACGAAGTCTTCATCTTTCTATAGATTATAATTATAGATTACCGAAATTCTTTTACTAATTTTTTTTTTTTTATTAAATTAAAACTAACTTGGAGCCTAAAACAAATGGTCTGATCTCATAATATATTCAGCTGGATGTTCCTAATTAGCATTAAAACATCATTAACCTATTCAATCGGTCATTCTCATTAATTAATTATAACAATATTTATTTAATTATCAAGTTGCTATATTCACACAGTGGGTGCCTGAAGACGGGCGTCGCGTCGTCAGCGAGGCAGGTCAGAGAAACGCTGACGTGACGATTTGGACTCGTTCTTGAGCGATTGGCCGGAGAAGGCGAAAGACAAAGAGATTTGGAAGAGTATGGCGAGACCTTTGACCAGCAGTGGGACAAAATAGTTTAAAAAAAGTACAGACGCCAGCAATTCAAGCTGGGAAACTGTCAAATTTTCCCAATCAACTTTGAACAGTTTGAACCTTATGTTTTTGCCATAAAGTACAAAATCTATTAAAGAAATTTGACAGATTGTAGTAGCTTGATGTGCTGGCGTCTGTACATTAAAAAGAGCAGTGGTGGCCCAGTGGCAACGACCCCGACTTACGAGTTATTAACCTCATGTTACAGAAGCAGTGGTGGCCCACTGTGGGTTCGAACAGGCGCTTTACTTTGTGTAAATAATTTCATCACCGCTGCTCTCAAAATGGTGAAGGAAATCATCGTGATGAAACCGCGCGGCATGTCAGAACTGTAGGCTATAATATATACAAACACATATAATATCAAACACATACATACTTATACATACAACACATACATACATATACACACAACAGTTATAGTATTGCATTAATTAAGTACCCATAATCGTGTGTACACGACCTAACAATTTCACATGACTGTCTGTACACCGCCTTACTGCCTACCTACCGCTCGAACGCGCGCTACGGCTAGAGCGGAGCCCTGCGCCCGCGCCGCTGCGTCTCCAGCGCACGGCCGCGCCCCTCGGACCACACTAGTCCGCTACAAACCTCTACGGTGAATGCATTCCTTTTCTTGTTTTAGTTTAATAACTGGTATTTATGTTAATAAACATTTATATTTTATTACAAAATAGTGTTAATTAACACACTACAGAACCAAAAATTTGAAGACATGTGACATCTACCAAACCGCACTGGGCCCGCGTGGTAGATTTACAGCCCACTCCCTCTCGAAGAGGAGTGGTACATGTACAGACGCCAGCACATCAACCTACCCGAAACTGTCAAATTTTCCCAATCAACTTTGAACCTAATGCTTTAGCGATAAAGTTTCAAATCTATCAAATAATTTTGACAGATTGTAGTAGCTTGATGTGCTGGCTTCTGTACATTAAAAAAAGTTGAACTGTCAAAATGAAAGCCATTGCTACTGATAGTATGTTACGCAATTACCCCGCAGGCTCGGATATAATTTAAATACTTAGTGTAAGTATTGTGATATAGATACATGTGTGTAATTTTATGTGAGCTTACAAAGGAATCTTTGAGGGATAATTATTATTTCCTTTATTTAACTAAGTACATATAAATTATATTTTTAAATATTAGTATAAAAAAAATATATAAAAACATTTAAAAATATAAAAAATAGTAGCCCACCGGTATCGGGAACAGGGTCCAAACTACCGGCGGCGGTCAGAGCTCCAGAGAGAGGAACCTCCTAACAATGCGGGCCGTGTCCAGAAGTACCGCTTTCTGGATCAAGCCCTTGATCCAGCTGCCCAACGAGAGCCTCCTCAGGTGTTGGTCGAGTCTCTTGGCTATTAATTGAGGGATGATTATTGTTGATATTATTGAGTGAGAGGATACCTACTTTTTTAATAAAGCTACCCGATCTCGGACGCAGGAATGAACCTACCACCTGATAGCGAAGCATAATCACCACAGCAAACGATACAGAACCATACGAAATAGGTAGGTACATACGCCAGCACATCAAGCTACCCGAAACTATCAAATTTTCCCAATCAACATTGAACCTTATGCTTTAGTGATAAAGTTGAAAATCTGTTAAAGAAATTTGACAGCTTGTAGTAGCTTGATGTGCTGGCGTCTGTACATCTTCATCATCATTCTCCTGCCCTTATTCCAATTTTCCTTCCATACTTCTCTATTAGTCGTCATCTCGGTAGTAACCCCCTTTCTAACCATCCGATCGATTCTGTAAAAATCTCACCGTGAAAACTTAGGTGAAGTGAGTTTGTTTTCGCTAGGAATTGCCACTATTGACAGCTCACTCCACGCTCACTTCACCTAAGTTTTCACGATGAGATGGTTACAGAATCGCACTGGAGATCATCATTCACACAGTCTAATCCATCGTTCCTTGTAGGTAGGTATAGTATTTAAATGCGTAATGATACATAACATAATACCTTAAGATTTATGAGTATTTATTTAGTGTAAAACAATCGCAAATAATCTGGCATGGGCATATTATACAATAGATCATTAACCTTGAGGTTATAACAACTGGCGATGGCGTGGCGTAATATAAGTTAAAGAATTAATATTCCGTTCAATGTGTGGTGGCGCAGTGGAAACGGGGCGGAATTACGCATTTGTTCCCAACGAGTAACACCCTCAACTGTCACACTGTTTCTCGATGGGAACATTTTAAGAAAAAATTCCCAACCAGTCACACTGTTACTCGATGAGAACATTTTAAGAAAAAGTTCCCAACCAGTCACACTGTTACTCGACGGGAACTTCTTATTAGCAATTTCCCAACCAGTCACACTGTTACAGGTTTTAATGAAAATCACATTTCACAATAAATAACGGTATAAATAATTATGTTGTGACAATTAAAACGAATTAATAGCAAAATAAAGATAAGATAAACAGAAACATCAGTTACCCCGGGTGTGTAATGGCGGTTATTTTCCATGAACAGTTAATGTTATAGTACATTACGATATTAGTGCGTAAAGATGGTTATAACATGCGAGGCGGAATTTCAGCCCGAGCCGAAGGCGAGGGCGTAATTGAGCCGAGCATGTTATAATATAACCATACGCACGTATATCGTACGACGTTTTTTAACACATTTGCGAGGAAACAGAAAAAAAAACATTTTATATTTTGTTCATTTTTAATTATTGAAACAGTTAGTGAAATTACAATTGTTAAAATGATACGTAGTTGTAGTTGGTTTTTTAATTATGTTTTTATTATTATTATTACTATTCATAATGTCATTGTTTTGTGTTAGGGTAAATGTTGGAGACGACGAAACTTCTTGAAAGGCGGCAGAAGAGCATTGTAATTCGTCATTAGTTTGTAAATAAAAAAGTATCATCAGTAGAAGAGGGGCGCGGCTCAGGGCAAAACTTCTTCGTTTGTGGCTCCAAATTTATTGTCCGAGTTATTTTGGCACTTATATTTGCTTTGTTTTGGATGGAATCTTTAAATTACCGAATAAACTGTTTTTTTTTTTTATTTTAAATAAACTCAATCTGTGAATGCACACTGTTGCTTTCCCGCCATTTTAACAGCGCGCTAGCGCTGCCTACTGACTGGCGCCGCGCGGCGATTAGTTCGAAATTTGAATAGCAACAGCGCGCTGCTCACTAGCTGGAGTCACAGCTGGAGTCGTGCGGCGGCGATCAGTTCCAAATTTGAAATGGCAAATAATGCTGTTATGGAATTTGTATGGACTATAACTTAACTATTTGCTTTGGTAACACACGCGTTTTTTATGACCCTCTTTACATATTTAAAACCGGTGGAATTACATCAGCTTTACGAGCAAGGGTGTTAAAAAATACATTTAAAGTTTTACACATCCCCACCCCGCGGCCCCGGTGGCGGCGGCGCCCGCGTCGTAAGCGGGGGTAGGGAGGTACGCAACATGAATCAGTTAGTGCAGTGCAATGAAGCAAAGTGCACGAATGCCACGCTGTTGACCATGTCAGAGCCCGCCGCATCTAGTTCGTCCGGCCAAGTGCCATTAAATTTTATTAAAAGGAATGGTGGGACTATTTTGCTACGTAGTGGACATCAATTCTATGCCAGACGAAAGCATAGTAGCGGATTAATAGTGTGGGCGTGCACAAAACGAAATATTTGCAAAGGAATCTTGAGAATACAAGTAAGTACCCATGTAACTAAGTTTATGGATACACCTATGGTTTATTTGTTTTTTTTTTACAAAAGTCGTTATCAGCTAAGACAAAGACGGTAGTTTTATGTGTTAGCTGTTATCGGCGAAGAGTTATTGTGAGTTTCTAAACGTTATGTTGCGTTATTAATTTTTTAATATAGTAGTCGAGTTTTATAATAATTTAGAGGCAAGTAATGCTATCATGACTATCGCTTCGACTCCTGTTATTAATGTGGTTATTTTCTATGTATAGGATCAACGAATACTAGACGAGACTGCTCATAGCCATGCTCCAGACTTTGCGAAGAATGAAATTGATGAATCATTCCATAAATTAAAGACTGAATTGTACAAACCAGACTTCCCTAACATTCCACAAAAATACAATTCCTTGTTAGGTAACCTTAAAGATGCCATAAATGATGATATAAATATTGTATCCAACATACCAAAATTTACTAGTGTTAAAAGTACACTGTATAGACAACGGAACATAGCAGCTGGACTTTCAAAGATGGTACATAGAAAGGCTCTTGAAGTCGAAGTGCCACCACGATATAATAAATTTTTGTTAGCAGACTACTCAAATAAAACTAATAATACACGAATAATAGTATTTTCCTCGGCGGAAGCAAGGAAAATCACGTGTGAATCAGAAGAATTTTATGGCGATGGCACATTCAGAAGCTGCCCTTCTCCATTCGTGCAACTGTATACAATTCATGCGGATACTGGTAGTACAATAAACCACACAAATATATCCCCTATGATCTACGCTTTAATGACCAATAAAACAATGCAGAGCTACTCAATTTTGTTTCAAATGATTAAGTCGGAGTTACCGGATTGGAATCCAAAAAAATTTAAACTTGATTATGAAAAGGCCGCTATGAATGCCATTGTCAATGTCTTTCCAACAGTCATAATAAAAGGTTGTTATTATCATTATAATAAAGCCATCTTTAAAAAAGGAAAAAGTCTGAATATGACCACGCGAACGTCACAAGATTTGAAGGAGGTACGACTAATTGAACTTAGTGCGATTCTTCCATTATTGCCGGAAAAGGAGATAATTAATGGATGGGTTTACATAATTGCTAGATACGGAGATAGTAAAGGTACAGGCACAAAAAAATTCATTAACTATATGGAAAAACAGTGGCTCCGTGAGGAATATTTAAAAGTATGGTGCGCTTTTGGAGAGGCACATCGCACAACAAATGCACTCGAATCTTGGCATAATAAACTGAATAAGACCATTGGAACAAACAACCCAAATATTATGCATTTCTTGCACACAATTGAAGAAGATTCTTCTCAGAATACGGTCAGAAATGTTCTGAAACAACAAGGCAAACCGTCAAAAAGAAAGCGAGGTAAGAAATCCATATTAAAAGACGAGTTTATTCTGGAAGTGCAGCTGGAGTTAACACAAGGACTTATTTCTGTTGGTCATGCTTTGGAGATTTTACGACACTAGAATTAAGAACTAATTATAATTATTGTGATGATTTACTGTGATACAAAACATACCTATACATAAGGCTGATTATATTAAGAAAATTGTTTCTTAAAGTTCAAATCAATATTAGAATTAAGAACTGTTAATTATTGTAAAATGTGATGATTTACTGTGATACATACATACCTATACATAAGGCTGATTATATTTAGAAAATTGTTAAGTACTTAAAGTTCAAATTAATATAAGAATTAAGAACTGATAATTATTGTAAAATGTGATGATTTACTGTGATACAAAACATACCTATACATAAGGCTGATTATATTAAGAAAATTGTTTCTTAAAGTTCAAATCAATATTAGAATTAAGAACTGATAATTATTGTAAAATGTGATGATGTACTGTGATACAAAACATACCTATACATAAGGCTGATTATATTTAGAAAATTGTTACTTATAGTTCAAATTAATATTAGAATTAAGAACTATTAATTATTGTAAAATGTGATGATTTACTGTGATACATACATACCTATATATAAGGCTGATTATATTTAGAAAATTGTTAAGTACTTAAAGTTCAAATTAATATAAGAATTAAGAACTGATAATTATTGTAAAATGTGATGATTTACTGTGATACAAAACATATCTATACATAAGGCTGATTATATTAAGAAAATTGTTTCTTAAAGTTCAAATCAATATTAGAATTAAGAACTGATAATTATTGTAAAATGTGATGATTTACTGTGATACATACATACCTATATATAAGGCTGATTATATTTAGAAAATTGTTACTTAAAGTTCAAATTAATATTAGAATTAAGAACTATTAATTATTGTAAAATGTGATGATTTACTGTGATACATACATATCTACCTATATAATAAGGCTGATTATATTTAGAAAATTGTTACTTAAAGTTCAAATTAATATTAGAATTAAAAACTGTTAATTATTGTAAAATGTGATGATTTACTGTGATACATACATATACATAAGGCTGATTAGGATTAGAGGATTACCAGCAATATGACGAATGCTGATAAACGTATAACGTCCATAATTAAGCCACTGTTGTTATTTTTTTGATTTATAATTATAATTAAAAGACCGGTTTAATAATTTTGTTCAAAAAATGCTCTATCAATATATATATTCAATCTGCTATCGTATTCTTTTAATTAAGTCCTGTAAGTGTGACTGGTTGCGAAATTACTAATAAAAAGTTCCTATCGAGTAACAGTGTGACTGGTTGGGAATTTTTTCTTAAAATGTTCTCATCGAGTAACAGTGTGACTGGTTGGGAATTTTTTCTTAAAATGTTCCCATCGAGTAACAGTGTGACAGTTGAGGGTGTTACTCGTTGGGAACAAATCGAATTACGAGTCGGTCGTAGGTTCGAATCCAGACATGCGTTTTACTTTTTGTAAATTATTTCATCACCAGTTCACCACGTGCAAAGCCGACGACGCGACGTAGCGGCCAACAAGTAGGTTGCGATGCCGCTTTGGCGACATCGCAACTGGACAAGGAGTATTGGTATGACGTTGGCCGCTCTCCCTATCCTCTGCGGCCGAAAATTGGCAGGCGGCGGCGGGGCCATTGACCTGACCCGTCGCAGGGGGACCAAGGGTGCCCAGACACGGGGTTGTCTGACGTGGTCCCGCCGCCCTAAGCGGCAGAGGAGGACACCGTAGAGTTTTATTGGGTTAGAGTCCCACATAACTGCACATCTGCCCATGTAGTCTAGAAGGCAATGCATTTCTCCACGTTATAAAAAAAAAGAAATGGTTTGGTTAGGTTGGGTGATAGTTTAAGATAATGATTTTTTTTAATCTTTGGGTAAATTCTTCGGGATCGTCTTGAAAAATGTATGGCTTTTTTCGACAAGCTCTTTTGTTGATTTTTTTTTGCAATGGGACTATCATTAATTTATACCCTTTCATGATTTTTGAGTTGAGATAACGAGTTCGTGTAAAGGGCGGCGAATGTATTTTTTGCCCGGAGCGGCTAAATAGCTAGATGGCCCTGTTGACTATTATACCTAGGTACCTACTGCTAATTTTCATGAAAAAAGAATACCTATAATTTATTAATTTAGTTGTTGAATAAAAAAGTTTGATGGCTTTTGATGGCAAATTTTGAGGCTGGAATTTGATTATACCTACTAGCAGACTGCAGACAGATGTTGAATCTCTAAAATATGTATATAAAAGTAGCCCACTTACAACATTAGTCGCTGAGTTATCAATTCAGAAGTAAATACATTTATCGGTAGCTCTAGTCATATTAATTTACGTTCGTAAATTGACGCTGGTTTTTTGATATTCTGTTGGAATAGCTGTTCTATTAAGTCGTTGCCTACATACAAAAAAAGACGTTGGGTTGCAGATGCTAAAGAAAACTTTGTTGCTGCACTTATAATTTCCCTTTATTTACTTATATTGAAATATTTGTGTGTGTAACTGTGTACGTGCACGATAGTGCACGGGTGACTGATTATGTAATGTGTGAATGTATGCTCCTGTGTTTTTAAATACCTCTACCTATTTGATTGCTTTGAGAAAATCTTCAGTCGCTTGGTAACTTAACTTAACTTCAGACTTTATTATTCTTTTTTGCTATTACTCAAAGAAATCTGATGAATAGTTCAAAACTTCTAAACAATGAATGACCAGACCACGCGCTAGTAATAAAAACGCGGTGAACAGTGGACGTGCATCATGCGAACTTGCGTGACATATCGGTAACTAATTATTTTTACCGCAGATCAAAGAAATAGAGAGAATTTGAGATTAGTCTCGACTCATTAAGGTCTGATGTCTCCAAATAAGATTGACACCAATTAATAGTAAATTACATTACGATAAGTGTGACTCTGTAGTCTATTGTTGAACGCCGTGCATTAATACATGTATAGGTACATTCATAGCTCGTGTGACCTAAAATGTAGGGAATTCAGGTTTGGTCCCATAGTAAAAGTTGTTCATAATGATGAGTACATTGACCTCTTAAGGGGGAAGCGCTAAGGTAGCCCGTGAAATTCAAATTTCAAAAAAAAGAATGACGATTTCATAAAACAGTTATTCTTTGGGGTTACGTGGTCTTAGAGAGTTGTGTTGATGACTTTAATGATTATAATTCTGTAAATACATATTGTTACGGCTGCGAATCATATTTTGATCGACGTACAACTTAATACTGACCAGCAAATTGCAAAAAACGTAAGTTTCACGGGCTACCCTGGCGGAGGTTGTTGGTGTTTTTCCAATAGGTAACCAATGTAAATACTGAGGTAGTTTATTGGCCGACTGTCGAACAATCGGCTGAAACCCGATCAATGCGCTACTCATATCGGGATTTTAATGGACTACTCAGTTTAAGTCACAGAAAAGCGTGACTTAAATGCGGGTTTAGGAAGTGCTATAAGCTACATTTAGTATGTTATCGAACAGCAGAAGAGCATTGAGAATTTTCGAGAACTGAAGAGTCTTTGGGTACCTAGAGACCATAATAAATTACGCAACTGAGAAGAACTTTGGCAGGTATTAAGCCAAGTATTTAGAATAATACCATCACAGGTACGTAAAATGCAGATGAAAATAAAATCTACACCACTTATAATATAGTAACTCAAGAACGGCTGGACCGATTTTTATGATCTTTGATTTGTAAGATTTGTCTCCAAAAATAACACAAAAAAAAATTATGAAGATAAGTAATTCATTTTCTCATACATTTTCTAAAGAACGGCTCATTTTAATGGTATCTCGAGAAAGGATTGACTGATTTCGATAATGATTCTGAGACGGTACGAGGTTCGCCCGGGTCAGCTTGTAAACCAATAAATTGTAAATACACATGAAACACTCGTCCCACTTTTTATTCTAGAGTGTCAACACGATGTTGTCAAGAACAGCACATGATAGATAGAATAGAATACTCTTTATTATGTACACCATATAAATTACAGACATGAATATAGAAACTGATAGATATTAGATAAATAAGAACTTAACGGAATTATTAACAGTTTTAACGCATCTGCCATTTTCCACGTTGACTGGATACAGTTAAGAATGTTCAAGATGTCAAGTAATCTGTACATTCTCAAATCTCGAGGCCATAAACATAATTCAGATTTGCGAATAACGCCCAGTCAGTTCGCATAACAATTTATTATTTACTAGCAGCGCCCCGCGGCTTCAACCGCATAAGTGTCGATCCCGTGGGAATATTGGGATCAAAACTATTCTATGTCCTTTCCCGGGACTCAAACTATCACTATACCAAATTTCATCTAAATCGGTTCAGCGGTTTAAGCGTGAAGAGGTAACAGACAGACACACTTTCGCATTTATAATATTAGTATGGACTATTTCCAAGTTTACACCACGCTTCTAAACATATCACATAGTTATATAGGAGTGACAATAAGATCGAATGTTATTTATTGTTGACAAAACACAATTCACGCTATAGTATAACAACCAATAACGCATGGCGAATTCTTTAAAGAGATAGAATTGAAGAGAATATCAATAGAACAAGCAATTCAAGTTTGCACGTGCATTAAACAGTATAGATCTATAAACCTAGGTAAACTCGTAACAATTAGTGAATAATTCAGCAGAGCGCTAAGGAAGCCCGCGAAACCTAAATTTTCTTAGGTTTTTTGCTATTTGCACTTCAGTATCCGATTGTATGTTGATAATGTTTGTTACGGTCGCGAATCATGTATAATACATGTATTTATTCTAGAATTAAAATTAGAATTTCGCGGGCTACCCTAAATATGTACATTTAAGATTCTTAATTCCTCAGTTGGGTAAAAAGAAAAGAATATTGAACAGACCCTTAGGGTACGCCGAGTCGATTTAACAAAAGCTTTCGACTCTGTCTAACATCCGTCACTGATTTCTTTAAGACAGCTGTCAACGTAGTAGTAGGGGCCCGTGGCTAAATAATAACAGCCGCACAGGTCGATCGATCTGGTTAAGCTACGCTTGCCGCGGTTGGTCCATGGATGGGTGACCATCTTTACGTACCCCTCCGCGCGTGCCTCGGAAAGCACGTTAAACCGTTGGTCCCGGCTGTCATTCGTGATTCTTTGACAGTCGTTACGAGTGTCAGAAGCCCGAAAGTCTGACAACCAGTCTTACCAAGGGGTATCGTATTACCTAGTAACTGGGTTGTGGAGGTCAGATAGGCAGTTGCTCAATGTAAAATACTGGTATTCAGCTGCATCCGGTTAGACTGGATGCCGACCCCAACATAGTTGGGAAAAGGCTAGGCAGATGATGATGATGAGCTGTCAACGTAGTCTCTACAATATGGACACAATCCTTAAAGTATAACTAAATGCTTAGGATATCTAAGAACATTGCCAACGACGACATTACAAAAATGGTAAAGAAGATGAGATTGATAGTTTTTGTTTTTATTTCAAGTAGGTATTGTTTCTCTTTAGCTAAAGCATAATGACCAGTCCCACTGCTGGAAGACAGGCTATCTCTCTATTAGAGGGAGTGGATCCACCACGCGGGCCCATTTGGTTAGTGAAAGTTACTTGTCTTCGAATTATTGTTCTAGGACATTGTTTGTCTTACCCTAGTGATATTTTTATGATACCTATATATTCTATTCTGTTATAATAATAATCATACCCCATTGAAGTTCTGGTCCCACTAGGGGCTTTAATTAATATTGGTAGTTAGTAAGTATGCAAAGTTAGAACTAGATCTAGACATTTTATTTCTAGACCATAGTAAAACGCAGTACATATAATATATCCAAGTCGTCCTGAAAACTGGACGTAGAAAGCCGACCGGTTGTCGCAACCATTATCAACATAATCACACATAAAAATAAGTCTATAAAAGAAAATGAAATAAGTACCAGAATTTTCATCAAACACACTATAACTATATTTTGATTCTTCAATAAAATAATGTGTGTACATGATAGATTAACAAAGTTATCTACGAAGGGTGATTCAATAGTAATTGAAATGTACAAACCTCTTTTAATGAATCAAACTAACTCAATATCACTTCACTAGAACTAAACAGTCATTTTAAACAGAAAATACTTCGTGTGTTTTTTTATTGGTATTTTTATATAACGTCTGCGCGTGCGCACACCCCTGTTGCGTTTCTTTACTGCTGCGCGGGCGCCGATGTGCCACCGGGCTGCTGTGATAGGTGATAGCACTTGGCGTAAGATACAAGCGGAGCGGTTAGTAGTAAACATTTGTCATTACATTGTGTGGTTGATTACTATTGGGTAGGTTTCTAATGAGGTTATGTACCTAAATGAATGAGTTTTTAATAAATAAAACAAGGGTGGTATAGATTTTGCATTTTCTTATACGTTCAGCAATGGAATGTACCTTCAGCCAATATTTAAAACTAGTCAATGAACCATTGGTTGGAGAGGCTACACATACGCTGGAACACATATTATTTAATTTCGTTCCTCATTAATACGACGTTTTAATTACATTGCTATTTATCGCAACATGAGACCCGTCATCAACGCATAGTAAATGATTTATGTACTTACTAAATTGATGGATATGCGGTTAGAGATACTCGTATTTTTGTAGGCCATGCACTGTCTAAATAGAGGAAGAACAGAAAGAAGAACCTCTATTTGAGTTATATCAATTAGCTCAGCCTGTCGCAGTCCACAGCTGGACAAAGGGGAGAGGCCTTTGTCCAGATGTGGACAGGCTAGGCTGAGAATTGATATAACTCAAATAGAGGTTCTTCTTTCTGTTCTGTAGGCTGCGCCACCACACCCTATCATCCGTATTTTGCATCCAGTCTGTTCCAGCCACCTTCTTAAGGTTGTCGGAGCTGGGGGGCGTCCCTCACTACGTTACCCGATACGCGGTCTCCTCTCTAGGACTCGTCTTCTCCACCGGCCATCGGTCATTTGACAAACATGGCAGCTGTCACTTCAGCTTGCTCACTCTACAAGCTATGGTAACTCCGGTTCTCTTCCGGGTAACTACGTTTCTGATTTAAACCGATCCGTATGATATGAGCTCTCCAATATAATAGAAATAGGGATAAATATCGCTGCAATAATTCATTTGTACCGTACCCCAAGTTCCGTTACATAAAGTGGCCTAGTGCAAGGGTTTAGCAAGTTCACTGCAACTACCTTCGCCGCAGTACACCGGGCATTTCTAATAGCCTTGATATTGGTGCATTGTCGTAGTCATTCTTATTTTCGTTACCAAAATTGCAGGGTTTTTGATGGCCATTAAATACCGGATTGGCTCCAAAGTTATTATGTTCTTATTAGTGTTACCTATATAGGATATAGATTTAAACATAAAATATGCTTTAGTTGTACACTATCATTTTAACAATTCTCGATTACAAAACCAAAAAAAAAAATATATTATATTTATTATATGCTTAAAAAATATTCAGGGTTGTCTTTTCGCTGGGAGATTAATCTTACATGTTCATTGGGAGGCTCAGGTTCACCATTGCTAATGTGACGGGGAAAATTTAAGTAGTGCCCCTATTTCGAGTTTCAGGCCAGTCTAAAATTGCGGTTACTAAAAATCATGTGGTCCATATGTGGCGATCTGGCGATGTCAGGAACTCAGGAAGTCAGGACCCGAATTTCGTAGTCCAAGTATCGTCGCACCGTCACACGGAAGTGATGAATCCTTAAATTCTAAAATGGAGTTTCAAGGAAGTAGGTTTTATTGATCTCTTCCTAAAGTCTGATGTTTTTTAGAGGAGCTGTTTTGTGTTTTGTGTGTGCTGTTGTGTGTGCTTTTTGCGCCAATTTTTGTCTGGTCTTTACATACTTAAGCACATTCATCTTCTTCTTATTGTTAAGTTCTTAATCCCATTTTACCTCAGGGCTGGCGGAAATTAATTTCACCTTGTATTTTCACTTAGCTGTTAAATATAACATTATTTTGATTAAATCAATGAATTCTTTATCCACTATATCCATCCATATTTTATTTGGCTCCTTTATCCATCCATTAACACTATGCAAATTCAGCATAGATATTTAATTTTATCAGCAATCCTAATTTTTGCAATCCTAGACATAAATCAGTGCAAGGAGTTTATTTAATTCAAGATAGTTTATTTCACATGAGCAAGCATATTTTAAACATGGAAGGTACTGGAATGTTTTTAGATGGAGACAAGACGAACTAATATTATCCTTCTAAATCTTACCTTTTGAAACCGTAGGGTCACTCTGATACTTGACACCTACTGATTGATGCTGGGAGATCCGGGCTAGGCATGTGCATATGCATAATAGGTATGGGCATTATCTATGAATTGATCATTTTTCGGGTGGCAAGTCTGGCCATGTGTGGATGGACAAAGATTCTCACTCAATTGACGAAGGTGGTGCGTGTGAGGTACATACATTCGCTCTCTAATCCATGGTTGTAAATTTGCAGGGTAGACTAAGGCGAGATACCTCGGATATCTATGGAGATACCTATTGCAGAAAATTGAGGGATTTTGAAGGAGAAAGACGAGGTATTTGCGCACCGGTAAGTCACTAAATTGACTTGGCAACATTATTTATAACACTGACGTCGTAGGTGATGCGAATGTGAAAATTACCCTTTTTGTGGTTTTATTGGTTTGCAAAAGTCATGGAGAAATGGCACTATAAACATTGTAATCTAACCTTCCGCCACTGTTGTTATAAAACAGTAGGCCATGGAATTATACGTCCTATAACATGATCTGTCAACTTTTATCATTGCTTACTGTGTGTCTATTGTACACACGTTTACGCTGTATGTGAATTTTGATAAGGAGCATCAGTTTGAAAATCTGAGTGACGTGGAGCAATTAATTGTCACCAATTTAAACGCCCTATGTAATTAATGTCTTGGACTCTGGGTGGTTTTAGTTTTACTTAGTTTGATGATTTTGATGCACTTTCTGCATGATGTTTTGGACGGTGCTCGGTGCCTCGGTGGTATTAGAGAATATACCACACCACCACTACCACCACCACCACCACACCACTACCACACCACCACCATACCACTTACTAAGTTTGTGGGAGAGGCTTGTGGCTAAGTAAAACAGCTGCACGGGTCGATTGATCAGGTTAAGCTACGCTTGCCGCAGTTAGTCCGTGGATTGGTGACCATCTTTACATATCAAGACCTCTCCGTGCCTTGGAAAACACGTTAAGCCGGCGGTCCCGGCTGTCATTCGTGGATCTTTGACAGTCGTTACGGGTCGTCAGAAGCCCGAAAGTCTGACAACCAGTCTTATTAAGGGGTCTTACTAAACCAGTCTTACTAAACCAATATTGCCCAGTACCTGGGTTGTGGAGGCCAGATCGGTAGTCGCCCCATGTAAGATACTGGTATTCAGCTGCATCCGGTTAGACTGGAAGCCGACCCCAACATTGTTGGGAATAGGCTTATAGTCAGATGATGACTTACTAAGTTTATTATTCTATGCTTTTTGTACAAAAGGACCCGGAAAGCCAGAAATCGCAAACCTGACGTTGTATATTGTCATGCTGCCAATGTTAATGTACAGGTAACAGGTATTTAACACTGAGCACTGGTGGCCCTGTGGTAATGGCCCCGACTTACGAGTGGTCTTGGGTTTGAACCCAGGCAGGTGCTTAACTTTGTGTAAATAATTTCATCACCACTACTCTCAAAACGGTGAAGGAAAACATCGTGAGGAAACCGGCATGTCCTAGAACCGAAAATTCGAAGACATCTAGGTACCAACCTGCACTGGGCACGCGTAGTGGTAATCCACTAGACTAGGACTAGATCTCTTTACATAATCATTACATTACATAATCTGGCTATAATGTTCCCGCGGTCTCAAAACACATACATACATATATATGTATGTGCTTGATATTACGTCCTGATAACTATTATCTCCTGAAATATTTACACGTGTCTGCTTCTGTTACGTATTATAAATTGCATAAAATATTGTTGATGACTGTTTAAAATGACCAATAACGAATAGGTACTTCATTGTTTTAATAAATAGCGCGGGAAAAACATGTCATTCCACTTGACATCTACGATATATTGTGTTAGGTCATAAATAAATCTCATCTTATGATGATATATATTATGACAAGAGAACATATTCATGTTCTAGTTTTTTTCCAACTAGCTTTTGCCCGTGGCTTAGCCCTCGTGGTGGTCGGAAAGTATTCCACGGGAAAGTACTACCGCGATTAAAAGTTCTCTGTGTTAATCTAGGTTATAAGCCATCTGTGTGCCAATGTCAAATGTCATCCAAATCTGTTCAGCCCTTTTTGCTCCAATCCGGAACATACATTCAGATAAACAGCCAAACAGACATTTCTAAAAACTACATTTTCGGCATCAGACTCGTTTCCACGCGTCGCGTCGTAACAAATACTTTTTTTAACCGACTCCAAAAAAGGAGGAGGTTCTCAATTCGGATGTTTTTTTATTTTTATTGCTGAATGGGCTCGCTTTTGACCTCAATCACGCCTGATGGAAAGCGATGGATGAGGTCTATGATGGAACGAGCGTGAGGCCAGGCACTGGACTGGAACTCTCACGCATCGACGAAACATAGCAGGCTGCTTGACGTCTGTGGTACTTTTTTTTTTCATTAATACATTTTATTATACTTATTTTTCAATAAAACAGGGTTGAATAAACATTGGTATCTTCCAAAATATCTGTATAAAAACTAGGTAATTTATGTATAATGCCCATGCATATTAATTTAAGGATTAATGTGTAAATAAAAAGATGACTTCTTAGTAACTAGAGTGACGAGTTTATTTATTTATGTAGCATCACACAACTCAGATATGTAAGAGTCACTTTTATCTTCAATATTTTTTAACAGACGTAAGAGTTTGACGTAGCTAAGTAGCTAAGTAAACTACCTACATAATATAATATGTGATGGTGAAACTTTATTGTACATCTGTTTGGATGCGATTCCACGTGTACAAAGAGCACTTTTTGATGGGCTTTGATTCAGAATGACTTACTAATTTTCAGCTGCATACAATTACCATAAAAACCCTTAGATTTTATTCTACATTGATTTAGCGCCAACTACTTGCCCAGCACTCAGATTTATTTATGTATTTAAACTTTTCACACACAAAAAGGTACAAAGGTGGACAGGGTACAAAGGGCGGAAGGTACAAAGAACTTTAGGCATTCTCTACCAGTCAACCAAGGGTGGTGAAGAGATTAGATGGCAGGTGCTGATTTCTTCATCATCAGCGTAAAGCAGTCCACTGCTGAACACTAGCCTCTCTAATCTTGGACAAGTTTGCCCGATACTCGGCTACTCTCATCCCGATGCCATCGACTGGTGGTATCGGTGAACATCTTTGCTCCGCCTAACCTGAAGGACCCAGGTTCCGCAACCGTCTTGCAAGCTCCTGGTTCGACGATCACAGTTCCGCCTACTCTGAGTCACAGACTCATAGACCTTCCCTACGATTCCCGATTCGTAGTGCGCCTACCCCAACGGTCATCGGTTCTAAAGCGGGTTGCTCGCATAGCTGAGCTAATTTTTCATACTTCTGTTCATAGTTTGTCTGTCGGTCTGCACACAAGTATGAAAAACTACATCAGCTTTGCGAGCTAAGCTAGACTAACTTAGCTTAGCTCATGGTCTGCAACCCGCTTTAGGCTAATGTGGCCGAAATCTTTTTAAATCTACCTTATTCATACAGAGCCAAATTAAATTAGCGAAACTCCGTCGATAAAATTATAGAGGTATGAGGAACAGGGTGTAAAGTTCACTCAACCTCCATAAAGAAGGGAAGACCCTCCGACCAGACGGATGTTGTCTGGCGGGCAGCTCCCCGATGATTCATGTCGGGCCGTTGTATACTCTGCTTGTGAGATGCAGGATTTTGCGTGACGTCAGTATGACGCGTTGTTCGCATGTGGCGTTGAAGATACCGCTACAAAATAATATAGAAAAGGATACTTAAACGTATAATTTCAAGTAACTAGCGGCCGTTGACCCCGTAGTCAACTGTAGTTACCGACTTGAAATTAAAATTGATGCGCCTCTAATTTTGATTGACGCATCATCTGCCTAGCCTTTTCCCAACTATGTTGGGGTCGGCTTTCAGTCTTACCGGATGCAGCTGACTACAATATTTTATATGGAGCGACTGCCTATCTGACCGCCATAACCCACACCGTGGGTAACACGATATCTCTGGTATAAGACTGGTTGCCAGGCTTTTTGGGCTTCTGACTACCCATAACGACTATCAAAAATTTACGAATGAGAGCCGGGGTAACTGGCTATAGTATAATTATTATCGTCTACTTATACCATAGATATATGAAAGAAGTTTGTTTTTCTATGACACGTTTGAATTTCAACTAAGTTTAGGTAAGCGGTGATAGATATTGGTGCCGATTCTGTTGTTCACAAACTAAACTAAATTTAACTTCAGTGCATCTTTTTCTTCCTATTTCTTTAAGAAAAGTTTAGTTTAGTCCTGTCAAATTAATCAGCGCCTGACTTTAATTGACGTAATTTTAGTAGGCAAGTTTTTAATCACGTCTAAACTTGTATGGAGTAGTGTCAGTCGCTGATTAATTTGACAGGACTAACGTAATGAAATAGAAAGAAAAAGACGCACTGAACTAAAATTAGTTTAGTTTTCGATACTCAATCGTTTATTACCTACAACAGGTTTTCTTCATGAGGCGGTTTTATTATTGCTCTCCATTGATTTGTTTTAAAAGTAATCGTGGCGTGGCACCTGTTGCGTATTCAATGGTCATACGCAAATACCATAGTAGGCACCTACATACCTATAATATTTTGATTTACTAGCTACCATCGACATATGAATTAAAAACATCAGATACTTTTACATAATCAGATGAATTTGCTTTAAAATACGATGCTGTTGCATTTGTGTTAAATATCAATTGTTGAAAATAATGATTCTATAAACAGTCACTTTAGATTAACCACGGATTAATGTTATTGTTTCTGTTTTAAGCTGTAATAGTATCATGCTAACAATAATTACATTGCAAAGCTTAATTAGGTACACGCATCTAGGTCGTCAAAATATGAAAAAGATAGAATCTAATCAAGGCAGCGGTTTTAAGGTATCCTAAAAATCGATTTGGACCTTTTTTTTTTTTGGGGATGGGAAATCATCAAATGACTCCTCCCGCTCTCGCCGGGTGGAGCGGAAGGGAGTGTCAGACTCTTACTGACTAAAACCCACCCGTGTTCCTTCCTTAGCCCTTTATGTTCCGGGCCAGCGGTAACCCTTTCGGACAATCCCGCAGACCCGGTAGGCTTCAGCCCTGACGAGCCCCTTCAAATGATGCTGACATCTCTTTGAGGCGCGCGTGGAACACGTACGCGCCGTCCGGCCCGTCCCGCTGTGAGCTTTAGTGCTTATAACTATAAGAGAGTCCAAATATTTACGTTATATTTCTATCAGCGAAACCCTTTCCTAAATATCGTAATATATTTATTTACTTACGACGGCCACAACTGCACCTTAATAGCGTAAGACACTATCAAACTTAATCAGAAACATTTTGAAGGATATTGCTAATCCATTGCTTCATGTTTGTCTGCTCAACAACGTAAACAACGCAATAAATGTTGTTGAACTGTCAAAATGAAATCCATTGCTACTGATAGTGTGTTACGCTTATATACAGGGCCGTCTTTAACCTATTGGAGACCCTGGGCACATAAGGATCACGGGGCCCTTGTGTAGATAAGAGAAAATAAGAGAAGCATACTAGTATAACTGGGGGGCTAGAAATTTATTGTAAATCGCACTGCAAATCACTTATTTTGTCATTGAATTGGGTACTAATGATGTGTATAACGGCCGCGACTTAAGAGTTGTAGGTCGTAGGTTCGAACCCGACAGGCGCTTTACTTTGTGTAAATTATTTCATCACCACTGCTCACAAAAACGGTGAAGGAAAACATCGTGAGGAAACCGACATGTCCTAGAACCAAAAATTCGAAGACATGTGACATCTACCAACCCGCACTGGGCCCGCGTGGTGGATTATGGCCCACTCCCTCTCACTGAGAGGAGGCCTGTGTCCCAGCAGTGGGAACATTATAGGCTGATGATGATGATGATGATGATGATGATGTGTATAATGGAACGGTGGCTGTAAATAATGTTTTTTTATGAGAACAGGCCGGGGCCCCCGAAGATCGCGGGGCCCTGGGCACTTGCCCAGAGTGCCCAATGGAAAAGAGGGGCCTGCTTATATACGCAATGACCTCACTGGTCAGAGACAAAGTCAGAGTCAGTTTTCATCACTTTTCAAACATTTTGTAAAGTGGCTGTCGCGAGAAGGCGTTTAGATGAAACAACCCACATCGTAGAATGATGCTGAACTTAGACCTTGTCCAGAAGGGGCGAATTCGCCGTGAAACGTTTCGCGCGAATTCACTAAACGCCAATACATCGCGTCCACAAGCATTGCGCGATTTCAATACTGGAGACTCCTTGTTGCGTCCAGTTGACGCGCGAACTTCAGAGCGTTCAACTCCATGTTTTCTACTGACAAATTAAATTCGAACCCGAATGCTCGCGCGTTGGTACGCCCCTTCTGGACGCAACGGTCGCGCGTAATACGCACGAGAGAATCGCGGCAAATTCGCCCTTTCTGGACAAGCTCTTACTTTTACAAAATAACGTTCCTTTAAAACCTGAAAGGTGGATACACGGATCCGTGTAGGTATGCTTATATTTTAAATGAGTTATTTCGTTTCTTAATGAATTTTCATTAAGAATAGGCAAAGGTTAGGTAGGTATTCGTATTCTATCTTAGCCAGACATTTAATTTAAATAATTGTTGTAAGTTACGGAAGATCTTTTGCAATACTTTCAAGTTTGTTAGCACTGTTCTATAACTTTACGAGAACAATTTTTTTTTGTATCTAGCAATTTTTTTATAAGAAAAGGAGAATTATTGCAGGAGAATTATTACAAAGAATAAGTATCTAATGTATTTCATTTTCCTGGTTGAATACATCAGAAAAAATGATTAATTTGAATGATTTTGTTAATTGGTGCCAGGGATACGACTATGCGTGTTAATGTATCGTTTTGTAAAATAATTATTGAGTATCTGAATGGAATAATGAACACCTGCGCCTTTGTTGAAAATTACAGATTTAAAGCTACCTCTAAGGCTGGTTAAAAAATTGTTTGAAGGTCCTGTTGGTGGTGGATGGGGTGGTGGGGGTGGTGGCGGTGGTGGCTTCGGGTGGTGGTGTTACCTAAATAAATAAAATAAAAAACGTTTAATCGTGTCGGATGTTTTATTCTGTACTAAATTAATTGACTAAAATTCACTAACAAACAAAATGAAAAGGTAACAGCACGTTTGTTACAGACTGCCCTGCCCGACTTGGCTTTCTTAATATTATTATGAATATTTTTATTTTCGCATTTTAACCTATATTGTCCCACCGTTGGGCAAAGATCTCGCATTAGCTAAAACGATTTCCATTAGTCACCAAACACACAAAACATATTTCTCTTCGATCTGTAAAGTTTACCTAAAACTCCACTCCACAATTTAATTTAATAATTGTAGATACGTAACACTAATGATAAGAATATAATTTGACAAAAATAAATAAAACATTTTATAATTAACACTAGACAATCACTCATTGTAAATAAATATATTATAAATTATTACCTACACATAGCCAATTTATTTATTTTTATTATTAATTATCTAACAAAATAAATAACCACGACGTACGTATGTACATAATATTGACTGACAGACAATGATATTTTACTAAAATATCATTGCTGACAGATCTTTTATTTTCTATTTTCGTACCTGCTGATCGATTCTATAAAAACATCATCATGAAAACTTAGATGATATGTGCTTGAAGTGAGCTGTCATCCGGAACCATAGAGACTGACACTATTGACTTCACCTAAGTTTTTACGATGAGATTTTTAGAATAGACCTGCTGCTTTCTGATATTTATCATAGGGACTTTATTGCGAGGTCCGTTCTTACCCAGATGCAGCTAAATGTTAATGTTTTAATTTATTATCGTCTCAGATTTGCCAATCTCAAGTTACATTAAAATTTTCTATAATTAGGTATATGCGAAAATAAAAATACTAATATATTTTTATGAACGATTTAACAATTAACATTGAGAAGGCGTAATAACAAGACATTGAAGATATTCGGGAAATTATGTACCTAACTTCTTCATATATCTAGTATTGATGTCATGAATCTACACACGTTTTACGGTAAATATTACGTTTCAAGGTTTTCTGTCTGAAGACAATTGATGCAAATGTAAGAGATAGTAAAACTGTCTTTTTAGATTATTGTTTCAATTACAAGTCCTTTCACAGGTATTTTACCCCTGATTTTGCATCACTGTCAAAATCACCGTGATCTATATTATCGTTGAAAGGTTGTTTTTGGATTGCTGCCTGTTACTGACAAGTCTGTGAAGATCATAATGATCTTTATTTATGTTACAATAGGGTTGCCATTGAGTTGCTACTGACAGAGACACTTGTTTGACAACTAATTCTATGTTTCTCAGTATCTTAGCAACGACCGTAACCATTAACCTTATTTGACAGATTACCTTTTACAGAACAATTTGACCCTGGATTTGCAGTAAACGAAATTACCCTGCGTTAATGTTAACTGTTAAATGTTCACATTAAACTTATCAATAAAATAAGCGTAAACAACGTCTCGCTCGTTCCTTCGAAAGCTAAAATCACACATCAAATTGTAGTCTTTTACACTTTCTCTTAACATCAAAATCTTTAACACAGCTGATATTAGGATTGTACCATTGCTTTATGAAAACTAAATAGTAAATGATATGAAATGCTTAAAGCCAAGAGGAAATGTCTTGATGAGGCTTCCGAGTTTGATAGAGATGATCTTAAATAAAACTAATATTATGTACTATAATATAAAATACTCATAAGTAGGTTCGAGAAACTTAATTCTAGGTTAGGGTCGCTAAGTTACATGAAATGGACAGAAGTAATAACTTGTTTGACGATATAAAGTTTTAATCAGCTAGTTAGGACAGAAGAGGAACCATTTTATAGACAAATATTTTACTGAAATTCTGTAGACAAATATTTATTTAATTTATCGCGTTTCCGTTTGAAGAAAACGGTTAGTTATCTTACGCATATTTGTACCTATTCTGACACTATCAAAGTATAGGTAGGTACATGATTAAATAACCCTTTTTACAATGATAACACATGATATTTAGACTACTTACTTCCTCTCTTTTAGGTAAACGATAGGAGATACGTGTTGTTTTAAGAATCACAATAGGCTTGCTTTTAGATCTATCACTAAACACGGCTCTTGAATGTTTATGTATTCTGTATTCTTGTTAAAAAGATGTATTTATGTATTCTTGTTAAAAAGAATAACACAATAACTATGATATGAACAATATTCATTCCTCTGGCTTTATAAGCAACGAAATACTTTGTTTATGACCAATAACGATATAATAAAGAGGTTTAATAACAAACTTACAATATGTGTTGTTTATTGTCTGTGAAATTTTTATTAGACATTTCAAGGCGGGAAAAAGTAGGCACCTTACATTTTGAAAACCAAATGAAATTTTCGTTTACCTAAAAGTAATATACAGCAATAAAAGCAGCAAAAAATAAAAGATTTGATAAAAATGTAGATTTTGATTGAGAAAAACTGATACAAAAGCGATCTTAACCTAATACTGATATTAACCCTAGAATGTTTAACCTATCAACAGTAACATTAAACTCATTCTTTGGAGTAACGTTTGTCCGAACATTTACAAGTCCATTCATTATATTTTAACAGAATATTAAAATAGCTATAAGTATTCATTGGCTGGGAGATTGTTATAGCTGGGTATCATAAATACCTACTATCTATTGGAATTGATTTGGGGAAATATTTAACTGATCCTCTAAAAAAATTATTGACCTTCTCATGATGAACACTTTTTTAAATTAAGGAACCTGTAAAAACTTTTTGCGCTAATTATGCATACTTTTTAAAATAATTGAGCCTCTTTTTAACTTTCTGGCCTTTTCTCAGTTTGTTGTAGTAATTTGGATATGGTGCCGCGGCAGCTGCCGGCGAGCGCTACATCTAAATTGGTCGCAGTTATATTTTTGGACTCCGGAATTATTTGAGGTTCATAAAAAGAGGCGCAATCATTATATTAGAATGTTCAATAATATTTTTAGGACCGCAAAATGGGAGTTATTAGAAGGTTCGGTTAAATCCATTCTATTGATTTTAAGGAAAACTGTTCCAGTGTTTGTTAAATTAGTACCTGTGTGGTTTAGTTATGTTAATTCACTGGAACTGGCATTGACAGGTGAGTACTTACCTTGTTATTGCGGGGTATGGTATGCCGTATGATGGGGTAAATTTGATGCTGGTTTAAGATCGCACTAATCAATTTCTGAGCCATTTTATGTTGTCATCATTAAAGAATATTGCCAAATTAACCTGAAATTTCATTCGTATGGTCTTATCCCAGTGCCTAACTTACCCCAATATATTCTTTGCTTGAAAAGTTGGATTTTTGTGCTGTAGTTTAAGAAACTATTAAAACAAATGTTTTCGTAAAAAAAAGGATTGGATTAAGTATTATTTATTAAATGGATACGAACATAAATGCACTTACCTTTAATGTACCCTTGAAAACATTAAATTGCAAGGGTGGGCTTCATTCCTATGAATCCAAAGTCCACTTGCATCACACATAACTAATTGCATTTAATTTTAGCGCAAAACGACACAAAACATCATTCTATTTTTATCAATCGATTAAAAATGGCAGAGACAGAATGATATTTAAAATACGTTAACCGTTAAATGCATTTAGTGATTTGTAATGCAAGTGGGCTTGGCGTCCCGTCCTAACCAAAAGCTATCGTCAACCGGAACGCGTAGTCGCGCCGTCAGAGGGCCTTCCGGTTCACTGAACGAAAAGTGAAATATAAACGCGGCGTGACGATCGCTTTTAGGTTAGGTTAGCGCCTAACTTTCCATAACCAAGCCTTTTCGATCGTTTTTTTTCCCTCTGGCTTCCAGCCGCTTTTCTTCCACAATTTAAAGGATAATGTAGATGTCTACCAATATATTTTTATAGATACCCTGCCATACCAGTCTCCAGCCAACTCTACAATAATCTCACACCCGACACGGCGAATGTAATCGAAACTGATCATAATATACTTTATAGTCCGTATTACTTTAAGACTAGGTTTTTAGACAACTTGTCAACAATCGCAGTATAATATACGTAGTTTCGACATTATGAAACATAGCAACATATATGAAATTGTAAAATTCTATAAATTAATCTAACATTATTATGTTTACGTCATTTTGTATTTGGGTTTGTGCCGTTGACTTTTTAAAGGCTTCTGCAGACAGGCGCAAGGTGACGGTGCGTTGAGCTTTGTTTTACTAGAGACGCGCGACGCGACGCGACGCGGCGACGACGCGCTGTCGCGTCGTGCCTGTCTGCGGGAGCCTTAAGTCACTTCCCTGGCGATTATTAAGATCAAGAGATGGCATAGAAATGGCGATAATAATAGTTTGTAGATATTATTTTAATAGGGGAATGACTACATTGTCAGATCATAACATTTCTTAAGTACCTATAGGTAATACAAAATGACGGAGTTTTTACAAGGTCACAAATACTCTACCTAGCTTGTCTACGATGTAGGCATCACTACTTATAATTTTACTAGTTATTTTTACAAACAACTCACAGTGTAAAGTCAAACTTTATCCTTCTTTATATCCAAATACAAAATGAAGCACACAGTGTTGCCGACTAGAAAATCAATCACAAAAGTTTCCTCTAAAACTAAAAATCACATATTTTGTTGTAAAGATTTACTTACATTTGGTTAGACAGCAATAAGTTCTTAGGCACTGTTAGACCGTATGCAGACTGCAGTGAATGAATTTATACTATTTTTAAGGTCGTAAGCATTGTGTTTGTTGGTCAACCTACCTTATCAAAAGAATATGAATACCTAAGTATATGATAAACTAAACTACTAAAAATCACAATTCTCCTGTTAAAGGCAGTATAGGATAATAATGTTACTAGATAAGGCAAGCTAAATGTGAAATTGTACAATTAAGGTTTATTAAGTGTTGATGTGTAAATTATCCGCAATGATAATGGGTCATGTTGGACCCATTAGATTTTTACGTACAGACGCCAGCCCATCAAGCTACCCGAAACTGTCAAATTTTCCCAATCAACTTTGAACCTTATCCTTTAGCGATAAAGTTGAAAATCTATTAAAGAAATTTGACAGATTGTAGTAGCTTGATGTGCTGGCGTGTGTAGCTTAGTACTTTAAAATATTGTTTCCATTTTTTTATAGGAAATTATGGCGACAAAAAATCGTTTCAAGTACCCACTTACACAAAATGTTTAAGTAGATAGGTTATAAACAACCAGCACAATACTTACCGTACCGCGTACCTAATATAATATAAAAACTGGCTAATAAACGTATCAAATCATTATAAAACGTCACACAGTCAACATGTCCTATGTCTACACACCTAGGTAATATTCTCTCATCGACCGGAAATATTACAAAGCTTGTAGCCTTGACGTGATTGGAAGCTTTTGGTGCGGTTTTACTGTAAGTTTGTCCCGGGAAAATATAATTTCCCCTGTCAAAGTATAAGAACCAAAAATTTCATTTTTTTTAAATCAGTTTTTAACATGACGTCTGTACTGTCCGAAGAGTTAGGTAGTGGTGTGGATAGTCTATAGTTTGGTGGTCTATGGTTCTACCCACATTTCGCCAGATAAGTTAAGTCTCATGTGATAGGGGCGAGCCTATTTAACCGAGCACAAATCCAGACTCCGAGCTGCTACTGAGCAATATCAGATGGAAAAACTTAATAACACTTTGCCCGACGCGGGAATTGAATCTAAGAGCTCATGCACAACAGTAGCGCTTTCAACCAATAGACCAACGAGGCAGTCAAACTTAATATATTTTTAAGGGTACATAGGGCTATTAAGTCAATAATGAACATTTGATAGTGGTTACATTTAAACAAAGAAATATGGATGCATCAATTTGTAGGAATACCAAACACACACCAAAAGTTTCCTATCAGTCCTTAGGCTATAAACAAAACTCAAATAGATGAACTACATAATATTGTAATATCAGAAGCGATTCTTATTTTACGTTTTCTTTTCAAAAAAGCACGAAATACTTCACTGTTTTGACTTGGCCGTCCTTCACAACCAAAAATGCTTTAGCATTAATGTTTTTTTAAGTTAGTATTATTAGCTGCCATATTTAGGAGAATCTTATAACATTGTAATAGTTAACAAGTCAAAAATATATCTTTGATATACTTATCTCAATAAGTTAATCAACTAAACTAGCCAGAACAATGAGAGTTTTATTTAGCTTCTATTCAATAACATTTTTGCTAGTTAAAGATTTTTTATAGCAAATTACAAATTGCTAAGCCGTAAAAAGTCAAACATTGACCATTTTTACTCATATCTACTGTTTTATTTTCTACCTTTCAAGTTAAGCGAAGTCAGAACAGTGACGTAATACTTACAATACTATCAACGGTTTAATGTTCTTAGTCTGATGAATCTACGTTCTCAGTTTGTGCGAATTTCAGGAACACTTGCTCCAATGTCGTTTGACTGAAGCTGTACTCTACTATGTTTAGTTTTTCTTTCGCTGTAAATAAAACAATGTTATAATAATTATATGTGGTGTAATAATGTACAGTCCTTCACATGTAACTTGTACAATTACTCTTTCATGCAAAGCAAAGAGAAAAACCCTTCTCCACTGTCACGCTCAATCAGAGCATTAATGGCGCCCAGCATGGGACCGATGTATAATCCTACTGTTTCTAATGTGCTAGAAAAACTAGCAAGTCCGAATCAACAGTTTCATCTATGAAGAACTTAACCTCTCAACTATGTTCTTCCTCATTCCTGAAGACTAACTAGAGCCAAATTATTTTTGGCGCCCAGTGTGGGACTATTAGATTAGCTTACGGTCCATTATCTGTTGCGAATAACTGGCGATGTTCGAAACAATACGCTATGAAATGAAGAGCTTTACCCACTTCACTAACCTCCCTTCCATACTACTGACCAACTTAAGCAACATTTTATTTGGCGCCCAACGTGGGACCAGCAGTAAAACTTACCGTCCTCAATCTGCTGGAAACACCTGGCGAGGCTGGACACAGCAGACTGCGGCACGGAGAACACTAGCCTCTCCGCGAAGCTTTCTTCTAGGACTGCTGCCGGGAACATACGGCCAACTAGAGCTATCACCGCTTCTGAGTTTGCGCCTCCACCACCGGACTCCGTCCTGCGAGAAACAGGTTTGTAAGTTACGATAGCATAATTATTAAATAATAGCACATATCTTTTGAATACTAAGAATAAAATGGTAGTAGTACTACTTCAATATCATCATACGACTACTTCAGGACACTTTTCCATAAATTCTATAATAATGCATCTAAGCTAGCCTGGTACCAGATTTTGATATCGGTATGTAAATGTATGACATAGGTACCGGTGATGCTGCAGTCTCGGCGGCGGCGGCGTGCCGGCTACAAGCGGCGTGTGTATGCTAGCGTCGACCGCCTCCGCCTCTCCCTCCGCTTCCGCGCACACTGAGCCTGCACCCGACCCACCTGCCGAGAGAACAACACATGAATATTTGTACAAGACTATGAATGTGAAAAAAAATGCCAAAAATCAGGATTGGCCAAAAAATTAATGACTATTGATTTTATAAATACATACCTAGATTGTTGAGAATGACTCTTTCAAAGGCATTATTTATGTTGAACAGTAAGCAAAAATTAACTTACCTTCATCTGCTTCTCCTAGTGATGGTGAGTTTATATTCGATCTAAGCGGGGATGGTGACAGCGACTCTGACTCCATCATCTGATTATCGAAACAAAGAATAATTAATGGAATATTGTTGCCTATCGTGGAGTCTCCCTATTTAGGGAAATCAGTATTCGATGCAAAACTGTATTGCTTATATCTAATCGAATAGTTTCATGTATTAATTACTTAAGTGAAATTAAAATAAAACTAACTTACAATTTATCTCCGGGCCCCAGTATGAGCACCATACTATTAAAGAAAATGTCAATCGTAATGGGAAAAGGTTGTTAATATAACTAACCTGTTTTTGATTACTTTGCCCAATCTTCATCTCCAACGTGTATCCCGCACCGTACAAATTCTTCAAATGTTGTGTTGAGCCAATACATCTAAATAAAACAAAAATTATATTTATAAGTGCTTTTTGGGATGAAGACTCAATAACCGAAGCAAAGGTTTGTTTCAGTTACCTTAGGCCGCCTTTGACCATGATGCCGACTCTGGAACATAAAGCATCAGCCTCTTCCATGGAATGTGTCGTTAGTATAGCACCTTTTTTGCCCTGGAACAATAAATAGGTAAGTTAGTTCACCACATGGACTTTTAATAGGGACAGTCGAAAGCTATTGACAATTTTGGCTAGAAATTAACTTAAGAGGGAAGCGCTAAGGTAGCCCGCGAAATTCAAATTTTCTTACGTTTTTTGCAATTTGCTGGTCAGTATTAAGTTGTACGTCGATCAAAATATGATTCGCGGCCGTAACAAATATGTATTTATAGAATCATAATCATTAGAATCAGTAATACAACTTGTTAGGTTAGTATAATCCCAAAATGTCAAGATCTCATGAAATAGTCATTCTGTGGGATTACTTGCTCTTAGAGAGTTGTGTTGATGACTTTAATGATTAGAATTCTGTAAATATACATATTTGCTACGGCCGCGAATTATAGTTAATCAACGAACAACTTAATACTGACCAGCAAATTGCAAAAAACGTAAAAAAAATGAATTTCGCGGGCTACCCTGGCGCTTTCGCCTTAACCATAATTGTACGTTTGCGAGCACGCTGGACCTCATCCTTGCTACAACTTTGTCTGACTTCAGTGGCGTAGCGTGGGTGGGGCGGAGGTGGCGGCCCGCCCCGGGCGGCAGCCCGCGGGGGCGGCAAAATGTCGCCGGTGAAGCGGGTTGAGATCTACGATTTATTCATTTCATGTGTCAGAACGTCTGACAAGTCAAAAAACAACAATGACGTAAAAGAGACAGGCGAATCTGGGCCTAACGTTACCTACACAAATGAAATATTTATCAATATTTTGTTTCAGTTTTTTTTATGGTCAATTATAAAATATTAAGCAGTTTTATCATGGGATAAGAAATTAATTATTTAATCAAATTAATACTGACTTCCCTTATTGTCATATTAAAACAATGTTGCCATATCATATAGGTAAGTTAATCGATGTACAATCGATTATTATTACAATATATCAATAAAAGATACCTCATTCATTGCCTGTGAAATTTAATTTTAATTAAGCACCTATAGAATGGGGGCGGCAAAATGGGTCTCCCGCCCCGGGCGCCGAGATGGCACGCTACGCCACTGTCTGACTTACTGACTTATAAACATAATCAGTCTATAATGTTCCCACTGCTGGAACACAGGTCTCCTCTCTTCGAGAGGGAGTGGGCTGTGATCCACCACGCGGGTCTAGCGCGGATTGGTGGATGCCACATTTCTTCGAATTTTTGGTTCTAGGACATGCCGGTTTCCTCACAATACTTTCCTTCACCGTTTTGAGAGCATTGGTGACGAAATTAAATTATACACAAAGTAAGGTGTCTGCCTGGGTTCGAACTCGCTTAAATATAAGTGTATTTTTAACACAGCATAATACGAATTATTCTACGAGAGAAGAAGAAAATTACTTAGGTCAGGTTATTTCTTTAGAGCCAAGAACGTTCAAATGTGTGCCTTACCTGGAAGCTAGCCAGGATGGTGTCCCAGAGGAACCTCTTGCTCCTCGGGTCCATGCCGGTGGAGGGCTCGTCCAGCAGCACGACGCGCGGGGAGCCCACCATGGCGAGCGCGAACGACAGCTTGCGCCGCGTGCCGCCCGAGCACTCGTCTGCGTTCTTACCCGCGTGCTCCATTATCTGTAGACCGTTTAGGTACGCGTCTACTATCCTGTGTACAAAACTAGTTTGTTAATAGACTGAACCCGGGTCAATCGGCCGACGGATTTTAGCTCGCTACAATTATTTGAAAGGCTTCACGCATCGTTTACACCATGGTTTACACTATGGGCGTAAACACATGAGCAATAAATCGCTTGGCGACTCTCGTCTTCGAGTCTCACGTGGTCGAATTCCAGGTGTGAATAAAACTTTATTTCGAGTACAAGTGCTCGGCATAGGAGATTAGTGTGTTTCTGTTTACCAAAACGAGAAAATCATGCAAGGATATTTAAAATAAATGAGAAACATTTTTTTTAGCATTCATGCATCTTTCATAACACGCTTCATTGACCAAGGCACATTATAGTTAATCTACCGAGGAGTGTCCGCCTTGCTGACGCCCCGGATGGCGGCGTAGCACTCGATGTGCTCGCGGATGCTGACGTTCTTCCAGAGCGCGTCGTGCTGCGGACAGTAGCCCAGCATCATGAACGCAGACGTCTGCGAGTCATCGATGTTCTGACTGCCCAACATTACCTGCAAGAAATACACGTGTAACCAAATTGAGACCTCGAAACTACTTTCCATAATCTGCAATCGTGCAGAGATCTTAGACCTAGAGGTGCTTCTCGAAGCAGCCAGTCCAGCCAGTTAGCCAGATAACCAGTGACTAAACTTCCCATGTGCGAAAAGGCAAAGCATACCACAAACTTTGTTCATAAAAAAATGCAAATCCATAAGCCACAGATAACTGCCATGTTGTTTCAAATGCTCGTAGCTATGACAAAAGTAACGATACTCACACTGCCATGTGTGGGCCTCTCCTCCGCCGTGATGATCTTCATAGTGGTGGTCTTCCCCGCCCCGTTGTGTCCGAGCAGACCGAACACCTCGCCCCCCTCCACGGCCAGGCTGAGTCGCGCCAGCCCCACGAAGCGGGACCGCACGTGCGAAGCTGTTTCTTCTTGATGTGACCAGCACGAACCACCACTGCCCGTGCCTCGCACTTTGTATTCTTTGCGTAGGTTCTGTTAAAAATGTTGACTAAGTCATAAACATCTTTATCGGTGTCATTTAAAAATATGTGTTCCCAGGAATTTTTAAATATCTAGAATAAAATGAGGAATTGTAGAATTAAGTTCCAACCCCCCGGTGAAGCTGCTCTGGTGGCCTAGTAGAGCAGTGGTGGCCCAGGGGTATGGGCCCCAAGTCACGAGTGTAGGTCGTGAGTCGAACCCAGGCACTTTACTTTGTGTATTCATCACCACTGCTCTCAAAACGGTGAAGGAAAACATCGTGGGGAAACCGGCATGTCTAAGAACCAAAAATTCCAAAACATGTGACATCTAAGTCAAATGTGCTTTTAAATGCAATATTGTGTAGCTTTTTACTGGAAGCCGACCGACCCCAACATAGTTGGGAAAAGGCTAGACAGATGATGATTGTGTAGCTTTTGTACATGATCGTTTTGGTTAGGGTCTGCCAATAGAGAAGACTAGTCATTGTCATTTAAGAGATATCAACATGTTTCATTTACATGAACCACTAAAGGCGGCGCGCTGTGCGAGGGCTGCTGCAGTATGGTGTGCACGCGGCGTCGCTCGCGCCGCACGTCTTCGTCTTCACACGCCTCGCCGCCCACCTCCTGCTCCGCGTCACCACTACTCTCTGAAGTGCTTTTCTTGCGCTGGGAAGAAGTAAAGGAATTAAGGCTTACATCACAATGTCCGTTGCTCTTTAATTAAGTACACATTTTAGATGATAAAGGTCGAAAAACTTTGCAGCCAAACGGTTATTTCTGAAAGAAAGTTATTTCTAAAAAAAAAAATATAATATTTTTTTTTTACGGATCAGCCCCAATGGCGTCAAAAATACCCGGTCAAAAGATCTATTCGATGTTGTCATCTTCATCGATGTTGCATTTAATGTGACATATCGAATTATAGAAAACATTCGATTTTGTAAAACGTCTGCTCAGCCAGTTATAACTGTGACAGTCTCTTTTGTTTGGGTCATCATCTGCTTTTGGAGTCGGCTTCTAGTTTAACCGGATGCAGCTGAATACCAGTATTTTACATAGAGCGACTGCCTATTTGACCTCCACAACCCAGTTACTGGGTAATACGATACCCGTTGGTAGGAGTGATTGTCAGAATTTCGGGCTACTGACGACCCGCAACGGCTATCAAAGAGCCACGAATGACAGAAGGTACCAACGGCTTTAAATGCTTTCCGAGGCACGGATGGCCTTGTTATATACAAATGTTTACCCATACACGGACTAATCATGGCAAGTGTAGATCGATCGATCCGTGCGGCTAATATTATTACTAATTATAATTAATATTATTACTAATAATATTACTTATCCACAAGCGCCTTTTTTTTTTTGATCCGGGGTGGAAAATCCTCATGGATGTCCGCCGCCCGGGGGCGGGCGGCGGGGTCTGTCAGACTCTTACTGACTAAAAACCACCCCGGTGTTCCATCTCACACCTACGCCGGGGGTCGCGGGAACGTACGATCCTTCCGCAACCCCCGGCTGGTGCCGGCCCGCCTAAGCGGGCCCCGTCTGGTCGGGGGGGGGAGTGAGGTGTTTGACTCCCCCCGCGACGTCTAAGAGGGGCGCGCGTGGAACACATCGCGCCGCCACCTCGGGTCCTGATGTGTGGGGGGCGACGGACGTCCCGAGTCCGTCGCCCCTGGATCCGTTTAGGGGGGCCGGAAGAGGGCGTTGTCCGCCCTCCGCCGACGCCCGGTGCGCCTGCTGCGGGCAGGGTGAGTGGACGAGATCTCCCTCTCCCTTTCCGCAGCCTCCTTCAGCGAGACGACCGTTTCGCAGAAGGAAACCACCGCGTCCCAGTACTCCTCGCTGTCGACCATGGACTCGACCACGGCCGGCAGCGAGAGGTCACTGCCTACTTCTGAGATGAGGGCACGGCGCGGCTCCTCCCAAGCGGCACACTCTGCCAGCGTATGCCACGCCGTGTCCTCCCGGCAGTCGACGCAGTGGTGACACCGGGCGTCCGGCTCCCTGTTAATGCGACACAGGTACTTCCCGAAGCAACCATGCCCCGAGAGCACCTGCATCACCCGAAACGACAGGGAGCCGTGCCTCCTCCCGAGCCAGCGCTCGAGTACTGGCCGGACCGCCTCGATGGTGCCGAGGCCGGCGGTAGGGCGCGAAAGCCTGTCCCGCCATTCCGCCACCAGGACCTCGCGAAGCTGAGACCGACGCAGCTCCATATGGCGCTGCGTCAGCCCTTCGCCCCGCGCCCGCGCTTCCTCGCGCCACCGGTACAGTGACGCGAGTACTTTCGCCTCCAGGTCCCAGGGCGGGGATCCAGCCAGTACACAAGCCGCCTCGTAGGAGATCGTGCGATACCCCCGGACGACTCTGACGGCCATAGCTCTCTGCGGCTTTCGCAGGACATCCACAAGCGCCTCCCCTAACTTAGTCAGTCTCTTTCGTTTGGGTGCTGTACCAATTTGTATAGATACTACCGTCACTCACCGGACAGATCCTGCCACCAGACTTGACCCGGTCGGCGGCGAGTAGTGCGGCGCCCGACACCGGAATGTGAAACAACATGGCTGCCACTAGCACCCACACCTCCGCCGTGAAGTAGCTGCTGAGTGGCGGCGTCGTGCACAGGTCGCGGAGGTTACAGGTTAGATACACTCTGAAGACAAAAAAGTGGATGAACCACCTTGTAAAGGCTCATAGGCTTGAATTTATGAAGATTGCGTCAGGAGAGAGACGTACCTATCAACGTAGTAAATGATTGCGTAAGGTATGTACATCACGTCAAGGAAACTGAACGCCAAGTGCAAGTAGAACGCGATGTCACTACCTGGAAAAAGAGGTTGAAAATAGAATTGGTATAAGTACTTAGTAATATTCGTCTGTGATGGGGGTTTTCGTGAAAATTTACGACGCCAGTTGGCACCACTTTGACAAGAGGTCTTCCATTTCGACAATGAATATTATTATATTGTATGAATCGAATGATGAACGTCATCATATATTTTTATATGATGACGTTCATTATTCGATTCATATGTTCGTTGTGACCGTAAAGTTTAAAGACCCACTGGTCTTTAAACTTTACTCTATAAGAAATTGAGACATACTGAACATCACAACAAACTTACCCCATTTGAAAGTATCCAGAACAGCAACCAATATGAAGGGTATAACTCCAACCCAAGTGGTGATGTTCGGCATGATACTTTGCGCGGAGTCCATCTTGTCGAAGATGTAGGAGAGGCACGTGTTGAACAAAATGGCGGACGGACTGTAGAGGAGGAGGAGGCCCGAGAGCATCGTGATCGCTGAGCCGTTGGTCAAGCTGGGGATGTCGTTGAGGATGACCTGCGCATGAGTAATATACACTTTGATTGGAGAATTCGTGTGAGAGAAAGATAGAGGTAATATGACTACAATACAAGACAAATCAGCAGCATCACTTTTTCGAGAACAGCGATGCTTCAAACTTTCCTAATGAGGCTCCTGATAAGTCCCAGTAAATGTAGTTGACCACCAGAAAAAATATAATACTTAAAAAAACTGTAGTCATAGTTTAAATGAAATAGGCCAGACACCGAGGCCTAGATGATTAGACAGGTTATTAAACAACGCTTAATGAAATTAAATCAATGTCGGTTGAAGAGATAATTTTAAACATGAAAGTTTTATCCTGACGTCATCACAATCTATGAATGAATAATTTGCTCACCAACACGAGTACTCCGATGCTGGTGAGCACCATGATGAAGATCAACACCGTGAAGTAAGTCAGGAAGTACATGCTCATTGATAGCCCGTTCACTCGCAACTGGTTCTTGGCTTTTATCTGAAATGGTAGAAGTAGTTTGCTTCCATTAGTCCTAGGTACTACGTCACAAGCTGTCAAAGTGATGTCAGATTTTTCGATCACAACAATGTATCACATTTTTCTGTATTTAACTACCTAAGTAGGCAGATATTTATGACGCGAGACATATCCGATGATACTGTATTGATACATATTTTCGAAGCCGATGTAGCATCGCGTTTTGGCGTCGCTTGTTCCTTCGATGTCATATATTTGCACTGCCACTTGTATATTTGCTTTCCACAAATGATCACATAATATATATTTGCCGTCATCTAGACGACAGATATTGATGGATGTATCATGAATAAAATATTATTGCCGAGCTGTCCATATATGTATGCTTGTGACTGTACCTATATATAGTATGTACAGATGTATTTTAGAGCGCAAAGATAATTTGAAAGAAGTAATGTAGAAATCTAACATTTTCATGCTAATACCTTCTCCATGTTTATATTTTTCACAGTTTCGATCTTAAAGGAACACATCCATTTGAAGTAAAAAATAGTCGTGGGTTCGGATATAAACACGTGCGTACTTCATAAAAAAGAAGTGAAAACGCTATAAATTTTTCTCATATATTTTAAGATCATTTTTATTTTGTCTCAAATCTCAGTTTCTTAACCAAATTCCAACTTACTTCTCGATCATACACGATATCCACAGCCAAGGTGACGGGAACCAACGCGAAGATCATGCCCATGAAGATGGCGCAGACCACGTTGCCCAGGTTAAACTCCTCCTGTTGTTCCGTCTGCTGGAACGGGTGGGCTAGCACCTCGATTGGCTTGAAGCTTTCTATTAGACCTGATGCTGACATTAGGACCCTGGGGAGAAATGGTAGAATTCTTAGATCTTGTATATGTAACTTTAGAATGTTAGAAGAGGCTTTAAGACCAAAGTTGAATATATTGATTTTGAACAGCACCATAAATTGCGTAACACACTGACAATCACAATATGAATAATTTTTGAAGGTTACTGCTAATCCATTGCATATTCGAAAAAATTGTTTACTCAACAACGTAAATAACGCATTGTAAACTGTCAAAATGAAAGCCTATTGTTAGTGTGTTACGCAATTACACCACAGGTTCTTGTAAACGCAAGACAAAGTACGGACGCCAGCACATCAACCTACCACAATCTGTCAGATTTCTTTAATGGATTTTCAACTTAATCGCTAAAGCGTAAGGTTCAAAGTTGATTGGGAAAATCTGACAGATTGTGGTAGGTTGATGTGCTGGCGTCTGTACTTAAGTATCTGGTAGATGACAATGAATTAAACAATGTAACTCTATCATTTAATAATGGATAGCCATTGGATGAAAGTCATCTTACCACGAGATTTGTTAACGTTGAGATAATAACGTTAAAAATTCAGGCAAAATTATGAAAGACAACAGTAGCGAAGGGTCAAATTGTTGAAAGAGGTAAGCCGGAGTAGATATGTTTAATATGATTATAATTATTTGTTTATAGAATACAGACTGGGCCATTTTTCAAAGGGAAGCCGGTAGGAATCGAGTTCCATGTAACCTTCGCCACTGAAACACTACCTATGTAAAAGAAGGTGGGTGTCCAAGAGGTCATATATGTTTTGGTTATGGTTTACTCCAACTCACCTATAAACACTATTATCCAACAAATTAACGATGATAGGCAAACTGTGCGTATAAGTACTATTGTAATAGGCCATTAACTTTCCATAGGGTATCAAACTATCTCTCAGATTGAACGCTCCAAAATTCTCCATATCCAGAAGACTTGAGAAATTCCCATCAAAGTCTATTATTGGGTAGGCTCCTAAAGACTCAAGGGAGTCTCTAAGGTCAGTTATTTCTTTGAGATTGTCCTGTTCACTGTATACGGCTATTGGGGTCTTGTTAAAGTACGCGTTGGGGTCCAGCTTGAGCGGCTGCATCCGGAAGAAGACAATTTGTCGAGACTTCATGTAGAGACCCAAAGCGCAGGATACTGAAAATAATGCAGAAAAAGGTTAAATAAGTCTTAATATAATAATTAAATGTACTTGTATAGTACAGTTCACTTCCCAGGGGTTCAGTTCCCTTTGTACAGTTTCTATATTTATGTCTGTAATTTATATGGTGTACATAATAAAGAGTATTCTATTCTATTCTTGTATATAAAAAACAACCTTTGGTATGGTAATGATATAAATTGTAAAAAGTTTTTAATTAATTATAATATGCTTTCGCAGTAAGATATGGTGTCTTCATACCAAAGCCGCTGGGCGTCGGGTTAGCCGTTAGGCTTCAGCACGTTGTACCTAATTCGTACAATTTTTGTTTTCAATTATTCTATGAATTAGGGTCTAAACAGACGGACTGCATTTCAGCTGCAACATCGCAGTTTGGATGCAGTTGACTTAACTGCATTCAAACTGCGATGTTGCAGCTGGCAATCAGTTCAAATGCATTCCGTCTGTGTAGTAGCCCCTTAGAATAACCGGCACTTTTGAATTGGCAACATTAAATAATCTAGTCAGAAAGTTGAAGCTAGTTGCCCATTCCAAAACGTAGATCTCTATGGAGAAGAACAGGCAAGAAACTCCATGGACACTCTTTTAAATTAAGATATTACAAAATCCTGGGTACATTATTCTTGTTGCTTCTATATGTGAGAACAATGTTAATAAAAAAATGGAAACGAATGAAGAAACAATTCATTCAATATAAGATTAAAATACTTACTGATAGGCATCAAGATCATGACCCACAGCTTGTAAGGGTCCCTGATCATCCGCACCATCCGGATGTAGACCAGCGCGCAGAAGGTTCTCCAACATGTGGGGTTGGTCTTCACCGTCTCGCCGAGAGCGTCTACAGATATCGGCACCTCGGGAGCAACCTGGACATAGGAGCTTGGTTTGAAAGCTGTTTTTAAAACAATAAAAAATAGAGTGTAGTCTATATTTATAATCTATACAGGGTAGTAGGAACATCGACGCGCAAACTGCTACAATGCGTGCCACGAAAGATGAAACTTGACCCCGCCTCCCCCGCTCTTTCCGCCGCCCCTATGACGTCCGGTCCCGTCCCGCACTCAGACCTCATACCGCTAAAGATACCTAAAATCGTGTTCTGCGCATGTCAAATCACGTGGTGTGTCAAGTCTCATCTTTCGTGGCACACATTGTACCTACCTTGGATTCAGTGCATGATTCTCAACATTTTCAACGTAGGGGACGTTGAAAATGTTCGACGGTTATTAAAAAAAAATGAGCTGTTCCATATATTTTGACCGCGTAGGTATTGCACTTTTCTATGAAACAGCAGATTTTTTCTTGATAATCGACGAAAAATTTCTACGCTAGGTGACCTAGAATCGTGTGCTGAATTCATAGTTTCAGTTTGCGCATCGATGCCGGTGCCACCCTGTATCTATACCTATTTATTAGTATAAAACATAACGCTTTTCGTGTCAGTCCGTGTGTTAGTTCTTCTAAACTACACCATGGATTTTGACACATGTTGCCACATCAGTAGATCGATCCTGTGCGAGGTAGAGGTGGGTCGCTATTATGAATATAATACAATGACCGCTGGGCTAGAATCTCTACACGATGAAGATGAAAATGGAAGACCATTGGGGCCAGAGGGCTGGTTCGAGGCGCGCGTGCAAAGAGTACCTGAAATGGTTTGGAGGTGTTGGCCCAGCACTGAGTCAGCAACGGCTAGAGAAAAAATAAAAATAAATGTATATAAAATAATAGATATAAATTCTATAATATTGGAGATCCTGCCCGTTCAAGCATATGGAGTGCTTTAGTTTTTGATATTAATTTGAACATTGACTTTACCTTGACATGTTCAACGCCGTGGGTGGTGGAATGAAGCGCGTGCGACGCAGGTGGGGTCGGCAGGGATGTCGCTTTCTGGCCGTCCTTTTCGTTTAGTTCCTAGGAAAACAGCTATATTTAGAAGCCATAGTCAGTGTTTTATATTTGATACGAGGCTTTTGGTTTTTGGTTTCTTATGTGTATATTTTTTATGTCTTTTTTTAGTGTTCCTTTTGTTTGTGCAGAATAAACAAATTTTCTTTCTTATCTTATAACAAACATCGCGTCTGTAATCCCTGTCTCGTATTAATAAACGTGCAGTAAAGTTATGCTAAATAAAAACTTCGATTTTATGGTTTCTCTACTGCTGGGGAGTTTGTTGCTCCACTTCTTTTTCCCAGCTAAAGCACTAGGAAGTGGTGAAAGGCGTTTTGGGGGACTGTCTTAAGTAATTTTGGTATTCGAAAAGTACCTACTAATTCCCAGCTTAATTTGATTAAATGACTTTTGTTTTTCTGTAGAAAATACTGGATGTATCTTTACTTAATCATTGTTAATATGGCGTTAATGTTTAAGTTCCATATAATATTGGCAAGCCTTTTGCCAAAAACGGGGATGAATTCAGACATCGAGCTGCTCCTGAGAAATGTCTGTGGGAAAGCCCCAATAAATACCTACAGTTTGTTTAACCCGGAAAATTCAACCCAGGTTAATTTTTAGCAGTCAAGTTTCTGAACACTAGGCAGCAAAAATACTTAACTTAAAGTATAGATAACGTACCTGGTAACTCAATGTCTTGCTTTGTAGCGACAGACTCCTGGACAGAGCACGAGCTCTCACCAGCTTCACAGAGGACACTCCTTCCACCGCCTCCGTCTCTTCAGCATTTTCACCTTCCAAACTGAGGAACACCTCTTCTAAGGTTGTCATTGATACACCGTAGCTTGTTATACCTGTAGGGGTCGAAAAGAGACGTTGGTCAAATGATGTTTAAGATCACGTTTTTTTAAGAGTTTTGGTACAACTGCAGTCCATAACAAAGTCATAATCAAAACACTATTGTGAGCCTATTGTCATCCAGAGGACACGATGGGGCATACGGTGGAGGTCTGCCCCGCTTAGGCGGAGCACCGCCGTGTCCTCGTTGAGGCGATCGGCAGCGGCGGCGACCTCTCGCGTCCGGCCCTGGTTCAAGCCATGGTCCGGGGCGAGAGGGAGTGGGGGGCAGTCGCCTCCTTCTGCGAAGCAGTCATGCTAGCGAAGGAGGCGGCGGGACGGCTGAGGGAGAGAGCCTCCCGTCCCAGCCGCCGCGGGAGACGCACCGGGCGTCGGGAGCCGCGCGACGACTCCCGGCCACCGTAGGCGCGGGCCTGCGGGCGGAGAGTAATGGGTAGCTCACCGTCCGATCAGGACCAGGCCCGTGCCGGACGGCGCGTACGTGTTCCACGCGCGCCTCAAAGAGATGTCAACATCAAATGAAGGGCCGAAGCCTGCCGGGTCAGCGGGATTGTCAGAAAGGGTTACCGCTGGCCCGGAACATAAAGGGCTAAGGATGGAACACGGGTGGGTTTTAGTCATTAAGAGTCTGACACTCCCTTCCGCTCCACCCAGAGCGGGAGGGTTGATTTGATGATTTCTCATCCTGAAAAAAAAAAGCCTATTGCCATCAACCGGGAACAAATCCAAACTCCAAGCTGCTCCTGAGAAATTACACATGGAAAAACCAAATGACACTGCCCCACCCGGGAATCGTAACCAGGACCTCATGCTCAGCAGTAGCGCTTCCGACCACTAGACCAACGAGGCAGTCGAAACAATGACTTAGGTAGTAGTATCCATTAATCGGAACAAAAAATCTTATGGTGGTAATTCTTCCCAAAAAGATCTTAACAAAAAGCGTTGCCACTTAGCTTTTCTTTCTTCAACTCACCAAGTCTATTAGTCTTTTCCTTGACCTCTTGTTCTATCGCGTTGAAGAGCGGCGGGAACAGATGCACTGCGTAATGCGGCAGGATGTATGACAGTTCTCTGCCGTGACGACGCGCCTTCTCCGCGCGGGGCACGTGGCCCCGGACCAAGCGGGTTATCTGGTGCTCACGACATACTCCTGAATGGAGAGGATCCTTTATTAAAGGAAGTTGGGTTCATTATTAATAAAAGAAATGCGGATGCTCAAGTCGTGATTATCAGTCAATAGTAGTCCATTGCTAGATATAACGGCTTTCCATTCGCAGGCCAGTCAGCTCGAAGGTCGTCCCAAAAGGTGATCAGATCAGCCAGTTTCTGTTAGAACCGAAGTAATAGAACTACTAGCATTAATATATAAAGTATTTAAAAAATGCTTACCGTCCAACACCAAAGTTAGATGATATCCGATTCCGAATTTGTTTTTCAAGAACAGTGAAGTGCCAGCACATCGTACCTGCAGAACAAAATTACAATTTTTTCATTTTAATTATTAACTATATATCCAACACAAAAATATTTTCCTTTACAAGAACGCCATTCTGTTTCTCTATGTAGAAGTCCAGAAGAATCTAAACCTTACTCACTCTGCCTTTACTGATGACAGCTTTCCTATCCCCCAGTATGTCAGCCTCGTCCATGAAGTGTGTCGTCAGTAGTAACACCTTCCCGTGTCGAGCTCGCTGTAGGATCCGCCATGTTTGTCTGCGGGACACCGGGTCTACGCCCGCTGTTGGTTCGTCCAGGATTATTATCTAGAAGGAGATAATATTTTTTTTCTGATTATATAAATATACGCTACACTAGGCCGTGGCTGGTAGCAATTGGATGGCAAATGATGTACGATAGGAGAGACCTTTGACCAGCACTAGACAGTTTGGTGTGGTGAAAAGTCTATCTGGGACATTGTGAATAAAATTGTTACAATCCTGAACGTTCTTGAACTATCTCGTGTAAATCAGAAAGCTGGTGGTTAGTCAACGAAAAACGTCGTTAAACGTCTTCATATTAGCAGACTTCAGCTGGAATCTTGGAACACTAACCAACGGATGATGACTAAATGCGTTAAATGGCTTACCTTAGGGTCCCCAATAAACGCGATGGCAATGCTAAGTTTCCTCTTCTGTCCTCCCGATAGATGTTTGGCAAACACATTAGTTTGGTCGAGTAGGCCGACGTCTGAAAGAGCTTTGTGAATTTCTTCCGGGAGCCTTTTATGAGGAATACCCTATAATGGAAAACGTTACTTTGATTAAAAGGCAGTATAGCATACAACATCCAGCTTTCGTATAGCTGAATGGCGGGAAACCCGGTGATTTGGACAGGAAGTGACGGACCTAATACCCAAATCACTGGTATATATTTCCAAAGAGGAAGCCTTTACCACCGATAACCAATACATGGACTCATGGAGCCTAACAAATTATATCATCGTATAAGGTTTAATTTCACATAGAAGCTATTGCAACTAACCTTAACAGCAGCGAAGAACTGCAGATGCTCCTTAACAGACAGCAGGTCGAAGAGTACGTCTTGCTGAGGACACACGCCGATCATCTGCCGGATCTCGTGCATATCGTTGGGATCCCTGCATTGCATCGAGAACACGATTATTATGGACATTTGAATAGGCGAAAATAATAGAATAATTTAGAGTACAAACCCATGAGTCTACCACAGTCTATATTAGCTGCTAAGCAATAATGCGAGAGGTAGAAAGGAAAGGGGGTGGAGCAAATCTGCAGTACACCATTTTGGGAAAAATTTTTGTGATTTCACAATTTCCTTGCCACTAACCATTGTAAACCACTTACAATGGTTAAGTGGCATATACTTACTGTGACTTGCCATCTTCGTTTTCGGAAACCTGATAAATTCTATGCTGTAAAATAAAACAGGCTGACAAGAACATCGAGGCACAACCATGGATTCAGTACATGATTCTGGACCACCCTGCACCATTTTTTTTTAATAAACGAAAAATTTCAACGCAGGGGAGTTCAGATAATGCCATGTATTGAAGCCATGGTTACAGTTTGTGCGTCGATGTTCCTGCCACCCTGTATAGGGTGTATAGGGTGGGTAGGATGGGTTGGTGGGTTTGTTATATACCAAACTGATCCTAACACACATAAGTACATAATCATATCTTAATTAGATTTGACCTCCAATTTAATTGTTGGGTGTATGAAACAGTCACTTACCTAACATCAAGTCCGTAAACATAGGCAGTTCCATTAGTGGGAGCCGTTAGTCCCGTCAGGATGTTGAAGAGCGTGGACTTGCCAGCGCCATTATGGCCCAGCACGGCAGTGATCTGGCCTTCGTAGATGCTCAGGTCGATGTTGTCAATGGCCTTGATTTCAGGCTTGCGACAGTGCCGGAAGCTTTTCTGTAGACCAACGATTCTGATGGCTTCCTTGTCTTGAAGCTCCCTGCAGAAAAAGTTATTAGCTTATTTTAGACTGTTGTGACGATTTTGGAATTTTTAGTCCAGTCATTTAAGCTTAAATTAGGTAAGAATCTCGGAATTCGAGATACCCAGCTGTAAGTCTGTAAATACTTGTATATTGACACCCTAAAAGTTGTCTCAAAACCTACATATGGTAGGGTGTACGCAACTATTAAATTTCAAGGTCAAAGGTCACAAAAATCGGTTTATTGCGCTTTTTTTGTAAATATCTCATTTCCTATGGGTTTTTTGCTATTTGTATTTATGATCAATATTGTAGAATACAAAATTCTCTACAAATTTTGTTTAGAAAAAATTTTCATACGGTGAACCATTTTCGAGATAGAGGGCGGAGAGCGCGCGGTCACAGCATCACTTTCAGGTCAACCGGCTTCCGGTCGAAAACGCGGCATATATAGTTGATGAACTATCGATAAATCAATGATTATAAAATATTTGTCAATTTTTATTAACTATTATATTATATTTTATCATTTTCTTCATGCATTAAATCTATATCTATCTATTCAATAATACTGATAACCGTTCCTAAAATTAAAAAATAGTTAAGGGAAAAACTTAAATCATAATATAATTATATTCCCATTTACACTAATGACATTTTAAATAGAAAATAATTAAGTGCATCTTCTTTAAAATCTGTAAAGGTAATGGTAACCCCAGGTATGGGGTTGGGCAATGCGAAACGATTTTCTGGAGCCTATCATGACAATTTACCACCTGCTCCAGAAGACTTGCTAAATACAATTTTCTGCAACTGCAAGAGTGGTTGGGGTTCGCGATGCGGATGCAGGAAAGCGGGCTTGCTATGGTCTTTAGCTTGTGGCCAATGTAATGGGCAAGCTTGTCTCAATGCTCTACCATATCAGAGCGACATTAACGAAGATGGAACCTTTGACCCCGAAATCATGGAAGCACTTGAGACAAATGTCGTTGAAGACGATAATGAAGACCAGTTTGAAATTTTCAGCAGCCGGAAAACGACGATCAAGAGGAAGAAGATGATTAAAATTATAAATTGTAGTTTTTGTACCCTTTATTCCATTTTTTTACTTTTAATAAAAATAAATGTATTGAATGATATTTTTTAATAAAAAGATTAATTCATAATTTATTTGTTTTTTTTTCATTATGTAAGAAGTTATTAATATTAATTAGGTTAAAATTCAAATATAATTCCTATATTTTCATTAACAATTCTGCAATTACATAGGCAGGTTTAAGTGTTGTTAAATAAATTAATCTATATATGTATATAAAAGAAAGTCGTGTTAGTTACACTATTTATAACTCGAGAACGGCTGAACCGATTTGGCTGAAAATTGGTAGAGAGGTAGCTAAGAACCAGGAGAAGGACATAGGATGCTTTTTATTCCGTTCACGTCGTTCCTGTGGGACGCGATATAAAACGTGGTATAACAAAACGCAACTGACATACTCGTAGAATAACAAAACACAACTCAGTCAAAATATCAGTCTAGCATTCAATTGTTTGGTTTTTCCTTTATTTTATTTCTACGAGTATTTTAGTTTAATAACAAGACAGACAGTAGTTTGATCCATCTTTTCATGATATTTTTTTTCTTTTCGTGTAGGGTAGGGGTAGGGTAGGGTAGGAGTAAGGTAGGGTAGAGGTAGGGTAGGAGTAGGGTAGGGTAGGCGAAAGATAGGGGTAGGGTAAGGGGTAGGACACCACGCAAACGAAGTCGCGCCGAGCAGCTAGTACTGAATAAAAAGTGGATAGGTTAGGAAAAATATGATAAAATATAATGTAATAGTTAATAAAAATTGACAAATATTTATAATCAATGATTTATCGATAGTTCATCAACTATATATGGCGCGTTTTCGACCGGAGGCACCGGTTTACCTGAAGTGATGTGACCGCGCGCTCTCCACCCTCTATCTCGAAAACGGTTCACCGTATGAAAAACTTTTCTAAACAAAATTTGTAGAGAATTTTATATTCTACAATATTGATCATAAATACAAATAGCAAAAAACCCATAGGAAATGAGATATTTACAAAAAAAGCGCAATAAACCGATTTTTGTGACCTTTGACCTTGAAATTTAATAATTGCGTACACCCTACCATATGTAGGTTTTGAGACAACTTTTAGGGTGTCAATATACAAGTATTTACAGACTTACAGCTGGGTATCTCGAATTCCGAGGTGAACTTACTAAAATGACTGGACTATTTATGGGGATGTTTGTGACCATCAAAATTTTGGTTTTAGACTCCGGGCTGCCACTGACAAATTCCCGTTGGATATACCTGTATAAATGGTGTGTTAAAGCTTATACCATTGATAGAGTAGAATTTAGGTCAATTCACCTACTGGGCAGATCGCATTGATAGATAGAATAGAATGGACGTCGACTGCGGGAATAATCGTAAAACCATTCGATCCATTTGTAATCCGAATGTCATCAGGATTCTTGCAATAGGTATTTTAAATCAGAAATGGACTTTGTCAATCCATTAAAAATAGAAGAAGAAATGTTCCAAACTATTCTCGGAGCCCCATTCGATGATAGTAAATTAATTATAACTAATCATAGAAGAAGCAATACGAGTCATTTGATGGCGCTTTGGCACTTAGTTCTAAACTTCTAATGCAATGGGCAATGGCGCTTCAACAATTTGGCATTAAGCCCACTCGTCAGCATCTACAGCTACATACGCCATGTAATTCATTGCAAATATGGCGACGATGGTTTTGTTTTGTTTTGATTTAGACTTGTTAGGAGCATTCTTTGTTTTGTATCTTTAGAAGTATATAATATAATAACACGCATACACATATTTCCCGAAATGTAAGCATAGGTGTATGGAGCCACACCAAACTTTCGCCAATTATGTTTCAGTTCTGTGTAATAAAGAAAAGAAAGAAAGAAAGAAAATACGTTTATTTAGCACAGACTAAGAGACACACAATACACCAGATAGTTAGATAATTATAGTCGTACATCAGGAAAAAAAAAAAAAATAAGATAAAAATAAAAAGTGCAAAGTCCGATGTAAGAAATTAGCAGGAAAGTGTGCCTCACGGCTGCGCCAAAAAGGCCCAGTTCAGCAAAAATGCCAGACAACTGGTGCCTGACGCTGGTTTTCAACTGGACCTGGTGTGTGAGGTGACGGATGTAAATCAGTTTTATACTGCATCGTAATAGCGAGAAAGCCTGTTGCCTTTACACTAACATTTCCACTCCGGGCTGTTATTTGGGTTTCTCCTTAAATATCCGATATCCGATTAACTATACACGATGGAACCTAGGACCCACGCTTGCTTCCAAATCTTGATAGCTTTGCACTCTTGTTTCCTGATTGAATAACTTGATATTTATGTTAATCCTAATAATATTGGCGTGTACTAGCTGACTCTTTCTTTGTTTTATAATATTAATTACTTTGCATAATATTCTGTACTAGCATAGCAGCTCCCCTCGGTTTCACCCGCATAATGTCGATTCCGTGGAAATATCGGGATAAAAACTATACTATGTCCTTTCCCGAGACTCAACAAACTATTTCTATACCAAATTTCATCTAAATCAGTTCAGCGGTTTAAGCGTGAAGAGGTAACAGACAGACAGACGGACAGACACACTTTCGCATTTATAATATTAATATGCATAATTAAGTTCTTAACTTAACAGATAGACGTGCTGCTCTGGAAAGTTCGTTGCAGCACTTCTTCTCAGCTCAAGCACTAGAAAGTGGTCAAGGGCGGGCGTTTAGGGGCACTGTCTTATGTAATTTTGACGTCTAAAAACTGCTGATTCTCAGTCTTTGAACTTTTAATAGGGGTTTGCTTCCACATACCTGGGCACTGGTTCGATGTCCTTGTTATGAGATGCCGCCTCGCCGTTGGAATGGAAGTGAACTGCGGACACCCTGCCTCGTCTGCTGCCGATCCAGAAGGATGGTAGCAAGCAGAACCATGGCTTCTGCTTGATTCCGTACTCGCCTGGAAAGAGGTGGATTAAGGTTAGCATCGTTTACTTGATTTGACAAAAGTTTTATACAAAAAAAGACAACCGACTTCAAAAAAAAAACACTACAAAGTGAAAAATTACTTTAATTTCAGAAGTCTGTGTCATTGGTTCTGTATTTTCGTTTTTTGACACCGACTTTCTACTTGTTGTTTTTCACCTTTGTATAGTGTTTTTTTGGAAGTCGGTTGTCTTTTTTTTGTTAAAAAGTCTTTATTTTTCACTTTTTAGTTGTACCTACCTACCCCAAACAAATTCATATAACACTACTTGCTATGTGAATATCAGTGACAGGAAGCTATTAAACACATCTGCCTACCCCTTTAAAGGGTACAACAAGGCTACAGGCGTGATGTTATATTGTGTGATTGCGTAAACAAGTAACATATGCTATAGCAGCAATCGCTATTGATTTGCACTTTGCAGGCATTTATTAAAGATTTCCGTTGTCTATCTCCGAAACTCATCATCAGATCTTTACCAAATTTAAATAGGACCATGTCGGAATTGTGTTTTGTGACTGAAGCACAGAGTACTTTTATATTGGACTGAAGAAGCGGAGAAAGGGCGGGGCGCGCGCGAGCGCAGGCGAAACAAAAGCAGGAGAAGTCCCTAAGTCCCTGTCAACGGAAATGTATATCAGATTGATCATAAACCCAAACTAGTTCAGGTTTTTGATCAAAAATCTGGATTGTTACAGGTTTATGATGAAACTGAGTTTAAAATGTGTCATCTTCCGGTTTTTCATCAAAAACCTAATTTTATGAAAAACCTGCGACATATATATGAGGGAGTTAATAAAATAACATCCGAATTGAGAACCTCCTCCTTTTTTGATGTCGGTTAAAAATCATCATTATCTTCCGGGTTTTCTGAAATGACGTTCGCTAGGTGGCAGCACTGGCACGTCAGGTTCAGGCATCTGTCAAAGAGCCTATATTTTCTTTAGTCATGACGGAATGATGAACGAATGAATGAATCGAATGATGAACGTCATCATATATTTTGTATTGGGAGACCTCTTGTCACAGTGGTGCCAACTGGTGTCGTAAATTTTCACGAAAACCCTCGCAGCATGCTTTTTATTCTATACTGTGTCTTAATTAACCGTCATGTCAATAGTCAATTCCTTACTAATCATATCTTGATTCAAAATAGTACTTATAGCATAGCATTAGCCTATAATGTTCCCACTGCTGGGACACAGGCCTCCTCTATGTGAGAGGGAATGGGTTGTAATAAAAAGTACCACGCGGGCCCATTACAGGTTGGAAGATGTCAGATGTGTTCGAATATGTTCTAGGACATGCCGGTTTTCTCACGGTGTTTTCCTTTACCATTTACAAAATATCTATTGAAACTGTTACATGATAGAGAGATACTTGAATTGCCTCTAAAACATTAAAAGAAATGGTACTTATCTCTTTAAGACACTTTTATGGAGCTGCAAAGAGAGCTCTGTGTGAGTCTAGGGGCAAGATAACAATTTTGGAAGACTTGAAGTGCTTTTAAGTCTTTGAAATAGAAAATAAACTTCCTATTACGGAATAAACTGTATTGCAGCTTCCAACCATAATTCAACTGTAAACTCTGTTGAAACATGGTCAAAAGTTGCAAAATATAATCTAGACAATTTCCTGACTTACTAGGTATTACAGCATCCAGCCAATACGCGGCCAGGCCATACAGCACCGTGTCAATGGCCATCATGATGAGGCTGCCTCCGAAGGGAACTCCGGGACCACTCCACAGGTTGTCCCACGTCACTCCGACGCCTGCCATGTCCAGTACTAAAGCCTGTGGATAGGACATCACAGTTTTATAGTTGTAATTAGGTCTTCATCGTCCTGCCCCTATGCTTATCAATTTGGGGTCGACGTACCATAATACATTCTTCCACACATCCTTAATACCTTGACTAAGTATTGAGATAAGTTAATTTTATAATATGGCGAAGACAGTCCGTATTTTTCTTTTTTCTTCGCACTACGTAGGTATAATCAAAGAGATTGAGATTGAATTTTAATTGGATTGATTGGTATTTTAGCACAGACAAAAAAAATACTGAAAAATCCTTCACCAATGGGATTTGATACGATTAACTTAACAGTTAACTGTCCAGTATGATTCATAATGTTATCCTTTTATGATTCTGCCAAAGTGGCCTTTTTAGGCCCCCAGTTCTATTTTAGACTCGTCTAAAAAGTTCGACGAAAGTCTTTTAAATATATTATCTACAGAGGAAATTTTACCTTATCCATAGCGAGTGCGTAACAGCTGGAACTGATGAGTGAGACAAACCAGAAAGCGAGTGAGTCTGCGTTGGAGACAAAGACTTGGATGAAGTACAGTCCACTCATCAGATTCACCGCGAAGCTGCCCAGGATGCCAGCAGTCTGATGGAAAAGGAGTATTTTAAAAGACATAAATAAACTGCTAATAACGCCAGGAGCAACTAATGATTCTCTAACAAAATTGAGGCACCCATGATAAAGATTTCAGAAGACTACATATCAACATCTATACCGTGGGGTTTCTTACCGGCTCTTCTCCATAGGGAACGACCAATTGGAACCGTGCACCTAGCTTCTGACGTTTCATAAGTGCCCATGTGAAACATGTGTTATGTGAAATAACATATTTTGATTTTATAATGGGCAAGTACATAGTATCTTCTATAAGTATAATAAAAATGAATCGCTAAATGTGTTGCTAAGCACAAAACTCGAGAACGGCTGGACCGATTTGGCTGATTCTTTTTTGTTGTGTTTGTTTTTGTCAGGAGAAGGTTCTTATGAAATAAAAAATGTCGGAGTCGGTCTCAAGGGTAGGGTAGAGTAGGGGTATCGGTTGGGTAGGGGTAGGATACCACGCGTACGAAGTCGTGGCGGGTCAGCTAGTTAATAATAAAAAGGTTCTTACCCTGGCTCTATCAAAGAACGGAGTAAGCATGAACGCGAAGGTGATTATCGTGAAACCAAACAACAGCATCAGCAGAAATATTAGGATGTAAGATGAATGCTGGAACACCTGAAACAATATTAATATAAAGTTAATATTTATGCATAAATCTTTAATTAAAATATGGTTTACTAGCAGCGCCCCGCGATTAACCCGCATAAGTGTCGAACCCGTTCGAAAGACACGTGGCGCCATCTATTATCATAATAACGTTATTGTTGTTTTCCTCGGGAACAGCACTTTTGTTAGGGATGAAAGGTACCCTATGTCCATTTCTGTACGCCTCACAATGCAAATGTGCAAAATTTCAGGATGATCGGTTTAAGGGTTTAGTCGTGAAAAGATAACAAACAAACTTACTTTCTCATTTATAATATTAGTTACGATAGGATAAAATATACAATAGTACTAGCTTCCACCCGCGGCTTCGCCCGCGTGGAATGTCGATAAAAACTATCCTATGTCCTTTCCCGGGATGCAATCTCTCTGCCAAAGGAGATGTCCGCTTTTTGTATGGACGTTGGTTTTTTATTCCAAGAAAAATCTAACCAGCATCAAACTCGGTTCAAATAAATACGACAAAAATATGGAACTCAGAACTACTGAAATAATATTTTTAAACCCCTCCATTTAAGCGAAAAATCATAAAATAATAATTGATGTTATTTGTAGTTGGCAACCCTAATAAATACTCCGTCACTCTGTGACAATGTCATATATGACAGATGATTTTTCAGCTGTCACTGGCGTTAGAGATGTGCCAACTCAGGATAAGACACGCCTTAAGGTTACTCGGATTGAAATTCATGTGACTCGAGTTGAACTCGAGTTACGGAACTCTGGTAATGGTTGAAATTGAACGAATTATTGTTTTTTCACCTCTGTTTCGCGACGATATTTTTTTATAGATTCGCAAGGAAACGTATATTGAGACTATTTTAATTATTTAAAATACAATTTCAGTAGAATTTAAATATAAAATAAGGTTCAAATACATGCCAAACCAGAGACGTCAATGACGTACTCGCTTCTTCATTTACCGTGGCAATCTAATTCAACTCGATCGCGGCATCTCAATCTGAGCGCAACTCGAATAATCGAGTTAGCCTTACATAGCTGGCGTCACCAGCTCAAAGTGTTATCGAATCTTGCCGAAAAAGATCCTTAGAAGATTAGATGTAAATATGTATAGTCCATTTTATGAAAATCAAGAAAGATACCTTAATAAACGATTTCTCATCAGTAAAATCAGGGATTTTTTTAGTTCAGGGTATTCGTTAATAACAAATTACCATATAAAGAGTATTCGGTATAAAACAAGACATTTATTTTCTTAATGATTTTACATTAAAAAGATTAGAAAATAAATAATATATCTTATAGTCTCAATAGAAAACACAAATGTTGATTTTCTATGCTAAAAATTGATTTAAAAAATCGATTGTTTTCGCCCGATAAAACAATTAATTGAGGTCAGATCGCCATCCCTACCGGCTCCATGCGTCATTCGTCCGACGTCATGCTCCTACATCAAAAATTGATTGACGTTGACGCTCACTGCCAGTAATAACAGTTCTCCTGTGTCAATTTTGACAAGTTTACTTTTTTTTTAGGTGTGTTCATTTTATTATTCTAGATAATTTTAAAGGTTTGTTCGTTTTAGATGTAAATTCTCACGAAAACAAAAAACGATTTTTCTCAAAATTGGAGGTCTTTAAAAATGTATGATATAACTATTTACGACTAGTTTTAGGGATGTCTATCCAAATATATTTAACTTACTCTGGTTAGAATTATTAAATAATAAAAAACCATTTCTGGACATGTCCTTTATCGAAATCCGTTCAGTGGTTTAGGCGTGAAAAGGGAATTTGGATCATTAGGGCAAGATGATTTTGAAACTATGAATTAATTTTATTTTGGTAAAATAAATGGGATATATAGAAATGGTTATTTTACCTTTAGAGTAAAAAGTAGTACTGTACTGACGATGGACAATATTGTAACGAAGACAGCGTATATTAGGAACCAGGAACCCCTGAAAACAAAATTATAACATACAGAAACTACGAAATAGACGCTAAGTGATAAGTCCAAAGTCTTCATAATTTTAATAAATTTTAATTGCTTTTGGCTACGTTATATAACTTCTTTCTAAAGGCTCCTTCAAACAGGCGCAATACACTATAAAATCGCGCGCGTCACAAAGGTACCGCAAGTCGCGCAACGAGCGGTGCCTTTGTGTCGCGCGCGATTCGCGTCACGCGTCGCGCCTGTTTGTAGGAGCCTTGAAGCGAACATATAATTTCAAAACCCATAAATATAAAGCTAAACATTTTATTTCTCACCACAATGTTGTATACCTAAGTACATTTTCAAGGTATCAAGAACAATGTACCTACATAATAGTTTTAACAGATTCACTGTCCATAAAGTAGACACAATAGTTAAACAATCAACATGAATCATATATGATTCATGGGACAGGGAAACTGTTAATTAAACTGTGGCAGATTGGTGCCTAAGCTAGGTATAACGAGGCGTAACGAGGAGATCTGGTATCTTAGTATTCTTGTAACCTTTTAAACATTAGTAGTCTTAAAAAAGTCTGCCTAACCAGTACACCGATTCCTTCAGTCCCATAATCCTCATGCCTTCCCTGATCTTCTTCTCCTTCTCCCCCACGACGAACATCAGCAGGTAGGTGATGAACTGCGACAGCGTCATCACCATGTACATGGGCATGATGACCCTGAAGATGACCAGCCAGTCTCCGGTGTGCTGGCGCTTCGGGAACTGTCGGAGATCTATTCGGGGAGGCGGGATTGCTGCGTCTGTGTCAAACTGAGGGAAAGATTTAAAAAAATATAATTTTATGACTAGCTGTGGGAAGTGATGATGATAATGGTCGAGAGAATTTTAGAACAATAACTAGGAACATCGAAATAGAAAAGTTAAAGTGCGTGGTCGGTTTCAACCCACACAATCCCAATAAGAAACGGTTCCGATCTCCAAAAAGAAAATATTCTCAAAAAATATTGCAAAGAAAATATTCTCAAAAATAAAAATATTATGCGTGCGAGCAAAGAGAGCGAAGCGAGGCAAGCACGGCAAATTTAACCGGTTGGCTGCGACACATACATAACAAAAATAGTATAACTACCACATTTAGTTTTTCAGTTTTATTTCTCACATTAATCATTGATTTTTCGGTTATAAATATTAAAATTATAGTTTTATTTATAGAATTTTATTATTACTTAAGTACTTGTTTTTGGATGACTAAATCATGAACTCTTACATACCTTAATCTTAATATAATCGATGAGCGTCTGCAAAGCCAGGAACCCAGAGTAGTAATACTGCAGCACAGGACACGTGTCTTCTCCATGCATCTCCGACAGCGGTATGAGCTGGCCCCCTCTTGACCAGTCAGATGACCAGTCTTTGGAGGCAGTTCTCTCACGACATTTGGCTGGAGAGGTCGTGAGGGTTCGAGTTGATGGAGTGCCTATGTGCGATGGGTTGGTTCGGATGGTGTATCTGAGAAAATGGCATATTGTTATCTTTGGGTTATCTACACGAAAAGGTTGCTGGCGGTTCTACGCGACCAATATAATAACGTTTTTAGGATGCTGTTGCAACTGCCTCGTTTTTGTAGTGCCTCAGAAATGTTCGCGATAGCCCATACCGTGGGATTTCATGCCATAGTCCGCAAAAAACGGCCTCACTCCTGAGCAGAATAAGAAGCAATCACAATCACGCATCCTGAAGGCTGTAGCGGAAGACACTTCCTCCGACATAATAAGACAATTTGCGAGAAAACTGACACCCTAGATTGCTGTTTTTGTGTGTTAGTTGTTGGGTGGTCTTTTACTAACAATTAGTATTTTAAGTGCAAACCTTTTACTAACAAATTACGGATCTCTTAGTAGTCCGAAATTTAATGAATTATTATATTTAGAGTCTCTTTGACATATCTCGGGACCCTGAGGTACTGGACCTTTGGAAGGCGAACGAAGGGCCGAAGCCAACTCGCAGAAGTCCGTTAGATGCTTTTAATGAAATGAGGTACCAACCGCTGATTATCCCTGTACGCATTATTAAGTGCACCCAAGGACACCCCCCGGTTGGTATAGGACTATTGCAGGATATGGAAACAAAGATATTGAAATAAGTGTTTGGATGGCTAAAGTGGACTGGTTACCAAGAACTATCAAAGGACTATGGCCCCGGTCTGGTCAATGTTTTCCTATGTTACCTATTATTATGTGTTAGGACTTTAGGAATCTACCAGATCACCTGTTGGAGTTGAACTCAAAACTATGATGACCCCGTGACACTAGATTTGAGAAAACGTCACCCTTCTTTGGACCTTTGCCACAAACGGGACAAAATATGATTATATGACATTTGATATTTCTAGAGTGTTTTATAACATCTGTTGTATTATTACATCTAAACCCATCGTCACCTACATTACCTGAGTCATCAATACACTGCAAGTGCAAACAAATTTCTTGGCATAAGTTACATTGTTCATTCCAGCGCTAATGGTTTTCATGTCCATTAATATATTTTGTCTATATTACCGGGCAGCAGTGGTGGCCAAGCGGCAGCAGTGGTGGCCAAGTGGTAACGGCCGCGACTTACGAGTTGTAGGTCGTAGGTTCGAACCCAGACAGGCGCTTTACTTTGTGTAAATTATTTCATCACCACTGCTCACAAAACGGTGAAGGAAAACATCGTGAGGAAACCGGCATGTCCTAGAACCAAAAATTCAAAGACATGTGACATCTGCCAACCCGCACCGGGCCCGCGTGGTGGATTATGGCCCACTCCCTCTCACCGAGAGGAGGCCTGTGTCCCAGCAGTGGGAACATTATAGGCTGATTATGATGATGATATTACCGATAAGACCTCGACACGCGCCATTTTTATTTATGGACTTACTAGCTTCCGCCCGCGGCTTCGTCCGAGAGGTATGTCGATAAAAATAATCTCTCTAGCAAATTTTAGCTCAATCCGTTTAGTGGTTTATGCGTTAAAAGGTAACATACAGACAGACAGACAGAGTTACTTTCGAATTTATAATATTATTACTAATACTATTTATTATTAGACTTCATTTGCGTAGAAGTTGTAAGTCACGATAGGAGCCAGATTTCCCGTCCACCAGTTTTCACTTAGCGTTCTTTTTCACTTTTTTTGTTTCTGCTCGGCTCCTGGGCATCGTAGCGTGATGTAAAGTCATTGTTAGTCTTTAGCGTTCCTTTAGGATTGGGCTATTAAATTCAAACAGATTCATCCAATCCGATTGGTGGTTCCAGAGATTAACACGTTCAAAAAAAAAAGTGTTTTTTTTTGAGGATGGGAAATCATCATTTGACCCCTCCCGCTCTGGGTGGAAGAGAAGGAAGGAAGGCGGAAGGGAGTGTCAGACTATTACTGACTAAAACCCACCCGTGTTCCTTCCTTAGCCCTTTATGTTCCGGGCCAGCGGTAACCGGGCAGAAATTTAGCTTCTGCCCGCGAATTCGTCCGCGTGATATATCACCGGCGCGCGCTATTACTTCGTTTTTGCTCATCGTTATTTCTGAGTTTTTCTTCTTCTTGCTCAGCTCTTAAGAGTCATAGAGCAATGTTACTAAACTCTTTAGCTTTATAATTAGTATAAAAGAAGAAGATAGATAGATATGTAACATAGTTAAGAATACTTACTGGTACATAATCTACATCTGATAAATACGCAATTTCAACACTGCGCCATTTTCCCACGTACCTAACATTTAACTTTTTGCGTAGTTGGGTGATTGTCATCCGTTCTTTATTGTTGAAAGTAATCAATGCATAAATTGCATTGAAAGTGCATCTTTTATAAATTGAGCGATTGTTGATTGGAACGATGCATGGCGTAGTAATTTGGAGTAGTTACTTTGCTTTATTCGGCATAGGCATTGTATCAAATGCAATTTCTAATTAACATAAGAATTACTTCGAAATCAAAAGTTCGGATGTTGGGTTCAATCCAGGATAACTTTTCCCTTCATTGGACCCTGAAACTGTATTATTATGATTCTCTTGCTCCTATCCCAATTTATTTAGGAACTATTTTGAGGTACATACCTAATAATACGTAAATACACCCCAGAATGCATGTGTGGCTGTTCCACACCCTGAGTACTTAGCCAACCAGTGTCTACGCACACATTCGTACATTAAGGGTAGTCTCTGTAGAAATTGGCTCCCTTGACCTAAATACGGTTTGGAGGACTACTTAGCCCCTCAATAAATCTAAACACTGGCTGACTATTGTTTTTTACCACAGCGCCACGCAATGCAAGCTATGTAAGGACATAGCTTGCGTTGTGTGGTGCTGTTCTGTAAGTGTGTGTAAGGACACACACTTACAGAAACCCAAGGACAGCCATCCTCCCATCCATCAGGGCAACCATCATACCATCCCATTCTTTTTCGTGGTAATTTGAATTCTCAAATGTCCCCTTACCTAAGGGCTTCAGTATTAGATGTAGGATCAGTATGAAAGATGACTGCGATGGGGAAGTTCTTCGCGTCGTTGTGGTACGCGTCGTTCAGCTCCGAGTTGTTGTTGTACTTGATCCAATGGATTGGGTGCTGGTGAGACTCCGCTAGCAACGAGTTTATCTCCTCCAGGAAACCCTGCAAGGGAATAGAAATGTAGAAGATTAACTAAATAATGTTTTATTCACATTGCTTGATCAGTGGTAATCTTTGTAGTAATACTCAGCTTTGGATTTACGCCAAAACGGAACCGAAAGTAAATATGCAATGGGTAGTCACGATGCATGGCAATGTCTAGAGTTCTAGACATTCCCAAGACTTCCCTTTATAGCGTCTCGTCTAGCCTAGGTTAGACGAGATGCTATGAAGGGAAGTCTTTTGGGAAAAATCGAGGTAAATATAAATCATAATAAAATATTGCTCAAAAAACCTATTTACATCCATACCATATTATACCATACCATATTATTATATATTTAGCATGATAAGGTACAAATTGAGATTATAAATAGGATTGAAGTATAGATAAAATATAAACATTCGAAGAATACATTTTCATACCATAGTCCCGTTGGCGTTGAGCCAGTCAGCAACAACAGCAACGGAATGGTTCTCTGGGAAGGCATCGTGATGAATCCTCAGCAGCCGACCTGGTTTCCGCACCTCCGGGAAGTTAGGGTTCGGCACCAGCATCTTCAAGAAGATTAGCACCCCCAGAGAGTACAGCGGGACTAGCACCTCCTGGTTATAGTAAATGAAGCAGGAGTTAGGAGTGTCTTGTCTGTAGATAGGTAACTGAATTTCGACCTTGTTAACTCAGATTTTCACAAAAATACTTTCGATTTAGAATTCAGAGGCTTTCAATCTGTCCAACATAAATATTTGATTTAAATAACAAGGATAAGAATCAAATTGAATATCTGAATATGAAATTGAAAGGAAAAAAGTTCGCTGAAAGGGGTACAAAAACAAATCAAAGATCCGCCGTAACCGCCGGAACCGCCGTAACTTCAGTAATGTCCAAATGATTTTGCGAAACATGGACTTGAATAAAAATGAAGGCAGCTGAATCCAACATCAAAATAAGGCACAGCTCACACATAAAAGGAATTAAAGAATACGTACGGCAAGAGTCTTCCTGGTATCCCGTTTCTTGAGGAGGAGGTTTCTGACAACGGTAGCCCATAGCTGCGGCCAGAACTTTGCCGGGCGGCGGGTCCCCATCGCACCCCGCAGCCGGCTACCTATCGCCACGCAGTCCTGGTCGCTCACCTCCTTCTCTCCGCATTTCCTGGAGATAAGAGGTACCTACTTGTTAGGAATCGTTGTGAAGAGGTAAAAGGTTATAAAGGAGGATAGCTCTTGTCTCCTCATTGGTCTTGATACCAAACTCGAGTGCGATTGATATCATGAAGTCCTAAGACTAAGATGGCCCTTAAAATTAAGGGGTTATTCATAAACGTAGCTTAAAGTTAAGAGACGTTTAAACGTCAAAAATGTAAAACAGCTAATCATTTCTTAAATTTAAGTAACATTAATAAATAAAGGGGTTAATTTTGGCCGGGTTTGAACGATGCAAACTGTAATCTAAAAACACATACACATACAACAACAACACAACATTTACAATATCTATATCTCTCACATCTTTACCATTGCCAACACTTCTGGGCATGTCAGCCCTGACCGAGGAGCTATGGTGTTTCATGTTTTGAGCAACATAATAACAAAAAACATAATTTGTAAAAAAAAACCAAGTCTCGCAACTCAATTCTTCTACCGTAAAAAGTTCTGAGATCCATGTAATACCAAGTCGGTTAATTTATTCAGTCCCTACCTAAGGGACCTTCTGTCTTAATTTATTACATAATTAGCTAACCTAACAACATACACGATTGAAAGTGATGCCTTGCTCAATAAATTGAAATCGCTGGATCGTCGAAAAGGCGCTGGGCCTGACGGAATCCCTCCTTATTTTATCTCTATGTGTGCTTCGCCCCTGATAGCGCCCTTATTACAAATATTTAATCGATCACTTGAGTCCGGCATTTTTCCAAATATTTGGAAGATAGCAAAGGTAGTACCAATTCATAAAAGCAATGATCGTAATCATATAGGTAACTATAGGCCAATTTCAATTTTATCTGCCCTCGCTAAGGTTTTTGAGTCCTTGATTTGTCCCTACTTGCAGTCTCATTTGAAGCTTTACCTTAGTAATTCTCAGCATGGATTTGTGAGTTCCAGATCTACATGCACAAACCTAGTAACTTTCATGGATACCCTAACGACTGCCATTGACGCTGGAAAACAAGTAGACGTGATATATACTGATTTTAGCAGGGCATTTGATCGCGTTCCCCATACTATACTTGTGCATAAATTAACTGCTTACGGTATCACTGGCTCCCTCCTTAATTGGTTTAAATCCTATCTCGATGGTCGTTCCTTCTTTGTTGCCCTCAACGGCTACCAATCAAACTCCTACAAGGTCACATCTGGCGTCCCACAGGGATCACATGTTGGTCCAGTTTTGTTTAACTTATTTGGTAATGATCTCGCCAATGAATTGAAATTTTCTGAGTGTTACATGTATGCTGACGATTTAAAATTTTGCAGAATAATTGAATCACACCTTGATGTTGAGTTTCTACAGCGAGATATTGACACATTAGTAAAGTGGTGTGATGATAACGATATTAGCTTAAATATCAGCAAGTGCTACCATGTGAAATTCACTAGAAAAATTAAATTAACACGTTCTGCTTATTTCATTAGTGGCAACTTAATTCAGGAAGTGGAACAGATAAGAGACTTGGGAGTTTTGTTCGATAGGCAGTTAACATTTGTACCCCACATTGAAAATGTAGTTAAAAAAGCCTCTAGGATGCTTGGGTTTGTCTTAAGAAATGTTACCTGTTTTCGTCGCAATAAGACCAAAATTCTGCTTTACAATTGTTTGGTCCGTAGCTCGTTAGAATATTGCAGCACCGTATGGAGACCTCATTATGCCACCCACACACTAAGATTGGAAAGGGTTCAAAAACGATTTCTGTGGCATTTAGCATACTCTACCGGGATAGCTAAAAAGAAACGTTCATATAAAGAGAGACTCTTGCATTTCAAAATGGTATCCCTACAGAAGAGGAGAGATTTACTGGATTCGTTATTCTTATTTAAAATTTTGAGATGTAAAATTGACTGTCCCCAATTGTTGAGCAAGATCAAAATCCGTGTTCCCACGAAAAGCCCACGAGCTCCCATAACCCCCTTATGTCCTCCTCTTCGCAGAACTGTCCTTGGTGCTAATTCTCCAATCCCCCGCCTATGTAAATTATTAAATAGCTGCAGCGATCTTGTGGATGTGCACTCTGACTCACTTGGTAAGTTTCGAAGCATTATGTACAAAAACTTGTAAAATCATTTTAGTGTAAGTGAATTTAATTTTGATTTTAATTTAAGGGTTGATTTTAATTTTAGTGCTGATCTCTATTTTAATTTAAATAATGATATTGATTTTAATTATTATTATTATTTTTATTTTATTTCAGTTTTGATTTTAATTGTATTTTTATTTTATTTTATTTTATTTTTACTTTGATGTGAGTTTAATTTTAATTATGATTTTAATTTGGTTAAATATCTATATAATTAATATGTTCGGTGAGTATAAGAACTCATCTAATTGGATGTAGGCGCTCAACATCAACTAATAGATAAATTAATAATGCATGATGTGCTTACCTGTAAGAAATTGGTACACTAGTCCATAAGTCTATTGGATGTATCTCATATCTTTGTGTCAGTGTATACAATTGTTGGTGAGCCAAATAAATAAATAAATAAATAAACATATTATAGTGACCATATCAAATATTAAAAATCTTTTCTGTTTTAAATAAATAGATTGACTTGGCCATCGCATGAAAACACAATGTATCTCACAAGTAATACATATTATATTAAATTAGATTATTTAATGCGATTACCAAGTCAATCTATTTATTTAAAACATAAAAGATTTTTAATATTGATATGGTCACTATAACAATAAAGTACTGTTTCAAATTGAATGAAATTTGAAATATACCGTGTTTATACAATGCCTGCTTGGTTACTGAAAATTCAGACTTCTAGTTTTATCCACATCGAAGTTATAGGGGGTCAAAAATGAACTGAAAAATCAAACCTGAACTGTTTCGAGAAAAGGATGGTACGGCGGCGGCGGCGCGGCGGTGCCGCTTTTTGCTCGACTTGGCGGAGGCACTGCCGTGCCCCCGGGCCAGATATCCTCCCGACGACCGAATTACTGTCATTGCGGTCATTCTCAACGGAGATTATAGCCAGTTAATACGTAGGAGATTTATAGGGCACCCTTCTCTTGCCCTCTTGTGGGCGCAGACGCAGGTGCACTCTCTCTTATTCTTTACTTTACTTTCATATCATAGTCCGACGGTAGTAAGTTCAGCATATAAGTAGAGATATGTAAATCAATCATGGCATCAAAAGCTATGATGAAATCAAACTAATAGACGCGCGTAGGCATCGTAGATCCGTTGCCATTCCAGAGACAAAGCTTTTAAAAAGCTATCGAAATCAAAATTACTTTATTAACCATGTCTTAACTTTTAATCATAATAGGAAATTATCTATATCTTAATAGTTTCACCATAGTTTCCCTCTCACAGAGAGGAGGCCAGGAGGCCTGTGTCCCAGCATTGATTGATTGATTTTTCTCAAGGAAGAGTTCTGGCCGAAAGGTGTTGTGTACCGCCGGTTTCGTGGCCTGCTACATGACACGTTAGCGAAACACGATGAACACGATGCAGACACTTCGTGTGCGTTAGTTTTTAGTTGTAATTTTAATGTTGTATGTATTTATAGTATTTTTAAGTTATATTAATATAATATTGTATTGTATGTGTTTTATTATATGGGCCTTTTTTTTTTTTTTTTGAGGATGGGAAATCATCAAATGACTCCTCCCGCTCTGGGTGGAGCGGAAGGGAGTGTCAGACTCTTACTGAGTAAAACCCACCCGTGTTCCTTCCTTAGCCCTTTATGTTCCGGGCCAGCGGTAACCCTTTCGGACAATCCCGCTGACCCGGCAGATTATATGGGCCTTGACACCTGAAATAAATGGATAAATAAATAAATAAAATAAATAATTGGAAACGTTAAAGGCTGATTAGGTAAGCATTAGTTTCATAACTGTTGGTTAATATAAGTAATTAGGTCTGTTCAGCGACATAATTCAACAACTTCTATTTCTCCGAAAAACAAGTAGTCCACTTACTATTAACTACCTTAATATCTAGACGAAAAAATAAGCGTCACTGTCAGAACCAGATGGTCTGTGGGGGTGAATGAATGACCAAACAGATGACAAAATGGAGTAAAATCTACAAATAATTGGCAGCATTTTCAGAATGGATTTGATGCCAAAGGTGTGTTTTAAAAGAAGCTCCTCGTACATGTGTCGTCATTTTGAGAACAGCTGTTCGTCTATTTCATGTTTCTGTTTAATGACACGCTTACTGACGTAAACAGACCGACAAACGGAATGACAGAAAGTAAGGGGCCGTCCATTAATCACGTGATGTGTTTTTGGCATTTTTTTATACCCCCCTCCCCCTTGGTGATATATGGTGAGGTTTAAGACTTACCCCCCCCCTCATATCACGTGTATCTTTAGTACCTACAAAGAATCGGACCTTTTTTTATGTTTATAAAATACAGGTATAATCATCTAATTTTATTAGAAAGTTTGCAGGATGTTTTTAAAAAAATAAATACACGTGATATATTACTACACCCCCCCTCCCCCCTTCGTGATTTTTTATGGACCCCCTCCCCCCCCTTTCGAGCCTCACGTGATTAATGGACAGCCCCTAACGACTAAATATAAGATAATATCGTTCATCAAAAGTGCGATTTCGTCTAGCGATGTAATGAAAACTTCATGAAATAATTTCTATTCATGTGACATCTACCAACCCGCACCGGACACGCGTGATGGATTAGGACCCACTCCTTCTACAAGAGAGAAGGCCTGAGTCCCAGCAGTGGGTAGATTAAAGGGAGATTATGAGTATGCTTATGAAAAGTATTTATATAAACCTACTCACGAAAAATATACGCTTTGACGTGAGTTGCAGACACCAGCGGTGCTATCCTACAAAAATCTCACTGAAAAGTGAAAACTGAGGTGAAGTGAGCGTGGAGTGAGCTGTCAATAGTGTCAATTCCTAGCAAAAACAAACTCACTTCACCTAAGTTATCACGATGAGATTTTTACAGCATCGACCGGCAGCTCGTCTTACTATTACCATAAACCTACATACAGAAATATACATCATCATCATTTAAGGGGACTACATGACCGGTCACTGTCGGACTGCATAGAAAAGAAAGAGAAGCGCGATGACACAACGCTGGTAATTTATTGCGAAATATGAAGCAATTATCTTTAGCAATTAAGTTTGGACTAAAAAATTAAAACACTAGTAAATACTAAATAAAGCAACATACTAAAATTAGTATGTTGCTTGTAGAATAATCTGACAAAAATCAGAATGATTGTATGTTATTAGTATGGTTTTTATTGTAAAAAGAAAGTTTTTAGAGGTACCTTCATGATTTTTTCTATCATATCAAATTAGTTGTATTATGTTTTCAACACACTATCTAACTAGTTTATACACTGAAGAATATCATATATTTTTCTGATTTTGTTTACTGTAGTCGATCATATACTTTTAGGACAATAAAACTTGCGTTTTTTGCGTTTAGGTCCTGTAGTCCCCTTTACTATGTATTTGAAACACTGTATATAATTATACTTATAGAAAATAAGGCTCTAATATAAATGTTAAAACCCCGTTTAATGGACCTGTAACCCCAGCTTAGGTTTGTGCTCGAGTTTACTGAACACGAGTTTCAATTTACGACTTTTGCTATCCTAAGCTAGATTCCCCCCGTTTCGCTAGCGTTTAGTTATAGCTTGCGTGCCGACGCATAAACGAACATTTTTCAATCTCTTTCAGTATTCATAACTTTTAAAAATATAGTGCTGGAAAATAAGCTTGTATTTTATTTAAAAGCTTTATACGTTATGGCTTAGGTTTCCCCTTCCCGAGGCTAAACGTAAAGCAGTTTGCTTAATTGTTTTATTGTTATTAATTCGTTTTATTACGTTGCTTCGTACATTATTCACGCTTGGAGACGGGGAAAATTCTGAAGGAAAATTATTTAATCCCTCCGGACTTTGAATCCTTTTATTTAGCTATAGCGTCTTTATGTCTTGTTTACTTATCTTATTGTGTTGCTTTTATGACTGCGAAGGTTTGGATGCTCATCAATCTCTTTGAATTTCTGTGCGATTTCTTGTAAAGTTACGATCGTAGAATACCTACGCATGATTAGAACCAGCTAATTGCGTAACACATTAGCAATGCATTTTTCATTAGGATTTTGTCAGTTCCACAACATACATTGCATTGTTATAATTGTTCAGCAGACACATTTTCGTACATAAAAAAGTAATGGATTAGCAATATCGTTCAAAATTATTCAGATTTAGATTAATAGAGTTTTAGGCAGTTAGGGTACAGTTTTTTTTTTTCTTTGAAAAGCTGATGGTAAGTACTGCTTATGTTTGGATCTGTTATATTGATTCTTTTATACAAGCACTAGCTTCTGCCCGCAACTGCTCTAATTCCCCAGTTATAAGGATACTCTTGCATTTTCACCAGGACACTTCTAAATGGAACTCAGCAGTACACTGACTTCCATTTCGAAGGGTGCGTTTCACCAAAATTGTATCATGGTAGTAGGTACCTATCTACTAAATGTGGTAATAAAAAACAGTTTGTTTATTTTTTCCTGCATGTTCAAATTTCACCGGAAATGGCAGGTCGATGCCAGGGTAGGGCCGAGCCCGCGAAACTAAGGGGTGCGCGCGGCGCCCGGAAGTCGCTGCATATTGTATTGCAAGGGGTGCTCGAGGGTTGCTTTAAAACTGTTGCCATGCAGTACCCTTGGAAATATTATATTGATTAGTTAATTTGTTCTGATTAGTCAGAAATTTCTGGTACACGTATTGGCGAGTTCACACGATACATTTGTAATGGTTAGTGATTGAATAGCAGAGTATTTGCTTTCATTAGACTTTGTTTTTTGTTTAATATCATCATGATATCATCGAATACTGAGTAGAAGCATAGGCGTCGCCGATGAAAATTTAGAAACATATGATGGTACGGAACCCTCGGTGCGCGACTCCGACTCGATCTTGCCCGGTTTTTTTGAATGCGCTACCTAATATTGAAAACACCAGTCGGATTTAAAAATTATTTTTACCTTTGATAGCCCAATTCTTAAGGAAGGTTTTATAACATCACACTTGGGCTTTTAGAAGGTAAGCATGCAGAAAAAGTCGGAAATAGCTAAGTGAAAACGAAGTAATAGCGCGGGCAGGCGATGCGATGCGACGGGGTGGGTCGGGAACAAGGAATTTTACGCAGACGAAGTCGCGGGCAGAATCTAGTAACCTTATAAGACGAAGGAGACTATTATAGTCCCCACGAGAGAGGGAATTCTAATGTGGAGGCTAGTGCTATTTGAATATTGTATTGTTTTTCCTGAACAATATTTTTTTAATTATTATAACTAGCTGTTGCCCGCGACTTCGTCTGCGATCCAGGATGAAAAGTACCCTATGTCCTTCTCCAGGTCATGGTCCACCCATGTGCCAAATTTCATCCAAATCTGTTGAGCCGTTTTAGCGTGAAAGATAACAAACAAACTTACTTTCGCATCACACTAATATTATAAAGGCGAAAGTTTGTGTGTGTTTGTGTGTTTATATGTTTGTTACTTCTTCACGCTCAAATGGTTGGACCAATTTTGATAAAATTTTATATGGAGGTAGCTGACACCCTGGATTAACATATAGGCTACTTTTTATCCCGATATTCCCACGGGACCGACATTTACGCGGGTGAAACCGCGGGGCGCAGCTAGTTTATAATATGTATTACTAGCTGCGCCCCGCGGTTTCACCTGCATATAAGAGCCGTTCGAGCGTGAAGAAGTAACAAACATATGTATAAACTGAAACACACACACTCACAAACTTTCGACGTTATAATAATATTAGTTTAGTGTGATAGTGTGATTATTATATTATACGAGTATAATAATATAAGTAAGGATTCTAATAATAAATATTTTTTACGGCCGCGAATCATTTTTAGATCAACATACATACCTACATTCTGATACTGATCTGCAAATTGCAAAAACTTAAGAATATTTGATTTTCGAGCTTACAAACGTAAAAGCTCCTTGTCCAAGTTAGTGAAGACTCAAAGGTTGGTTAATGGGTCTTTCGTTTTTTTTTCATAAATCCCTCTTTTTTATGATTTTATGATAGAGAAATTTAAAGTGAAAAAATATTGTCATTTTCTGGTGCGTTTTAATCGTTCAAGAATAGACAGAGAGAACACCAATTACAGTGGATTTCATTTATTACGACCTTGGTTGTAGCGACCATTTACCTATAGCGACGTTAAATCGAAGTCCCTTGAATTTAAAGCATACTTTAGTACAAAATTCATGTGGGTATAGCGACTTTGGATGTAACGCCGAGTTCGGGTGTAGCGACTGTTTTTAATGAATCATTTGTAACAAATTCCTAGAAATCCCATGCAGATATTGCGACCGGAGTCGGCCGCCAAAGACATTGTAGATTTCTTTCTTTCACAAACATTTCTTATCTTTTGTTTACATCCACACAGATGGTCAGCAAGTGTGGAGACCTTTCCTTTTGTTTATAGATATCAGCTAAGTAGGTAGGGAAGCGTGTACGTTTCGGAGTTTTTATGGTTCAGTTACAAAGTGATATTCTAAGTAGCAACTGAGTTTAGTAAACTTTTGAATAAGTATGGCTGCTAGAGGCACATTCACTGTTAAAGAAAAGGCGAAAATCATTTCAAAATTGAAAAGCGGTGAAAACAATGCTGATTTGTGCAAAGAATACAAAGTTTCCCATTCAACATGTCTGTATCTCTTTTCCTTTGCCTGTAACGACTTCCGGATATAATGACGAAAATAGAGTGGTCCCTTCATCGTCGTTATTAGAGATGTTACGGAAGTCGTTTTACCGGAACCGGAACCGGAATCGGAGGTTTTAAATTTGATTCATCGGAATCGGAACCGGAATCGGAGCCGGAACCGGGGTGGAAGTAGAAGAAAGATGTGTTAAGGGGCCTTTCCTTAAAACATCTTTCTTCTACTTTCTTCTAACATCCACAAACAAAACAATAAACTGAGACTTCGAGCGCGAGCGTGTATAAAATAAATAAACATTACCCTGGCGACACGTGAAAACTTGTTTGTAGGCGCTCTAGTCACGTGTATCGCTGCGTTTCGAACTCCGGTCTAACTCCGATTCAAAATTATCGGAACCGAAATCGGAATCGGAGGTGTAAAATTAATCGGCAGTTCCGACTTTTCGGAATCGGAACCGAAGCTCCGTAACATCCCTAGTCGTTATACCCGAAATCCACTGTACCTTTACGAATATTTTTTGCAAATGCTAATGGTGTTCAGCTGCATCCGGTGAGATTGGAAGCCGACCCCAACTAAGTTGGGAAAAGCCTATGCAGATGATGATGTGAGATACTAGGTAATGGTTGAAATAATAGCAAAAGAAAATCTTTAGTATATTATTTGAAAAAAATACAATTTATTTGTTCGTTCCAAAATAATCCAATGCATTAGTAATGTCAGTGCTTTCATTTATTGACGTCCCATCATTTTATAGGACGGCATTTTATGAACCAAGAACCACGCGTCATAAGTATTTCTACAGCTTTTACAGCATGCCATAATTTTTATACCTACCAGGCACATGCCTTACCCAGAAATGGTAAAAGCTTATTTACGTTCTAATTAGTGACGAACGAAATGACTTTGACCGATATCCACTGGAATCAAAGCTCCCTTCATTTCAGTGACTTATACATACGACACACCCTGCCTGTCTTCCTAATGACAATTAAAGTGACACGCCATGATGGTAAACCCCGCGTCCCCTGTTTAATGCTGGTGTATCTATAGTATATTAGTTACGTGTTTTAAGGCTCCTACAAACAGGCGCGACACGCGATATAATCGCGCGTGACACAAAGGCACCGCTCGTTGCGCGACTTGCGGTGCCTCTGTGTCGCGCGCGATTTCATCGCGTGTCGCGCCTGTTTGAAGGAGCCTTTATGAAAAGGAAGTACTTACTACCTTATGTGATTTAAAGCCGGTCGATCGCTTCATTGAATATCGCTACGAACTCATTGATATTTATAATTTAGGCTCCTACAAACAGGCGCGACACGCGATTAATCGCGCGCGACCCAAAGGCACCGCTCGTTGCGCGACTTGCGGTGCCTTTGTGTCGCGTGTCGTGTCGCGCCTGTTTGGGGAGCCTTTTCCGCGCGTAGAGTAGTTAAAAGTAGTGAACCAAAAGCCACACCTAGCAACCCACTCAAAGACCCCCTTTACAGTCTCCCCAGGGATGTGCCTTACAGGCGTTGCACGGGGGGGTTCCGGAATTGGTCTTTTAAGAGGAACCGGGACCACCCCTATGTGCTGATGGTGATCACCGGGGTGGTTTTAGTGAGGTAAAAATCCCACACTCCCCGACCTCCCTCCCCGGAGGTCGGGTGCCTTTTGAAGGTTTCCCCCCGACAACAAAAAAAAAAAAAAAAAAAAGGTACAGACGCCAGCACATCAAGTTACTACAATCTGTCAGATTTCTTTAATAGATTTTCAACTTTATCACTAAAGCATAAGGTTCAAAGTTGATTGCGAAAATTTGACAGTTTCGGGTAGGTTGATGTGCTGGCTTCCGTACAAAATGACTTCATTAAAATAGTCTGGGGACTAGATTTAAAAGTAGCATCAGCATAACCAGTCCCCAGACGAATGTAATTAACAGCATTTCGCACTGCTGGGACACAGGCCTCCTTTCAGTGAGAGGGAGTGGGCCGTAATCCACCACGCGGGCCCAGTGCGGGTTGGTAGGTGTTACATGTCTTCGATTTTTTGGTTCTAGGACATGCCGGTTTCCTCACGATGTTTTCCTTCACCGTTTTTAGAGCAGTGGTGATGAAATAATTTACACAAAGTAAAGGGCCTACCTGCGTTCGAACTCGCGTCCTACAACTCGAAAATCGGGGCCATTGCCACTGCTCTCAGAAGTAGGTTTAGTACTTGTTATAGTAAAAGTATTTCCAGTTTAGAAGCAAGTGTAGGGGAATAGTGTTAAAGATGAAATAGCTTGAAAACTGCGGTGCTATTCTGTAAAAATCTCACCGTGAAAACTTAGGTGAAGTGAGCGTGGAGTGAGCTGTCAATAGTGTCAATTCCTAGCAAAAACAAACTCACTTCACCTAAATTTTCACGGTACGATTTTTACAGAATCGACCGGCTGGTCACATTCACGATGGCTAATAGAGGAACATGGAAGTCGAAGACATTTTGTGCCGATCCTAAATAAATTGGGAAACGGGAAGGAGGATGAGGAAAGAACCAACAAAAGGGTCACGTGACCTGCACCCTAATTGCGTATAACACACTATCAAGCACAATCTGAATCATTTTGGAAGATTTTGCTAATCCACTGCTTCATATGTTCGCAAAAAGTGTCTGCTCAACAACGTAAATAACGCAATGAATGTTGTTGAACTGTCAAAATGAAACCCATTGCTACTGAAAAGCAATAAGCAATGAGGGTTTTCGTGAAAATTTACGACACCAGTTGGCACCACTGTGACAAGAGGTCTCCCAATACAAAATATATGATGACGTTCATCATTCGATTCATTCATTCGTTCACCATTCAGTCATGACTAAAGAAAATATAGGCTCTTTGACAGATGCCTGGACCTGACGTGTCAGTGCTGCCACCTAGCGAACGTCATTTCAGAAAACCCTCATTACCCCGCTGCACTCTACAAGTCCTTCATCGTACAAACCGAATTCTACAATGGAAGTTAAAATTCGATCAAAACGTGCATAACATTTGAAGACATGTAGCATCTACCAACTCGCACTGGGACCGCGTGGTGGATTACGGCCCACTTCCTCTCGCAGAGAGGAGGCTCGTGTCCCAAGAGTGGGGACATTATAGGTTAATTATGTATGTGCACAAAATGATACCTACTACGATTGCATCATGACGAGTGAGTCTGCCTCTACGTAACGTGTAAAATGAGTAGGTAGTGGGTAGGTATGGGCCGTGTTCCGGTACTCGCTCTTAGAACAAATACAATTTCGTACTAATGAGGGTTTTCTGAAATGACGTTCGCTAGGTGGCAGCACTGACACGTCAGGTCCAGGCATCTGTTAAAGAGCCTATATTTTCTTTAGTCATGACTGAATGATGAACGAATGAATGAATCGAATGATGAACGTCATCATATATTTTATATTCATTGTCGAAATGGAAGTCAAAGTGGTGCCAACTGTTGTCGTAAATTTTCACTGAGTAAACATTTCAGACACTTCTGTGACGTCGAAGAGATCCATTGCTTCATATGTTCGATAAATTTGTCTGCTCAACAACGTAAATAACGCAATGAATGTCGTTGAACTGTCAAAATAACAGCCAAACTGATAATGTGTTACGAAATTACCCCGCCGTTTACTATCCCACACATTATGAAAGTAACGTGCATAGGTGATTAGGTACTGTGATTAGGTAGATGAAAGACACGATACTAGGTATGGTACCTATTTTCCATACAAATTGACATAGTAAGTAGGGGTGTTTATCATGCCAATTAAGCTTTAAACACTACTCTTCAGAGTTACTTCAAGTTTCTTATGTCATGGGTGTGAAAAGGACGATAGAATTTCCCTGAAAAATTCGATCCCTTGCTGGTTATTATTATGTTTTTACAACACACGCAAAAAACAAAAAGGGTCATGTACAGAATCTACTACAATCTGTCAAATTTCTTTAATAGATTTTAAACTGTATCGCTAAAGTATAAGGTTCAAAGTTGATTGAGAATATGACAGTTACGGGTAGCTTGATGTGCTGGCGTCTGTACCATAGAAATATAAAAACAGTCTTCTTCTTTCCTATTACTTCTTTCATATATCTATGCCATACACTTACCTACCCAACGTTCCGTTTGTTCTTCGCGAATCAATAAATACAAACAAAGGAATACCGCTGTGGAAGTGTGAACACTATAATGCGCTTTTATAACTTCTAACATAGTGATATTATCGTGGATGTTCACGTCCACGTCATGGCATCACTTTAATACAGGTAAGTAAACATATGGATACAATATATGAAGACCCTTCTTTAAAGGGCTTTGAAGGTCCGTGGCATGGGTACCTGCCCGCCATTTTGTTTTTTTTAAACGATTTTATTTAGTTTTCTAAATAGTGGCAATAAAATTCTTCGGTCCCCTCTCCATCCACGATAACGTTATAACGTGCACATTTGCATACAATTTTAAACAAACCCTTCGATTTGACCCTTTCTTTTATACAAAGTTCCTAGGTGGGTACTCTATAGACTAAGACTATTCGGTTTTCCTTGATCATACCAACGAAGTGCCTACTTAGTATCTACATGTAGAAGTTATCTACGCCACCGGTACAAAGGTTAACGAGCCAAGTCTGGAATGTGTCTAGAACGGGCTTCCACGTAAAACTATGCCAGACTACGCACCGTTTACCGAGAATGAACTAGGTAATAGAGCGCCCACCGTAATTCGCTAGACTAGACAGTGTTGTTTGTGGGCTGTGGCGCTTCTAGATGTTTACATTTATGAGTAAGAGTCATGACACGACGGGTCCCAAGAACAAAGTCGTATCTTCAACTAGACAATATTGAAGATACGACTTTGGGGTCTCAAGAACAAAGTCGTATCTTCAACTAGACAATATTGAAGATACGGGTCCCAAGAACAAAGTCGTATCTTCAACTAGACAATATTGAAGATACGACTTTGGGGTCTCAAGAACAAAGTCGTATCTTCAACTAGACAATATTGAAGATACGACTTTGTTCTTGGGACCCGTCGATATACCTCTATAGTTTATAAGTAAGTAATTGTTGGCATAGGGATCCATCATCAAAATAATTGCCAGCTAATAAAATGACAAAATATGAATCATTCACCGAAAAAAAATGTGGATGTGGTTTAAAAAATATTATTAATTCAGTGAGGTAAATAGGAAAATAATTCTAAAGGCTCCCGCAGACAGGTGCGACGCGATAGCGTAACTCATCTCTAGTAGAACAATTCCTATGAAAACTTCATGGAAATTAGAATCGCGTCGCACCGTCGTCGTCGCGTCGCGCCTGTCTGCGGAAGCCTAAGTAAGTTTGTTAGATAATAATTATATTGGACCTGCCATGTTCTGTCTCTGCATCACCCTAAGGTTGACTGGTAGAAAATTTCCGCCTTTGCACAGTATTTTTTTTGTACTTGTACAGACGCCAGCACATCAACCTACTACAATCTGTCAAATTTATTTTATAGATTTTCAACTTTATCGCTAAAGTATAAGGTTCAAAGTTGATTGGGAAAATTTGACAGTTTCGGGTAGCTTGATGTGCTGGCGTCTGTACGTAGTGTAAATCTATGAAATAATAAAAAATCTATAAATTATAAATTAAGTGAGTTATTCAGTTTGTCTGAAAACATCTAGAAGTACAACTGAACGGACACGTCGGACACAATAATGTCACATCAAAATACCACAATACAATTAATTACGGAAGGTTCTGTCTATTTCCAGTCAGTCCTTGAACGTAAATAAAACTTACCTTATTTATGTAAAAGCATTCGATAATATTGACCACCCACACATCTACGTAGCTCGCAGAGGTTTCACCACCTTGCATCGGTGAAATGTAATAAGCTGAGAGCTCTTCGCGGTTCGAGTCCATTACAATATCCCTCCACAAAAGGTTGAGGAAATATCAGTGTAGGTAATAACTGAAAGTACTACTTTCTTCTTAAGATGTGGGCGCCAAGGATGGTATCTACTTATATAATTTACTAGCTTCTGCCCGCGACTTCGTCCGCGTGAAATTTATTGTTACTCCGACCCACCCCGTCGCATCGCATCGCCTGCCCGCGCTATTACTTGGTTTTTGCTTAGTGTTCTTTCCGACTATTTTTCTTTTTGCTCGGCTTCTAAAGGTCATAGTTTGATGTTAAATAGCCTATAGCCTTCCTCAAGAATTGGGCTATCAAATGCAAAAAGAATTTTTCAAATCTGACTGGTAGTTCCAGAGATTAGCGCGTTCAACCAAACAAACAAACAAACAAACTCTTCAGCTTTATAATATTATATAAGTATAAGTATATAAGTATAAGTATAGATTAAGCGTGGTTCCTATATAAATCCTTGGTCCTTAAATAATAACAGCTGCGCACAGATCTACCGAAGGTTAAGCTACGCTTGCTGCGGTCGGTTCGTGGATGGGTAAACATCCAATCGAGACCCCTCGCCGCCTCCGATGGTCCCGGCTGTCATTCGTAGATCTTTGACAGTCGTTACGGGTAATCAGAAGCCTAAACTTCTAACAACCAGTCTTACCAAGGGGTATCGTGTTACCTACGTGTTAAGGCTCCTTCAAACAGGCGCGACACGACACGCGACACAAAGGCACCGCAAGTCGCGTAACGAGCGGTGCCTTTGTGTCGCGCGCGATTCGCGTTGCGCGTCGCGCCTGTTTGCAGGAGCCTTTACCCAGTAACTGGGTCGCTCCATATAAAATGCTGGTATATAGCAATTACTTTTATCTAAAATATTCAGTGTACAGTTTTGAATACATTGAAATAATTTTTATTATAATCTACCTACACAAGCGTTACTGCCTGCAGTACCTATTGAACTTAAGGCCATTAGTTAGTAAAATGTTATCAAACCTCGACGTAAAGGCTCCTTCAAACAGGTGCGACACGCGATAAAATCGCGCGCAACACAAAGGCACCGCAAGTCGCGCAACGAGCGGTGCCTTTGTAGTCGCGCGCGATTTGCGTCGCGCGTCGCGCCTGTTTGCAGGAGCCTTTACGTCGAGGCCTGATAACATTTTTACTAACTAATGGACTTTTCCAAATATCCACTGAGGTTTTATCGCTTTTAGTGACCACTTCACTTTTATATGGTGTACAATAAAGATTAGGTAAATTATTTTATCTATCTATTAATACTGCGGATGTCAAAATGAATTCGATATTAAATTTTTCCGTACTACCTTTACCTTCCAGCGGTGCTATTCTGTAAAAATCTCACCGTGAAAACTTAGGTGAAGTGAGCGTGGAGTGAGCTGTCAGTAGTGTCAAGTCCTAGCAAAAACAAACTCACTTCACCTGGGTTTTCACGGTGAGATTTTTACAGAATCGACCGGCAGTATCCCAATTTATCATAATCTTTCTTGTAAGTCCTGCCCCGTCCCTGACCTTTCATCAGTAATTTGGCGACTAAACGCCGTATGTCGCAAGAACTTATGGTTATTATCTGACATTTATATGGTATCGGAGTTTTATTAGGAATAGGCTCAGACCAAATAAATAGTCAAGACATAGCGCTGCGAACAACACAGTGAAGCACTCAAAAACTACACCTCCGCTCTGTGCATACACGCACACATTTACAATCAAACTACACCTCACTATGTACACACATGTTTACGAAACTGGCTTCACTTTACTGTTGACAGCCTTCTGTCTTGGTTTTTTACTTGGTCTGAGCTTTGCCCCTATATCTATGCTTGTCCCTGACCAACTCGTCAATTATTTGGCACAAACGCCGTATGTCGCAGAAACTTATAAATAAATATAAAATAAAAAATGCATTTATTTTCAGGCGACACAGGCCCATAGATAAATAGACCTTAACCTAAACATACATATTACTATAACAACTAGATACTATTATAACTTATGGTTACTGGTTAGGATATGGCATTTCTATAATATGGTTAGTGTATGGTTGTGCACTCATAACTAATTTGGCACAAACGCCGTATGTCGCAGTAACATTATTATGGTTAGGATTTCTATGGTAGGTATCGAATTTTAATGGGATTAGCCTATGCTAATCCTATTAAAATTCATGCCACGAGCCACGAGCCCCTTTAAGCAGTACTATTACTGCTTAGAGGGGCTCGTGGCTAAATAACAACAGCCGCACGGGTCGATCAAAGGTTAAGCTGTGCTTGCCACAGTAAGTTGGTGAATAGGTGACCATCCATTACATATCGAGACCCGTGCATCGGAAAGCACGCTAAGCCGTTGGTCCCGGTTGTCATTCATAGATCTTTGATAGTTGTTAGTTGTTACGGGTAGTCACAAGCCCGAAAGTCTGACAACCAGTCTTACCAAGGGGTATCGTGTTACCCAGTAACTGGGTTATGGAGGTCAGATACCTGGAAATTAGAAGCCAACTCCAACACATTTGCGAAAAGGCTAGGTTGATGATGAGCATAGTACTGCTGATCTTCCAGTTATACCAATATATCTTTCTGATCAGTCGTGCTCGGCCCTGACCCACCCATCAGTAATTTGGCACTGAACGTCGTATGACGCAGCGACTCGTGGTTAAATGGCATTTCTATGGAGTCCGAGGAAGGCGCGCCCGCTGCACCCTGCGGTCAAGGCTGACGAAACGCCAACAGCCATGCTTGGCTTATACATTAGGAAGTGTAATAAACTGTAGGTACCTAGATACTGCAGTTCGTTCATCGGTAAGTACCTACGGTCCAACTTTTTATTCACCTACGTATAATATAACCATATTATGTAGATAGTATATTATAAAACAAAGACGCTTTTCGTGTCTATCTGTGTGACCTAGGGTGGCCAACTTTTTGTACAAGAAATAAAGTAAGTGTACGATGTCATCCCACATCAACGCACAACGCTCAACTCAGGGGCGTTTAGAATCATATACTGAATCTATGGTAACAAGTTGCGCATCGATGTCCCTGTCACCCTGTATATCAAAAATTCCTACAGAGGCTTTTAACAATGAGGGTTTTCGTGAAAATTTACGACACCAGTTGGCACCACTGTGACAAGAGGTCTCCCAATACAAAATATATGATGACGTTCATCATTCAATTCATTCATTCGTTCATCATTCCGTCATGACTAAAGAAAATATAGGCTCTTTGACAGATGCCTGGACCTGACGTGCCACTGCTGCCAACTAGCGAACGTCATTTCAGAAAACCCTCATTTAACAATAATTTATACCTACACGGTACCATTTAGTGCCGGTGTGGGTGTTTCTACTATATGAAAGTAATACCTAAGTATAGTAATACAATTAAGATACAGCGGGTCGATTCTGTAAAAATCTCACCGTGAAAACGTAGGTGAAGTGAGTTTGTTTTTGCTAGGAATTGACACTATTGACAGCTCACTCCACGCTCACTTCACCTAAGTTTTCACGGTGAGATGGTTACAGAATCGCACTGCAGATTTCAGCTTCTGTCACAGAATAATTGTGCTCTTCAGTCATAACATTGATCATTAGCGGTTGGAGGGCTTTGAAACGTTAATGTAATTAGAACGACGGCCTTAAAGAATTTAACTATGAGCTTATGATAACTGTATAAATTTATACCCTTTACGATTAACCATTGATGTGTTCTCCATGAGTTTCGCTTCATATAGACGTTCTCTATTTAGACAGTGCGAAATCTAGTACACTACAAAACAAACCAATTTGGGCTACATATAGACGTGAACTGGTCTATAGGTATAGCCCAAATTGGTTTGTTTTGTAGTGTTCTAGATTTAGGTCTATATCTACTAGACACATTTGATTTTTTTCCCCTTTGTCTCTAGTATTCACAATGTTAATGTCATGCTTACTTTGTTATTTGCGTGGTTACTGAAATGCCAATTTTAGATGTTAATTAATGTTAATTCTAAGTGACAGTGTTGTTAGTGTGCTTATTCTAAATAAATACCGGCGTGAAACATTTTGTTAAAATAATGTCGGAAATTATAGTAGCAGTTATAAATTATTATAAGTTTTAAAATGCTTAATTTATCTCAGCAGCACAGAAGAGCGGCGCGAGGCGACAAGACAAACCGCGAAAATGATGGTGAAAGGCGAGGCGAGCTAATACCAAATTAGTAAAGACTACTTGATTTTGCGTTTAACGCAATTTGAAAGTCAAGGAGTCCTTACCCAGCAGTCTGTTGTTATTATAAAATTTGTAGCCTCGTAATTTTTCCGATCGATGAACCTTCAAATTTTTTTCATACCTATCATATATTATTAACTTGAATAAAAAACTCCGGAAGCACGAGCAAAATTAAGTTGTTATTATTTAGCCACGCTGAACTAATATCACTCATTTTCAAAGACACAATAATTACAATTTAGGTACAAGCTAGAACTAAAATGTAATATATATTATTACAATACTTATTTTCTAAAATAACTAATGGAAAAAGGCTAATGCTAAAAATGTATTTCATGAGGTATTTCTAGACTTTAATTAAAGCTATATGCTATGTAATACAAATTGTAATTTAGTCCCACGGTGGGCGCCACTAATGATTTTAAAAGTAATTAAAACTGACATTGCTCTGGAACTTCAACATTTCTGACGTTCGTTATAATATCAATCAAGTTAATTAAATAAGTTTTAATAATTGTTATGTTCGAAGTATATATAGTACGAAAATCAGTCGTCCTAAGAGGATAGTAATAAAAGCTCCGACAAAAAATAAGAAGTGTCCATCAAAAAATTAAATCTGCTACATAAAATACTAACTTTCCGACTACTTTTGTCCGAATAAAAATGAAGAAACGACCGAATGAGATACTGAAATCTTCGAAAAATAAACATGACTGTTTATTGCTATAATACTTTTCTACCAGCTTAAATTATGTTCTACTGAAAACTATTCACGAGTCTCTAATCAATCACTATAGTCAATTAATATATACAGTACACCTAGGTAAAGGCACGGTAATAATATAAAGGTATTTGTATTCTCATACGCCCAATCTTGCCTCTTGCATTCTATCTCGACGTTCCTATTTCTATTAAGGCGAAAGCGCCAGGGTAGCCCGCGAAATTCAATTTTTTTTAGGTTTTTTGGAATTTGCTGGTCAGTATGAAGTTGTACGTTGATTAATATATGAATCGCGGCCGTAAGAAATATGTGTTTACAGAATTATAATCATTAAAGCCATCAACACAACTCTCTAAGACCACGTAAGTCCCAAGAATAACTGTTTCATGAAATCATCATTCTTTGGACTTACGTGGTCTTAGAGAGTTGTGTTGATGACTTTAATGATTATAATTCTGTAAACACATATTTCTTACGGCCGCGATTCATATATTAATCAACGTACAACTTAATACTGACCAGCAAATTGCAAAAAACATAAGAAAATTTGAATTTCGCGGGCTACCTTAGCGCTTCCACCTTAACCAAACTGAACCTCGGGTGCCCTTCGCTCGTTCATAAATATGTTTTCGGAAACTTAGTTATTTTTTCGGAAGTTTAGTATTTTTGTTTGGAAATTTAGTATATTATTTGAAAGTACAGATTATTTTTCGTAGAATTGTAATTTGAATAAGCTCATTTTCGTTAGTTACGTTCAACAACTATTCTCATTACGAAAAGTTACAACTTCCTTCATCTGTCGTGAAAAATTACTGACCTTAATAAACAATGTTTTTAACATTAACTTTGTATACATATTATAATAAATTTAAATTTGCCTTTCGTGTCTGTATCTGTGACCGAGTTGTCCTTCTAAACTTCAAAACGGATTTTGATGCGGTTTTCACCACCATTTAGTAAATTTAATCCGAAAGGTTTATGTATATAATACATTGACATTAAAACTTAGATACCTATAATAAATAAATCTTCATGTTCTGCCAAGACGTAAAACCCGTGCAAAGTAGGGGTTTTGTCGCTAGTTACTTATTATAGAGTGTTGTGTGTGACGTAGTTATCTCACTTGCGTCATGAAACTTTACTGTAGGCAATTTGTGAAGTTTTTTACAACCATTTATCACTACAGAAAGACTAAACAAAAAAAATAGGTCTAATCTAAGTAGATACCCCCAAAGAAAGAAAGAAAAATATGTTAATTGGGACACACACAGGAAATACAAATACAAAAAAGGAGCATGTAAAACTAACAAAATTACATTCCAAACAACCAAAAAAAAAGACCTTTGCGAGGGCAAAAAGGCTCCTATCTCAGCATAATGATGCGATATTTAAAAAATAAATACCGCAGCGGCGGCAGCGCTGGTATTCTGATAGGTCGCGCTGTGACGCCACGGACCGTCAGTGCCACGGACACATCTACGGACATCTATAAATTGATGTTTGAACGAAAACCAATTAGTAACGTTACCCGTGTATCCGTAATTTTCACTATCAGTGAAAGTGACGGATAGTCTGAAGGCAAAAAAGTGTGACAACCAGTCTTACTAAGGGGTATCATGTTACCCAGCAACTGGATTGTGGAGGTCAGATAGGCAGTCGCCTTATGTAAAATACTGGTATTCGGCAGCATTCGGTTAGAGTGGAAGCCGATCTCAACATGAGAAAAGACTAGGCATGGATACAGAGACTAGGATGATAGTAGGTACAGACGCCAGCACATCAACCTACCCGAAACTGTCAAATTTTCCCAATCAACTTTGAACCTTATGCTTTAGCGATAAAGTTGAAAATCTATTAAAGAAATTTGGCAGGTTGTAGTAGCTTGATGTGCTGGCGTCTGTACCTCCCTTTAGAAGAGCTCTTTATTAAAACCATCCATTTTCAAGATTTTCTAATCTACACCCACACAATACATATTGTTGTACAGACGCCAGCACATCGAGCTACCCGAAACTGTCAAATTTTCCCAATCAACTTTGAACCTTATGATTCAGCGATAAAGCTGAAAATCTATCCTAAAGAAATTTGACAGATTGTACTAGCTTGATGTGCTGGCGTCTGTACAAAAAAAAGACCCTTTAAGATAAAACCAACATCCGTGAAAACCAACATTTAATGAAAACATGTTTACTTTTCGTTAGCTGGGTCTAATGCTGTTGTTGACTGGTTTGACTGCCCTCCCCCCCTTGGTTCTTACCAACTATCTATCAGACTTTCGAGCTTCTGACTACCCGTAAAGACTGTCAATGAATGTACCTACTATGTTCCATACTAATCATTTCATTCGCTTTTAAGAGTGTTCATAAAACCTTAATAAATGCGGGCAAAAAATCAAGAGCCCTATTATATTTTTTCAAAAGATGTTAATTTAAATTGGCCTTTAGACGCTTTAGCCAGACTATTAATTTATTTACCACCAAAAGGGGTATCTTTTAATGAGTTTTTGTAGCACTTCGTTTAGCAAACTTAGGTTAATTGCCTGAGTGAAAACGATTAAATTCATGAAACTCATCTAAACTAAACGATGCTGTTAGAATACTCGAGCCTTCCAAGTTAGATAATGCTGGACTAAACTAAATCGTGAATAACTTTTTTATGTTATAGGTACCCCACTTTTAATTTCATGTTTTTTTTTTTATTAACTATTGGAGTAAAAATTAACAGACCAATACAAAATCGATGATTATACCGGCCGTAACGCATATCAGGAAACTCTGGTGCGGGATGTACAGCGGGTGGTGATTTCTCCAGAGAAACTCTCACCTGTTTTCTTTCTGGTTAATGACCATAAAGCAAGGTTTTTTTTTACAGAATAATAAATATTAACTACTTGTATGTCTCTAGGTTTTCCTTTTTGATGATACATTGTTTTTATAAGAACTAGAACCCTTTAAAAATGACGATTTCAACCGCTGCACGCTGTCAACAGAGGCCTAGTCGTAGTGTACAAATTTGACAATTATTAATGAAAAAGAAAAACATAGGGACATAGTATATATCCTTCTTATTCAGTTTATGAAATATCGTTTAAATTGGCCCAATATTGGAGGAGGAAATAGGTGAGAGCCAAACCTCGAATTATGACTTTTTACTTAGGATTTTTCAAAAGTCTCTCCGACCGCATTTCCTCATAACGCATGGACGAACAAAGTCTGTCAGAAGCTTGCCGCGTTGAACGTGTTAAAGAAAGTTTATTTTCATTTTTCCCAATACAAAAATGTTTAGTTAGGAGTAAGTAATAATGAATAACGCAAAATAATTAAAAGTTAATAATAATGCGTGATTAAAAGTTAATTGCTGTTAAAAAAATATATAAGAACAGACAATACACTTGGAAAAATAGATTTTCATTTTTGTTGGCCTAACAGACAGTCCCACACCCGCACTAATGCAACGCATACTATCATAAACTAGAGACATTAATTTGTCTTTTCCACCCAATGATATTTTTCCACCCTATATTTGATTTCGTACTGCGTGGGTATAGTTTCCGTATAATGGTGCCCAATGATCTTTGCTTCTAATTTTAACAAGGTAGGTATAATCGGTAAAATCTTTAAAGAAAACCTTGTTCAAAAGAGCTTTTGCATGATCTATTTCACGTCATCATCTGCCTCGGCTACCAGTCTAACTGGATGCAGCTGAATACCAGTATTTTACATGTAAAATACTGGTATTCAGCTGCATCCAACCATGGAGCGACTGCATGTCTGACCTCCACAACCTAGTTATTGGGTAATACGATACCCCTTGGTAAGACTAGTTGTCAGACTTTCGGGCTTCTGACGACCCGTAACGACTGTCAAAGATCCCTAGGATGACAGCCGGGAACAAACGGCTTAACTTGCTTTCAGCACCCATCCACGGACCAACCGCGGTAAGCGTAGCTTAACTTGATCGATCAGACGATGCGGCTGTTAATAGTAAGGCCCTCTTTGCATTTATAAAATATTTAAATCTATAAATTAATTATGTGGCTGGCGCTTCCTCAATGTTTCGCGTCCGTGTCATTACTTCATCATCAAAGAAGCCGTACCGTACCCACGTGAAAACATAGACACTGAAAAAATTAAACATGGGGCTTCGCCGGCTAGCTGCGTCATGAATGTCGTCTATTAGCGTTATGCCAACCACTCATGTTGACGTACGCAACGATATTCACCCACGTATTATTATCAACAGTAATGATTGCGTAGGTCGCCGAAAGCACCGAATTTAGCATTTTGATAAAGTAAAATGGATGAATGAAATGTCACAATAGAGTACCTGGAAGTGACAGGTCCATTTCTGGATATGGGTTCCCCCGCTCTCGGGATATTCGAATTAACGCAATGGTCAAATAAATGTCAATTTGATTGTCCTAACTCATCTGACTGTACCAACTTGCTAACGGAATTCAGCAGTTATTTTATATTTTTACACCTACCCGAGAATTTTTATATCATCAACCGCAGGACCTGAAATTTCAGCATAAAAAAGCTTTTTTCAAAAAAAAAAAAAAAACAAGAATCCAAAAAAATCACTACAAAGTGAAAAATAACTTACCTAATAAGACCACGTAACCCCAAAGAGTAACTGTTTCATTAATCGTCATTCTTTGGGGTTACGTGGTCTTAGTGAGTTGTGTTGATGACTTTAATGATTATAATTCTGTAAATACATATTTGTTACGGCCGCGAATCATATAATTAATCAACGTACAACTTAATACTGACCAGCAAATTGCATAAAACCAAAAAAATATTGAATTTCGCGGGCTGACCTGGCGCTTTCGCCTTAATGCAAAGGTGGGTCAGCTAATTTCTATAACTGACTGTACTAGGTAGAACAGATAAACTCGAACTGTAAGTAACTACTCCATAGCAAGACAATAATGTTGTCTGATTACCAGTCCCAGCCATCGTGCTACACCGCTTTAAAAACATTGACGTCTTTCTTGCATTCCCCCCAAGTTTATTAGCCCCCGATTGTCAAGATAATGCCAAGGCAGCTCTATAAAGACGGTGATCAGTTAAAACAAGCCGTGGCGTTCACTTGGTGTACAAAATCGATAGCCAGAAAGGTCGCTGTGAGTAAGTGTGCGTCGCACGTTACATTTTGGTGCCATTGTTCATGGTGAAATAGTAATACAACTAATGATAGAAGCATTTTAATTAATGAAAGTCAAGGGCTAGTTTACCTACTGCCCGTTTGTATGCTGGAATTTGAGTCTTGACATCGAATGAAATGGTAGACCGTTATCCCATGCATTGCCTTAAAGGTGTAATTTAGTTTTAGCAACATTAAGTCATCAGTTTGTATAGCACCGATTCCTATACCTAGATACAGCATAAGTACATTAATGAGCTTAGTTTCTTTGGGAATGACGTGGTACTTATATAACTTTAAAAGCTATTGTTAACGATTATTTTAATATACTGATAACGATGACTAGCTACAAAAATAATAGTCTCATATTTATATAAAACTAGCTGACCGGCGAATTTCGTACCGCCTCAGAATTAAATAATGTGACTAATTTCAATAACTAAAAATTTGCAGAAAACCAAAAATACATTCAAATTTTCCTAATATCATTAAATACAATACAGTTAATCAATATAAAGCAATATAGATATTAGTGCGTTTAGAAATTTATTTTGTGACTAAACTTAGAAAGATATAAAAAAAGGCCAGCTTGATAATAAACTAAAATAGAAATAAAATAAAAGAGTAAAGGACACACCAAACAATTGAATAAATCAAACTATACAATCTTATTACCTCCGTATTATTAAATTTTTGAACGCACCCTGTTTGACAGGTAGGAACTGTAGTATGTTTAGTAAGCTAACATCACTAGTGTATAGTGACGGATGCATGGACAACACTATAAAGGAGCACTGAAATAAGTAATGGCGTGCAACTTATTGTAATCTCGATATTATCTTAAAATATAAGAACATGTGCAGTGTTAAGTTGTTTTTCTATAATTAACATGATACATGGCGCAGCCGTAACTGTTTTGATTGATAACGTACCATCGCTGTACAGTTTGTAACTGTGTGCAACAACTGCAAAAGTGCAAACATGGCCGCAGCGTCCTATAACCTACCCGAAAAACTGTGTCTCGGTGGGGATTTACCAAGCCATTGGAAGAGGTTTAAGCAACAACTGAATATCTATCTTATTGCCTCTGGCCTGGATGATGAAAAGGATCAGAGAAAGATAGCTATTTTATTAAACGTCATTGGTGAGGATGGAGTACAAATTTATAATAACTTTAATTTCGACAAGGATATTGATGTCGAAGGAAAAAAAAAGGGGGCAACATTTAATGACGTATTGAAGTCGTTCGATGATTATTGTGAACCAAAAAAGAATATACTGTTCTCAAGGTTTTTATTTTATAAGCGCTCTCAACAACTGAATGAGCCATTTGATATATTATATATCTCACGGACTTGAAGAGTCTAGCTAAAAACTGCGAATTCACAAACGAAAATGAAGCCATCCGCGATAGGCTTATTTTTGGCACCACCAACAAAGTGGAACAAGAGAATTTATTGAGCATGGGGGATGTGGATTTGGATAAAACTATAAAGAGGCTACGTCTCTCAGAGGTAACAAAGTCACAAATCAAAGAAATTCAATCTGACTCTACAGAAATTGGGGACGTTCACAAGGTGCAGGTGAAAAATTCCACTATACAGTGCAAGTGGTGTGGTGGCCAACATGAACGGGACATCAATAAATGCCCTGCAAGAGGAACAAAATGTACAAAATGTGGAAAATATAATCACTTTGCAAAAGTGTGCCGTACCAAGAAAGTGCAAGTAGTATCCGAGGAGCAAAATAACAATGAGGAACTTTTTTGTGAATCGGTAGGTCAAATACATAATGCTAACTGTTGGGAACAGAACCTAATCATTGAAAATGTCATAAATTGTACCTTCAAACTGGATACTGGTTCTGATGTTAACCTAATACCTATTTCATTGCTAGAGGAAATTAAAAATAAAATTTCAAGGAATAAACTTGATAATATCAAACCTAGTAAAACAAACGTCACATTACAGGCGTACAACAGATCAAAAATTAAAACTTATGGTACTGTTCTATTGGAAACAACATTAAAGTCAAAAGTTTATTTATTAGATTTCATTGTTACTAGTTCTGGATATCAACCAACATTGGGGAAGAATTCATGTTTGTTATTAGGCATTGTTGAAAGAAAGTTTATAAACAGTATAAAAAATAATCAACCAAATAAACAGTTACTGATGGATAGGTATAAAGATGTTTTCTCAGGCACAGGTCAATTTCCTAAAAAATATAGGATTTTATTAAAAGAAAACTCTATTCCAGTATCCAAACCTCCACATAGAGTTCCTTTAAAATTAAAAGATAAATTAAAAAATGAGCTGGACAGACTCTGTAAACTAAGTGTGATATCCAAAGTTGAAGAGGCTACAGAATGGGTTAATAGGATTGTTATTGTAGAAAAAAATGATGGTTCTATCCGTTTATGTTTAGACCCTAGAGCTCTCAATGAGTGTATTCTTAAAAAGTATTATGAAATTCCAACTATCAACGATTTAAAGTCACAAATAGGTCATTCAAAATTCTTCTCTGTTTTAGATCTGAAAGAATCATTCTGGCAGATTCGTTTGACTGATGACAGTAAAAAGTACTGTACATTCTCTACAATTTATGGATCTTATTGTTTTAATGTCTTACCATTTGGACTTGAAATCTCAGCTGAAGTTTTTCAAGAAAACTGTAGTGACATAGAAGGTTTGTTTACATACATCGATGATTTCTTAATTCATGCAGAATCCAAAGAAAAACATGATGAGATACTCGAAAAAGTCCTCAGCAGAGCACGTGAGTTGAATATCAAGTTTAACCCAAAGAAAATTCAATACTTACCTGATGTAGTTAGATATTTTGGCCATGAAATCGTAGATGGAAATTTAGTACCAGACAAAGATAAGATTAGGGCTGTTTTAGAATATGATATGCCAAGTGATAAGCAAAGTCTTCAGAGATTTTTAGGTTTCGTTAATTATTTTAGGGAATACATCCCCAATATGTCTGAAGTAACAAGTCCATTGAGGCAACTATTAAAGAAAAATGTAGAATTTGTATGGAATATTAGTTACACTACATGCGTCAATAATATTAAGAATCTTTTAATAAGCCCACCAGTGCTTGTAAATTTTGATCCCAAAAAACAAATTGTAATTCAGACTGACAGTTCTAAGGATGCAATTGGCTGTGTACTAATTCAAGATGGTCACCCAATTTCATATGCCTCAAAAAGTTTATCTGCTTGTGAATCTGAGTATGGACAAATTGACAAAGAATTTTTAGCAATACTTTTTGCCTGTAAAAAGTTTCACTACTATGTGTATGGAAGGCATGTAATTATGCAAACAGATCATCAACCATTAGTGGCAGTTATGAAGAAAGAAATTAATTGTATTGGTTCTCAACGTTTAAGAAAAATAAGAATAAAACTAAGCATTTATGATTTGGATGTTCAGTACACTCCAGGTTCTAAGATGCATGTAGCTGATGCCTTAAGTCGTGCAGCAAGCAATGCTGACAATATAGAATTGGATAGTTCTCTTACTAAAACTGTACACACTATCAATGTCAGTGAAGAAGTACAAAGTCTCATTAAGTTAGAAACTGAAAATGATTTAGTCCTTCAGCAATTAATATTATACTATAAAAATGGATGGCCTAAATGCAAAAGTAAAGTAGCTGATACTGTGAAATTTTACTATAAATGTAAAGATAACATTACTTATGAGAATGGAATTGTTTATTTAGATTATAAGATTATAGTGCCATTAGTATTAAGAGATAGAGTAATTAAAAAAGTTCATTCAAGTCATTTTGGAATAAATAAGACAATTGCTAGAGCAAAATCTTTATTTTATTGGCCAAATCTTGAGACCGATTTTATTAATATTATTTCAAAATGTGAAACATGTGAAAAATATAGTGCGAAAAAATCTAAAGAACCTATGTTGCTTGATGAGATACCTACTTTACCATTTCAAAAAATAGCATGTGATTTTCTACAGTGGAATAGCAAGACTTATTTAATTGTAACTGACTATTATTCTAAGTGGTTTGACCTAATTCATGTAAATTCATTAACTGCATCCACAGTGATTAATATATTGAAGAATATTTTTTCAACTCATGGCATACCAAGGATCTTGAGGGCTGATAATATGCCATTCAACTCTTTTGAGTTCCAGAATTTTGCAAAACTTTGGAATATAAAATTAATTACTTCAAGCCCAAAATATCCTAGGTCCAATGGTTTTGTTGAAAGATTTGTTGGAATAGCTAAAAATATGCTAAATAAATCAACTGAGAGTGGTGCCGACTTCCAAGAAGTATTGCTAGAATATCGAAATACTCCAATACTAGGTTCAAAATACACACCATCACAGTTACTATTTAGCAGATTGACAAGAACTAAACTACCTATTCATGATGTACTTTTAAAACCAAAGTTGGTAACAAATTTTAGTGAATCTCAAGACAAAGTGAATATGTACAATAAAAGAAACTATGATAAGACTGCCAAATGTAACAAACACTCTTTTTATTCTGGCCAAAATGTAGTTTACTTAAGGGATAATGTTTGGGTCCCAGCAAATGTTGTAGAAATTCACTCCTCTCCGAGGTCTCTGATTTTAAAAGATGTTAATGAGCAAATAATTAGAAGGAATACATTGCATGTAAAACCTTCATTTAATAAAGATGTAAAAGTTCAACAAAAATGTAATTTGGATTTATTAAACAATGAACATTTACAATCAGAAGAACAAAATGTATCTATGGAAAGAAGGAATGGTAATGATCAAGATGTAATTAGAGTGGAAGATGCCCAAGAGCAAGTGCGAGATTTTCAGTTGAGACCTAGGAGAAACATAATCCCTCCAAAACATTTAGCTGACTATGTTTGTTAGAATTAATATAATTATAAGGGAAAGATGTAGTATGTTTAGTAAGCTAACATCACTAGTGTATAGTGACGGATGCATGGACAACACTATAAAGGAGCACTGAAATAAGTAATGGCGTGCAACTTATTGTAATCTCGATATTATCTTAAAATATAAGAACATGTGCAGTGTTAAGTTGTTTTTCTATAATTAACATGATACAGGAACAGTTTGTATGGTATTTTTTAAACGGTTTTATTTAGCTCATTTTCTGAACTGAATAGTTTTTTTTAACTGTACAACCTAAAGCTACAATTTACTTAGTATCGCGACTCCACATCAAGATAAGCTTTATCACTTTCATCTATATATAGAACCCATTTCAGTGCCTCCAGCGGAATTCTTTTACGTCGAAATACCTAAGACTTAGGAATGAATGTAGGTACCTATTTAATTTGTAATATGCATATATGCGTTGATATATGAGGCAATATGTATAATATTTAAGGGCTATAATATTTCTAATTAATTACTCATGCGTTACATTCATTTGTGAATCCTTTCACAAATGCTGTTAACCTCTTAACGAAAAGCGCAAAAGCTTCTACAAATATGAAAAAATATCCTAAGATTGCAACGCCTAACTGATATATTATTTTGTGGGATTTACACTCGTATTTAGTAGGTAAATAGTTAATCTCGTAATATTCATTATAGAAAACAAAATGCTGTTATACAGACCAAAATAAAGTTTATAATAAAAATAAAAATAAAACGGTCAAGAGCGAGTCGGACTCGCGCACTGAGGGTTCCGTACCGTCGTGTTTTTAATTTTTCATCGGTGAGGCTAGATAGAGATTAGATTTTTTGTAAAGTAATAATGTCGCATATTTTGAGGGTAGGTCGAAAATTTCAGTATTTTCGTAATAATAGTTAGTAATAATGATTATAATGTACTAATTGGAAGCTCGTTACCGCTAATTCTTGTGTTGTATTTTACGATGATTGCAATATAACTTAAATGTCAAAGTTACTCTATCTCTTTGGTATGGTAAAAGTAAACGTGTTCCAAATAGGGTAAAATTGGAGACAGTAATCTCAACAGAACCTATAGAGTCCTGGACTATAATTCTTTCCACCTTAAACAAGGTATATCTATCACTAAGTTTATCCATGTCTATTTCGAGTAGGTTTTTTTTCAGGAATTGATACGGCCAACTTTATATTTTATTGTTTATGTTTTTAATAGTTTTTCTCTAAAATATACCATTCGGACATTGGTATTGTACATAATCTACACTAGGTATTGATCTAACTAAATACAACTATACAAGTCAACCCTACCGTACGAATTACCTAACAAAAGCATAATTTTTTTGGAAGCTGGTTATATTATATAATGTTTAGCAGCTTTGTAAAAATAAATGCCAAGGTCCTCTTTTATGAGAACGAGTAGAACCCTCCCGTTCGAGAGGGGACATTTTTGAGGGACAATGGCGGCGCAGAATTTTAAAAGCTACGTGATATTTAGCACACATAATCACGTCTAAAGATAAACGTTTCTAAAAACCGTACCTGTTTAATATTCACAAAGTAACGTGTTGTGTGATTGTTTACGATTATATTTTACGGTTTTTATTGATAGATTAGTAACAGTAGTATATGGAATAAAATTAAAAATACAAGAGCGACACACGTCACGCGAATTCAGCAATGGCGGACGTGCAAAAGGACGAGCGAGATAGGACATTAAAAAGGAGTTGGCTATCAGTGACCATAGATTAGATAAGAACATTCTAACGTCATGTAAACAAGGCTACAGATTTACAAGTATTTAATCAAACAGTAATGTAAAGCGTTGAAGTTAGGTAAATGACTGCTTTAGTCCTGATAGAGGTTTAATGTTAAGTTGTTAGGTTGACGTAATAGACCAAACAAATTTGTTTATATTTTACAAAAGCAGCCATTTTGTTCATTGAAACGTCAGGCTTACAAACTACTATTCTGTAAACCCTATCAAACCATCGGACATTACTTCGCATTTTGTATTATTGTAACGCTAAACTCTAACTAGTTGGTCTACCTAACCTCCTTTCAAGCAAAATCTTCCTAAAACATCCAAGTGTCATAATTACTAAACTAATTAACGAGAATGTTCGCGAAACTTACAAGTTAATTGACATTTAGATGAGTGACGTTACGTCTGAAGCCGTAAGCGAGGGTCACGAGTAAACACCGAAGTGGGGTAGTGGGTGTTGAGCTGAAATTAGTCCCCACGGCCGGTTGTTAAGCGAAGTAATGATGGTCGTTAAGATTGCGGGCTGTACTGATTGCTGAATAGTAGTAAGAAATGGATGCCTATAAAAGAAAAAATCTTAAATAACTTTGCTGGACAGTGATTTGGTATTTCAAATAAAGAAATTGTGGCTACTGTAAATGAGAAAATAGTTTCAGTAATTAAATATGGTTAAAGCATCAACCTTGGATAATGCGGGTAAGGAAATATAGATATTAAAGGATTTACTGATTAATTTCTACATGAAAAGGGAATTTAGTAATGACCCACACTGGGCGCCAATTCCTAAATTGGCTCCCAGCTTGGCACCAACAAAATTCTTTCTTTAATTTTTCACACTTTGCAGACGAATTCGAATATGAACTCGAAATGAAATATCTGTCTCACGTTGGGCGCCAAATGTCTACAGAGGTCCCACGATGGGCGCCAACAGGAAAACGCTTCCTTATAAGTTACAATCGTCAATTATCCTTGAAATCGTCTTATTAGGCTTTGTTACGAGCGCTGAAAACTCATAATTCATTTACATTGCCTTGTAAATGAATTATGAACTTTCAGCGCTCGTAGTTTTCTTTTAAGCGCTCTCAGACATGTCGGCGTCGAACGAAACTCGTGCACGAAGTATGTAGGCCTGTTTGCGTTGGCATGTGTCCCGACTCAGTAACCCAGTACAGTTTTATTTATCTATTATATCCGAGACGTGGATGAAATCTTTATAATAATATTTGTGTCAACTGTAATGGCAATGAACATGTTTATGAATTTGTTTTGAATCAATCTTCGATTCTATTTGACAAATTTTCAGTCGTGGCAATTGATGATTATACTTGTAGACTGTGGATTTCCGTTATCACCCATGTTTTATACAATAAACAGAAAAGCTATCGTATAAGTTTCTATGCAAACTGATATTCGATCGACTCACCTTATTATGAACAAAATCAATACCAACGCATAAATTTAGACCTTATTTTAAATTCACCTAATGCACAAAATATATCAACTGGTTTTTTGTTTTGCGCAAATAACAAAATTAGAATCGTAAACCGAAAAAATGTTTATGGTTGAGTGAGCAGTTTAAAATCCATGTTTTCTCGAATTCATATTTACTTCTCAGCCATCACCACCATGCTCTATGCATCAAGCTTTAGTCTTTATGAAATACTATCCTTGAAAGACGACATAAATTCCTAACTGAAAGCCGTTATCCCAGCTTATTTTGACGACCACAAGCCACCCACTAGAGCTCACGGTCAACTGGGACCCAATATATATAGCTCTGAACTAAATATACCGTTATTGTTACTGAAATAAACTGATTTATATTTAGTTTCTCTCATAAACACTCTGAATAAGTTTATTTACTACAATGCCAGAGAAAGGTGGAAAATGCGTCAAGGACGGGAAAACCTGAAGGTTTTTCTTTCTTTTTTCTACCGTACTTTTACATCTACATAAATAAATAAAATTGAAGTGTCTGTTTGTAATGTAAAAATAACAGCTTTTTACTAAATGCATATAAAATTATACAGGGTATTTTTGGAAACTGAGTTGGTAAGTACTATTAGTTATTCTGTGGCTGAATGCAAAGCTTTAAGGAAGTGATAGTTGACACCATTTACAGCATTTTAAGCCATACATGTCTTAGACAAAGTATGTTTTTGACGTGACAACGTCTAATAAATCGATGAAGCTGGCTGCACACACGAAAAAAACATGACTCATGTAGCGTTACCTCGCGGCCTTGCTCTGCTGTAGCGTTGTACGCCATGGCGGCTTGAAGTGCAAGCGAGAGCGCGGAACGAGCGATGAGTAGGAGAGAGACAGATGATGTCGAACGCTGCCGAACGCGGAGGCCGATTCGGCAGCGTTCGACATCATCTGTCTCTCTCCTACTAGAGTGAGCGATGCGTCCGCGTGGACAGCTGCTATACAATAATACAAGTTTTCGTCAAGTACGAAGTGCAGTGAAAAGTGCATGTGGTGTCAATTGTTTATAGCAACGATAATTTGCGGCGATAAAGGTAATGATTCTTTCGATATTAAAATATATGTTCAGTGATATATTGTCGAATATTCGTGGTTTCATCATTAAAATAAATTGAACATTCCAATTAAACAATCACTTTCATTCAATTAATTTCTTTAAACAAGTAATTTTTTGAAATATACAAATCATGAATTAAATTAATTACTTAATAATTTTATTCATAATAGTACGCAATCATTTCATTAATGTTTTGTTATGACGTTGTCACGTTAAACTATCGTCCGTAAACCGACTTTACAGACAACCGATTTTTTTTTTAACTGCAAACTTTTAGTCAAACACACCACATTAAGATTTAAAATTCTAGTGATCCAAATGTTTGAACCGATGCACGATGTAACATTTTTATACATTAATTCAACTATCTTTCACATATCATAAAAAATAATCAAGTAATCCCCTTAGGAGTACCTGATTTTTTTATTTTAAATCATAATGTGGCAACACGGCTGAAGTTAAAAAATGTCAACTAACTTTTGGAGGCCACTGTATATAACAATAAAACAATTTTTAACATACCGAAGCTACTAAGTACTAAAATTCAATACGTACTTAAATGAAATATGCCTTCAAAAATCTCGTAATCATTATGTACGCTCTAAACTGAAATAACATTAGTTTTTTTTATTATATAATGCAAGCCCAATTTGTCCTTGTACCGAACTATATAATTCAACAACTTTATTGTCTAAACTGTCTGATGATAAAAACTTAAAAAATATATTAGTAACGGACGTAGTCTCGTATATTATCATCCCTATGAAATTAAATACTGACAGGTGTACCTAGTGTAAAAGATTTCTTGAGCATTGATTTGTCAAATGACGTAATTGAACTCGAGGTATCAACAATAACAACAGAAATAATTAAGAATCTCATCAGCAAATATAATAAGAAGGCACCTCTAGGTAAGTAGTTACACGCGGTACTACAAGAATGCGCGCCTACACAAACAAGTATAATCGTTATAATGAGCTCTTCCTCATCGACGAGACTAAAAACCGACTCGGAATAATGAGCCCCTTATAAAATGCTTTTAGAACATCAACAACAGATGATAATGATATCCTAGAGGAAAGTAATAGATTACACTTCGTAGAAGTAGTAGGTACCTATTTGTACTTCTGGATTTTCGGCAAACAAAGAGAAGCTAAAGATCTAATGTTGGGCAACACATTATAGATCCATGTTGCCAAATTGGCGCAATCTCAAAAAAATCGGTCTTCCGTATAACTCTTAGAGATAGTTTTAGGGAATTTAAAGATAGTTTTAACGCTAATGGCCATCGCAGTTATAGTTTAGAGGAGATAGATAGGTAGTAATTTATGTCACCACTGTTAGTCAGCAGTTTGGCATTGTAAGTGAACTATATCATTGCTAGAAAATTAAATTGACTTATTACCAACATGTCAGGCTTGTCACAATCTTTTATTCTACTTCTATCCCCATATATATTTGTAGAGAGATATTATGTTACTTGTGATATCGGAACTGTCTGCGACGATAGTCGAGAATCGCAGTGACGCTATGGAAAGCAGACAACTTTACGCGTTACACAATACGTATGGATTTTTACGCAAAGATGACGTAGACTTCGTCTGAGGCGTAAGCGTCGTCTTCCTGGCACTCAGCCAACCTGACTGACACACTGGCTGAATTCGTCCGACAACAATGTTTTATGGTAACATCTAGATCTCACGAATAGAAGGTTAATCTTTTCATTATCCTCAGTCTTCGTGCCTTTGGGGGCTCAAGGACTTTTTATTGGTGTTAGTTTTTGGTGAGGTAATTAAATACAAGCTGTAGCAAAATGACTAAGGAGTACATGAATCATAGTCTTCAGGGTCTGTTGGTGTAGAAGAGTTCAACATGAAAAAACAAGGATAAGATTTCGGGAAATCCCAAAACTACTTTTTTGGTTTCGGTTTAAAGAACTTTTTTTTATTTCTGAAATAGTACAAACATAGTTCACTTAAATTTGATAAAACTAAAAATAAATAAAAAAAAAGATCTACAAAATTAAGAAAAGGTTTAATAAACCAATCATCTCAGCCTATCGCAGTCCACTGCTGGACTGCGCCACAACACCCTGTCCTCCGCCTTCCACATCCAGTCTACCACAGCCACCTTCTTTAGGTCGTCCGTTCATCTAGCTGGAGGGCGTCCCACACTACGCTTGCCGATACGCGGTCTCCACTCCAGGACTTGTCTGCTCCAACGGCCATCGGTCCTTTTGTCTACCGAGCTGGATGACTTGCCTTAGGTAGACATAATCCTTCACAACTTCGAGAAGCGACCCTTCGATGTGGATTGGACTCGGCAAGACGCGAACTATACATCACTTTTGTCTTGTCTAAATTCATGCCGAGGCCAACCCGCCCGGAGGCTCCATTTAGGCTACGCAACATTTGGTCTAGCTGTTCCAGCGTCTCTGCCACTATGACGATGTCATCGGCAAATCGAAGATGTGAGTTGTACTCGCCGTTCATGTTGATGCCCAGTTCAGTCCAGCGTCTTGAAGACGTTTTCCAACACGTTGGTAAACAATTTAGGGGATATTACATCCCCTTGTCTCATCTCCCTGAGCAGTTAGATAGGGCTGATTTTCTGATCCTGGATCAGGACAGTCATCGTTGTAGCGTCATACAAACATCTCAACACTTCGATGTAGCGCCAGTCAATTCGACGTAGTTGCAGAGAGGCCAGAACTGCTCGTATTTCGATGGAGTCGAAGGCTTTCTCGTAGTCCACAAATGCCATACACAGCTGCTGATTGTACTCTTCGGTCTTCTGTACAATTTGCCGAACAGTATGTTTGTGGTCCACGGTACTGAAGCCTTTTCGAAAACCGGCTTGTTCTGGCGGCTGGAACTCAAGTCTGGTCAAGTCTCCTGGCGAGACGGTTAGTGACGACCCTCGAGAACAGTTTGTATACGTGGCTAAGAAGTGACATGGGTCTATAGTTCTTCATCAAGGATTTGTCACCTTTTTTGAAGAATAGAACAACCGCACCTCTGCTCCATGCCTCGGGCGTTGGGTACAACGCCTTCTTGGATAACGGAGTTAAAAAGACTCGCTAGCTCTTTCAGGACTGGAGCCCCGCCCGCTTTAAGAAGCTCTGTCGTTATTCCGTCATACCCAGGGGCCTTGTTGTTCTTTAGCTGCTCGAAAGCCGCCCTAATCTCGCATTCGTCGATATCCGGGATGTCCTCCGTGTAGTGACGCGCTGTACTATGCTGGTTTCATCGTCCGGGTTTGAGTATAGGCTGGTGCCCGTAAAAATCCTCGACTTCCTCGAGTATCTCGGACTTCTTTTGGTTTAAAATAAAATTGATTTCATGATTTCTTTCTAACCGAAAATTTCAGCCTTCGCCCAAAGCCATCACAAAAAACCGTCCCGTATAAAAACAAATAGAAAATTGCTTACACGACGACGATTACAATTTCTCGTCTACAATACATATATACGAGTATGAGTACAGATTAAACGTGTAGACATCTCGTGATAAGTTGTTGTAGTATGTATAGACAGTTCTGTTGACAGCCGGCGGCTAGTTGAACACATTCTTGACAATTCAAAAGTGCCTGTAAATGGTTTAATTGAAATAAATGGTTTGAGTTTGACATGAAATGGCTTTCAACGCATCGTTAGACAATTTCATAATTGTGTTGTAATATGATGATGAGCTTATGAATGTGTCCTTCATTGAAATTATTTTAGACATACATTTTATATAATAAATCGCATGTGTTACGAAAGATGTTTACACCTTAGTTTAGACTCCGACGACTTAGAAAATGTATGCACAAATCTGGTCTATGTCGGCTCTACAAATGTCAAGAAAATTTAAATTTCCCTCGATTTAATGGTTGAGAATTCGGTGACGCACTTTATATTTCTTCAAAGCAAGAGAAAATCAAAAGTTGGTACGTAACCATGTAATGAGACTTTTAATGTTTCAGAAAATGCGATCAAAACAGATAGAGGAAAGCCGAGAACTTGTCTCAACCTATGAATTCTAAGTAAGATCTAAATTAAAACACAATATCTTTTAGTTGATTCACATCCGCAACGAACAAATGTTCGCAATGTTACCAAAGCGCAACGTATTTATAAAAATGACGAGTTTTCCCCGAAGCCTTACGAGTCAATTAAATTGCAAAGCATTGTCAACATTTTCCACCAATTACGGACCACACACGAGTTCTATCTATAGAATCACATTTGTTAGGATAGAAGGCTGCCATTAGGGGTGCGGTAAACCTTCATTATGCATAATACCTAACAGTTCCCCACAAAAGAGTACCTGTTAAGTACAGCAAATTCGATCGGGGAGACATACAAGTTTCGCTTACGAAGGTTTCGTTAAATATTTGATTTTCATTTTATATTCTTACGTTAGCTGTTCGGTGCTGGCAGGTGAATCGCGTCCCTCGTCCCGTACGTCAGCCACCCCATGAGCGCCACTCATGCAATAAACAATAACTCACTTTGTACACAAAATAATTCACTATTCACACCCGTAGACCGGACACTATAACATTTTGTCCACGAACGATTGGTGGAAATAATAATAACGTGTGGTGAACTGAGAATGAGATTATCCGGTTGTTTTATGAGACGAGGCGCGCTCCTCGAGCGTTCGCCATGTTGATTTGGAAGGGCGATTCGCGCGCGCGCCAAATGTAATCGTGTGTTGCCACGCTTTTCTGGTTTCCACTAATTAAAGGTTTGAATTTTCTGAAAATAACCGATTTCTGACTTATAGCTGACAGTGCCCAAAGTCAAATTCATGTGAAATAGCTTTGATTTAAAAAGTGATGGATTATTATTAATTGCCCTAAACGAGTTAATCCTTTGCATAGCTCTTCACAACCTTTGGACAGGCAGTCGTGTCTTACTGATGCCTTTGATCTTGCCCCAGACTATATTGTCTAGGTATACTTATTTAATTTAAACTGACAAATTTTTGGGTTTTTGATTTGTGAACAGTGTTTAGAGTACCTACTCCTTCGATAACATTGATTGATCGTAATTCTACACCATCGCATTTTTAAGTACAACAACTCTGACATCTTATCCAAATCAACAATAAATACCTTATTTCTTTATAAAACATAAAACCCAATAAACAAATGAAAAACGTGGGTGAATTCGTTTCTCCCCTGGCACCACTTTGACGCATGCGCGGTCGTTCGCCACTGCAATACGACGCTGTAGCACCATGCGCCTATTTTTATTTTCGTGCGATTTGTCGCCGCTACACGCGACCGGCGACGCACCTGTGTTGGCGAGCTTCCGACACAATATCTTGCAAGAAAACCATGGAAAATTACATAAAATACTTAAAGTTTTACACAACCAATATTTTCTACGTCGTTTCTATATCCAATCAGCCTTATCTACACCGTTCTGTCTGTGATAAGTCAAATCTTATCAGAGTCTCGGTCCATAGCACCTCTAGGCGTTACAATCGATCTCGACCGGTGTCGGCAATTTTGAGGGGTAAGGTTAGGAGTCTACCAGACGCTTTGCTTTCCATAAAGACAAGAGTGGTTTAGCGATTATCTTTTGTCTTGTAAAAGGTCTATTAACAGTTTTTGAAAGCTAGATCAAACCTGCTGTTTGGTTAACCGAAAAAATTAAGCATTCAGTTGAATAGGCCTTCTGTATTTAGAAATATAGGTCGCCAAGTGTCACAAGAAGCAGGACAGCGACCTGTGGTGACCTCAACAGCTGTGGTGTATGATCTCCAGTTGTTAGCTTGCAAGGCTTATCAATAATGCATTTTGGTAACAGCTTTGGGAACAAAGCTGCGGAATCAAGATTCAAATCTATATATATTGATGAATCCTACCAGTTCCTACTGCTCGGTCACAGGCCTCCTCTCTGGGAAAAGGGCTGGCCCATAAACTACCATGCGGACTCAGTGCGTAGATGTCACCTGGCTTCGAATTTTTGGTTCTAGGTCATGCCGGTTTATATTCAAACTTTAGAAAAACTATTTTATACCAAGCAACCATAGAGCACAGTGAGATGACATGAAATATTACAGACACTTTGTCAAACAAACAAAAATAAAATAAAGAGATATAATTATAATTATTTTAATTAAATAATTAATAATATGTCATGTTGTGTTAAACATGATTTGATTGATTGATTTGATTCCAACAGAACACTTTATTGATCTTTAAAAGTCTGTGTGCTTAATCATCAGCCTTAGAAGGCAGAGTTCTTAGTCAGAAGATTCGGAAGATGAGCTTGAAGACGAGCTAGAATCGGAAGACGAGTTTGAATCGGAAGACGAGCTTGAATCGGAAGACGAGCCTGATTCACTAGATTCTTCGGGAGCTACAGTGGTTTCTGGCTCGGGAGCCACAGTGGTTTCTGGCTCGGGAGCCACAGTGGTTTCTGGCTCGGGAGCCACAGTGGTTTCTGGCTCGGGAGCCACAGTAGTCTCTGGCTCTGGAGCCACAGTGGTCTCCGGCTCGGGAGCCGCAGTAGTTTCAGGATCTTCGGTAGTTGGGGGGATGTACTCCCAGTCGAAATTGATGCCGGTTACCACTGTGTACCAGTCGTGGTAGTAGCCGGGACGAATGAAACCTGAAAATATAAAATATTTTTAATAATAATTTATGGGATTATCATGAAATACGAACTATTAAAAGTTACTATGAAAATAAAGCCAAATGTAAATTTACAACTTACGAGTATAATATGTGTATGTATATATATATGTGTATGTGTGTATGTGAACAACAAACAAGTAGGCACCTAACTTACAATTAGCGTTGACCAGCGTTCTGCAATAAAACCGCTAAGTAGATTAGCAGATATGTAAACAGTAAAATATGGAAAAAATACGGAAAATGCCACCGACTTCCTTAAATCAGTAAATGAATCTACACAATATAACCGCATTGAATAAAATACAATCATTCTTTAGTTACCAGCTGGGAAATCAGTGTGGCATCCAGTGGCTGAAACGAAGGAGGTTACTCCAACCTGACTGAGGGCACCGTCGTCGTCAATGGTGGTCAGAGGGCCACCGCTGTCACCCTGTGGAACGACATCAGTCTTAGTTATATTGTTCAAGGAATCTTGGCAAACTTTTGTCCAAATACCTATTCTGGGAATGGACATCACCCATTCTGGGATTTTTTTTGGTGGCCTTCAATAACACTGATCGACAAAATTTGACGAACACTACCACTGAAACCAGACTATACTTTTCCGAAGGATTTTGACGCGCTGAATTAGAATCTGACCTCAAAATTGCTCTATCACGTCAGGGTTTCAAGATATCCTAACCTAAAAGTGCAAAAATACCGTTTTTTATCATTTTTGAGGTTATGTAGCACGGCCGATCCTTTTTTCTTTCAAAAATTATTAATAGCATCTCAAAGGACTAGTCTTCCTCTTTAAAATGACGTTGAGTTTACTCAAATATCATTTTTTTTCGCTGAGAAATTGCATTTTGAAATTTTCCAATAGACTGTATGTGTATGAATTCTCAAACGTAGAACAATCTACGTACACGAAATTTTTTTTTTCAAAATTTTTTTTTTTTTTAATTTTTTTTTTTTTTTTTTTTTTTGCCTATGGCATTAAGTCCGCCTCTGTACATTTATGTGCTTGAAGTATTAAATAAATAAATAAATAAATAAATAAAAAACGGTATTTTTTGCACTTTTAGGTTAGTATATCTCGAAACCCTGACGTGATAGAGCAATTTTGAGGTCAGATTCGAATTCAGCGCATCAAAATCCTTCGGAAAAGTATAGTCTGGTTTCAGTGGAAAAAATTTGTTGATCAGTGTAATTATTACATATTTTTAAAGTAAACATACACCTCATTATTAGGGTTCCGTACCAAAATGGTAAAACGGAACCCTTACGGTGAGACAGTCTGTATGTCTGTCTGCAACAGCTGGGTATCTCCTCTCCAATCCCCTCTCTCTCCAATCCTATCAACTTGAAATTTGGAATAGTTTTAGATGACGTTTACCCAACTATTTTGCAAATAATAAAGAAATAAAAATATATGATATTTTTGCAACAGGGACTGAAAGGGGGTCTGAAAAATTCGAAGTGGGACTACTAGGGCATGTGGTATTATATGAAAGAGCGCAAAATGCATATTCTCAAACATTTTTTTAGGCCGCATAGTTTTCGACTTTTGATGAAAAATGTAAAAAAAATCTCCCCTTATCTCCGAAGTTTGTAAAGAGAAAAATCTGAAATCATTCTATATGATAGAAGTTTATTAAAAGATTACAGGAAAAATAAGACGAGGTCTCTAAATAGCACACTTTTTCAGAAATCACCAACAAAAGTTATATTAGTTCCACTATCGGTCATGAAATGGCGCTGACATAAAACTGGAATATTCTACACCGCAGTGCACAGTGTTAAAATTCTCTGACGAATATAAGCCTCACCGATGAAAATTTAAAAACATGATGGAACGGAACCTTTGGTGCGTGAGTCCGGCTCGAATCGAAAGAAAAGATCGTTGTATAATATCTTTATTCTCAAATTCATTACAGCGTCATTTCCATACAAATAAATGTAGAAACATTTATTCTTTACTGCGACCATTCAAATAAAATGTACCTAATTAATTCCTGGCCGCCGACTTTTTATTTTTTATCCCAAGTCGCCGAACAAAATTGTTGATCTCCTTTATTTAATTAAACAGTGGCAAATCTGTCTACTGCCAGCCCCGTTGAATTTTACATGAATAATTATATTTTATTGATGCTTCTCACTGAGAGTCAAAGGCCTGCCTTCCACTTGTTCATCTTAGTTAATTTGGTAGATAAACAGACATTTGCAAACCTAGCAGCAACCAATCTGTTTTTTTATATGTAAGTATATGACTATGTGTATATACTGGCTGATTTTTTTACCGTTTGGCCAAAAACAGGGTATAAAAGGTACACGGAGAGAAATCCCTTTTTTTTTAAAACCTAAAATGACATTAACCTATCAATAAATACTATTACTTATTTGAAGTAAACTTTTCATACTAAAACAAAACAAATAAATCGACAAATAATATAAAAATTAAATCATTCATTTGTCATTAAATCCAATTTTTTTTCTATGCCGTTCACCTTTGACCCTGATTTTATCCAGAGTTCCAGAAGGTTAAAAAATTCGGCCGAAATACAGCTTTAAAAAAATGTATTGGCAAAGCCAGCTGTTCTCTTTACCTGGCAGGTAGATTGGCTGGTGACGTTGTAGCCTCTGGCACAGATGGTGGATGCCTGGATGATGGAGCTACCGCCGTATGCGATCAAGCACTCGAGGTTGGAGGTGATGGTCTGGAATACCCAGTTCAAGATCTCGGGAGAAACACCTGCATTTAGAAAATTAACAGTTATAATGAAAAGGTTGTAACATCCACGTTCACCAGTGTATCTTAACGTGCTTTCCGAGGCACGGAAGGGTCTTGGTATGTAAAGATGGTCACCCATCCACGGACCAGCCGTGGCAAGCGTGGATTAACCTGATCTACCGACCCGTGGGGCTGTTATTACTTAGCCACAACCCCTCCCTATGGATGCCGAAGATTTATAATAGGTATATCAAATAAAACAAAAGAGTTTTCAATTGATTCTAGTATTTAGTAATTCCGTATATTATATTTTTTGCAACAGGGACTGAAAGGTCTTAAAAATTCGATGTGTGGCTACTAGGGCATGTGGGGTATTATATGATCTTTCATACAGCGCAGTTTGCACATTCTCAGACATTTTTTCTTTTTTTTAGGCCACATACTTTTCGACGTTTGATGAAAAATTATATCCGAAGTTTGCAAAGAGAAAAATCTGAAATTATTCTATGTGATAGAAGTTTATGTAAAGATTACAGGAAAAATAAAACGATATCTCTCTATAGCACACTTTTTTAGAAATCATCAACAAAAGTTACATTAGTTCCACTAGCGGTCAAGAGATGGCGCTGACCTAAAACTGCAATATTCTACATCGCAGTGTTAAAATTCTCTAACGAAGGCCTCGCCGATGAAAATTTAAAAACATATGACGGTACGGTACGAAACCCTTGGTGCGCGAGACGGACTTGCTCTTGTTTTTTTAAATGAGAGCTTTAAAATACCCAAATGTACGAATGTACGTTAGGGTGTCCCGTTCATGTATGGGGGAAAAAAAAATTGAGCTACGGCTACGCAAGAGGTATCAAAAGTTGCGTTTTGACTTTTGACACATATACAGCGTGGCGTTACAATGGTGACATTAATTTAACACACGTGTAGGGCTAGTGCCCTTTAATCATATTAATTTTAGTAGGTTAAAATAACTCGTAAATTGAAAAAAAAAAATTTTCAAACAAACTAAATGATAAAAATGTAACTAAAATTGGGATCACCCTTGCAAAAAATCATTCATGAAATTACTTACCTACGTTACGCTGGCTTACGTTAACTCGGAGCGGCAACGCGTCGCTTCACGCGCTGCCACTTTTCGCGCTTTAATATCGTATGGACGGTACTGTGATGAACTTGAAAATGCCTAGCGCTCTGGCGGAGGCTAGTTTTGGGTTGGTTTTGGAAATATTGTAGCACATTTTCAGTTAACTGGTTTGGGTTTTGTCGTGTAGGTGGTCGATCAGGGCGTTGAGAACTTGAGACCTAGGATCCACTGGCCGGTTTTCGCGGATGCGCTGAAGAGCTCCTACAATAGTGCGAGGATTAGTAGGGCATTGTCTTGAACCGCCATATCTCTCGCGATATGTCCTTATGCCAAGAGCGCCATTTTGACGACATTCTTCGTAAATTAGGATCATGTCCGCATATTCAACTGCTGTGTAGTTCGGATGTGTATTTGCCATCACGATCACAAGTTTACACAAGCACTAATAACACAAATAAAAGCGCCCGTATCGCAAGAGATGTCAACGTACCTACTAAATTAGAAAACGAAAACAAAACAAAGCGTCTTTATCGCAGTACCATAATCTAATTACTCATTAGTTCATTACACAAAAATAAATAAATAAAACCATAGGTAAGCGTCTTTTTCTTCGCGGAAACATTCACAAAATTAGTCGACGTAATTATGTGCACTACTGTGAAGAAGTGTGTCAAGGGCACGAGTTAGGCTAGCACTAGAAATGCAAAAAAAAGAATTGGATTTCGCTGCGACGCGACGGGGCGGGGGGGGGGGGGCTCGCGTCGCCTGCGCCGCCCGCTCGCCGACAAAGGGATATCACGTTACTTTAAAGTATTGTTTATTTATTTTAATTTCATTGATGCGATGTTATGATCCGTGACCCGGCAAATGACCGCTGCGCGACAGTTCTTTAAGTACAGGTTGCTCCAAAATGCTATTTTAGAAAACTTTAAATAAATCCGCAAATAATAACGTTTAATGGAAACATAATTTCTTCATGAAACGAAAATGTGAAAACGTATATGTGTGTTCAATTAATGTCACCATTGTACCGCCACGCTGTATGTATTACGATTATTATAAAATTTAATTAGATATCCGGCATCTTGAGGCCTCTACCAGTCCTTGAAGTTTTTCAAATTTGCTATTTTTAGGGGTTCCTAATATAAACTATAAATCATACAAAAATAACATTTAAATGGTTTTTATTAAATTTAAGGGTACAACAATAAAATAGTTGAAAGACAAAATAATCAATGGCAACTTTAAAAACGGAACTGGTTTTTGTGACCAAAATTAGGCATTTCTGAGCGAGATTTTAATCTGTTCCTAATAAAACCATCCCGATCTGTAGCGTCCGTGACGCTTTGAGAAGCCTCCGTCACTAGTTTTTACACATCTTTCCACTGACTGTGTCAGTCCGCGTTTTTCTTTTTTTCATTGCAGTACGTAGGTATAATCAAAGAGATTGGCATTGGATTTGGATTGGATTGATTGGTATTTTACACAGACAAAAAAAAAACAGCATGTGTGCAATTCACACGTGGTAGAAGTGAAACCTTCAAAAACACTGTATAATGCTTCCTATCTCATTTTCTCCCATGTTAAATCTTATGAATTTACATGTCTCTAAAAAAACAACAAAACAACATGTAAAAACTGTCGCTTTTTTGTGTCTTAAACTTTCAAATCACAACGATGCTAAAGAACATCCTGATGATTCTCATCCAGATTCTGATTCTGATCCAGATTCTGATCCAGATTCAGATCCAGATCCAGATTCAGATTCAGGTTCAGATTCTGATTCAGATTCAGATTCAGATCCTGATTCAGATCCTGATTCAGATCCTGATTCAGATCCTGATTCCGATCCTGATTCTGATCCTGATTCAGATCCTGATTCAGATCCTGATTCAGCAGTGCGATTCTGTAACCATCTCACCGTGAAAACTTGGGTGAAGTGAGCGTGGAGTGAGCTGTCAATAGTGTCAATTCCTAGCAAAAACAAACTCACATCACCTAAGTTTTCACGGTGAGATTTTTACAGAATCGACCGGTTCTGATTCTGATCCTGATTCAGATCCAGATTCTGATCCTGTTTCTGATCCTGATTCAGATCCTAATTCAGGACCTGATTCAGATCCTGATTCAGATCCTGATTCAGATCTTGATTCAGATCCTGATTCTGATCCTGATACTGATCCTGATTCAGATCCTGATTCTGATCCAGATTCAGATCCTGATTCAGATCCTGATTCAGATCCTGATTCAGATCCTGATTCAGATCCAGATTCAGATCCAGATTCAGATCCAGATTGAGATCCAGATTCAGATCCAGATTGAGATCCAGATTGAGATCCAGATTCTGATCCAGATTCTGATCCTGATTCTGATCCACATTCTGATCCTGATTCTGATCCTGATCCTGATTCTGATCCTGATTCCGATCCTGATTCAGATCCTGATTCGGAATCCTGATTCTGAACCTGATTCTGATTCAGATTCAGATCCAGATCCACATTCAGATCCTGATTCTGATTCAGATTCTGATCCTGTTTCTGATCCTGATTCAGATTCAGATTCAGATCCTGATTCAGATCCTGATTCCGATCCTGATTCAGATCCTGATTCCGATCCTGATTCAGATCCTGATTCAGATCCTGATTCAGATCCTGATTCAGATCCTGATTCAGATCCTGATTCAGATCCTGATTCAGATCCTGATTCAGATCCTGATTCAGATCCTGATTCAGATCCTGATTCAGATCCTGATTCAGATCCTGATTCAGATCCTGATTCAGATCCTGATTCAGATCCTGATTCAGATCCTGATTCAGATCCTGATTCAGATCCTGATTCAGATCCTGATTCAGATCCTGATTCAGATCCTGATACAGATCTTGATTCAGATCCAGATTCAGATCCAGATTCAGATCCAGATTCAGATCCAGATTCAGATCCAGATTCAGATCCAAATTCAGATCCAGATTGAGATCCAGATTCTGATCCAGATTCTGATCCTGATTCTGATCCTGATCCCGATTCTGATCCTGATTCCGATCCTGATTCAGATCCTGATTCGGAATCCTGATTCTGATCCTGATTCAGATTCTGATTCTGAACCTGATTCTGATTCAGATTCAGATCCAGATCCACATTCAGATCCTGATTCTGATCCAGATTCTGATCCTGTTTCTGACCCTGATTCAGATTCAGATTCAGATCCTGATTCAGATCCTGATTCAGATCCTGATTCAGATCCTGATTCCGATCCTGATTCAGATCCTGATTCAGATCCTGATTCAGATCCTGATTCAGCAGTGCGATTCTGTAACCATCTCACCGTGAAAACTTGGGTGAAGTGAGCGTGGAGTGAGCTGTCAATAGTGTCAATTCCTAGCAAAAACAAACTCACATCACCTAAGTTTTCACGGTGAGATTTTTACAGAATCGACCGGTTCTGATTCTGATCCTGATTCAGATCCAGATTCTGATCCTGTTTCTGATCCTGATTCAGATCCTAATTCAGGACCTGATTCAGATCCTGATTCAGATCCTGATTCAGATCTTGATTCAGATCCTGATTCTGATCCTGATACTGATCCTGATTCAGATCCTGATTCTGATCCAGATTCAGATCCTGATTCAGATCCTGATTCAGATCCTGATTCAGATCCTGATTCAGATCCAGATTCAGATCCAGATTCAGATCCAGATTGAGATCCAGATTCAGATCCAGATTGAGATCCAGATTGAGATCCAGATTCTGATCCAGATTCTGATCCTGATTCTGATCCACATTCTGATCCTGATTCTGATCCTGATCCTGATTCTGATCCTGATTCCGATCCTGATTCGGAATCCTGATTCTGAACCTGATTCTGATTCAGATTCAGATCCAGATCCACATTCAGATCCTGATTCTGATCCAGATTCTGATCCTGTTTCTGATCCTGATTCAGATTCAGATTCAGATCCTGATTCAGATCCTGATTCCGATCCTGATTCAGATCCTGATTCCGATCCTGATTCTGATCCTGATTCAGATCCTGATTCGGATCCTGATTCAGATCCTGATTCAGATCCTGATTCAGATCCTGATTCAGATCCTGATTCAGATCCTGATTCAGATCCTGATTCAGATCCTGATTCAGATCCTGATTCAGATCCTGATTCAGATCCTGATTCAGATCCTGATTCAGATCCTGATTCAGATCCTGATTCAGATCCTGATTCAGATCCTGATTCAGATCCTGATTCAGATCCTGATTCAGATCCAGATTCAGATCCAGATTCAGATCCAGATTGAGATCCAGATTCAGATCCAGATTCAGATCCAGATTGAGATCCAGATTCTGATCCAGATTCTGATCCTGATTCTGATCCTGATCCCGATTCTGATCCTGATTCCGATCCTGATTCAGATCCTGATTCGGAATCCTGATTCTGATCCTGATTCAGATTCTGATTCTGAACCTGATTCTGATTCAGATTCAGATCCAGATCCACATTCAGATCCTGATTCTGATCCAGATTCTGATCCTGTTTCTGACCCTGATTCAGATTCAGATTCAGATCCTGATTCAGATCCTGATTCCGATCCTGATTCTGATCCTGATTCAGATCCTGATTCCGATCCTGATTCTGATCCTGATTCAGATCCTGATTCAGATCCTGATTCAGATCCTAATTCAGATCCTGATTCAGATCCTGATTCAGATCCTGATTCAGATCCTGATTCAGATCCTGATTCAGATCCTGATTTAGATCCTGATTCAGATCCTGATTCAGATCCTAATTCAGATCCTGATTCAGATCCTGATTCAGATCCTGATTCAGATCCTGGTTCAGATCCTAATTCAGATCCTGATTCAGATCCAGATTCTGATCCTGTTTCTGATCCTGATTCAGATCCTGATTCAGATCCTGATACAGATCTTGATTCAGATCCAGATTCAGATCCAGATTCAGATCCAGATTCAGATCCAGATTCAGATCCAGATTCAGATCCAAATTCAGATCCAGATTGAGATCCAGATTCTGATCCAGATTCTGATCCTGATTCTGATCCTGATCCCGATTCTGATCCTGATTCCGATCCTGATTCAGATCCTGATTCGGAATCCTGATTCTGATCCTGATTCAGATTCTGATTCTGAACCTGATTCTGATTCAGATTCAGATCCAGATCCACATTCAGATCCTGATTCTGATCCAGATTCTGATCCTGTTTCTGACCCTGATTCAGATTCAGATTCAGATCCTGATTCAGATCCTGATTCCGATCCTGATTCTGATCCTGATTCAGATCCTGATTCAGATCCTAATTCAGATCCTGATTCAGATCCTGATTCAGATCCTGATTCAGATCCTGATTCAGATCCTAATTCAGATCCTGATTCAGATCCAGATTCTGATCCTGTTTCTGATCCTGATTCAGATCCTGATTCAGATCCTGATACAGATCTTGATTCAGATCCAGATTCAGATCCAGATTCAGATCCAGATTCAGATCCAGATTCAGATCCAGATTCAGATCCAAATTCAGATCCAGATGAGATCCAGATTCTGATCCAGATTCTGATCCTGATTCTGATCCAGATTCTGATCCTGATTCTGATCCTGATCCTGATTCTGATCCTGATTCTGATCCTGATTCCGATCCTGATTCAGATCCTGATTCGGATTCTGATCCTGATCCTGATTAAGATTCTGATTCTGAACCAGATTCTGATTCAGATTCAGATCCAGATCCACATAGATCCTGATTCCGATCCTGATTCTGATCCTGATTCAGATCCTGATTCAGATCCTGATTCAGATCTTGATTCAGATCCTGATTCAGATCCTGATTCAGATCCAGATTCAGATCCAGATTCTATCCTGTTTCTGATCCTGATTCAGATCTTGATTCAGATCCAAATTCAGATCCTGGTTCAGATCCTGATTCAGATCCTGATTCTGATCCTGATTCTGATTCTGATTCTGATCCTGATTCAGATCCTGATTCAGATCCAGGATCCTGATTCTGATCCTGATTCTGATCCAGATTCTGATCCTGTTTCTGATCCTGATTCAGATTCAGATTCAGATCCTGATTCAGATCCTGATTCAGATCCTTGAATCCAAAAAAAATGCCGGTAGAACCCTCAAGATATTTTTTTATTATTTTTACGGTAATCTAAAACTAATAATGCAACTTTTGAGGGGGCTTGAGTTGCGAAAAGCGAAAAAAAAAATTTTCGGGACACCCTAATGTACGTTCATCAAGCTTTACCATTAGTCCAGGTGCGTCCCCAGCCGCTAGCGATGGCCTGAACTCCCGATAAGTCCTGATCCTTTGCATTGGAGCGCTGGATCCTGATGGGCTGGATAGTGTCTACAAAATAAAGGTTTTCGGCCTTATTATAACAAAACATGGTTTATATTTAAACCCAGGTTTAATCCGTCGTACCATTTTTTAAATTAAAGTTCTAATTACAAAAACTGACGTTAAACCGGAGTTTAAGTTGAAAATTTTTATTGATTTGTTGGAATCAGTCAATCTGTCTAGCCTTATCCCAACTATGTTGGGGTCGGCTTCCAGTCTGACTAGATGCAGCTGAATACCAGTATTTCACATGGAACGACTGCCTGTTACTGTGTAAGATACCCTTAAGTAAGACTGGTTGTCAGACTTTCGGGCTTCTGAGTACCTGTAACGACTGTCATAGATCTACGAATGACAGCCGGTATCAATGGCTTAACGTGCTTACCGAGCCACGGAATAAAGTTCAAAATAAAATAATGGTTCGTAGGTTTGGGCTTGGTTGGATTAAAGTTAAAACTCTTTTTGTAAAAAGGCGGTTACATTTGTTAAACATATGTATACTTAAGGATGCTTCAAAGATAAAAATAAACAGTATTTATATTCATTATTCCATGTTTTATGAGTTCAAGGTTTATCGTGGGTTGGCCTCCCACGTAGTGAACCGCTGACCAGGTGAAGGTCGCGGAAAACCGCTGGATGCGGGAAGCACAATAACGGTACCTGTAGCGATTATTTGGGGAGGCCTAAGTCCAGCAGAGTAAGCCTTTCGGCTGAATGATGATGATCAATTTATTCAAGGCAGCAATAAAGAGTGGAAGGGGACATCGACGCGCAAACAGAAACCTTGAATTTAGCACATGATTCTAGAACACCCTAGCAGAAATTTTTCGTCAGTTATCAAAAAAAAAATCTGCGGTTTCATGGAAAACTGCAATACCTTCGCGGTCAAAATATGCGAAACAGCAAATTTTTATTGTTTTAACCGACGAAAAATTTCAACTAATCTCTCATGAAACCAATGAACCCCTCTGGAGTTCAGAATCATGAACTGAATCCATGCTAACAGGTTACGCGTCGATGTCCCTCCCACCCTGTATATTGTGGTGCACACTATACGCCTTTGCTGTCAAGTGCATTAGTACTTTAGTTGTTAAGATTGTTTGTAGCATAAATGTAATATATTATGCCATGTGTTGTGCTTTGTTAAATAATAAATATAAATCTTACCGCCGAACACAAGTTCCAGGCCGAACTCGATAAGACCGATGTCATTGGGCTGGACCACCGACTGCAAAGCCTCGTTGTACAGAGGATGGTTGTAGTACTTGCTGGTCTCAAAGATAGCTGTCGGCAAGGTCAAGTTGGTGGTGCCCGCGCGGATGACGAGGGTCACTCGGCTGTGGAAGAGGACAAGCTTTTGAAACGGTGCGGGAAAATTCTTCTTTGATCTCAAACTTCTCAAAGCATTCTTGTATTCTCCGTAGGAATGCGCAGAAGTTTATAGCACACCCAGATTTCGACATTTATGTCATTTCTCTCACAGTATAGGTAATTATAGTGGGCGAGCCTATTGTCAAAATTAGGGGATAAACCCAATACAAAGTGTATTTGTAACACAAGTTGACAGCGATCCAGACAATGCGGACGAATTTTTTGATGCCATATAATTCCTTCCCGTCCTATTTTATATACATGTACAGACGCCAGCACACCAAGCTACTACAATCTGTCAAATTTCTTTATTAGATTTTCAACTTTAGCACTAAAGCATAAGGTTCAAAGTTGATTGGAAAAATTGGACAGTTTCGGGTAGCTTGATGTGCTGGCTTCTGTACATATAATTATTATATTAAGCTCTATATAGTAACTTACTAGGTCTGCCTCAATGTATGTATGACCAGGATCATAATGTGTTTGAGATGAATTAAACATTTTTGTATTTGTCCCAACCTAGAAATCGAACAAAGAAGTCTAAACTAGGCAGTCATGCTTCAGACAAATACATTATTGAGGCCATTGAGGCTTTTTTACAATCTGGCCGTCAAACGAATGAGGCAGTTCCTAAAGTTCGTTTTGGTTGAAAAGAGCTTTATAGAACAGCAGGTCTATTTAATTCTGTAAAAATCTCATCGTGAAAACTTAAGTTGAGCTTGAAGTGAGCGTGAGCTGTCATTCCACCTGACGCTAGGGATTTACACTATAGTTGCCGCCAGAAAACAAAAAAATAAAAGTCATTTATCCGACTTGTACCAAAGTTCAAACTTATTCGATATGTAGATCGCTTGTCATACAAAACTGTCGCTAATACTGCTTCGATCGAGTTTCATAATAGCGTCAAGGACGGCCCTTTTTTTTCAGGATGGGAAATCATCAAATGACCCCTCCCGCTCTGGGTGGAGCGGAAGGGAGTGTCAGACTCTTACATGACTAAAACCCACCCGTGTTCCTTCCTTAGCCCTTTATGTTCCGGGCCAGCGGTAACCCTTTCGGACAATCCCGCTGACCCGGCAAAGGACGGCCCTTACCGCGAAACGTTTTGTTGACCGTGTTAGCGACACTGCCTTTACATTATTTTCGTATCGTTTTAAAATATAGGAAAACATTGGTAGACGGGTGTCAAGGACTTTTTATTTTTGTTATCTGGCGGCAACCATAATTGACAGTACACTTCACCTAAGTTTTCACATTGTGATTTTTACAGAATAGATGACTGATAATTGTGCACCTACCCAGCGGTGCAGTGAGCGGCAGTGAGACCCCACGCAGCGTGGATGATAGTACCACCGCAAGAGGAGACGCCCCCAGCAGGGCTCACCATACGGAGAGAGAGCTGGTGAGGAAACTGACCGGGCTGCGCTTCCCATCCTGATACGATACGTGCAGCACCTGTTGTGGAAAGAAAATAAAATAAGAAGATGTCAAAGGTTTAGAAATATTGACACCACGTGGTTTGACTTGCGCAGAACACGATTTTAGGTATCTTTAGCGGTATGAGGTCTGAGTGCGGGACGGGACCGGACGTCATAGGGGCGGCGGAAAGAGCGGGGGAGGCGGGGTCAAGTCTCATCTTTCGTGGCACGCATTGTACACCAGGTCAAGTGCGAGTCGCACTCGCGCACCGAGGTCTCCGTACAATTTTGTAGGTATATAAATTGTTTTAAAATTATTATTTTTGTAATGTATCTACTTTACGGTTTTCGGAATTTTTTCCTATAATTGTGCTACATGAAATTGCTTCTTGCTAAATTTCATGATTCTAGGTCAACGGGAAGTTCCCGATAGGTTTTGATTTCGGAACATAAACGCCCGTATCTTTTGATTGCGTTGACTAAAGAAGTTTGATTTCTTCATTGCTTCAAGGGATTGTAGCCTTGACTATTTGATATTAATTTCAACTTGATAACTCCACGCGTTCCTGAGAAAAAGGGTCTTGACTGACGAACAGACAGACGTACCTACAACGAAGTGATCTTATAAGGGTTCCGTTTTTCCTTTTGAAATACGGAACCCTAGAAATGAAAAAAAGAAGAATAATAAAGAAAAAAAGAAGAATATATAATAGTTCGAATAAAAAAAACATTCGTAATCAGCACAAGGCTTAGGCGGTAGGTAAGGAAATTTTATTTAAGGGGACAGGCCTGAGACAATGAGGCATTCTATCAGCGATAACGACGATGGAAAAGTAAAAAATGTGTTAGATTGACATAAAATCTACCGAAATTCTTGTCTCAAAGAAAGTCGTTGAAATACGAAACGTTTTGAAAGCAATGAGGGTTTTCTGAAATGACGTTCGCTAGGTGGCAGCACTGACACGTCAGGTCCAGGCATCTGTCAAAGAGCCTATATTTTCTTTAGTCATGACTGAATGATGAACGAATGAATGAATCGAATGATGAACGTCATCATATATTTTATATTGGAAGACCTCTTGTCACAGTGGTGCCAACTGGTGTCGTAGATTTTCACGAAAACCCTCATTACAGCAAAATCACGCATAGCATAATCAGCGTACAATGTTCCCACTGCTGGGACACACAGGTCTCCTCTCTTCGAGAGAGAGTGGGCTGTAATCTACCACGCGAGCCAAGTGCTAGTTAGTAGATGTCATATGACATCTACTAACTAGCACTTGGCTCGCTTCGAATTTTTGGTTCTAGGACATGGCGGTTTCCTCACAATGTTTTCCTTCACCGTGTGGTTATATTCTCTTTGGTCCGAACCCACGACCTAACACTCCTTTACCACTGCGCTATCACTGCTCTCACTAGCGTCTTCAGCATAGAACCAGTAAGATTATACTTAGCCCATTGCGTGTACAAATCGCCAAATTTAGGTAATTGATAGCGACTAAAGAACTTTATTTTTTGATATAGTTAATACTACTAAGTAGGTACTAATTTTTCAATAGATACGTAACTACATAAGACAGTTTGACATATACCTATTCTATACAAAAGCTGTCAAACCACCATATTTATTCCACGGATAAAACTTATCTGTCTTATACTTAGTACGTTTGATTGATTGGCTTACCTCTGGCTACTTCAGGGAAGGTTAAACTGGGATCGGCGAGAACCTGAAATTTACGGAATAGATGAATATGGTATGGTACACACTCTATTATACATATGTATATTTTAAAACTTCCCCATTATTCACAGGGCACCAAATTCTCTGCTCAATACTACTGGAGTAATTTGCTAGGTAAGCGAAATAAGTGAACGGCGCAAATATTTTATCCGCATTGGGTGTTATATGTTCGAGCCCTTTGGGGATGAAACTATAGGACCATGCGGCTGTCCCATTTCAAAACCTTAAAATTTTTAAATTTTTTACAAAAACCGTTTTATTTCATAATCTTGCTAACCTAGAAGGTCTCTACCAAATACAAAAAAAAACCAGCGTTTTAAACTTGCATAAAAGCAGATACATTTAAGCATCGATACCTAGTAAGTGCACCATTCACTCCGTAGTGACTTTAAAACCTAGTAAGTCACTTAACCAATTCAAAATCTTAGTATCTTTTACAACCATTAGCATTTTTTCAATATTACGTTTATGCGCTCTCCTGTAAAATTTCATTTCAAGTCCTTACTAGGTTTTGAAATGGGGCAGCCGCATGGGTTCGCCCACTTAGTTTTTCGACTCTTCACGTGACCAAAGAGTTGACCTACTTTTAGATCATAGTGTAATTCACTATGTTGTAATTAAAGTCAAAGTCTGAATAATCTTATAATTCGTTTGATACTAATATTACACTTTATAAAATACACCAAATACATCCGCACTTTAAGAATGTTCAAGATCGGCCGCCATGTTCCCAAGTGAGTATTTCGCCGTTGAGTAGTTTTGACAGCTAGTGGGCGCCAACCGGAAATAGTCACTTGGTCACATGGTTACAATTTTACGAAATGAAATATTAAAACTACAAATAGCTATTTGTATAAATAAAATAATATTTAGAGCATTGCTTATTATATCAAAAACTAAATAATAATATTGGCTAACAGTCGGCCTTTCCTGAAAAATTCACGTCTCGTGAAACTAATTAAATTATACATAATTATAAAAATAAAATATTGAACCAATAAATAACCTAAACACATTATAAAGACGGAAGAACAATAAAAAAAATATATTAGTACAATTAAAATCAACACAATATTCGTTACATACATAATGGACCGAGGACGAAACCCCTTCATGTTTTCGCCTCAAAATATTAAATCAGATTATAGTTTTTACAATCAATGCTGGAGCTCCTCTATGTCTTCAGCATTGTCAAGTCATTCCACTGAAACCTCTACATATTTTCAGTGGTTTGACAATTACACTAAATGAGTTATTGACAATTTTATCAATTCACTTTACTAAACTTGCTAAGTAAACCAATATTGAAATAATACAATATCTGGTTCTAAATGAACATAATCTTCGTTGTAGCCTCTACATATCTACAACAAATATCTCACATATATAATGGTCGGAGGACGAAACCCCTTCATGTTTTCGCCTCAGAATATTAAATGAGATCCACAATACAATCAATACTGAAGCCCCTTCATGTCTTCAGTATTGGCAAGTCATTCCACTGAAACCTCTACATATTTTCAGTGGTTTGACGGCTACTTAAGATGCATCATTAAGAACTTCATTATCTCGCTATAATCAACTTCCTAAACAACGCAATATCAGTTTAGTGAATCTACTTTTTAATCATAAAAGTGGATTAGTCTAATTCAGTATCCATAAATAAACATAATAATTAATTAGCAACAATCAAATAGTATAATAACAATTAACTGGAGAGATTATATTTTCATTTAATTATCAGTCTTTTGGTTATTAGAGTCATTGTCAGAATCATTATCAGATTCGTTACTAGTTCTATTAAATACCAGCCATGGATGAATCTTATCTACGGAAAAGATGCCAGTAAACGGTCGGTTACCTTTTCGAGACAACGGAGTATCTTCAATAACATATCTATCATTATCCAATATCGTTACTATGCGATAGGGACCACGAAGTTTTGGAACAAGCTTTCGACTTTGGCCACTGGAAGGAATCTCTCTTTCTATTCTGACGAGATCTCCTACGGCATATACAACTTTCTTTCTATGTTTATCGAAATATTCTTTCTGTTTTTCCTGATTTTTGGCTATATGTTCGGACACTTGATTTCGAATGGTTTCTATTATCCTATCACTATGATCTTCCTCATTATTAGTGCTAAGGGAAAGAGAAGAATCATTCATTCCGATTAATTTTAGGCCAAACAACGCCTGTGCTGGTGTTTTTCCTGTCCCCTTATTAAATGTATTATTTAATGCCCATTGAACTTCGGAAACCGCCTCGTCCCACAATTTTTCGTTTTTATTAAATACTTTGGCACTAAGAGCAGCGAGGACAGTTCTATTGTACCTCTCGACTTGTCCGTTTGCTCGCGGCGTAGCTACCGCATTTAACACATGTTTAACACCTAACGAATCAAGAAATTCCTTGAACTTTCTGGAAGTAAAAGACGTTCCTCTGTCCGACACTATTCTTTGCGGCACACCAAAAGTATAAAAGTAATTTTGTAATGATTTTATACTATGTAAACTTTTTGTGCTTTTAACTGGATCGAGAATTATATATTTAGTAAACGAATCTATTATTAACAAAAGATAAGAATTCTTTTTCTTACTTCGTACAAATGGGCCCAAATGGTCTACATGAAGTGTGTGGAATGGGCGATCTATTTTTGGTATTGGGTGCAATTCCCCAGACTTTTTGCCAGCGGGGAGTTTAGTATGAGCACATTCAAGACAAGAATCGACATATTTTCGAATAAATCTTCTCATTTTGGCAAACCAATATTGACTTTTTATTTTATCATAAGTTTTCTCAAAACCAAAATGTCCCAACATATCGTGATTTGTTCTGAGTATATGCCACCTTACCCCTTTAGGTACAACCCATCGGTCACCCTCAGGCGTTTTCCTGTACAGCATCCCGCGTTTAACTACAAAGTTGTTTTTAATCTCAATGATATTATCAGATTCTTTATCGTTAAGTATAGTTATTATTCTTTGTAATTCAGAATCATTTTGTTGTGCAGTAGCTATCCAATTTGTATCAATTACTCTGACTTCTGAATACTCGTTTTGCTGGACAGGATTACGACTAAGGGCGTCGACGTGACACATATTTGAGCCTGGTTTGTAAGTAATATTAAAATCAAATTCTTGTAAAGCATTCCACCATCTTGCAACCCGTGGTAACATGTCTTTTTTTTCAAATGTAGCTCGAACCGAGTTGCAGTCGGTAACTATTGTAAATTTGAGTCCTAATAAATATACTCTAAATTGTTGAACAGACATTACAACAGCTAAAGTTTCTAAATCATAAGAGGTGAAACGTGCCTCTTCGGGGGACGTCTGTCTACTGTAATAAGCAACAGCGTTAAATGGAGAATCCCTTTTAGACCTTTGCATTAATATCCCGGCGATTCCTAACTTGGAGGCATCCGTATGAACTTGCGTTTCATAGGTCGGATTATAAAAGGCAAGAACGGGGCGTTTTGTTAGTTCTGTTTTTAACATTTGAAAAGCCTCTTCCTGAGAGCTTCCCCAATGCCAAGTAGAATTTTTCTTTAAAAGTTGAGTTAACGGTCTGGCGATTGTGGAAAACCCCCTTATAAAGCGCCGAAAGAAGCTTGATAAGCCAATAAATTGACGGACTTTATGTTGATCAGTTGGGCGGGGGAATTTTTCTACAGCCTCGATTTTGTGTTGCCCAGGCCTTATACCCTTTTCATTTACTTCAAACCCCAAGTAATTAATTGATCGCATAAAGAATTTACATTTTGATAGTTTTAAAGTTATTCCAGAAGTTCTGAACAAGTCTAGTGTATTCTTTAATTTCTCAAAACCCTCTTCAATAGTTTTTGACGGGATAATAACATCATCCATGTAAGCAAATGCGTCTTTGAAACGCGCGTTACCAAGAATATTATTAATGGCTCGTTGAAAATTTGATGGGGCATTAGCTAAGCCAAAGGGCATCCTATTAAACTCGAAATGGCCATCGGGTGTAACAAAAGCTGTTAAATGTTTGGAAGTTTCTGACATACATATTTGGTAATAACCGGACGCGAGGTCTAAGGCCGTATAAAACTTAAAGCCTGATAAATGGTCTAATTGATCGTCAATTCGAGGCAACGGATAATGTTCTTTAATGGTTTTCTTATTTAAGGACCTAAAATCTACGCAAAGTCTATAATCCCCAGTTTTTTTTTTTACTAATAAAATCGGGGATGCATAGTCTGACGTGGATGGTCGTACAATTCCTGAATCCTCTAATTCTTTAACCATTCCCCTAACAACTTGTCGCTCCGAATGAGCCAATCTATAAGGTCTGTATACAATAGGAATATTGTCACTTAAATTAATATTCATCTCTATCCCTTTGACACACCCTAATTCCTTAGTTGAAAAAGCAAAGCAACCCCTATAATTGTTTAATAAATTAAATAACGACTCGCGATCTTTTTTTTCTAATTCATCACTTACGTTTATTAATGAGCTGTCTATAGTAGGATTGGGCAAGTCTTCGTGATTACCTACAATCCTATTAACGTGGTATGACTGCATTTCTGTAAACGGAACTGCACGTACTAATAATGTGCCTCGTTTCAGAATAAATCCTAGCGAATTCGAGCCTTCTATTACAACCCGACCTTGACCATCCGTCAGTTTTATCAAACTTTGAATGACTTCGTATTCCCTATTGGGTTCGCTACTTAAACTGGGTTCTATAAGTACATCACCATTATATTTGGTTTCAGAGTAAATATCGACACCGGTATATCCCTGTATTTTAATATCATCTAAAACACGTAAAGTAATTATTTTAACCTCGGACATACTTTTATCCTTGAGTTGAAGCATTTCGTTAGTTTTAATGACGATGACGTGGTCCTGTTCAGTAAAAGTTTGTCCCAATAATAAAGAGACTTGTAATAAGTGATCAGAGACTATAAGTGTTGGCACTATTGCCTTCACGGAATCTATTTCAAGGTTTAAATCGCATTTTCCCAAACAACTAACAAGTGAATCTCCAAAACCTCTCAAAACTGGCAAGTCATTCATTGTCCACATAGTAGTTAATTTACGCGCAACCGATTCTCTTAACAAGGAGCATTGACTTCCAAAATCAATAAAACAATCAAGTGTCACACCATTAACAGAAGCTTCTTTAAAATATTTGAAATCATTATTATGTTCTGTGGAAATATGTAAAACCGTTTTAGGAGCTGCATTCTTTTTATGAGGACAGTAGTCAACTAGATGTCCTACTTTATTACAATTAGTACACCGTTTGATTGTTTGCTTACACTTAAAATACGGGTGACCTTCTTCGCCACAGTTATAGCATTTAGCTGTAGATTCCGTTGTGTTGGTCTTATTCCTATTACTTTTATTACGTTTATTATCATTGTTGCCTGTTTGAGGTACTGTTTTGTCAATCTTTTTGTTTATTCTAACTCCTTTTAAATACACTAGTAGTTTATCAAGATCAGAGTACTGCGCTGCTTCCGCACTTGTCCTTATAGAACGATCTTCAATACCAAACAGTATGCAATCAATGGCATTCTTTCCGAAAATATTGCATCTATTTAATAACACAGTCTTGTCATAAAAATATTCCTCTAGGGAATCGCCAAAACGCGCTTTACAAGCAAGCATATCTGACAATAACTGAGCGTAATTCTCGTCGCTTGGAAAAGTTGAACGTAGCTTCTTTTGCCATTCGGACCAGGAAAACATGACACTGGGAAGCCCTTGGTACCATTTTTGAGCAAAACCTACAAGTTTCGGCAGTGCGTAATGAACTATTTGCCTTTCTGACCAGTTATAAATTTGTGCACACTCATTTACTTTGGTTATCCACATTTCTATAGTTTGATTTCGTTTTGATGGATCGAATTCAGGAATAACATTAAAAACGGGAAAGCGTTCATTGTTACCATCAGTTTTCATGGTCTGTACGACATCCTTTAACATTTGAACCAAAAATAATTTATCACTGACCTGTTCGGCAACTTTACTGTTACCTTGGGAAACCCTCGTATTGCTCCTGTTGCGCGTCGCACCGCTCCGGTCGCGCCGCGCACCGCTCCGGTAGCGCCGCGCACTGCTCCGGTCGCGCCGCGCACCGCTCCGGTCGCGCCGCGCACCGCTCCGGTCGCGCCGCGCACCGCTCCGGTCGCGCCGCGCACCGCTCCGGTCGCGCCGCGCACCGCTCCGGTCGCGCCGCGCACCGCTCCGGTCGCGCCGCGCACCCCTCCGGTCGCGCCGCGCACCGCTCTGGTCGCGCCGCGCACCGCTCTGGTCGCACCGCACACCGCTCCGGTCGCGCCGCGCACCGCTCCGGTCGCGCCGCGCACTGCTCCGGTCGCGCCGCGCACCGCTCCGGTCACGCCGCGCACCGCTCCGGTCGCGCCGCGCACCACTCCCGTCGCGCCGCGCACCGCTCTGGTCGCGCCGCACACCGCTCCGTTCGCGCCGCGCACCGCTCCGGCCTCGCCGCGCACCGCTCCGGTCGCGCCGCGAATGGCTCCGGTCGCGCCGCGCACTGCTCTGGTCGCGCCGCGCACCGCCCCGGTTGTGGCGCGCACCGCTTCGGTCGGGGCTCGTACCACTCCGGTTGCGTCTTGCACAGCTACGGCTGCGATTCGAGCTGCAGTAGCTGCGTCGGACACCACTACGGCTTCGAGATGAGTTGCAGTGGCTGCCTCGAACACTGCTAGTATTATGCCGCGTGATGCTGCGGCTGCGTCTTTTTATTGCCTTAGGCTCTCGGGATTCTGTGCCAAAAGGCAACTCGGAATCAGGAGTTTCCAAGCGCCTGCCTTGTTGACTTGTGTGATTATCCATTTAGTTAGCTTATTATTGCACTTTGCTGGGCGTTTGGTAACACTGATATAAAACAGTATTCTCAGTGCTATCCTGCTTCTGAACTGTAATTCACTATGTTGTAATTAAAGTCAAAGTCTGAATAATCTTATAATTCGTTTGATACTAATATTACACTTTATAAAATACACCAAATACATCCGCACTTTAAGAATGTTCAAGATCGGCCGCCATGTTCCCAAGTGAGTATTTCGCCGTTGAGTAGTTTTGACAGCTAGTGGGCGCCAACCGGAAATAGTCACTTGGTCACATGGTTACAATTTTACGAAATGAAATATTAAAACTACAAATAGCTATTTGTATAAATAAAATAATATTTAGAGCATTGCTTATTATATCAAAAACTAAATAATAATATTGGCTAACAATAGTATCAGCATTGCCCTACAATGTGGCAATGCTGATTCGGTAGCTAGCCTTTTGGGTTCAGCGGACGAATTTGTTGACGCTTTATAATTTCTCCCCCTCCTATTTTATGTACAGACGCCAGCACATCAAGCTACTACAATCTGTCAAATTTCTTTAATAGATTTTCAACTATATCACTTAAATATAAGGTTCAAAGTTAATTGGGAAAATTTGATAGTTTCGGGTAGCTTGATGTGCTGGCGTCTGCACATATTACTATTATTATTTTAATTCTGTTAACTGCTTTAGATTATGAAAACATTTTTTTCTTGAAAATAAAAAACATTGGGAAAAAACAATCAAAATCATTCCTGTATTCAATTCAATCAAGAATATTCAGGAGTCAAGATTTGGGGCTTACAGGACCTAAACACATAAAACGCAAGTTTTAGAAACAATAAAAATATATGATCGACTACAGTAAACAAAATCAGAAAAATATGTAATATTCTTCAGGATATATGCTAGGTAGACAGTGTGTTGAAAACATAATACAAGAAATTTGATACTATAGAAAAAAATCATGAAGATACCTTTAAAAACTTTCTTTTTACAATAAAAATCATACATTAATACATATAATCATTTTGATTTTTTGTCAGATTATTATACAAGTAACATACTAAAATACTAGTATTTTAATTTTTTAGTCCAAACAATAGATTTTTTGCAATTAAATAATTGCTTCATATTTTGCAATAAATTACCAGCGTTGTGTCATCGCGTCGCGCTTCTCTTTCTTTTCTATGCAGTCCGACAGTGACCGTGATTCGCGAAAAAATTAAAACACTGGACGAAAAAATTAAAACACTTTGGACGAAAAAATTAAAACACTAGTTTTTTAGTATGTTGCTTGTAGAAAAATCTGACAAAAAATAAGAATGATTGTATGTATATTAATATGGTTTTTATTATAAAAAGAAAGTTTTTAGAGGTATCTTCATGATTTTATTTCTGTGGTATCAAATTAGTTATATTATGTTTTCAACACACTATCTACCTAGCATATATCCTGAATAATATCATATATTTTTCTGATTTTCTTTACTGTAGTTGATCATATACTTTTATTGTTTCTAAAACTTGCGTTTTTGTGTTTAGGTCCTGTAAGCCCCTTAAAGATCGATCCAGAAATTGCATGATCTAGCAGAAGCAGCAAGCAAGCATTTCGTATTGGACTGTCATATTCTACTAACGACCTAACGGACTTGAACGGACCCTTAAATATCATAACAAAACCATATTTACCGTCGTCCCAGCAAGAGCCAACAAAAATACTGCACCCCACATCGCCATTTTATCTTCAAACTAACCAAAATTGGTTTTTTGTTAGCTTATATTAATTCAGGGCTGGGAATTAATTGATAAAATGTAATGATTAAATGATAACGCATTAAGTCTAATCTTAATAATCCTACGCTTTATTTTCGTAACTGATATTTTGAGGATTTACTCAGATTAAGATGACGTATTAATTGTAGCACTTGATTAATTATGGAAAATCCACTGGGTAAAAATGTAGTTCAAGATCTAATTGGTATACCTAAGCGTGCACACACATTTATATAGCCTACAAAAGTGTCTATTACTTATGTCTCCGGATTTTTTCACACCATCTGCTCGCTAACGTCAGATTGTATGTCATGCAAACCTAACTTATAGCAAGTCATTTAAGCCCGAGGCTCTAGCCGGGCATTAATATTGTACTGAATTTCATTTGAATTTGGAACGTCAACTGAGAAAATCGTATGGAAACATTAACAAAAAAATAGTAGATTGTTTGCCAAGGGCGCAAACAACTATTTTGAAGGCGAGAGTGTTTCTTTGAATCCAGAGCGGAGCAAAGGATACTAGAGTAGAATCCCGAGCGCAGCGAGGGGATCCTCCTCAGAATGGATCCTCCACAGCCGAAGACGCGTCCTGCGGGGTCACCAAACGAAGGCCCAGCTGGTGAGGGAACTGGCCCACCTTAGCCTCCCATCCCGACACGATACGACATCCCGACACTGTTGGAAAGTTACATTTCAGTTTATGTCCGAAGTATCTTTTTGTGAATCCTTACATAGTATAAAACAAAGTCGCCAAAATGTCTGTACGCGCATAACTTCCGAATGACTGCACCAAATTGGATAAGTAATTCTGTTTTTGTTGTGTTCGGTATTGCCAAGACAAGTTTGTATGAAAGAAAATTTCGGACCACTCAAAAAAAAATTGTGACGGGCCGCTAGTAATACATAATATAATAATTTCTCATTGTCTGCTTGGTCTGTTTTAAACTTTAATGTATATGTCGACAGCTGTCAAGATGTCAACAGCCTCGGACACCACGGCTTGTCTTGCAGCCGAAGTGCGGGTCGCTTAGCGCGGCACGCGAACATTAATGACATCATCCGACGAGCTCTTGTCACTGGCGGCGTTCCAGCTGTATTAGAACCCAATGACTTGGCACGCGACGATGGCAAGAGACCGGACGGTATGTCTTTATTTCCATGGAAAGTGGGTAGGCCTTTAGTGTGGGACGCAACGTGTGTCGATACTCTTGCGCCATCCCATCTTCCTGGCTCGGCATGATGTGCTGGCGCTGCTGCTGCGGCTGCGGAAAACCTCAAGCGGCGAAAATATAATAACCTTATCGGAAATTATATTTTCGAGCCGTTTGGGGTTGAAACTCTCGGTCCGTGGGGTCCGAGTGCTTTTGGTCTTTTTAAAGAAATTTCTAAACGACTGGTTGACACTTCCCGTGACCCAAGGGCTTTTTTTTTTTTTTTTTTTTTTTTTTTTTTTTTTTTTTTTTTTTTTTTTTTTTTTTTTTTTGAGGATGGGAAATCATCAAATGACTCCTCCCGCTCTGGGTGGAGCGGAAGGGAGTGTCAGACTCTTACTGACTAAAACCCACCCGTGTTCCTTCCTTAGCCCTTTATGTTCCGGGCCAGCGGTAACCCTTTCGGACAATCCCGCTGACCCGGCAGGCTTCGGCCCTTACGGGCCCCTTCTTTAATGCTGACATCTCTTTGAGGCGCGCGTGGAACACGTACGCGCCGTCCGGCACGGGCCTGGTCCTGATCGGACGGTGAGCTACCCATTACTCTCCGCCCGCAGGCCCGCGCCTACGGTGGCCGGGAGTCGTCGCGCGGCTCCCGACGCCCGGAGCGTCTCCCGCGGCGGCTGGGACGGGTGGCTCTCTCCCTCAGCCGTCCCGCCGCCTCCTTTGCTAGCATGACTGCTTCGCAGAAGGAGGCGACTGCCCCCCACTCCCTCTCGCCCCGGACCATGGCTTGAACCAGGCCCGGACGCGAGAGGTCGCTGCCGCTGCCGATCGCCTCAACGAGGACACGGCGTTGCTCCGCCCAAGCGGGGCAGACCTCCACCGTGTGCTCCACCGTGTCCTCTGGGCGATCCTGGCAATGGTGACACCCGGGCGTTTCCTCCCGCCTGATTATGTGCAGGAACCTCCCGAAACTTCCGTGTCCGGTGAGGACCTGCGTCAGGCGGTAGGTGAGGGCGCCGTGACGCCTCTCTAACCACTCCTCAAAGAGGGGTCTTACCGCCGCTATCGTGGCGTGCCCTGCGCTGGGTTGCGATAGTCGCTCTTTCCATGCCGCCATGAGATCGCGCCGGAGGTCCGTCCGCTCCGCCGCAATTTGCTGCGGAAGCGGAGTTTCCCCCCGGCGTAGTGCCTCCGCGCGCCACTCATACAGGCGCGCGAGGACTATCGCCTCCAGATCCCATGGCGGCAGTCCGGCAAGGAGGCTTGCCGCCTCGCCCGAGATCGTGCGGTAACCCCGGATCAGCCTTGTGGCTACCACCTTCTGGGGCGCGTTCAAATAATGGGCAGCTCGCCGCCGCAGTGAACGCGCCCACACCGGGGCCCCGTATAGGGCCATGGACCGCACGACCCCCGCGTAAAGCCTCCGGCAGGAGGCGTTTGGCCCCCTCAGGTTGGGCAGGAGCCGCTTGAAGGCGGCCCCGGCCCGTTCCAGTTTGGGAGCCAAACGTCGGAAATGCTGACCCAAGGGCTGGCTTTTACTTTGGCCAGAGGCTAAGCATCGCCATACGTGGTAATGCCGCCAGTCTCTTGGGTATATTACCAGTCGACAGCGATACGGATGAATTTTTCGACGCAATTTTTTAGTTTCTGTATAGTTTTAGTTAAGTTAGAATTTGTGTTATTTTTAATGTATATTGATGATAAACACGGCTGATTTAATGGAATAAGTTAACTATTCTTTACTAGCCAGTGATTAGAAGTTAGCAGTCAACGTTAGTGTCGTTATTTCAAGTTAAAATAATTGAGCATCTTGCAAAGACTGATCAAACGTGTCTGTTCATGTACCTAATGGTAGCATACTATACAGGGTGGCACGAACATGACGGACATCGCACAACCTGTTACTAAAGATTCACATGATTCTGAAATCCCCAGCGTTGAAAATTTTTCGTCGATTATTTAAAAAAAAAATTTTCACTTTACTTTTCTATAAAACAGCAGATTTTTTTTGATAACTGACGTAAAATTTCTCGTAATTAATCGTATCAGCAGATTCGAATATAACGTAAGCAGGCTTACATACTATATATATGCATAAAGTATGTAGGTACCTATGCCATTTCCCTTCTCTAGTTAAATTACCTAATGATGACCCTACAATTTTTTTTTACTCTGGGTTAACTTTTTATTTAGGTACCTGCGTATAATACGACTAAATAATAACAGCCTCACAGATAGATCGATCACTTGCCGCGGTTGGTTTTCATTTTGACCGGGTAGGTGATGGAAAACGGTGATAAAAGATTTTTAGGCTAGAATTAAATAATCATGTTTTTGTACAACATGCTATTCGCTCTCTAAAAAAAGACAAGTCGCTCTGCACCTCGGCCAGTCTTAAAAGCCAATTTATATGAAACGAGTAGGCATGGTTTACTTACATATAAATACAATGTTATATCAGCTTAATTAATTAGTGTTTTATCTTACTATTCTCTATCTAGTAATAAGGTGATAAAGTCTTAGAAATAAATAATCAAATGACGTCTTAGGACCTTTTCTAACTGATTAGGTATATTACAATCATTGAATGGGTGTTTTTAATTACTAATAACATTAATGTCGTCAAAACAACAGTATTTCTACGCTCCTTCCTCAAATTCGAACTGCAATACTTGAATTATAAAAAATATATACATAAAAGTGTCACAATGGTCGTGATCGCAGTATTTCGCTTTTAGCGATACTCCATCGCTGCCAAAGAAGGATACAAATAAAAAAGACGTACGCGTAAAAACCGTCGTCCAGAGTACAACAAATAGTACTTATAGGGTCTTAGCATTATGCTGAGCGATGGCCGTTTTGCGTAGATGTGACGCATGCTTTCTCCCAAATTGTTATTTTTTTTTTTGTTTGTGTTTTTTGTATTTTTATGCGTCATGTTTGCCGCAAATAAACGTATTTTCTTTCTTTCTTTCTTTACTTAACAAACAACAATCCAAAAATAAAATAATTAAAAATAAGCCGAGGCAGCTAAGTGATGACCAGCCCCAACTGACGGCGCCCGTTCACGAACATGACGCATAAATTAGCACCATTCAGCTCAACCATTTTGAAGGATTTAGCTCCCTTCAAAATGGTTGAGCTGAATGGTGCTGATTTCTGTCTGGTGCCCTACCGTAACGCCGGTAATGACTCTTCTGATCTACTACCTGCTTTTCTAAGATCTAAAAGGTTACTAGTTATAGTTACTACTATTTTAGGCAAACACCTAAGTACGAAACATACGCACGCACGATGTGCAGAATCAAAATTCTGCACATCGTTCTATTAATCATAATCTTTCATCATAATCATCCCGGAGAAGGACTAGTTTTTATCGACATACGTCGCCGGCGAAGCCGCGGGCGGAAGCTAGTAGGTATTTAATTAATTTAACCCTGTATAAATCGACACAGTTAAATCTCTTTCTGTATGTATGGAAAAAATAAAACCTATCCCATTCGAGGCGAGATGCAAAAATTATCGAGATCGCTTTGCTTACTCTTGCATCCGTGCAAGCATAGGATCATCTCTTAATTGCTAAGCTTTTCTGCATAATTCGACAAAGTCCTACGAAGTACTCCTTGTATGAATGGACGAACGATAACCTTAGGTACATATCCGGGGTGAAAAGTGCAAAAATGATCACGCTCGATTCGTGGTGCAGAAGATGAGATGCAACTTCCTGAAAATAAACTTGCCGGTGCCAAAATTAAGTTTCGCTAGTCATAGCTGCCAACGGTAAAGATAAGTTCATTGATTTCGTCATCAAAAGTCAAAGACACCAACCAATATTACCAATTCTATTAAAACTTTTAACATGTAACTAACGATGGTATGATAATGTAAGGGGCTGACGCACACACAATTGTAATAGTTCGACGCAAGGCTTGTAGACATCGTTAGTTAGCCTCACGCCTCGGACTAAGTAGGTCATCTGTACCGAATTGATTAATAAACATCTTAACGTGTCTTGTGAAGTAATACGAACTATCATTTATCTCCACCACCTATACCCAGGCTAGGACTAACTCACACTGGTGACCCCTGTGTTAGAAATTGGTGGTGTAGAGACAATAAATAGTGACAAACAGTTTACATAGTTAATTCAGTGAAATGGCTCAAGCTGTGGGTTCCGACCAGGTGAAAAGCGGAAGCCATGACAGCACGGAGGTAGCGGCGATCTCTGTCACGTCAAAGATCCCTACTTTCTGGAGCGATCAACCCAGGTTGTGGTTTGTGCAGTTTGAGGCCGTCGTCGCAAATCAAAAATTGTCAGACGCGGATAAATACAACCTGCTGGTTACGAAGCTCGTCAAGGACAACGTGGAGCAGGCAAGTGACGTGTTACTGTCACCTCCGGAAACGAAAAGGTATGATTTGTTGAAGAATCGACTCATGACAGTATATGAAGAGTCAGAGAACAAGCAATTCCAGAGACTACTGTCAGAAATGGAGCTAGGTGATCAGAAACCGTCGAAGCTACTCAGGAAAATGAAGGATTTAGCGCGGAAGAAATTGCCAGACGAGACACTACAAATGATGTGGACCGGACATCTGCCGGCATCAGTTCGAGCAATATTAGCAGTTACCGAAATCCAGGAGCTAGATAAACTGGCAGAATTGGCGGACAAAATCATGGAGACGACTCGGGCCATAGAAGTTGCGGAAGTATCAGCTCAGAAACCGAAGCCACAGGAACGCGATCTAGCAGCAGAACTGGAGGAACTGCGACTAGAAGTGGTGCAGCTACGAGGAAGACAGCCATGGCGTAGAACAGGGCGAGAACGATTCCGCCCACGATCGAGATCAGGGGCCAGACAAGGGGTGGCTCCAAAACGACGTTCCAGTAATGATCCTGATTGGTTGTGTAATTATCATTTTAGGTACGGACACCGGGCTAATAGCTGTCTGGAGCCGTGCGCGTGGAAGAAGTCGCAGGGAACGTCGGGAAACTAGCAGCGGTGCAGCCAGCGGCGGGAACCTGCACTGTTTCACCATCCCACCGCCTGAGTGTAGCAGACGAGGCCAGCGGATTCAGGTACCTGGTAGATACGGGAGCGAATGTTTCAGTGATCCCAATTAATAGTAGATTACGCACGTATTCAAAATCTTGTGATTATAAACTGTACGCAGCTAATGGTACTATTATAGAAACGTATGGCACCAAGACTTTGACCTTAAGTCTAGGATTAAGAAGGGCGTTTATGTGGACTTTCGTGGTTGCGAATGTAAGGCAACCAATACTAGGGGCAGATTTCTTAAGTCATCATGGGCTTTTGGTTGATGTAAAAGCTAGAAGATTAATAGATACAGAAACTAATCTAAAGGCAATAGCATCCGTTGTTTATAGTAAGGATCCGTCAGTTAAAACCGTCGAGGGCGGTCATGTTTGTGCAGAATTATTAGCAAAATATCCAGAAATAACAAAACCGTTGTCTTTTAAAGAAACGCCCCGCCACGGTGTGTTACACCACATAGAAACAACGGGCCCACCAGTACATGCCAGAGCGCGCCCGTTGCCACCAGATAAATATAGGAAAATTAAAGAAGAATTTCGTATTATGCAAGAAATGGGCATATGTAGGCCTTCCAAAAGTCCGTGGGCTAGCCCACTTCATGTGGTTCCAAAAAAGAATGGGGAGTTACGACCTTGCGGGGATTATAGGAAGTTAAATGCGGTTACTAAACCAGACCGGTATCCAATACCTAGACTTCATGATTTTACATATATGTTAGCCAACAAAAAAATATTTTCTAAAATAGACGTAAATAGGGCGTATCATTGCATAGCAATTAATCCAGAGGATATAGAAAAAACCGCGATAATTACACCATTCGGTCTATTTGAATTCCCACGCATGACTTTTGGCCTGTGTAACGCTGCGCAATCTTTTCAAAGGTTTATGGATCAGACGGTTTTAAAAGATTTAGATAATGTTTTTGGGTACATTGATGATGTCATAATAGCCAGCGCTACGAAAGAAGAACACGAAGCCGACTTAGAAAAAGTATTCAAACGTTTCAATGACTACGGGGTGACTATTAACCTAGCTAAAAGTAGTTTTGGACAGGAGAGCGTTGAGTTTCTGGGTTTCGAGGTATCCACACAGGGCGTCAGGCCATTAAAAGAGAAAGTAGAGGCAATCGCGAAATATCCCAAGCCAAAAACGGTAGAACAATTGAGACGTTTTCTTGGGATGGTAAATTTCTATAGGATGAATATTCCAGGGGCAGTTAAATCGCAAATAATATTAAATCAATATTTAAAAGGTGCAAAGAAAAGGGACAAATCACTCATTCAATGGTCAACGGAAGCTGACGAGGCATTCTTGCAATGTAAAACATGCTTACAGAATGCGGTCACATTATCGCACCCGTTAGCAAATACAACGCTAGCACTCATGACTGACGCGTCGGATACATGTGTGGGTGCAGTTTTGCAACAAAGTCACAACGGTAAATGGATACCAATAGGCTATTTTTCTAAGGCAATGAGTCAGACGGAACAAAAGTACTCAGCGTACGATAGGGAATTATTAGCGATATACCTAGCGATTCAATATTTTCAAAATCAAGTGGAAGGCAGACAACTGATAGTTTATACTGATCACAAGCCAATCACCTTCGCGTTTACAAAAAGCAACAACGGTAAAGAAATCCCTAGGCGAACACGACAGTTAGCATACGTTAGTGAATTTACAACGGACATTAGACATGTCACCGGATCCGAGAACCCGGTAGCAGACGCCTTATCGCGAGTAGAAACAGTGTACTGCCCACAGGCAATTGATTACTCAGAATTAGCAGAAGCCCAAGCAAAGGATAGTTACTTGTTAAGACCACCCAATAACAGTAATGTCGTTATTAAGGAAATAGAGGTACCGCAAACAGGCGGGAAAACGATTTCCTGCGAAATATCTACCAAGAATGCGAGGCCGTACCTACCAGAAGAATTAAGAAAAAAGGCGTTCGATGCAACACATAACATAAGTCATCCAGGCATTCGGACTACTCGCAAGTTAATGCAGGATAAATTCTTTTGGCCAAATATGAATCGGGATGTAGGACAATGGGCAAAAACGTGTTTACATTGTCAACGAAGTAAAGTCATTAGGCATACTAATTCGGAATTAGAGAATTTTACTAAGTGCGATCGATTTGAGCACATTCATGTAGACATTGTAGGACCCCTGACTACGACAGAAGAAGGGTTTAGGTATTTAGTAACGATAGTAGATAGGCGCACGCGTTGGCCAGAGGCGTTTCCAATCAAGGATATCACGGCAGAAACGGTTGCAAAAATAGTATACGAAGGGTGGATTGCACGTTTTGGTTGTCCAGTAAAAATGACTTGCGACCAAGGGAGACAGTTTGAAAGCACATTGTTCATGTCACTATTAAAAATATTAGGCATTCATAAATGCAGAACTACACCGTATCATCCACAGTCCAATGGAGCAGTAGAAAGATGGCACAGATCGCTAAAAGTAGCATTAACAGCAAGATTAAACGCGATTGCATCATCATGGGTGACCGAGTTACCAACAGTCATGCTAGGTCTTAGGTCAGCAATTCGCACGGACAATGGTATAAGCGCGGCGGAAATGGTGTATGGTCAAACTATAAGGTTGCCAGCGGATTTCTATGTAGAGAATAATAGAGGTAGTCATACGTCCGATTACGAATGCGTCAACAGGATACGACAGGCGATTAACGATTTAAAGCCAGTCCCGATAGGGTATAAGAACACAAAAAGCTTGTTTGTGCACCCGGATCTATCGACAGCAGAGTTTGTATTTATCAGAAATGACACAGTGAGAAAACCGTTACAACCAAATTATGACGGCCCGTTTCGAGTCATTCAAAAGAAAGAGAAAATATATACGATACAGTTGCCCAATAGACAGACTAACATTTCGATAGATAGACTAAAGCCGGCTTATGTAGTGAATCAAGAGGTAAATGAAAGTACGAGTAGGAACAACAATGAAACCGCTCGTAGCGTATCACCGGCACCACACGTTACACGCACCGGCCGGGTCAGCAAAAAACCCGTGCGATTTAGGTAGTTACACAGACTATTGATAGAAAGGTAATAGTCGATATTAAATCAATATTTAAATAAATCATACAGAAATAAAAAGCGACAATGGGACACAACACACAGAATCCTAACAGCCCCCACGAACAAATTGTCATGACACAGGCAAAGCCACAATACCATGATGACGTTTAAGACACAAGCCCAGGAAGTAGCAGGTATTATTATGAATAATTAGTGATTACTGTATGTTGTTGGCGTTGTCATAATGGGTACTGCAGGCCCGAAGCGGTGTTAATTTGAGTATAGCAGAGTATACCATTACGGCAACTACCCTTAAATAAGAATAATCACATGTGAATTTGGGCAATAAGTTAGTTATATTTTATAAATTTATTTTTTTTTGTTAATGTGTACAATACAACAATTTTTAATACGGGAGGGAATGATGTAAGGGGCTGACGCACACACAATTGTAATAGTTCGACGCAAGGCTTGTAGACATCGTTAGTTAGCCTCACGCCTCGGACTAAGTAGGTCATCTGTACCGAATTGATTAATAAACATCTTAACGTGTCTTGTGAAGTAATACGAACTATCATTTATCTCCACCACCTATACCCAGGCTAGGACTAACTCACAATAACATATTTTATGTATTGCCACTTGTGGTAACACAAACGATCATCAAATACGTGTGATAAAATGTTCATGTTTCATGATTGTGATTCCTCCTGTAACATTACCATTAGGCAGAACGCTGTAGGATGCTTGTTCAACAATCGCAAACGAATTTAAAATGTTAAGTGACACTTATATTAGTATTGCCAACTGGCAAAATAAACCCCGTTTGTCGGGAAAATTGTTAAATTTTGAGCATTCAACCAATGTGATTTTAGTGATTTCGCAAAAGAATTTTATCCCTCAGCGTTATTTGGCTATCGAGTCTATTGTAAGATCAAGTGTGATTATAATTATGATGTTTTTATACATATGGTTGACTTGCAAACTTATTTCAATTGAAATTTATAAAAAAAGTGGCACACCGGGCAGTGGCGGACTAAGCCCGTCAGAGGCCCGGGGCGGCAAAGCTGAATGAGGCCCCCCAGCTTTAAAAAAAATGTAGTTTTACAAGCTTTTTATTCAGTTCACATTTGTATGTATAAATAAGTGTTTATGTTTAATTCGTTAATTTCGTCGGCAACGCCACTTTTCTTCTCTTTAGAATTCGAAAAGTAATTGGAAAAAGATTCAGCAAGCGATTTTGCCTCTTCAGTCTTCGTTTTTTTAGGTTCCTTTTCTGAGAACCAGATGGTTGAATCCTTTTCAATAAAAATAATGAGATAAATAAGAAACGTTTATAAAAGATAGCTAAACTAAGCCTCATTATTGATTTGACGATATACTAAAAATGTGCTTAGGCACATTTTTAAAGTCTTGTTTAGGATTTTATCAGGGGAACGCGGAGGCATTTGGGGGCCCCCCAAGACCGGAGGCCCTGGGCGGGCCGCCCCTTCCGCCCCCCTGTTAGTCCGCCACTGACACCGGGAGTGCCGACAGCGACAGAAGTGAAAACTTGAACAATTACGTGTGTATTTTTTAAATCGTTTTATACCCAAAACACGCGCGGTGTCGGTTACGGTAACAGTGTCGCAAGTTCAATGGTTTTATCCAATCTCAAACAACGCCCAACGTGGCAAAAAAGTTTTCACTTCAAAAACCGAAAATTGCTTTAATTTATAGACAAATTTTGGGGATTTCCAAAAAACATGTTGGCATCACAGCATCTGCCGCTGTCAGTTTGTCATTGTCAAAATTGTCAAACAAAAGTCATTTCTTTCATCTCATTTGATTTTTCTCTCGTTTTCTGTTTGCAACCGTTGCGGCGCGCGTTTTTTCTAATTAAATTCTTATTTGATACCTATTTAGCTGCGTGGACGCTACTAATTGTCACAAAAATGAGTGCGTGGCCTGAAGTAACGACTGCAAAGTCGGAAAATCGCCATGAAATCAAATTGGCGGGTGCGGCTATTTCGAAACGTATTTCGGAAAGCGGTTTAGACAAAGGTATATTTCAATTAACAAATATTAACCTTCTAAATATCAGTGACACGTGTCTAACAGCTATACCGGATGATATAAGTCGGCTGGTGAACCTGCAATCCTTGCTGTTGTTCGGAAACAAAATAGCAGATTTCAATAAAAACATAACCTCTCTAAAGAAATTGAAAGTGCTTGATTTGTCGAGAAACCAACTGAAGAGTATTCCGGAGAGTCTGAACGACATGAAAGAGTTGACCAGTATCAATTTAAGTTCAAATGAAATCGAAGAAATGCCGAAATTCAGTGATTTTCCCAGTTTGCTTACTGTTGATGTGTCAAATAACAAATTGACGAGTTTCTTGGACTTGGAGAATGCTGTGCTGCTTCATTTGACTGATCTGAAGATTAAAGGGAATTCTATCGAGGTATTGCCAACCTACATTGCCCGTAGCTTGCCATCATTGAAGAACTTCGACATCGGAGACAATCAGCTGAAGACTGTTCCTGGGGAATTAGCCAACATGGCTAAATTGAAAGGTAAATCATTTATTTTACCGCATGCTGTACAATCACCTGCAAAATTGCATGGATACCCTAATGTCTATTTTCCTGTGAATGTACCAATTATTTATAAATCCATTTTCAACCTACCCTCTCAAGTTTGAAAACTAAAACTTAGAAAATCAGTTAACTACCTACTAATAAATTGATATTCAATTTTAACATGTAGGTTAATAGTTAGAAACAATTTTCTTTAAAAGAAACTATTAATTATAAATTGTTTGAATGTTTGAAGAGACAAAAAAAAGTACAAAAATATTTTGTTATATAAAGCAAAGCAATTACGCCATCTAGTAACAGCATAATTAAATTTTGTTAGTCTTTAACTGGTTTTATGCTAGATGGTGTCATTTCTCGCTTCATGCAATTTTATTTCTGTACTGTCCATGATTTTTTGCAACCCACTGTACATAATTGTGTTAAAATCTATAATATTTTGTTTAAGTCATTGGACATTGCTATTAGGAAATATTAAAACCTTTGTTGAAATATTATTGCACCACAGGTTGCAAACTTGGGGATCAAGAAAATCATATTGCATAACTTTATTGTAAAACTAAGCAAAACATTGTACTGACTCACTTCATATCTTTCTTTCAGAAATTAACCTGAAAGGCAACAAATTCACTGACAAGAGATTCATGAAGCTCGTTGACCAGTGTCGTACCAAGCAAATATTGGACTACATCCGGGAACACTGCCCCAAGACAGACCAGACCCAGCCCGCAGGCAAGGGTAAAGGAAAGAAGGGAAAGAAAGAAGAACCCACGCCTGAAGAAACAGAGTCCGATCTCTGTCATTCTTTGAATATTTTACATGTAGAAGACGACACTCAACGAGTTAAGATAATTGAGTCCCAAGTGGCAGTAGTCCGACCGTTTATTTTGTGCTGTATTGTGAATGACCTGTCCTTCAACGAGATATCTTTCAAGAAGTTCATACAGCTGCAAACAAAGTTGCATGATACGGTCTGTGATAAGAGAAATGTTGCTACAATTGCTACTCATGACTTGAACAAAATTGCACCAGGTTTGTTTTTGCTTTTGTTCTATTTCAAGCTTTTCATTCAGGGTACTCCTTTTATAAAAAATACTTGTTTTTCTTTACCATATTAGGGGCAAGATTATTCTCTTTTCAATGTTTTTTTAAGACTGTTTCAAAAACAAATAAGCTCCAAGTTGAAGCTTCCAAATTGTATGGACCTCAATAGTTTAAATAATTGTAATATAGGATACAATTTACCAGTTACAAGAATACCTTGCTCACTTCAATCTACAAATATCTATAGTAACCTCTAGTAAATATCTTCAAGCTATAATTTCTATTTGAATGTTCCCAGGTGACCTAGTATACACAGCGAAGGCCCCAGCTGCTCTGAAACTGGTCCCGCTGTCGAGGCTGCGACCCTACTCCGGCGAACAACTGTTCCAGCAGCTTACAGCGGAGGCTGAGGCTCTGCGCAAGGAAAAGAAGAGGAATGTCTACTCTGGGATACACAAGTATGTACCATACATTATTATTGTTTATTTTAAAAAATATCTTGACTTAGGTACATGAGATCTCCTGTGAAGAATTGTGGATATATTTTTTACCGGGTATACCCTGTTACTGAAACTGAGAAAGGGTTGCTTTGCTTCAGGTAATGATATTTCTGCATTTGCCTATTTCAGGTGACTATCCATATCCCTGATGAAGGTGGGAACTAATAATCCACAAGTTAATGTATTGTGTTATTGTACAAGTAGTCACATTATAATAATTTTGTTACAGATACTTGTACTTGTTGGAAGGCAAGCCTGTATACCCTTGTCTGCAAGACGCTAGCGGGAAAGTTATCAGTTTCCCCCCAATTACTAACTCAGAGGATACTAAGGTATGTCCTAAATAATTGTTAATCAATATCTGATAAAGATATATGACTGCAGCAAGCTTGTCTTTGTGTAAGGTGTGTATTTATAAAGAGTAGAGTAGATTTTCTGGTTCTAGACATCATCTTCTTCACTTTACCTTCTGGTTTTGATCATGCAAATGGAACTCGCACATCATAATGGACTCTTGCAAAAACAAAAATAAATCTGCATCTGGTTAGACTGGAAGCCAAATCCAACATAATTGGGAAAAAGCCTGGCTAACATGATGAGATGTAAAACATACATCCATCCTAAGGTTGTCTTTAAAAGATCGGTCTTAGCGATAAGACTGCCCATTGTGTCACCCTTTGTAGTTTCTATATTTATGTCTGTAATTTATATGGTGTAAATAATAAAGAGTATTATATTCTATTCTATACACCCTTTTCTATATATTACACTAGGTTCTGCCCGCGACTTCGTCTGCGTGAAATTTCTTATCCCCCTAATCCACCCCATTGCATTGCATCGCCTGCCCGCGCTATTACTTCGTTTTCGTTTAGCGTTCTTTCTCATTTTTTTCTTTTTGCTCGGTTCTTAAGGGCCTTCCTCAAGTATTGGGCTTTCAAATGCAAAAATGATTTTTCAAATCCGGCAGGTAGGTAGCTCCAGAGATTAGCGCGTTCAAACAAACTAACTCTATTATTAGTATAGAGATACAAGATAACACTTTTTCCTCAGATGTCTCAAGAGACCAAGTCAATGTTTGTGGAAGTGACGTCACACACGTCTCTCGGCGCCTGCAAGACTGTAATGAATAAACTACTGCAAGAGTGCCTCCTGCTGGGAATTGGACCCCAAGAACCTGACGCTGCTTACCACACCCTCACTGTGCAGCAGGTAAGATAATGCCCCATCCCCTAATCATGTTACCAAAAATAAAAACTTCAATGTATTCGAGGGCTGGTTCGAGGTGGCGCGGCAAAAGAGTTCCTGGAAGGACTTGGTGGAGGCCTTTGCATACAGCAGTGGGACAGTATAAGCTAAACAAAAAAAAAGAATGTGTTTGGGGTAGGTGCAGGGCATCATATTCATCCAAATGAGTCTGTCAGCTGTCACATCAGAATTCACTTTCTTCCTAGGCATATTATCACACAGAGCTTTACTTAGCTTTACTTGGGCCTGCCTACTTTTTACAGCCATCCACATTGAAGCTTCAGTTATAAATACATACAACCAAAAAAAGGCACTCCTCTATTAAATGTAGCTTGTAACCTACGAGCTACGTAGCCAAGAAATAAACACCTCTGCCGACTCCTACGGCGTACATAGCGAGATGTTGTAATAAAAATCGGCGAGAACACTCGCTATAAAAATCAAGTTATTGCAACGATGATATTTATCTATGATATCAGATAAACCAAGACAAATGTTTTGTTAACAGTACTCTAACTCGTCCATTGTCCATCCGTTTTTATCCGCATCCTAATATTTTGTTTCCTTCGCCAGGTGAAAGTAGTCGATCCTGAAGGAAACCTCAAGAACGTGTACCCATCGCGGACTGACTGCGTCTTCGAAGGCACTAACATTAGGGTCGTACGTAATAACAAGAAGTAATTCTACAACGTTACTTATCTGAATGCCATTGCCGAAAAATCATTGAAGGAATTTGCGAAAAGCTCGTTCCATTGACTTACGTTATGCTGCCGTTAATATGGAACATCAAGTTAGGAAAAAAAACGAGTCGGGAGTTGTGGATCACCCGGTTAGAACGACGTCCCTTTCTTTTTTGGCCACTAGGTGAATGAGAGCTAGACACGACACTTTTGTTACGTAACATAGAAGTGTAACATTTTGACCGTCGCGACAAATATGTGACATGTTATTTTTTTTTTCTGTGTAGCTCTCATCGCCACGTGTACAGAATGCGTTAAGAAACCAACACAGGGTTAGAAGAGCGCCGTCTCTTTCTAAAATTCGATGTGCCATATTAACGCCCGGGTACTGTGACTTGGCACCTCGCTATTATGACGTCACAGTATAGCACAAGGTGTCAAGTTATGCCAATGGACTTCAAAAACAAGGATCTGTCTAAACAAACTAAATTCCTACACTGTCTAATGGAACATTTATGTAAACAAAAAAGCAATAACAATAATGCCTTGTGGTTACATTGAATACATAAATATATACCAGTTATCGCACAAACATATTTTAAATAATGGATTACGCCTTTTAGGCTATGTTAGTCCACTGTCGGACATAATTTAATCACTACTTACATAATCAGCATATACAGTTCCCACTGCTGGGACAAAGGCCTCCTCTCGGTGCGAGGGAGTGGGCCGTAATCCACCACGCAGACGCAGTGCTGGTTGGTAATCTGCTTGTCCGAAAATGAGAACTTACTTTTTTTTAATGAGTGAATGATTGAATTTCATTTTATAATTTTGATGAAGGTTTTCTTAAGTTAATAATGTTGTGTTTAAAATTAAAATGCATTCATTTATTCACTCAAATGTGTTGCTTTGTGTGTCTTAAGTTTTATAAACTTTACGTTTATCAATTCTGATATAAAGAGGATATTAAAATAATTTAATATTTTCGAAAGCTGTAGTCGCATGTCCTAACTATTTTTCGGACTTAAAATTAGCTACTACAGTATGCTTTAAGTTAATAAATTGTCTGTGATGAATCATGGTAATGGATGATGTGACATCGATTGTAACTTAAAAAGTAAGAGAAAGTTTTTGTTAAATGTTTTCATTTTAATACTAAGTATTTTTGTAACCTTTGTTTTGTTTTATTTCATAACCCCACTTTTTGTCCGTCTGATAAGCTGAATTCTGCAGTAGTGATGGTTTTCTGGCACCTGCTGCTTTTTTACCCGGAATTAAAAAAAAAATGGTGCCAAGTTCTATGCATATTCTTTTCGCTGCCAAAAATGCTGTGAATATCGGTATTTCCTTGTGTAGGCCAGATGGCAGACGCTCCGCCTCCATGCAAAATAAAATATTCATCCGACATTTAGTTAGACTCGAAACCGATTCTAACCACAATATAGGGCCAAATTGATGATGTTGAAACAAAAATATCGCTAAATTGTTATTATTTAACAATGCACACTGCTCGGAAACATTTCATCATAAAGTAATATCGCATTTCATGTACCTATGCTATGTCTTTATTTATTTTTAATTCATAACCTTGTATCTGTTTATATCTTTGCTCTAATATTATCTGATAAAAAGAAATATTCAAGTGTTTATCGACTTTAGTTGCTGACTGTACCTAGACCATAAAATTAAACTGTTCTGGCATCTTCGCACTGACGTATAAATAATCGTCAGTGCATCTTCGCGTGTATGTATGGCAGCCTTTAGCTCCAAAAAGAACGATACGTGCAAATATTTTATATTGCAACACTGCAGTTAAAACGTCATTGTCAAAAATCCCAAATTTTTATTATTTTCAATAATTCAAAACAAGTTACAACAGGTGTGCGTTGTTTTGTTTAACTTCCGTGTTATAAATGTTATAAAAAGATTTAAAATGCGGCGCAGCCTGGCGCCAAGCCAGGTCGGCTCCAGCGAAAACGTCTTCAAAAGCCCACTACTAGAATCCAAACGAAATAAACGGAGGGAATGTACGAAGATACCACTGGCTCAGAAATCTTCTTCTCAAGCGTTGTTAACTGCTTCTGAACACGAGAATTTAATCAAGCAGATACTCAATAAACCTTTTAAAGTTCCTATACCAAATTATGTGTCCTCATTTTGTGGTAAAAGCTTGGGTTTGAAAAGGACGCAGGTTAGAAGAGCCTTACACGATCCAGATGAACCGAATGCGTTGGTATTGTATCGCCCACCTTACATCCCTGAACATGAGAAGATGAAGATGAGTCCTAACGACATCAGAGTGGCTGTGGTCGTGGACCCTGTACTGGGAAACATCTTACGACCTCATCAGAGAGAAGGAGTGAAGTTTATGTACGACTGCGTTACTGGACAACAGATAGAGAACGCCTATGGGTGCATCATGGCCGACGAAATGGGTTTAGGAAAGACTTTACAATGCATTACTCTGTTATGGACACTTCTGAGGCAAGGACCTGACTGTAAGCCTACAATTTGTAAGGCAATCATTGTCTGTCCAAGTAGTTTGGTCAAGAATTGGTACAATGAGATACATAAGTGGTTAGGGCAAAGAATCAATGCTCTGGCCATGGATGGAGGGTCTAAAGCTGACATTACTTTAAAATTACAACAATATATGAACACATTTACCACAACTCGAGTAGCCACCCCCGTTCTAATCATCTCTTATGAAACATTTAGAATTTACACAAATATTCTTCATTCATCTGAAGTGGGATTAGTCCTATGTGATGAAGGACACAGACTGAAGAACTCTGAGAACCAAACATACCAAGCTTTAATGGGTTTGAAGGCTAAAAGAAGAATTTTAATATCAGGAACTCCAATCCAGAATGATTTGACAGAATACTTCAGTTTAGTTCATTTTGTCAATGAAGGTATCCTTGGAACTGCTCATGAATTCAAGAAGAGATATGAAAATGCAATTCTAAGAGGGCAAGATGCTTTGGCAACTGCTTCAGAAAGAGAAAAAGCACAGGAATGCCTGGCAACTTTAACCTCTATTGTCAACAAATGTATGATCCGCAGAACGAGCAGTCTTCTCACTAAATACCTCCCTGTTAAGTTTGAACAAGTCATATGTGTGAAGATGACTCCCCTTCAGACACAACTGTACAAAAACTTCATAAATTCTGATGCTATCCGCAACAAGTTCAGTGGCAATGGAGACAAGAACACCCTCAGTGCTCTTTCAAGCATCACTACTCTTAAGAAACTCTGTAACCATCCTGATTTAGTTTATGACAAGATAGTGGAAAGATCTGAAGGTTTTGAAAAGGCTCTGAGCCTGTTACCAGGCAATTATGACATCAAAGATGTGAAGCCAGAATTGTCAGGGAAGCTCATGATCTTAGATTGTATTCTGGCTAATTTGAAAACCAATACTGATGACAAAATTGTACTGGTTTCTAATTATACACAAACTTTAGATTTATTTGAGAAATTATGTAAAAAGAGATCTTATTTGTATGTCAGACTTGATGGCTCCATGACAATCAAGAAGCGAGCTAAGGTAGTTGAGAGTTTCAACAACAAGGAGAATAAAGAATGGATATTCATGCTGAGTTCCAAAGCTGGTGGTTGCGGACTCAACCTTATTGGAGCAAACCGACTAATCATGTTTGACCCTGACTGGAACCCTGCCAATGATGACCAAGCCATGGCAAGAGTGTGGCGTGATGGACAGAAGAAACCTTGCTATATATACAGACTCCTTGCAACAGGAACCATTGAGGAAAAAATCTTCCAAAGACAAGCACACAAAAAGGCATTAAGTGACACTGTAGTTGATCAAAATGAAGAATCTCTTAGACACTTCACTTCTGAGGACTTGAAAGATCTGTTTAGATTAGAAGAAAACACATTATCAGACACACACAGCAAGTTCAAATGCAAGAGATGTGTCAACAATATCCAAGTCACAATTCCCCCAGAAAATTCTGACTGCACCTCAGATTTGTCGAACTGGTATCATTGTGCAGACAAGAAGAACTTAGCAGATTTAGTATTAAAACAATGCTGGGACTTAGCAAAGACTATTTCTTTTGTTTTCCACCATAGATCTGCCCAAACAGAAGCCCAGAAGGCTATAGAAGTGGAGAAAGAGAATGTTCCAGAACCTAAAAGAAGGAAGGTAGAAATTGATGAAGATTATTCTGAACCTGATGATAGTGGCGATGAAGATTACATGTGAATATTTAATGCTGGTAATTTTTGTACCAGAGAGAAAATTATGTTAATTGTAAATAGGTTTTTCTTTAATTGTGTTTATGATGGAAAGAATATTATTTTAATTACAGTAATTTTTTGTATATTGTGTTTTGTTTCACATCACTACTGCTCTCAAAACGGTGAAGGAAAACATTATGAGGAAACCGGTAATCCTAGAACCAAAAATTCGAAGACACATGACATCTACCAACCCACATTGAGCCCGCTTGGTGGATTACGGACCACACCCTCCGGAAGCCGACCGCAACATAGTCAGGAAAAGGCAAGGCAGATGATGACCCTCACCGAGGGGGGGTTTGTGTCCCAGCAGTGGGAATAATTATAGGCTGATTATGCTGTTTTGTTTGATTTTCAGCCAGTAACACTTATAAGTTTAAAATGTTTTTTTTTAAATAAAACTGGATCAAAATTCGGGTAAATTAAAAGCAGAAATTATAACATAACATCATATATTATCAAATAAATTGGTACAAAAACAATAAATTAGAAACATACTAAATAATTATCTATGATCCTTACACTCAAACTACTAGACTACCATCTTAATCTAATACATTTCAACAAATTGCATCACAAAAGTACTAGCGATTCTAACTTCATTCGAAAAAATCACAAATGTTACCACTCCTTTGTGCTAAAATAATTTCACAATGCACCTAGCATTTGGAGTGGAGCAGCCATTAGAGAAAATCTTATATCTACAGAAAATTTCGATATTATTGTTTTTGATCATAATCTACGCCTAATTTTACGTAGCATCGTTTCACAATACTCATGTGCTTTAGTAGTATGTACTTTATATTTAACTGGAACAGCTTAGTTTAAGTCCATAGGACCAGCTCGGTGGTTGTGCTGAATATCCTCGCTTTTCGGCTTCCTCGTTCACTTCAAACGGATTTTTGAAGAGTTTCAGCAAGAATTGTACCTGAAATTAATGGGTATTTATTAGGAAATCAACAATTAAATGGGCTGTTATTAAAAGTTAGATTAGGGTTTCTTCGTGTCCACGGGTAATGCAATCCGTCACAGTTTTTTTTTTCAACATTAAGGAAATAGGTCTTTTTTTTTGTTATGCTACAGGGGACACTACAAATTAATATAATGTGCATAATACCTTTTCAAAATCATTGTTCTCAGCATCTTTGATAGCTTCCTCTAGGATCCAGTTTCTCAGCACATAAACTGGATTTACTTTGACCATTCGCTCGATTCGCTCTTCTTCAAACACTGGAATTATGACAAAATAATAATTAACATCACGAGGTGTCCCTATAGTAAACTCATATTCATCGCCAGTTATGTTTAAGTAATAAGGGGAGAGCATATTGCCATCAACCGGGCACGCAAACCATTTACTTGAAATTGGATTTAAAGAAAAAAAAAAAGTAAAACTAAATTGGCTCGTTGGTCGCAAGCGCTCTGCTGAGCATGAGGTCCTGGATTCGATTCATGTCGGGCAAAGTGTTATGTCATCTGGTGATTTTTCTATCTAGAATTTCTCAGTAGCAGCCCGGAGTCCAGATTTGTGCCCGGTCTGGACTTACAATACATCATGCCCTGTGCATGTATTGTAAGTCCGGAATAAAAAAAAATCAACGACTTCGAAATGTTTGTCATTCGGCCGCTTCTGTGTTTAATGAGAACATCTTATAATTAAAGACAAAATAATGTAGTTACTCGCACTATATTACAAAAACAAGCAACCCCCCATTTTTCTTCTAAGCGTGTCGATGGCAATCTATATAGAGTCAGCCCAGAATTTGACTAAGAGCTTGACCTTCAGCGGCGCCCATCAGCACCTGTAGCGTGTAGACAACACGACACGCTGGACACGACATTGAGTGCCTCATTGATCGTGGGACAGGCTACCTCCTATTGAGTCGATATCACTATTACCGGTTAAGTATACATAAAGAAACATAGATGCTTACCATTCTCTTTGTTTAATCTAGTATTGTATGCCTGCACCCACTTCTCCCAATTTGGCGCCTCCCTTATCTTATTGAGAGACCACTTCGTCTCTAGTACCGTCTTATTTGTCAACTCATTTGGCGCTACCTGAAACAAAAACAGGTTTTAAAATGAGTTTACATGAAAATTGAAGATCTCGAATAGTGTTCGAACGTTAGTGATGATGTCCGATTTCGGCAACAGCTGCTGCATTCGATGACTTTTCAGGGTGGTTGAGAGCTTAGATAGACGTGCTGCTGATATTCATGTGAATACTTGAATAGCATATCCAAGTTTGACCGAGAAGCTCCGAACACAAAGCGGCCATGTCAGACGAACGGTAGTAGTTATTTAGAAAGTTACTTCAGATGTCAATCCAATTCCACTAATTTTACTAAGTAGTAGTAGACGTTTTCCTTTTCATTAGCTGGTCTTTTAATACTGCTGCATTCCAGCATTCCAAATCTCATATACATTTATCTATGTTCTCGTTAAATTTATGATCAACACAAAAGTAAACAAAGAAAACAATAGCGGTTTTTATACGTTGAACAGTGCTGCCACCTATGACGAGCTTTCAGTTTTTAACCCTGTTGGGTACCCATCACCATCCCAAAAAGGTGAAAAATGCTTTTTGCAAGAACGAGCCGGGTCTGAACCGAGTCACCTACGATGCACGGATATAAAACATTGCAAACATTTGATATGAAGCAGTTACCTCAGCAAGTTGTCTGAAAGTTGCTGTAAAATCCGCCAGTCTCAACTGCATCATTTCAAGCAGATCTTCAACGAATTTCTCGTCGCCTTCTTTAATTTCTTTGAGTCCAAGCTTAAGCAGATATGTTTTCCTGTAATTGAAGGTAGTACGATTTAAAAAAAGACCAATTTTGTATAGGGATATGTTATCCATGATGCTAGCATTAGGTACGCTCGGTCTATTTTTCCAAGTATTCCCGTTAAAAAACATACGCTATTCTGATTAATATAAAGTTGATTATGCATTAACTAAGCTTGAACTTACAATACTTTAGTTTTAACATAGTCTTCGAGGGTAGCTTGAATGTCTTTGATCTCTTGCTTCTGTTGCTCCGATAGAATTGGTTCCAGAGCTTGCGCGAACTTGTCCATGTTCCATAGAAGAATCTGCAAGTAAAATAAACAATTTCAACAAAGGTTCACTATCAAAACAAGATACCTATACATTGTAACTTTCGTGAAACAATTACTAAGGATTACTACTAGAAGAGCAGTGGGGGGCCCAGTGGTATTAGCCCCGGCTTACGAGTTCGAGGTCGTGAGTTCGAACCCAGGCAGGCACTTTCCTTTGTGTATTTAAATTTCATCACCACTGCTCTCAAAACGGTGATGGAAAACATCGCGAGGAAACCGGCATGACCTACAATCAAGTTCGAAGACATCTGATATCCAGCACTGGGCCCGCGTGGTGGATTACAGCCCACTCCCTCTGAGCTCTAATTAGCCTAGATAATCAATTAACTCACCTCAGGTTGCCTGTTGAATGCGTATCGTCCCATATCATCCGAAGTGTTGGGCACATAATGCTTGTTGTAATGGTCTATGAAACCATACGGGCCATAGTCTATGGTCAGGCCTAACAAGCTCACGTTGTCTGTATTTAAAACGCCGTGCGTGAAGCCTACTCCTACAAAATAAAATAACAGTTTATTTTTTGGTTATTCTTCCATTCTCCAATGTCAACCGTCACGATTTCATATCAAGCAAGCGTGACCGTTGACAGGGGAGAATGGAAGGAGAAAACGTGATGCGTCAGCCCTAAGTAAAATGGGACAAGGGGAGGAAGATGATGATCAAGGAGGAAGCTGGGACGACTACCCAAGTACCCAGAATGCACCAGACGTACTTTTAAGTATCTCCAATCGTGGAGGCTATTTTAATACACCGTACTGTCTAAATTCAACTATAATATTATAAAGATAAAAGATTGGATTTTTTGTATGTTTGTTTGTTACGCTTTGAAGCTATAACGACTGAACAGATTTGGATGAAATTTAGCACATGGGTATCCCATGACCTGTATTAGGACATAGAGGATACTTTTTATCCAGATATTCCCACGGGATCGAGACTTATGCGGGTGAAACCGCGGGGCGAAGCTAGTTAACTAACACTATTATAAGTATAATATAACAGTTTCTTAGCTCATTCTTTAACTTACCTTGCCAAGTCGCCACCATATCAAGATTCCTATGTGCCACTTCTGAAAACCACTTCACGTATTTGTCTTCACCAGAATTCTCAATTTCAGGGAAATGGTGCTGTAAACGAAAGGAAACATATAATTTTAAATCCTGTAAAATGACACATAGAAGATAGACTTACTTCTTAATTCTAAAGGCATAATCGGTGTGGAGATGTACTTACCTTTATTATAAAGTCGGCTAACGTCTTCAAAGTGTGCGGCTCCCGTCGCTTCACCAGTATTTCTAGCGATCCGATGCGGTACCACGCTTTGGCTAGGCGCATCACTATGGCGGCGCGTTCTTGACGCGCTCGACCGCTGTAGGTTTTGTCTCGCCATACTTTGTGGTCGTCACTCACTGAGAAAAAAGAAAAATATTGCTCAGAAATGCAGTAGAGGGGCGGTATGCCCCGGGTGTTCCAGATGTAGGTAGAGATAGTCTTACTTAAAATTCCACACCCACCTCCACAAAAATTTTTATGCGAATATTTGAGATTTGCATGCAATAACTAGTGGAGGGGAGTGCAATTTAAATTAGACTGTCTCTGCCTACGTTTCTTTAAGTATCGCCATTTGTCTTTAGCCGTAAGCTGCCAATGTCTTCTTTTACAGAGTATGCTAAGCTGCATCCTCTTTACAAAGGCCTTATAATATTGCTACAAGGCTCTATAGTTGATTATGTAGCAGTTTAAAAGATACATCTTCAGAAACTAATAGGCATACAAATTATGAATGAATAATAGGCATATTAATAATTATGATTCCTAACCGTGATTCAGTTATCAGTCCGAATATTCCATAACTAACAATTCATATAATTTTTAACAAAAAATTGTAACTGAATTTATTTCCTACTATCCTACTAACATTATAAATGTGAATGTTTGTATGTTTTTTTGCTCAATCATGCAAAAACGGCTGAACAGATTTCGATGTTGGCACACAGATAGTTTATAACCTGGATTAACACATAGGATACTTTTTATCCCGGTAGTATGTTCCTGTGGGATAATTTTCGACCTCCACGCGGGCCAAGCCGGGTGCAAAATCTAGTTTAAAATAAAAAAATAATTCTGATACAAATTAAAATCTCAACCACAAAATCAAAACTAAAAACAAACACAACATCAATCCTTACCCACCAAAGCTGCGGCCCTAGTAGTCGGCATCCCGAGGTAGTAGCACGCTTCAGACGCGATCATCTCTCTGATTGAAGACCGCAGCACCGCGCGACCGTCGCCGAAGCGCGAGTACGGAGTTTCACCTGAGCCTTTTAGTTGCGGCTGCCAAGATTCACCTTTGCTGTAGTAACATATAAATTGGTTGGTGTTGGTTTTTTTTACCAGCCTATATTCATATATTATTGGGCAAAGGCCTCCCTTTTTAAACGGTTTTATTACCTACCAAACCTCCCATCTTGTACGATTTCTGAATTCTGGCCATGTTGGCCTTGAAAACGTTATCACATCGTCACACTATAGTAATTTTTTTATTTACTGCATATACGTTACTTTGATTTCTGGTTTTTCAGCTTTTCTGTGTTCTCAAAGACCAGATTGTCTTTGTGAACGTGGAATACAAAAATCTGCGGTGGTTTTCCACTCCAAATTCTTTTTATCGCTAAAGATCGCTCTTAGCGATAAGACCGCCCATTGTGTCACCCTTTGTACAGTCTCTATATTTATGTCTGTAATTTATATGGTGGACATAATAAAGAGTATTTATTCTATTCTATTCTTTATAGGGATTTCTAGAAGAAATGTGGCGACATCTACATCGCCATGTTTGAACTACGCATCACACTGACGTTACGCAAAATTATGCATCGCGCAAACAGAGTACCGCGCCACTAGCATAATAATACAACGTCCCGACATCGATCGTCGGGCAGTTGGCCCACCAGGCACAACAGGTCTGAACAGAGGATCCTCCTTTTGTATGGAGGATGATTGAACTTTACACCCTGTTCCATACTTCAATACTGGTGACCCCCACGTGATTTGAACACTTTGACGCACACGCAACCAACCTTCTGATACCTCTATTGAAAAAAAGGAGGAAAAGGAATATTATTTTTGTTGTAAGCTCATACTTCTAGGCAACCAGCTGTTTTTATTAGATAACATAAACATAACTTCAAGCCTGTTATTCCCTAAAGGGTTAGACAGAAGTGTAGGGATAGGTGGGTATGGTGTGAGCTTTGTGGTGTTTTGTTAAATATGCAAATTAAACACCTGTTCACATATTCTCCCAGGATATGAGCTCTTCCATCACCCAGTTGATCAGCCCAATGTCCAAATTGGTAACCACCATACCTGAAAAATAGCATTGTACAACATCTAATCATTTATTTCATGTGGGATATTATAGGGCACTTTGGAACATCAAAATTTACAAGAAAATAGAATTGATTCTAGATGGTTCCAAAAGGTAGTTTTGTATGGAGAAGAATGTGCAAGAAACTCCATAGTTACTCTTTTAAAATGTTTTACAAAATTAATACCTGGAATTACTATACTACAATAAGTATCAAAAAATAAGCAATGACAAATAAATGATTTATGTTGATAGATACATTGTGCTCATATATTTACAATTATTGCAACCGCAGACAATTATTCCTACCATTTTAACAGATAATTAATAAGTGTGTGAGTTGAGGTACTTAAGGTACTCCCATAAGTATTTTTGAAAAAAGTATTTTGTAAACTTACAAAACACACAGTATAAAACACACACATACAGTTTACAAAATACTTTTTTCTAATATTGTATGTAATAATAGGTAATCAGAAGATTAAATACATAAATGCTTAAATTCAATTGGATTATCATAAACATTAGCATTATAATAGTGATACCTGTGTGAAACAGTCAGGCCTCCATCAGGCAGGTACCTGCCCGCGACAAAGTTGATAAAGTCCTCAGTGTCCACCACAGCCGGGTCCAAGTCCAGCACATCTTTGAGAGCGTCATCAGAAGCACATACTAGGTGTAGCTTACCAGCTAAAGGTTCCGTTGGCACCTATACATATGAATACTCACTCACATTATTTGTACCCTAGTTTTTAGGAATATAACTGTATTAGGATATGTTTCATTCGAGTCCAAATAATTATTATTAGATACCTAATAGTTTTAAAAAAAATTATTAGGGTTATTTTCTACCCAAACCCCTCCTTAGATGACCCTCTGGCCAAGACACCACTTCGTATATGATGTACTTACAAAACAATACAGGCAGATTCCTACCTTAGAAAACACAGCATCCTTTACAGCCGTCGGTACATTATACTCAGGATTCTCATCAATAGGTAGCTCGGCGTAATTCGGGGTGTCCCTGAACTTCCACTCCTTAAAGTTAGTCAGTGGTATCATTTTTCCAACTAAACTAGTCTTCTGTTCGTTCATAAGAGCTGCTAGAACACAGAAAGCTCGCTTCATGGAGTGAATTTTATAAAAGTATCTTCACCAAATCCTGTTTGGTGTAATTATTGCGAAACTTTAATAATTTATTTATTATTGTAAACATGTGATGTGCCGAATATTTTGTACTTTATATTTATCTTTATTCCTTTGGATTTAAAGTTGATTTTCCCAATGCCAAATAAAAGCAAGAAGATTTTTATCTGTCATTTGCCAGTCATCATGACAAGCCAAGAGAATTGACATTTATTATTATACTCTTTGATTGACATTGACATTTCATACGTACTCTCACGAGTAAATTTTATCCCCTTTATTCATAAACGTTGCATAATAGATAAAGTAGGTACCTATGTGATCAAATTAGACTAGACTGTTTTTTGACATTTGAACGTCACAATGACGTCACATAACTAATCAAAGTTTATAAATAAACCCCATAATCTGCTCAAGGCGATAAATAAAGCCTTTTCATGTAAATGAACCTTAGGCACTATAATACAGGTCAGTGCCTTAGGGCATATTTTAATGATATAGAGCAACTAACAAGCAAGATAATAATATATTTGGTTACCTCAGGGCTTTTTTTTTTTTTTTTTTAGGGTTCCTGCGAAAGCCGCAGAGAGCTATGGCCGTCAGAGTCGTCCGGGGGTATCGCACGATCTCCTACGAGGCGGCTTGTGTACTGGCCGGATCCCCGCCCTGGGACCTGGAGGCGAAAGTACTCGCGTCACTGTACCGGTGGCGCGAGGAAGCGCGGGCGCGGGGCGAGGGGCTGACGCAGCGCCATATGGAGCTGCGTCGGTCTCAGCTTCGCGAGGTCCTGGTGGCGGAATGGCGGGACAGGCTTTCGCGCCCTACCGCCGGCCTCGGTACCATCGAGGCGGTCCGGCCAGTGCTCGAGCGCTGGCTCGGGAGGAGGCACGGCTCCCTGTCGTTTCGGGTGACGCAGGTGCTCTCGGGGCACGGTTGCTTCGGGAAGTACCTGTGTCGCATAAACAGGGAGCCGGACGCCCGGTGTCACCACTGCGTCGACTGCCGGGAGGACACGGCGTGGCATACGCTGGCAGAGTGTGCCGCTTGGGAGGAGCCGCGCCGTGCCCTCATCTCAGAAGTAGGCAGTGACCTCTCGCTGCCGGCCGTGGTCGAGTCCATGGTCGACAGCGAGGAGTCCTGGGACGCGGTGGTTTCCTTCTGTGAAACAGTCGTCTCGCAGAAGGAGGCTGCGGAAAGGGAGAGGGAGATCTCGTCCACTCACCCTGCCCGCAGCAGGCGCACCGGGCGTCGGCGGAGGGCGGACAACGCCCTCTTCCGGCCCCCCTAAACGGGTCCAGGGGCGACGGACTCGGGGACGTCCGTCGCCCCCCACACATCAGGACCCGAGGTGGCGGCGCGATGTGTTCCACGCGCGCCCCTCTTAGACGTCGCGGGGGGAGTCAAACACCTCACTCCCCCCCCCGACCAGACGGGGCCCGCTGCGGCGGGCCGGCACCAGCCGGGGGTTGCGGAAGGATCGTACGTTCCCGCGACCCCCGGCGTAGGTGTGAGATGGAACACCCGGGGTGGTTTTTAGTCAGTAAGAGTCTGACAGACCCCGCCGCCCGCCCCAGGGCGGCGGACATCCATGAGGATTTTCCACCCCGGTTCAAAAAAAAAAAAAAAAAAAAAAGGGCTTTTTTTAGGGTTCCGTAGTCAACTAGGAACCCTTATAGTTTCGCCATGTCTGTCTGTCCGTCCTCGCTTAATCTCTGTGACCGTTAGCACTAGAAAGCTGAAATTTGGTACCAATATGTAGGGGAACCTGTTGTACCTAGGACAGTTTTTTAGATATATATTTTTTATTGTGATTTGACGTACAGCATACAAATCATATTTGCATATTTCGCCTATCCCTATTAACATTGTCGTATATGCATTTTTGCCATTTTCTTTTTATTTCATTAATCACTCATTTAAAGACACTACTTTTAGTAGCTGCAACAAAAAAAAAAAATTACTAGTAATTTTTGAAATAGCCATGTTAACATTGTCGGATAATGTCCCAACCGCCAGTCAACAACGACGGATGTCAACTCGCGACAACGTTTGCGGGGCGGGAGGGGCGGCGGCGCGTGCGGTTGTGCGGGTTGTGCCAGTACGGACAATGTTACACGGGTGCGCGCACGTTGTTTGATATTGTGTTGCTAAAGATAATTATTTACTATTTTTTGTTCTTATAATTAAGGATAATGTTTACAAGGTCGGCCCGCTTAATAAAATTAGCCACTAAACAATCTGAAACACATTGTATGGATACAAACAAGAGTGTTGATTTGATTAATGCAGATGTAGATCAAGAAACAGGTAAATACTTATTTATTTTATTACTAACATAGCTTTTCTAGATACTAATTATTCAAAAATAAACTAATTAAAATACTTACTTTTACTTAATTGTTTATGAACATAATAGACTTATTCTTCATTAAAAATAAAATAAAAGTTAGTAGTTATTTTTATTAGTTCGGTTAAAATTGTAGGAAGTGACATAATCGACATTGTTAACTGTTTTTTATGGAGTAAAATATGTCGGTAGTACCACATCTAACATTGTTAATCGTTTTTTGTGAGGTTAACTATGTCGGTAGTGCCAAATCCGACTTTTTTGGTCGTTTTAATTTATATTCAATTTGTCGGATGTGTTACTATCGACTTTGTTAACGGTATGCATTTTAAAACTTTTTGTTGAATGGGGTACTTAATGCTTTGTTCACCGATTAATGATATTTATATTTTGTATGTTGGTTGTGGCATTTTAATTTTTGTTTTTTAATATTGTTAACTTAAAAATGCATTTTGACACTTTTGTTTCATCTACACTGGTTTGGTTCTGTTGTCAAATATTTTTGCACTACTTGGGTACACAAAAATGTACTTTTTTATTTATTGCTAATCTAACCTATTTTTTGCAGATAATAGAGAATCTCCACTACAAAGTGGTTTCCAAAATGAGTTAACTAAGTTGAATGAAATTCTTGGTGACATTTTTAATGAAGATGAAACTCCAGTAACAGAAAATAATGAACCCACTGTTTCGACATCCAGTTATTTTGAAATTCCTGCTGACGGCAATGTTGCTGTTGACCATGAAAATACATACATCAAAAACACCAATGCCGTCCCCATCTTCTCATGAAAGTTGCAATGACGCCTTCTCTTACCGAAAATTATGAATGGAAACATGTTCCAACAAAATTTAACCCTGCTGACTTAGCGTCCAGGGGTGTTGATCCACAGAATGTGCAAGCATCATCATTGTGGTGGGAGGGACCTTCGTTCTTAAAGGAAGATCAATCTAAATGGCCTACCCAGCCACAGGTTAGCCTTAATAACTTACCCGAAACAAAAGTATTAATATCCGTTGATGAAACATCGGATACCATTAATTCATTTATTAAATTTGAAAAATATTCTAGTTATTTAAAAACAAAAAGATGTTTTGCGTATGTTCTACGTTTTGTAAATAATTGTAAGAAGAATACTGTTAAAGTGTTAGGACCTTTGCAAACTGAGGAACTTGATCGCTCATCAATATTATTGTTAAAGTTCAGTCAGCTAGAGTCATTTGCAAAGGAGGTTAAAATAATAAAAGATGGTAAGGCCTAAATCCATTTTGTGATAATAATGGTTTAATTAGAGTAGGAGGTAGGATTAATAAGTCTGATTGTCAATATGATAAGAAACATCCAATTCTATTAGATGCTAAGCAACATTTAACTAGGTTAATAATGCACTATGAACATGGTAGATTATTTCACGCAGGCCCCCAGTTACTTTTGTCCTCTGTTCGTGAGAGGTTTTGGCCACTGGGTGGCAGAAACTTAGCTCGCACTATTGTTAGGACTTGTGTGGTCTGTACTCGATTTCGAGGTCAGCCGATACAGCCCTTAATGGGGGACTTGCCTAGTGTGAGGGTTAATCCAGGTTTCCCGTTCAGTACATGTGGGATCGACTTTGCGGGACCATTTATGATATCCTCAAAAAAGGGTCGAGGTAACCGCGTTACAAAAGCCTAACTATGCGTTTTTGTATGTCTAGCTACTAAAGCTCTACACCTTGAAGTTGTCAGTGACCTAACCACTGAAGCTTTTATATCTTGTTTACGTAGGTTTGTTTCACGTCGCGGCAAGCCTTACGCGATTTATTGCGACAATGGGAAAAACTTCGTAGGGGCTAACAATGAGTTGGGGAGAGTTATAAAAGCCAGCCGCCAATCAGTCTCAGATTTCGCGTCAAATGAGGAAATCAAATTCTTATTTTGTCCAGCCTACTCACCACACTTTGGTGGAATATGGGAGGCTGGCGTTAAATCCGCTAAATATCATTTGAAACGCGTTGCTGGTAGTGCCTCACTTACATTTGAAGAGCTGGCGACGCTCTTTGCGCAAATTGAAGCGGTCCTTAACTCCCGCCCCATTTCTCCTCTTTCGTCTGATCCAACTGACACAAATCCCTTGACTCCTGGGCACTTCCTTATAGGCCGCCCGTTTATGACTGTGCCGTCGTTACCGGTTAACTGCATTAGACCCAACAGATACCAGCGAATCGAGCAGATTCGACAGCAATTCTGGGCACGTTGGCGCAAGGAGTTCATGGCAGAGCTGCAGAACAGGACCAAATGGAGGAGAGATCAACCATCATTGCAACTCGGCGACCTGGTCGTGCTACGAGAGGACAACCTGCTGCCTCTCGACTGGCGCATGGGGCGCGTGATGAAATTGCACCCGGGTAAAGATGGAATTGTTCGGGTTGCGGACGTCCACACCAACAAAGGACTTATAAAACGGGCCGTTCACAAAATGTGTCTGTTGCCCACGACTCCACGACAACGCCGCGGAGTATGTGCACGCCATCGTGTGCACCAAGTATAATAGTAAACTAAAAGAACCGTGCCGTACCGCATCGGTGCTCCGTCCCGCGCCCCCCGCACCCCCTGCCGACGTCTTAGTGGTGTGCCGCGAGCGTTGTTAGATGCGGTACGGCACGGTTCTTTTAGTTTACTATTATACTTTGTGCACACGATGGCGTGCACACGTTGAATTAAAATTAAGGTCGTATAAGTGAAGCCGTTTTATTTTAAATGCTCCTTGATTTTTGTTTTGATTTTTGAAATACTTACCTACATGCGATTACAAAGATATTATTCTCTAAAAAATTGTTTTATTTATAATTTCGATTTAGATACGTCAGACAGTGGTCTAGGATTTACTATTAACAATGACGTATGTGGCACTTCCTACAAATAATCAATAACTTCGTACACGTAACATTGTCGTATGTGGTACTTCCAACAAATAGTCAATTAGTTTGTACACGTAACATTGTCGTATGTGGCAAATCCGACAAAATACAATTGATTTGGTACGGTTAAAAACGTCATTTCTGACTTTTAACATGCTTAAAAAAACAATAATAGTACTTTACTACCATCTAAGTAAGCTCATAAACATGTATAAAAATTCTGTTGATTTTAGCTAACCTAGTTCGTATAATAAAAAAAATATCAACAATTCAAACTTTGACGCGCTCTCTTGTAAAGTTGCCGATTTTCACATCCGACAATGTTAATAGGGATAGGCGATTTTGAAATGTCAATTATTTGGGTACTCACCACAAAAATATCAGAAATGTATATTTTATATTAACATATATTTTAAAGGTTTAAAAAAAAATGGTAAATAAGGCCAAGGTACAACATACCCTATGTACCTGGGCCAGTACTACGTTGTACCTAGGACACATTGAGAATCTGGGGGTAATTTAAGCAAATTATCAGGTTTTCTTAACCAAAATGGTTTTATTTGGTCTATTACAATCTTTAACAAAGTAGTTACTTTAGAAATTCTGAACAAAATTAAAATAATATTTCAGTTTTTTTTTTGCTTTTCAAACATAATCTTTAAACAAAAACAACTAACTTTTAACTACTGTTTTGTCACATCGCAAACTTTAAAATTAGTAGGTACAATAGACCTAGGTACATTTGAACATATCACAAATTTACAATATTATATTATGTCATAATATAATATTGTAAATAAATATACCTATAATATAGCAAATAGAAAATAAAATATTTAAATAATTAACTTTATAAATTATTATTTCTGTCTTAACTTTTTAATCAGTCATTAAGTAGGACTATCTAGCTTTTATAAGAACACTATCAATATGTAGATATATTATTCAGCCTTAAGCATTTAGTAGAAATTCAAGCACTTCTGTATCTCTGGAACATAATAAATTAATTGAAATTTAAATGTATTCCAAAATGTTTGGAAGCACCGAAAGTGGAGAACTTTTTCTCCTTAAGGCGAAAGCGCCAGGGTAGCCCGCGAAATTCAATTTTATTTAGGTTTTTTGCAATTTGTCACAACTCTCTAAGACCACGTAACCCCAAAGAATAATCGTTTCATGAAATCGTCATTCTTTGGGGTTACGTGGTCTTAGAGAGTTGTGTTGATGACTTTAATGATTATAATTCTGTAAATACATATTTGTTACGGCCGCGAATCAAATATTAATCACCGTACAACTTAATACTGACCAGCAAATTGCAAAAATCCTAAAAAAAATTGAATTTCGCGGGCTACCCTGGCGCTTTCACCTTAATCATTATAATGGCATTTGCCAGATGATCCACATGAATAGGTGTCCTTTTCTTCTTCTCTTTAATTCTCGGCATGATTTCTGAAATAATAAACTCATTTGATTAGGAATATATTACGTAAGTGTGAAATAATTTAATAAAATATTCTCCTGGCCAAAGTACAACATCCTGGTTGTACCGTGGCCACTGACCAAGGAACAACTGATTGACAGTGACCATGGTACAACACTACTCCAGCTACAACAAAACGATGGATTTTAAATAGTTTAGAGATCACGTATCTCGTAGGTTTTTTATTGTGTTGACACTTGTTGAATAAAAGAACCGTTAGCATATAACAGTTGAGTCACTATTATAAAACGTTTAAAACTATCAGACTTCAAAATATATTCGAAATACTTACTTTTTCGCCAAAAAAAGTTTTAACCGTCGATAACACCAAACACCAGATTAATGGCGGTATGCGACTAACTTCACATTGACTTGTCGGTAGTGACGTACCGAATACCTTAAACAGTAGAATTTAATATCGCGCGAATATTTGAAACGAGCCAAATGGCCTAGGTACACATAGTGCCAAGGTTCAACAGGTTCCCTATATCAATCACGACGACAAAATGGTAAAATAAAAATTGGAAAAAAATGTTTTAATAGGTAGTTTTAGTAGTATATGTAAAGTGGGAAGTGATTTTTTTTTAATTTCAACCCTAACGTGTGATATATTGTTGGAAAGGTATTTAAAAATGAATAGGGGTTTACGAAAATCATTTTTTGATAATGTCAATAATTTCGGTAATAATCGCTCCAAAAGTAAAAAACAATGTGTCCCCCCCCCCTCTAACTTTTAAACCATAAGTTTAGAAAATATGAAAAAAATCTGAAAAGTAGATCTTTATAAGGAATTTCTAGGAAAATTATTTTGAACTTGATGGAAACAACAGTTTTTGTACAAAAAAGACAAAAAGTTGTACAAAATAATTTCTGGACTAAGTTTGTAGTATAATCGTATACCTATGCAAGCATTTTTTAAACTTCGTTTACATATTTTATTATCCTGAACGTATCTTTTTTCAAACAAAAACAAAAAAGAATTATTGAAATCGAATCCCAATATTTTAAGATCTATGATCGACTATGATTATTACGCGAACATAATGGATACATCCATTATGTTCGCGTAATAATCATAGTCAAATCATAGATAATTCTTTATAAGTGTTGCCACTTATGAGTTTAAAAGTGTTAAACTCATAAGTGGGAACACTTATTGTGACGGACGGGAAACTACGAAACCCTACACTGGGCGTGGCCCGACACGCTCTTGGCCGGTTTTTGTCAGTAATTCTGACAGATGAAGTAGTAGTGGTGGGTGGTGGGCGCCACAGGTGGGCGCGGTGGCGGACGGTAGTAATGTATACCATGCGTGAATAGCTCCAAGTAACTGGCATTACAACACAGAGTAGAATAATTTACATTACAAGATAGAACTGTCCGCCACCGCCAAGGAGTAATAGTGTTCTGTTTCTGTGGATGCTTATCGCCGTTTGGCTCAAGATATTTGTTATTCATTTCGTTAAATATTGGACTATAAAACGGCAAATGGGTAAATGCTTCTTGGTCTGTTGAAATTACCAAGAGAATGTTCAGGTTTATAGATTTATACAAATCGTTAAAAAAGGACCGTTAAACTTGCTAACATAGACTGTTCTAGAAACAAGTTTCTAGAACAATGGCGGCAGTGGTGGTGGTGTGTGGCTTGGGATAGAGTTAGAGAGTAATACCTTACTCTTACTCTCTATCCCAAGCCTCTCTCTAGATATATTATGTGGAAATAAAAAAATAAGCATACCAGATGAAAAATAAATAAATATTTATTTAAGACAAGAATATTTAACTAGAGCAGCTAATCTTGAGAGCGTACGCCCACTGAGGCGGCTGTGCAGAAAAGCCTTGCTTTTCAGCCTCTGCCTGAACTTCAAACGGTTTCTTAAGCACGTCCAGCAGAAAACGTACCTGAGAAATAAGGCCTTATTAAATGAGATCTCATAGAAGTAACGTGTTTGGTTTGAAATGATGTGTGAAAAGACCATCATCAGTCACAGTGTAAGCGGTTGGATTATGAATGTAAAGCAGATGTTCGATTGTCCTACCACTTACACAGGGAGTACTAAATACTACACGTGTTTGAATAAAACCCAGAAACTCTAAAAAATAGTTTTAAACCTTCTGATAATCATCCTGCTCAGCATCAACAATGGCCTCATGCAGCAGCCAGTTCCTAGGCACGTAGACGGGGTTGGCGCTCAACATACGTCGGCGCCGCTCATCCTCGAACAAGCCTGAAGAGCTGGCATCCACTGCAGCTACTCCACAATCACGACTGTTTACGGGAAGAACACCTAATCCAAAAGAGATGGATGATTGTTAAAACTGCGGAAAGATCAAATTCCGTGATGTCGATGTCGGTGTTAAGATTTACTGCGTTAAAAGTACCTTGCATTTCTTATATCTGATCTACGAATCTAATAAATAGTATAAAATAAAGTAACATCTGTGTGTGACCGCTTAGTTCATTTATACTTCACAATGGAATTTGATGCATCATGTAGAGAATTTAATCCGAAAAGTAGAATAGAAATTAACAGACACTGCACAGAATTCATGATGCTTTAGCAGCAAGTCGCCGCATCAGTATATTGCACCGGTGTAAATCAGGGGCGGGGCGCTAGTGCTAAATTACACTTTTATAATTAATATTGAGAATCTTTTTGGACAGAACAGTTGAAAAATGTATCCTACATTTTTCATTAGTTTTAATTTCAAAGGGGACTCAAATAAAAATGCCTACATGTGATTCCTTACCGGTTTCCTTGTCGAGTCTCTCACGGTACTGGTCCAGCCAGCAACCCCATGACGCGTGAGATGACAGACGCTTCAACGACCACTTTTCATCCAATTTGATCTCGCTTACCATCTCACAGGGTTCCAGCTGTATCATATCAAAAAGGTAGAATATTTTCGTTTTCGTAGACTTCACAATGAAATCAATCAGAAAAAAACAATGGGTTATGAAAAAACATTTTCCACTGCGTGGCTATTGGCTCTAACACTTACTTCACCAAGTTGTCTAAAAGTAGCAGTGAAGTCAGCTCCTGTCTGCTGCATCATGTCCAATAGCTTTTCTACCAGCTGCTCGTCGCCCCAACGTTCTTCTTTCAAGCCTATCTTCATGAGGAACGTTTCTCTGTAGGATTTTATGTAAGTTTTTAAAGGAGTAATAAGATCGTTGTTCATAAAATTATAAATAGTTAATACTAACAATATCTTGTTTTTACAGTAAGTATCCAAGGTTTTCAGGATATGTGACATGTGGACTTGTTGCGAGGAAGATAGAAGAGGCTTCAGAGCATTTGCAAGCTGGCCTATGTTCCACACCACCACCTAAAATACCGTGATTTCAATGAGATACAGTCTCGCTAAGCTAGATAATAAATAATTTCTACTTTTAGGAATTAAATAAGCATCTCACATCAGGTTGCTTGGCTAGTGCATATCTCCCTTCTCCGTCTGAGCAATTGGGAACGAACCCACCGTCGTAAGAGTCCACGAAACCAAAAGGTCCGTAGTCCACAGTCAGGCCCAGAAGACTCATATTGTCCGTGTTCAGGAGACCATGGGTGAAACCCAAACCTGCATTATAAGGCCTCGCTATGAATATTTAACTCTTATAATATATAATAATGGTGCTTTGCTTTAGTGTGTAAATTGAGTAAAAGACCATCAGAAGATTAAAAAAGTGATGGTATATAAATAATCGTAGCTTACCTTGCCACTTAGCAACGAGATCCAATGTCTTATGTGCAATTTCCGAGAACATTCTAATGAAACGATTCTCATCAGTCAGTTGGATGTCAGGGAAATACTCCTAGAAATCATAACATAAAGCTAAAAATGTGCCTCATAGTACTAGAGATGAGGGGGTAACATGGGCTTATTTGACCTACCTTTATAATGAAATCGGAGAGCTGCCTCAGTACAGCGATCTCTCCAGTCCTAGAAAGGATTTCTAAGGATCCGAAGCGGAACCAATTTGGAGAAAGGCGGAGTATGACTGCCGCTCGCTCTCGACGAGGACATCCGTTGTAGTAGATGTCCCTGATAATAGCTTCGTCGCTCACTGTAATTGTATGTATTTTTTATGAAGATTTTTTTATTCGTCGTCGGAAATCACCGAGTTCCTTTTGGAAATTGTGTTAGTGAGTTAGTTTAGGTAGCTGTGAGGTTGGTAATGATGGTTTTTTTTTTCCAACCACGTCCTTGTCAATTTGTACCGAATGCATTACAATAGTTATAAAGCCTGGACAAAAACGAAGCAATCGAAAAGGAAATAATATAGAAAATTAAAACATGACAAAAAGTTAACAGATGAAGTAGGTACCTACATTTTGAAGATGGATTGAGGGGTTAAAGGTTCAACTTACCTACTAAACCGACAGCTCTCGTAGTAGGTATGCCTAGGAAGTAACAAGCTTCACTTGCTATCATCTCTCTTATAGCAGACCGCAATACAGTGCGACCATCGTGGACGCGCGCATACGGAGTTTGTCCAGAACCCTTCAGCTGGATCTGCCATCTTTCACCGCGCCTAAAGTATCATTATTGATCTGTAGACCTTGTGCCAATTAATAATGTGCCTGGGCATGCAAGTTGATATTGCCAGTGTTCTTACGACAGACGTAGCCTTAGAGTTCACGCTCTTGAGGTTTACGGTCATCAGAGCCCCGATTGATTAGAAGCTAAAGAACCACAGTGAAGTCGTGTAGTGTGCAGCCTGAAGCATCTTACCTGTTAACATATTCTCCGAGAATATGAGCTCTGCCATCACCCAGTTGTCCTACCCATAGTCCATATTGATGGCCACCGTATCTAGAATAATATCGAAATAAGTCTTTTGTTTTTTAAGGATAGTAGTGTTCAGAAGTTGTAAGGAAATACTCTTGATTAAAATTTACCTATGTGCAACAGGCAAAGCTCCGTATGGCAGTTTCCGTCCTGCAATGAATTCCGCGAATTCTTCGCGGTTCGCCATGTCCGGATCCATGTCCAAGATATTGGTTAAGGCATCTTGTGACGCGCATACCAGCCTTATGTTCCGTTCAAGTGGCCGAGGAGTTACCTGTAATCATAGATTTTTTAATTTTCAAAAACAAAATAGTCAAAGGTATTTCTGTCAGCCTATCAGATTCTATCGATTTGAAGCATAAAACTTTACCTTTTGTGCTATGCTAATTATTTACCTACCTCGGAAAAAACTACGTTTTTTATATTGGATCTAATCTGGTCATGATTTTCATCAATCGGTAACAAAATATATTTTGGATATTGACTAAATCTCCACTCGGTCAAATTTCTCTTCAATGGAGAACTTTCTCCTTCCATTTTCATAACAGAATTATTACCCGACCAACTGAGAAGTAATAAAAGAAAACATGAAAAAATACATCACGAAATTATAAAAGTCCTCTGTGATCACGAATCATAAAAGATTGAATGAACCGCCATTTATGAGTCTATGGTCACAGTGTAACAGTGGTGAAACCATAGAGGAAAGTAATATCGGTGAAACCAAGGAGACAATGAAACATAATGAAAACTATTCACCTCTTTTTTTGTTTCCGCCCCACGCAGGATGGTGATTGAATAAAATCGCGGCATGAATGGTGAGCTTTAGCATCAAAATTTCTTTTTTTTTGCAAGATATTCTCGTATACACGACAGAGAAGACTGACATTCTCATATTCGTGTAAATTTTCAAAATGAAAGGTTAATTTTTTTATTTTGATTGTGTGAAGAATACATAATTACTGCATGATAAAAATAAAACACTCAAAGTTTCTTAGATCGTAATTTGTTCTCTAATTATTTTTATCTTGTCGAGAGTCAGTTATTTGGTAATAGTGATATCGAATAATCCGAATACTTAATGTAGCATTGGTCAAGGTCACGGCTAAGCTACTAAATTGTATTACCCTCATGTTTCATAAACTTTGACCAGCGAATGGAGAAGATCTAATTTTGTAGGTTTACACGCATGGGAACTCGCCCGGTGTGAAATTCGTCAGTTCGGCGACCGCAATTTCACTTTCGTGAGGCGCTTTCTCGTTTTATCACTTTCGAAAAATTCATTACTTGTGTGAATCAAACCCGTTTCTGTTTGTAATAAATTCCATCGAAGTGTTAAATAATTTTCGTGAACCGTGCATGGTATTTGTTTCACATTAAATGGATTTTTATCAAAAAATATGGTGTATACAGAGGGATATTTGAAGGAGAAGCTGACCAAGGATTTGGACGCCGTTCACGTCGTAAGTAATCTGTCAAAATTTTATCGAACAACCTGTGCCGCGTTGTAGTTTCATGTAATTTTTGAATGAAAACAAGTGTCCGTATCGAATTAATAACCTTATAAACGGGGACAATGACGAGAAGGGCAGATCCGGATAAATTTACCGTGACAAAACAGGCGTTACTTCCCGGTTTATTATTCTCTTTGCTTGTGAGATGGTGCGTGGCTGCTTATCCGTATTCCGGATATAAAAAACCACCAATGTACGGCGATTATGAAGCGCAAAGACATTGGCAAGAAATAACAGTGCACACGCCTGTCAATAAATGGTATCATAATACTACGCAAAATGATCTTCAGTACTGGGGTTTGGACTATCCACCGCTCACTGCATACCACAGCTTACTCATGGGGCTGGTTGCGGACTGGCTCGAGCCAGAATCTGTGCGTCTTTTTGCGTCAAGAGGTTATGAAAGTGATGCCCATAAAACCTTCATGAGATGGACTGTTTTCCTAAGTGATATTTATTTGTATGTGACAGCAGTACTGTGCATATGTATAGATGCCGAAAGAGTGCTGGGCAAAGAACCTAAAGAACCAAAGTGTGTTCTTAAAAGAACGGACATTTCAACTACTCTATTCTTGTTGTACCCTGGCATCATATTGATTGACTACGGTCACTTTCAATATAATTGTGTATCTCTTGGTTTCTTTTTATGGGCTACTTTCTTTATAATAGCCATTAGGAATGATACTTTAGCTACAATCTTTTTTGTTTGTGCGCTAAATTACAAGCAAATGGAACTGTATCATGCTTTGCCATTTTTCTTTTATTTGTTCAGAAAATGTTTCATAGGTATGCCACTGGGGAGAGGCAAGTTGTCTCACTTTGTTCGCTGTTTTAACAAACTTGCTATTGCCGTTGTTGCTTGCTTTGTTATCATTTGGTATCCATTCTTAAAAGGTTGGGATAATGTATTCCAGCTTGTACATAGATTATTTCCATTGAATAGAGGAATTTTCGAAGATAAGGTTTCAAATGTGTGGTGTATGGTCAATGTTTTTATCAAACTCAAGACAATTTACAGTAACCAAGAAATGGCAAAAACATGTCTGTTGATCACAGCTATGGCTGCGGGGCCAGCCTGTGCAGATATTTTCTTTAGAATCAACATAAAAAAGTTTGTTCCATGCTTGATCAATGTGTCTTTGGCATTTTTCTTGTTCTCATTCCAAGTCCATGAGAAAACTATTTTGTTAGTGGCAATACCAGTTGCTCTACATTTCCCTGAAGATCCTTTCATGTGTTTCTGGTTCTTGCTGGTGTCCACGTTTAGTATGCTTCCATTGTTGATGAAGGATGGTCTTCTTTTACCTTTCATTGCTACTACTCTGATCTACACATCTTTCTACAGCATTTGCTTAAAGTTGTCACAGCCAAATTCTGGTTTTTTCTCAATTTTCAATGCCAACCGTGTGGCTAAGATTTTGCAGCCGAATAAGAAAGATTCCTCTCCATTTTTGACCTTTGTGAGTCTTATTTTTGTGATATCTGTGGTTGGTATGATCCTGTTGACTGTGGGCACAGTGTTTGTGGAGGCACCTCCACAGTTACCTGATCTGTTCTCACTACTCATAGCAGCATATTCCTGCGTACATTTTCTCTTCTTTTTCTGCTATTTCTATTACCAACAGTTTTCTCTTCCAGTGTGCTTGCCTTGTATTACTATTCCCAAGCTAAAAAGAAAGTAGAAAATATAGATCAAAGATACGAACAACTGAACTGCCTTAGATAAGAGTTTTAAATCTTAACCATTTTTAAACTTATTTTCAATTAAGTACTTAGAGTTTTTATATTCTATACTTTCTCAACCACTTTGTAGTGTTCTATACTATTTTAATAATAGCTTGTAATTAATAGAAACTGATAATTGTGTTTTGTGTTAAGTAAACAATGATTAGTATAGTACCCAATACTGTAAGTAGTTCATTTATTTAAATTTTTTTAAATGCATTCCAATAAAGATTTTAACAAATTAGTAGATTGCACAAATATGGTTTTCCTTCCCTACCTTTATTAATAAAACATTATATTTAAGAGTAGACCTGCAAGACCTCTAGCCAAACATAGATTTAAGTCACATAAGGTCAGTACATAATGTATAAGGGCCGTTAGATAACTTTAGTAGGTAACTACTAATTGGAACCATTGGCCAAGGTATGGCTTTCCAATCACTGCTGACCTACAACGTGCTATGATGTCATAGTACTACAGCAGTATTAGTATTAGATAATATTGCTGTACGAATTCGCCACAAATAGATATGTAGAAGGTCTAGATAAAAAGCCGGTTCGTAGACGCCGCAACGACCGTTTATGGTTCAATACCTGACCTGTTTTTTTTTAACCTTTATAGTTTCACTTCTGGGCAAAGGTCTCCCCCACAGCTTTCCATTCTTTCCTGTGTTTTGCCTTCTTCGTCCAACCCCCAATAAACACGCGTTTCTGGAACTTTGAGGCTTAAGTCAGAGCCAGCGTTTCCTCGGCCTCCCTCGGCGACGGCGCCCGTCTTCAGGCTCCCACTGCGACTCTGGCCCATCTGTCCTTACTTATTACAACTAAATAATTACGAATCTTCCATTTGACAATCACTGTAGGTACCATAGCCTGTAGTCCCCGAAAGGTTAGGCAAAGGTGACTTATGTAGTTCATCCGGCGATAATGTATAAAGTCCCATGTAAGTTATAGAGGGCTATTTTTTTACCATTATCTGGGCACAAATTCAAACGCCGGGTTAATACTGAAGAGCTCTTGACTTGGGTCAACCTAGGAATAAAATCCAAGATCTTGTCCTTGTGCTTGCGAAATACACCTTGACCTGTAAGTTCTATTAAATTATAAATGATTTTATTTCTGTAAGTACGTTTGTACAAACACTTACACACGTCAATGTAAAAACGAGATAACGTCGGCGTTTCCTATTACAGAGAAGAAACTCCGAAACAAACTCAAAGGTCAGATCAGTACAATACCACAGAAGCAGCCTTAACCTACTAATCAGTGAGCTCCGTATTCCTGATTTGTGTCTTAACTTTGTGACTAGATTGATAGCCATCGACATCTGACGAAATGACAGCCGGATCTTTAAACGTGATAGCCACGTCGCTCCATAAGTTTTCAAGATAGAGATAAACGCGTCCTTTGCCTATTAGGCAAATGACGCGTTTATCTCTACGCCAATTAGCGCCTTGATTAGAGTTTCTATCTGTATATCTATGTAGATATCCTACTTACTCGATTTGATTTCCTCTACGTTTCACTCCCCAAATAGGTAACTATTGATTGCAAGCTATAAAGCTTGCAATCCAACAAATCTTGTGAAATGTCGGTATGATCCTTGGACTCTGTCAATCTATATCTACGCATGTGCTAAAATGCAGGTGAAAACCAAGGAAATTACGCTGGGTAGGCGAATTGATACTGTTGAATCAGGTCCGCTCATAACTGCAGCTCTGCTGTCATCTTCCTGAAGTACCTTAATACCACGTGATCTCTGATGTTTAGAATAGGAGCCTCACTCGGGACTACCCCATCATAAGCCAGATGTTGAGCACATAAATTAGCTTATGACGAAAGCGTCAGGGTAGCCCGCGAAATTCAAATTTTCTTATGTTTTTTGCAATTTTGCAGGTCAGTATGAGATTATAAGTTGTTCTAAATATGTATTTTTATGATTCACGGCCGTAACATTATCAATACAACTCTCTAAAGTTCATATTACTCTATTGAATGCCTATTTCATGAAATCATGACCTTTGAGTCCAATTCTAAGTTAAGAAATTGTACCTATTGCTGATTCTAATTTATTATAATCCCGTAAATCCATATCTACTTTTGCGGTCGCGAATAAATTTTAATCAACATACAACCTGACACTAAACTGCAAATTGCAAAAAACGTAAGAAAATTTGAAAACTGCAAATTGCAAAAAACGTAAGAAAATTTAAATAACGCATCCCCCTTAATGGTAGAGTTCATGACGCTCAAACGCAGCTTGAAAAAGTGAAGGGTAATGCCTTAGGCAAGTCGTTCAGCTTATAATAACGCGTGTACTGCCGTGTATTCGTAATTAATAGGCAGTACTTATCACTAATGTCGAGACATTACGTCACCACCTACTAACTAACTCATCACCGACTAACAACAACATTGTTGTTCATTAACTTATCACCATTAAGGTTAATGTCATCATTATCATAATAATAGTAGAATACCTACCACCGAGATTGTTATAACTACAAAGCTTGGTGAATGTTTTAGTACCTATACTGCAGGGAATACCTTGACTTGTTTCGCTTCCGCATGCAAAAAGGGTAGGTAAAAGTGCTCAAAAAATTAATAAATTGATAAAGGCTCCTTCAAACAGGCGCGACACAAAGGCACCACAAGTCGCGCAACGAGCGGTGCCTTTGTGTTGCGCGATTATGGCGCGTGTCGCGTCTGTTTGTAGGAGCCTTAATGTTATTAACATTTTACCGGCATTTCCTTGTCTGTCACATAATTATAATAAAATGTATATGGTGCGCATTAAAATACATTTCATTCAAGTTTAAAGAATCTGATTTCGGAATGTGTTCAGTCGGTTCTAGGAGAAACCAACGGCATATAAACTAGTGACTATCAATGATTTAATTACAACATCTATCTAACTACTACATAAGATGAACCTTCGACTAAGAGACGATAAGGCCGCTATTAATTAATTAGTTGGTCACAGCTCGAGAGAAAATCGATTCATTATGGTAGCAGGTAGGCAAAGTATTTTTATTTATCTACTAGCTGCGCCCCGCGGTTTCACCCGCGTAAGTGTCGATCCCGCAGGAATATCGGGATAAAAAGTAGCCTATGTGTTAATCCTGGTTATAAACTATATGTGTGCCAAATTTCATCTAAATCCGATCAGACGTTTGTGCGTGAAGAACTAACAAAAAACTTTCGCCTTTATAATATTAGTGTGATTGCTAAAATGTGCTATTATATTACTCAGTACAATAGGTACGTACAAAAATCGCGGCGAGAATGTTTGTTGAACTCACATTGATTAGAATTATGAAGAGAAAAAAATAATGACCGAAAATGAGCCCAAGTTCACACAATATAGTCATTATGTAAATAAAAATAAAAGTGTGAATGAAAGTGGGGAATGTATAAGAGCAAATGTGAATATTACAAGCACCTCGTTAGCATTAGTTTATTGTTAAACAAAGTCACGAGACTTACAAAAGACTTCAAGAACAGCAAGTATCTGAATAGTGGAGCGAATGACCGACTTTTTATCGTAGACTACCCTATTTCCAATACAATTTCGAGACGGTTGAATCTTGTGTGATTGATTAACGATAAGGAAGTTAGAAATTACTGGATGGTGCAATAGGTACAGTTTAACTGTTCTGTCCGTTGCAGCAGGACTTGTCAGGGCAGAATATCACTGAAGGCCAATTCTCGTAAAAACGTTCAAAAAATACTCGCAATCTCAGCGACAATCAGGCTGAGGCTACAGTAGGCAGCGATTTGCGATGCGACTGGAAGAGCGAAACGAGAAAAACATGGTATGGCTACATTGCAAGCGAAAAAAAAAGCAATTTTCTAATAAATTCGCTTCAATTTCGCTCATTGATGTAGCCGATGCCGTGATTTCAGTAATGTTGTTCCTATCGCATAAAGAAATCAAAGATCGCTAGTAATATTTGATGTACGGTGTAGCCATATACGTGAGCATTCATTTACTTGTTTTAATCGCTCATGTGTCGCAGGCCGCGTCGCGGCCTAATGTAGCCTCAGCCTTAATGTTAAAAACTTGTCTGTCATGTAGAGAAATTAAAAGAATAGGTAAGCGCTCTTCCTCCTCTCTCCTACTATGCTGTTCCCGACAGGGTCCATAATTGCTAATCAATAATTTTAAGCCTATCAACTGTTTTACCCACATTATGGAATGAATAAAGAATTGGAAATTATTGACAGATTCAGAGTAAGCCTGCGCTTTTAAAAATTATACGGAAATTGCCCCTCAGAACAGAAATTGTTTATCCAATCGTGTTTTATATGAAAGTAAAACAAGATACAGGTCACCAGATTTTCCATTTCTACACGTAAAAGAAAGTTAAAACAATGTGACCCAGATTATAATGAACATCGTAACTCAATCAAAGAGACAAGTTCCTTTCTGTCTTTACCGGCTTAGCGCAGTTCGGCCTCTTACTTAATTATTTAGACATAATTAAAATCATGTTTGGCCTACTTTTTAAACGACTTTTGGCCAGTATGCCACAGGGAATACTGTCACAAATCTAACCCACAAACGCTTGGTATGCGGCCTGCGTGCTGTTTTCACTGTGCATTGCATAATTTGACGCATGATTTCACTGGGCATGCACGTGCCCGAACAGTGATGTGAATCAATTTACTTGCCTATTTGTCATAAACAAATGGGCAAGTAAATTGATTCACATCACTAGATAAGAAAAAATATCTACGCGAGTATATTATTTGGGAGTCAGATTTGCGTTTGGTTCAAATGGCGCCAACGCATTCGAATTACATGGACGTCAAAAACTGTCGGAAACATTAAATTCAACGAGAAGGGCGGTTGCACAAAAAAAGCGGTGCATAAATGCCTGAAGTCTCATTGAGAATGTCAGTATTCCCGTATTAATTTAAGGGCAGGTTATAAATATTTCATCTAGAATATGAAACTAATCCGTAGAATTCCAAAATTAATTGAGCGCAAGATACAACCTTGAAATAATGCAATAAGAAAAGTTCTCTAATCACCACAAACTATTGATAAAATAAAAAAAAAAATCAATATCAGCTAATTTCATAAGCTATAAATGAATGTCATTAAAAATATCATATACAAGCCACACCACTGAAGCAAATTCGCATCATTACACCGGTGTGCGTGTGAGACTAGCCACCATAACGATGCGCTTGCGTCGCGTCGCGCCGCGTTAGCTAGGCTAATGAGGAGGGGCAGCCATTATAGTCCGGGGGCCGGTAACACTGAAAGTCCCGTCATAGCGGAATCAAAAAAAATTTATTTAAATAAATAGAACATAAGTATAGGAATAAATTAAGCTCGGTATGCGTGAATTCCTATTGCCGACACAAAGTGAAAAAAAAAATGGAAAAATGTTTTACCGTCATCGCGGATATTATTTTTTTTTATGTATTCGACAGTAAATTTTATTGGCTTTTAGAAAAAAATCACGCAAACCACTTTTTCTTGCCGGAAGGGTCTGGCATACCTATTTGAAGTGTGTGATGGTGATGAGGGCTAAAATTTCTCCAGACCCTACCGAGCATACCGAGCTCAATTTATTCCTATAGATACTTATATAATGTTCTATTTATTTAAATAAAACATTTTTGATTCCGCTATGACGGGACTTTCAGTATTACCGGCTCCCCCCCTATTATGAGTAAATTGGAGATATTAGGATTGACGCTGTGGTTAACTTCAGCCTTCGCTTCTTCATAATTAGGTAGAGAAATTAACTGTTAACTGTCGGTCATTGCACCTACTGATCATTGCTGTTAGTAATTAACTGCGTTGCTAAAAATTTTGTACTTACCTAACTCTTTTTCTGTAGCCAATTTGTCTTTGACTATTTTTGTTGTACGTATATTCTGGTCGGATGCATGCGTCTCTGTTGTTATCCGCATCGGTCTATCAGTACAGTTTTATCTCTGAAATCTCTAATCCTATTTCAATGGTGCTTCAGATAAGATAAACAAGGTGGCACTCGCAGTATGGGAGAGGGCTATATCAGACTTCTAGAAGTGGACTGTGATTGACGAGAGTTTAAACAGAGCTATTGCACTGGAAAAGCGGTGCTGCTGTGTAGTAAACCAGCAAGAATAATGACAACTAGGATATACATTTTGCTACAGTATAGTCATACACTTAATTAATGTGTCACTATTGTTATCATAAATGCTAATCTTAGTTACATTGAACTATTTCTGCATTATAAACAGATAAACAAACTAGCCCTGACTATTTGAAGCTGCGATGCAGGGCTATGGTAATGAGAATCTGACGTAAACGTACGAACGTACAAAGATTTGTAGACGCATAATCGAAATTTATGGCTAGATTCAAATCAAACGTGGATAATGCATATATTATATGCGTTATTGATGTACCTGTAGCGTATACACACCCTGAACTACCGGTTCATTGTAAATTATACACAGAGCACCAGGCATTCCACAACACCGGAAGGAAAACAAATAATATAATACCAATGCATACTGTGTGAAAAACAATATTTTCGGACTTTGTACTACTTTCTGCCAACAAGATAATTATATTGAACTCCAGATAATAAAATGATCGGGTTCGTGAATGTGGGAACTCTAAATGCTTGTGGCTTTACTGTGAATAGACTGTTATTGTTTACTGAGAATAGTATGACTCTTTTGTTAAAAATTCCAACTAAAAGAGCCGCTTTACGTGATCAACATCTTAAAGATCAGGATGTGTCACTCTACATTTCTGTTACAATTCCACCATATAGTTACATCATGAGGCCAACTTTGTCACTGCTGTCCAAAATTCCCCAAAAGGATTCGTTGAAGCGTGCCGTTATGCCGTAGTGAGTACTGCTAAACTTGCGTCACCCAGTAAATAATAAGAAACAATATCGTATGATGATCATGATACAATGGGAATGATTTCTGGGACTCCCAGGAATGTTTGACTCACGATAGACAAATCAACCACCAGAACAATGGAACTAATTTGTGTGCACGTGGTTTGATTTATAAATAACCCCTCCATGCTCCTTTTTTGTTAGTATGTCGTAAGAAAGAGATGGCCGATGCTGATACATCAATCGAGTCCATACGAGTGATCCATTTACGTTTAAAACGATTTAAGTTTCGATAGGTACTTGAAATCTTTTGAAAGCAGTTTTATTGTTGCCTGGTACGGCTGTTACTGCTCCAGTTTCATTATTCTTATTGATCTTTTACTTCTCTATAAGTGGCACCTGCGTCACTTAAATTGTTGTTTGTACACTCAGCGGCACGGAATGTGGCCCAAACGCGCTATGTGGTTTATTATCCAAATGAAATGCTAAACAGGGTTTTTTTTTTTGTAAAACTTAAATGTTTAATTGAATCTTAAATGCGAATCATTAATTAACAAAAAAGTGAGTTAACTTTATTAAAAAATTACAAAATTACAAAAAAGACATTAAGCTCTAAGTTTTAAAAAAATGTTTTACAATGAAATTTACAAAATAAAGCTATGGTACTTAAAATGAATAGCGGGTATTTCCACCTCTGGCCCTGATGACCGCCTGCATGTGATCAGGCATGCTGTGGATTATGTTTTTAATGTCCACATGGGGTATTTCTTACCAGGCGGCCACCAAAGCGGTTTTCAATTGACTGATAGTCTTTGGAGGGTTGGTACTGGCTCGGATGCGTCTTTTAAGCATATCCCAGACATGTTCTATGGGATTCATGTCTGGGTTTCGTGCCGGCCACTCCAATTTGGTAATTCTCACCTCCGACAGGAATCATCCACGCAACGTGCTGTGTGAGGTCGGGCATTAAGATGAAATCTTCGCTACCGATGAATCCCATGAATGGTAAAACGTGTTCCTGAAGGATCTATTCAATGTATCGCACTGTCGTTAGACGACCTGCAACTACTGCCAATGATGTGCGTGCGTCGGAACAGATCCCTCCCCAAACCATAACTGATCCATCATGGAAACTGACGGTTTGCCTGGTGTTTATTGGGAGAAACCGCTCCCCATGCCTTCTCCATACACGTTCGCGGCCATCTGGAGCTCTTAAGGCCACTCTGCATTCGTCAGTCCACAGAACTTTACTCCACTGCTCGTGAATCCAATTGGCGTATTCGCGAGCAAACTGAAGTCTAGCTACACGATGGTGCCGGAGCAGTTCTGGACCTCGAGCTGGTCTTCGAGCACGCAGATCCCGTTCCTCCATTCTCCTTCTTATTGTCTGCTCACTTACATTGACCCCTCTTGCCGTTTGTAGCCGCTGCCGTATTTCGACCGCAGTAAGGAACCGATTTCTCAAAATTGCGAGAGCGATAAATCGGTCATCTCGCGCTGATGTACACCTAATACCGCCACTATCTGGTCTCCTTGTGTAAAGGCCGGTCTGGTCGTACCTTGTTAAAGCATACCTGAGAGTTGTACGCGGTACATTTAAAGTTTCAGCAATCGCTCGCTGTGTTTGCCCCTGACTCCGAAGCAACACAGCTTGAGCAAATTGAGCTGAAGTTAGAGGCATTGTGTTCCAATTCTGGAAGCATAAATTACTACAGATTAATAAACAATAAAGATTAAATACACGACCATTTGAATATCGAGTTTTAACTCACCCATGTCTTGTGCGTTCCAGTAACGATTTAACGTTAAGTGTCACAGAAAATAAACAAACGATTTTTTTTTGTACTTTCCCTCTTAAATTAACAAAAAACAAATGTCCTGTCAAACTGTCACTCGAAATTCTTATACGCGATGTCAAAATCGCCTGTTATCGGTTTGTTTAAGTTTGGGCCACATTCCGTGCCGCTGAGTGTATATAGGTATTATACGGAGCTACAATTAAATTTGATTGATCCTATTTGGTCCTGTATTTTTATCATCGATATTAATAAAGTGGCTAAGTGGCCTTCTTGAAGAATCTGTGCCAATGTGCCAATGTGTGATTAGAAACTCATTTATTTAAGCGATCGTCAAACTTTGATCGGCACTGGTCACAGCAATGGTATTTTACCAACCTGAAATGCAAACTGACGTCAAATTGCAGAACCGTCTGGTCGTAATGGAATTGATATGATTATTTATTGTAGTTACCCGGGCACCCATAACAAGTTCCACCAGTTTTGTGCCACTATAATTTTTCAACAGAACATTTGACCTTATCGAACATGACATTCCCTTTCCCTAGATCCCTTCGTGAATACTTGACTATCGGTCTTTTAGACCTTGAATATATGTATAATACAATTTTGTTTCAATGTTCGTCTGTGGTCCCTTGAGAGGCTATTGGACAATGACTGTTCACAAGTGCATCTCGTACTACTTAGTAGGTAATTCATCGATATTTCAATTAGATGACTCATGAAATTTGGATTGATCAATATTGCAATATTCAAGATAGTCATGCTCAATCAATGTTACTTTAATGTCGAAATTGTTGATCTTGGAAAGGAACGTCATATCTAAATACATCTCAATGGAGCATGATCCATTCGTCAAAATCTTTATACATATCATGTAATATGACGAACAAGCTATAGTTACAGCCGTTGCAATAAAAACAAATAATCCGATGAATAAGACACATTCATACGATTGAACATTTTAAATCCAACAACGTCCACAGTATTTTCGTCCAATAACTCAGAATTCTGAAACCAGATGTTTTCGAGTAAACGTCAAACAACATTAAGACATTAATAATAAACCGACAAACAGATATTAATGAGGCGGTTAATGAATCATTCCATCCTTTTAATACTCATATAAATACTTAAACCACGATTATTTCATTTTAATTCAGGCCTCGTTTCCTTAGAGTTGACCGCAACGCGTAATGAATGTCTGAATAATATGTAACTCATTTTAAGTAATAAATAAACGCTGAAAATGTAATCGAATTAAAAGGATGACGTCACGGCCTTATTGGTGACAGACAATTCTAGGCTCGTACGAGTCTTGTTGCGGCCTAAATATCGATGGGCTCAATTTAGGTTAAGGTAAATGCTTATAGCTCCTCTTTGTAACTATATTCGCTTTCCTTTTCTGCCCTGAGAGCCTTTACAAATTCGGGAGTATGACTCTTTTTAAATGATAAATGATTTTAAAACTAGATGAGGTCGGCGTTTCCTATCTGACTACTCTGAGAAGAGAGACTGAAACAAACTCCTCTTTACTAGTCCAGACATAATCTTGGTCAGATCATGTGAAGACCATGTATGAACATTATCTGAAATGGTCTTTTGAAAAAAGAACCACACAGATGGAATGGACTTACACTGATCTGTCCAGTCAGTGCACGCATTTGTATTTGTCAGTAATCGTGCAGCTCAACTCAAAACTTAAAACGATACACTGACTTCATAATGTATGATGTATATCACGTATGCAGATGGGGCAATACCAAGGACTTCTTATTACTAAGATGACATAAGATAGTAAGTTAAAGTTTCCAAGAAATCTCTGCTAGTTTCATTGTTCCGATGACTACACTCTCGAGCTCTCCTGAAAACTTTAATGGTGCTAATTATTCATTCTCAATTCTCATAATTATGAATATTTACTTTGTTTATTTGCATACACTGTTTCGAGAACAAAGACAGACTGCCTTTGATGTTGGTTGGAAATACTGATTGGTTTCAAGATTTCAAGGTCAACATTTTTCAAAAATACATCTTAACTAGTAAATTTTTGAAATATTTTATCATATTCATAGTCTGAACAAATACCAATGATTTGCGAACAGTAGCCATAATTCAGAGCGGGCAAAGAATCTGTCACATAAATCATCTGTCAGGTGGATTAAAGGTATCCAGTTAAATAAAACCGCGAAAATTAGGTAAAATATTAACCTGTTTGTGAAATGTCGCTTAATCCCGCAGTATTGCCAATCCAAAAAAAAAACTATAAAGGTTTTCTTTCGACACTATTCTTAAGTTGATTGACTAGCCGCGAAGGTCACCAGCTTAAAAGGAACTTGTTGCTTGCAAGGTGGTCTGGTCATCGGTCATTCCCTTTGTGACGACATCAAATGAAAATTCAAAATTGTCGAAATACATGCATTACACCGGTCAACAAAAAAAAAAATTTTTTTTGAGTCTGTTATTTAGTGAATATTTTCTGATTGTATACATCGAAAAGTAGGCAGAAACTCCATTAGTAATAAATAAAGTTTGCTTTTGTACCTCTATATAATGAAAAATAAATATATGCTGTTTTGACAGATTTTTTGAGGAGCCGTTGCATTTAAGATGCAAGAGAGGGGTGAGGGGGTATTGTGGGTATGAAACGGTGAGTGGCAGACTGTCACGGTGGTGTGCGCGTGCGTGTTCCAAAGGAATAATGCATTTCATGTATCATGAGGCCTACAAATGTCCTCCAAAAAGTGTAAAAATGACGTGAACTCTTTTTGCTATATTTGCGGCGAATTTATTAAAGTGAGAGCCAAAAAATTTAGTTTGTCATCAAATACGAAACTCTGTGAAGCCTATGAAGCTTATTTAATTTACCAGTACGATGTCAAGATAAAATATGGGCAATTCATTTGCAGAATGTCTCTTAAAGTACACATGCTACATGCTCACTTGGATAAATTTAAAGACAACTTGGGTGCATATTCAGAAGAGCAAGGGGAATGCTTCCTCCAAGATGTACTGAACTTCGAACAACGATATCAAGGTCAATATAATGAGAACATGATGGGTGACTACATTTGGGGGCTCATACAAGAAAGTTCTTACTCATACAAAAGAAATACCAAAACTATTAATTTTTAAACCATTTTTTTGTATTTGTGGATATATTTATGCTTTATTTTGTAATGAAAGTTAATAAAAATATAGAATTCAAAATTTTATTTTCCTTTTAAATATAATTGAAATTAAACAATAGTGCTTTTTCCATAAAATTTGAAATTTCGTTCTGGTAGCTTCAAAAGCAAACTTTATTAGATAAAAATATTTTTTCTTTCTTTAGTTAGCTATAAGTAATCAAAATCAGAGGTACAGAACTCAGACTCAAAATTCATGTTGACCGGTGTTATTAATTAAGCCGTCATTTTTTTCAAAACTTTTTGTTTTATCTGATGTCTTTGGATTTTGTTACCTTGCAAAAACGTATTTTTTCAATATTTTTTATTTCGTAACTAAAATAATTCGATACAATTTATTATGACATATTGTTTCTATAGAATTTTATACTCTTGAACTAGTATTTGGGCGTTGCGCGAGCTGCAAGCAGCTCGCGGGGTTGTGTTTTTGAGGAGTATTTCTTACCCTTGTAAAAAGTATTTGGGCGTTGCGCGAGCTGCAAGCAGCTCGCGGGGTCGTGTTTTTGAGGAGTATTTCTTACGATGGGGGGAGGGGTGAAGGGGGGGAGAGGGGGGAGTTTTGAAAAATGATTTTGACCAACTCTGGGCCCCTTGATATGAATCTGAAAAAAAAAATGTTCACAGTCTCTTAACTTCCGAGATCTACCTAGAGGGGGGGGGGAGAAGGGGGGCAAGGGGGCAACTTTGAAAAATGGATTTTACTTTTCAGAGCCTCCTCTATACGAATCCGTAAAACAACAAAACACGGGACTCTTAGTTTCCGAGATACGATAGGGAGGGGGGAGAGTGGGGTGGAAAAGGGGAGGTTTGGGATTTTTCCCATACTCGTGAGAGTTACTTCTATACGAATCTGTAAAAATATACCCACCTCCCCCTTCACCATCTGGGAGAACAATTATGTCAGTCAATGAGTCAGTCAGTGAGTGGTAATCGAGCTTTATATAGTATAACTAGTATTTGGGCGTTGCGCGAGCTGCAAGCAGCTCGCGGGGTCGTGTTTTTGAGGAGTATTTCTTACCCTTGTAAAAAGTATTTGGGCGTTGCGCGAGCTGCAAGCAGCTCGCGGGGTCGTGTTTTTGAGGAGTATTTCTTACGATGGGGGGAGGGGGGAGAGGGGGGAGTTTTGAAAAATGATTTTGACCAACTCTGGGCCCCTTGAAATGAATCTGAAAAAAAAAAATTTCCAAGTCTCTTAACTTCCGAGATCTACCTAGAGGGGGGGAGAAGGGGGGCAAGGGGGACAACTTTGAAAAATGGATTTTACTTTTCCGAGCCTCCTCTATACGAATCCGTAAAACAACAAAACACGGGACTCTTAGTTTCCGAGATACGATAGGGAGGGGGGAGATTGGGGTGGAAAAGGGGAGGTTTGGGATTTTTCCCATACTCGTGAGAGTTAGTTCTATACGAATCTGTAAAAATATACCCACCTCCCCCTTCACCATCTGGGAGAACAATTATGTCAGTGAGTCAGTCAGTCAGTGGTAATCGAGCTTTATATAGTATAATAATAAAAACATGACTTACCTATATATAATGGTTTTTGTTGTTTTAGTTATTTCATGTATTTATTGTAAACAATTCACGTGTTTTATAAAAGTAAATCACGTTTTCTGATTCTACCAGAATCAGAAAAACGTGATTTACTTTTATAAATTGTTTATAAAAAATAGGTAAATAATATACGAGTTCTGGCTCTCCCACAAAATATTAGATTCAAAATAAACAGTACAGATAGTTAGTAGTTTACTTCTTTCACTCTCAGTTCCTTATAAAATGAAAGATACATCTACAACTGGCGTCTTACAAACATTTCTTTTTAGCTTTTCAATCTTTTCCTCCGCTGATTATCTCACAAACTACTGTTGTCGTAAGAACCGGGTTACGGTGCATGCTATCCATCACAAATGTAAACTAAATTGCCGTACGCTCCATCAAGCAACACCGTTATATCCCGCCTAGATGCTTCATACAAATTGCTGAATCCGTAAAGAAAACTGCAGCGATAAAAATAGATACAAATGTTGCTCTACTTAGGGAAACCTTCAACATTATTGCACATGTGCTACATGCTTGCCACGCTTACAGCTATCCTAATGTGCAAACTTCGACGGCCATTTACATTTGTCGAGAGACAATGGTTGTCTTGCAACCAATTACGAAACAGTTTGCGGCTACCTGATGATTTAGATAAGTAATAATAATATTTTCATGACGGCTTCAATGTTTTAGAAGTTTTTATATGACGTGTAATGTCAAGATTTAGTCATAATTGCAGTTGCATCACCAGACGGATTTAATGTGTTTGGCACTCGCAGTAAAATATAACACTCAGTTGAAACTTCGCTTTTTGCATGCTACACAAAGTCATAAATCTGTTTTGATATAATAAAAGTAAGTATATATAACGATTAAATATAGAAAGATAGTGGCTTTGACCTCAAAATTATAATGTAGGTTTTTGCAACCGTGCAATTATGTTACTTGAAGAAAGTTCAAGCACAAAATTTCTTCATAAACAACTTGCATATAATTTGGTCATGCAGAATCTTGTGACTTGTGGTTATTGAGCAAAAACCCCCGACACAAAATAATAATACAAAAATAGTATGAACGTAAAAAGACTAAAACAAGTTAAAAACACCATGAAAAATAGCCACAAATAGAACAAAAAAGATAAAAATTATTAGTATTTTATTTTTGAAGAACCCACGGCGGTTTATTGTAATTGGAAAAGGATAAAATAATTTAAAAACCCCCGACCTAAAGAATTTATGTAACGAGACTAAAACAGATAAACTCATATGGCAGTCGCGGGACCTCTTAGAATTGAAGGTGTTCAACAGAACGGTCACTACTACTCGACCCGTCACTATCGTCACGGTCGGTACTAGTCAAGCCCTTTCATTTGATACCTATATTGAGAGAGTTGTGAAAAATATGTCATCCGCCATTTTGTAGCGGCGGCCATCTTGACCGATTTTCATCAAACATAGCTAAGAACACTTCCGACTAATTCACCTTTTAAACAAAATTAAAATCGGTTCAACCGTTCGGGAGCTACAATGCCACAGACAGACACACACACACAGACACGTCAAACTTATAACACCTGTAGTGCGATTCTGTAACCATCTCACCGTGAAAACTTAGGTGAAGTGAGCGTGGAGTGAGCTGTCAACAGTGTCAATTCCTAGCAAAAACAAACTCACATCACCTAAGTTTTCACGGTGAGAATTTTACAGAATCTACTGGCTGTCGTTTTTGCGTCGGGGGTTAAAAAAGAAAATGATGTCGATTAAAAAGTCAATGACAATGACGTACATATGTGTTAAAATATATTGACGAGGGTGCTATGAATGACGTCACATAATAATTTTTAGGAAGTTATTGACATAAATAGTAACTAAAAATTAATTGGTTCCAAACCAAAGTTTTGTTAAAAATTCAAAAAGTAAGTCAAGTAAAGTCTAAAAAGAAAGAGGTAATCGATGAAACCGATTGCGCAAATCACGCATCTCCATAACGATGACTGTCTATGTTTATAAAACGTAAGAAAGTAAGAACTTTCCCTTTCAATATTCGCCGATTCTTTCTTTGAACTGTGCCAAAGTTATCGTCAAGTTCATTGGCTTGATATCTCTCACTGGGCCAACCATTATCTAGGTCGTCAACGATATCTCCAAGGCCTTGCTAACTTGCAATGTTGTCTTCCGGACTAACTTTATTGTCTCGTTTCCCGCGCCCATCAGATTTGCTAATAGGATTACAGCCTATCCGGTTCGTCTTGCTACGTCAGCCAAACATAATACGTCATGTACATTCAACACTGTATTTGCTATTTGCAGTCTTTTATCAAATTAGAATTCATTCATAGTGCGCATATTAAGTGTCTAATTTAGCTAGATCAGTCTTGTCAGCCTTTGTTACTGCCTTGAATTGTAATTGGAAAATGTTGCGTTTCCTACGATGTAGCCTGATTGAATTAGTAGCTTTGTGATTTCAATGGTTTACATTAATTCTTTTGTATTTTGCTTTTAGAGTTAAGTTGTCCTTTGCTAAACTTGACAATTGATCTTACTTTCATATGACATGTCATTTCTTGGTAAGTCACTGCATTTGCAGAACACAAACATTGACTGAAGAAGTACTAGCAAATAGTACGACGTTTAACACGGCAATCATAACATGCGTTATGTCTGTATCTAAGAATAATTATTTCGTTACTTTTCTGAAGCATTATACAAAAACCATGGCAGATTTCATCACATCTTGGCAATTGATATGCCTAGTAGTTTAATCATTATTTTTATTGAATTGTCTAAACAACAAGAAAGTCAACTTTCGGAATATCATGAATCGATTCAACTTAAAATTAAGCACAGCAACACATAAGTTTAGAAAAGAAAAGAGAACTAATGGGAAGCTATTAATTGTTCTTATCCAAAATAATTACGATTATTATAAAATTGATAGAGTAAGTATTAGAAGATTTACTTAATGAATTATAGGGTCCAGGGAAATCACATCAGCTGTTAAGCAGGCAACATCACATACAAAAAATGCCTTTCGCAAGTTTCCACATTCTTCCAAATCTGTTAATTGATCTAACAAACGTACTTGATGTTATTGAACGGGAAAATCAGGCTGACGACCAGTTTCCAGTCTGATTAACGTCAACTATAATAAATTGTGAAGAAAACTTAAGACTATTAAAATTAAAACCCTTAAGGCGAAAGCGCCAGGGTAGCCCGCGAAATTCAATTTTTTTTAGGTTTTTTGGAATTTGCTGGTCAGTATTAAGTTGTACGTTGATTAATATATGAATCGCGGCCGTAAGAAATATGTGTTTACAGAATTATAATCATTAAAGTCATCAACACAACTCTCTAAGACCACGTAAGTCCCAAGAATAACTGTTTCATGAAATCATCATTCTTTGGACTTACGTGGTCTTAGAGAGTTGTGTTGATGACTTTAATGATTATAATTCTGTAAACACATATTTCTTACGGCCGCGATTCATATATTAATCAACGTACAACTTAATGCTGACCAGCAAATTGCAAAAAACGTAAGAAAATTTGAATTTCGCGGGCTACCTTAGCGCTTCCCCCTTAAGTAATATGTATAACTTCTAGTTTTCTTACTGGTGGGTCGGTTAAGGTACGGTTTCCTGGAAGTGCGGTGGCCGCCACATAGCGTCCGCAATTTACCGGCGAATGACGTCACTGAAACATTATACAAGAAAGTAAGTTGGTGTGTTTTCCTAGAGAACGCTTTTTGGCACCGTAAAGTCAAACCCCGCTGTCATCATTTTCAAGACGTCACTGCGGCTGTTTTGTGCCGGCCACCGCTCTTCGAAGAAACAGTGCTTGAGATCTGCAAACGAAACCAAATAGGTTTAAACAAATGTATAAATAGAAAGCAAGAGATGTTTTTGCCATCTCAGCTACTGCTGCGCAACGTAAACAAAGTAATTACGCCTTAAGAATTTGCCCCAAATCTCCTTTCACTGTGGAAAAGGAGAGCGAAATATTTACCTCCTCACTTTCACATGTTTTAATAATTCGCTTAACGTTACAATGTGCAGCCGTACAATCATAAATTAACTATAGATATTCTAAAAACAAGGTAACGTGTAATCATTTCGTCAAGGTCATATATTGCCAAATTTTCGATAGAAACTTTCAGCCTTTATTTTTTTCCTATTACATTAAGTATTGCTTTCAGACATTGACGAAAGATAAACTAATTCATAAATATTATGAATTAGTCAGTTAGTTGGTACTTTCACATGTTTTAATAATTCGCTTAACGTTACAATGTGCAGCCGTACAATCATAAATTAACTATAGATATTCTAAAAACAAGGTAACGTGTAATCATTTCGTCAAGGTCATATATTGCCAAATTTTCGATAGAAACTTTCAGCCTTTATTTTTTTCCTATTACATTAAGTATTGCTTTCAGACATTGACGAAAGATAAACTAATTCATAAATATTATGAATTAGTCAGTTAGTTGGTTGTTTTTTTGTCCTCAGTGAATATAATACAATTATTATTTTGAGGAAATCCATTCTGATTGATCACAAGGAAAATTAAGATATGAAATTGATCATTGATCGGTTGTAAGTTGCAACATTCATATCAGTTTATAATATTCTGTACTTTCCATTAGGAATTTCTTTGTAGCAGCCTGGTCTCTAGATTTGTGCTCGGTTAATCGCCATAGACTCGCCCCATTACTTAAAAAGAGCTGGTAAATTGTAGCATACTAAATATACAATAAAATACTTTAACGTCACGAAAAGGAAGGTACCTTTCGTGACGTTTTACCTTCCATATTGTGTAACCTTTACCTTCCTTTTCGTGACGTTAAACTTATAACAACAATAAATTATCCATAACTAAGTAAAATATTGCCATTTTTTGTTTTAATCGTTTTGCCATGCAGTGGGAGCGTAACTGGCCGGATTAATTATTAAATAATCACGCAATATAAAGAACAATAAACAATGTAAATCCCACCATGTATCGCACGTAATGTACGTAACTAAAAGAACTGAGGTCGTAGAGCCCAAGGTCTCTAATTATTATTTCAATAAATTCACGTATCATATACCAGCTGGATGCGAGCTTGAATCAACATTCGTGCCCTTTTGTTGCCTTTGTTCCATATTGTGCTCTTTGGTCATATTACTTTAGGTGTCTTTAACCAAAACTATTCAAACCGTGTCTGGTATTTTTGCTAGGGAAGCATACTTGGTCCCAGTATGCTCTCTGTGGTACACCAAGCCTCAATACTTTTCATGTGAATTTTTACTCGAAATCATTACATATTGTCTTGTATTAGCATGGCATCGAAAGAGTAGATAATCCATTCCTAAACTCTTATCTATTTGGTCGAATTCTTGATTGGCTTCTGGTATCGGTCATAAGAACTTGGCATAACGTAACCGCTTCTTATCGTTCGACGTCAGTAGGCCTTGAACGGCCCAGTGCGGGGGCGCTTAAAAATTATCATTTTATGTAACACCTATGAGTAAATTTCTTTTTACATTGTGCAAAGGACTTCGGAAGAAATGTTTGGGTTTTTGGCTCCTGAATCTGCTTTGGGTTATGCAAATTGTAAAGGGAAAATAATTACTGTAGTTACGCACAACCTGTTGGCAACCTGAGTTTAGTAAAAGTTGATCATGAAAGCATTTTGGCTGTGAGCCAAGCACGTCGACAGCTTCGGTCTCCATAAGAACAGGGGGTCTACTCCGAAGTGGTAAAATCGTATCGGCCGAATGTTCGGTCATTTCCTACTACGAAGTTCATTTTATTTGGTTCGGTCGGTTCCGATCCGACTGAACTTCATTCTGACACTTGTTGTATCGTAAACCCTACTCTGATCGAGAAAAGACAGACCGATAATTTGAGTTTGACAAGAGTTACATCGTGAAATTAATGTCAAAATACACGACAGCAAAATAGCTACCTTTTGAGTATCGTAAACTTATCGAATTTAATGAATTATTACAATTTATTGAGTTATGTATTTGTTTAAAGTGTTAAAGTGAATGTGCTATACTTAAAATGGTAGCAAAATGGCAGTACGTATGCTTTTGGTGGAAGAGGCTCTCAGAGAAGAGCGTTTGGAGCGTAGAAGGAATTGCAGATGACTTCATGACTCCTTCAATACCAATTTAGTGCCCGACCTTGAGTTTATAGCTAATTACAAACTCAGTCGATCACTTTGCCAGGACATAGTGCCCCTGTTACCCCGAAAGCCATGCAATTGAGCCTGCTACAAAGTTACAAACGTAGATGTAAGATCTAAGTTTTCCACAGCAGTCCTCTCACTATATAAAAATATTTTGTTTAATTTGATGACGTCTATCTGTTTGTAATTAGTTTATCTAGCTTAGTTAGTAAGTTATTAGTTTTCATATTCTAATCCAATATCACTGTAAGTTTGTAAAGATTTTTTTGGAATATGTACTTACCTAAGGATTGTTATATAATTACGTAACTTGAAATTGTGATTTTTTGTTTATGTAAATATTGAAATAAATTTGGTCTCAAATGATAGAGTTATGTATAAAACTAATATTCCAATTGGATTTATGTAAATCGGACTACGCATTCGGAAGATATTAAAATATTTGTATATGGAAAAAGAATATTTGTCTTGTAAATAGCGTGCGCGCTCCTCCATTGAACGCACATTTGAGATAGTCAAGAGTCGATGGAAGTGTCTCTTGGGAGCGAGGCAGGTGCACTAGGATGCAGATAGAGCAGGCAGAATCATCTTACCCTGCTGTGTTGTGCATAATAACGTACATTGTGCATAAGGGCCGGAGTTGCACAGATGCTTTGAGGAGGGTACAAAGAGAGAGGGAAATACTGATACAATCATTAGAAAATAATGAATAAAATATATTTTTTACAATACTAAACAACTAGAACTAATCTTCAATTTGTTACAAGTACAACTAAAAATAATATAGCATTCAGCGTGGTGCAAATTTCTTCCCACAGTCGATGATTCAGCGTACGACTGTCGATGCTCCTCAAGTTGCCTTGGGCCAAATCTCGATGAGGAGAGCATCAATTTGTGCTGCTGTCGGTCTGGACATGGTGACTTGTTCTTGCAGAATGTTTATTCATAACTTTCATTTCCAAACTTCCGAAACACGAACATGAGAAAACGATAAACCCAAGGGGCCCTTTATCACGTATAAAGTGAATAATTTATGTAGTTTAAAGTATATTTAGCTTGTTTTTTGTATACATCTCATAACTTGACCTTAGCACTACACTTAAGTCAGCACTTGATGTTAAACGACCGAAATACGGTTATCGTTGTAGCGATAGCGACAGATGAGATTTGGTTTGAGTTTAAAAGTACTTTTTCTCAATTTTGCAATAATAAAATCACAATCTCTCCCCTTGTTTGTTTACTTGTCATCCTTTGACGTTTATCCTTTTTTTTTTTTTTTTTGTTTTAAAGGCTAAGGTCTGAGACCATGCTGCCTAGTCATCAGTTACTATTTTTTTTTTAGTCTAACATGACATTAGAATATGGGTGTACACATTCTAATGTATTAGGAGTATTTGGCAGCAAATGTATCGAATCAAGTTTCCCGGTAAACTTCGCTGAGGTAGCCAAAACTACAATAAAATTCTCAGCTCCATTTTACCGGGATCGCGTCTGTTTCAATGATTACTTGACGTTTATCCTTTTTCTTTTTATTTTGACAATCGTCAAAGCAATATGGTTGCCAGCAACAAATATATTATTTTATCGAGAAATATTACAATGTTCTTAGGTATAAATATTGAATTAAAAGAAAAGTTCTATTTTATTACTATAAAAATAATTTTACTCTGTAATTCAACAGTTTAATTATATCGAAATGAGTATTAATGACTAATAAAAACATATCGATAAAACGTTCACCTCTGGCACTACATTTCGTTCGGTCCGACACTCTTTTCGAACATTGACTATGGTCCCGACCAAACTCGGCCAATCCGAACATTTTTCGTAGTAGGACAACAATATTTCGGTTCGGTGGTGTGTCGGATCGTTCCGATCATTCGAATGTGTCGCTTCGGAGTAGACCCCCAGTAAGAGTTAGGACCGACCGATATGTATGTACCTAATAATTACAATAGGGAAATAAATGATATACAAACAATGCCTTTTTATATCAGCATTTAATAAAGAAAAATGCCGTCGCCATGCCAGTTTTTAGAATTGTAACAAGTAATAGCTTTCACGCAATTGTTAGACAGGTTATGTTACTTAGTTCGTAACAAATATTGAAATCGGTCTATATATAACTAGTATCTAGGTCAAGATATTAAGTAGGAGTGCCTATCGTATCCTTGTAATTTCAGCTTTACTCGTATCGTAATATGAGTTTCTAAGCTTATTTTAATCGCTAAAGCCGATACAGATAGTGCACATGCAATAACTTATCTGCATTTGTAAATGACTAATATGCTAATATAATAATAGAGTAACTGAAAGTCGCGATGACACTTTGACTCGCTATGAGTCAGGACTACAGATATTGTGTATTCTCAAACAACGCATGGTTTTCTACGAAACATCATAGAAAATAAACATTTAAAAGAATGATGGATCGGCACAGATGCCAATGTCACGTTTATCTGGCGTCCTAAAGCAAACGAAAGAGCTAAGACGTAGAGTCAACATCAAGTGTATGCTAAAATACGCGTCTTTGCGTTGCGCAATATCAACATTCAACACCGGTATTGCGGCAAGGTCCCGGCAAATTATAACGTATTATGAAACCGCGCGACATCTTCCAAGTTAATGTATTTGTTTTACAATTTAATTGGTTTTATGGTATGTGGTTTAATGACCATCAGGTAATAGATTACGAAACGTGGTGGTGCTAGAAGCGGAATCACAATTGGTTTCGTAAATGTCGCCCACAATTTGGTCTAGAACGGAAGATGCCACTTCCGAATCGCATCCGCTTCATCCAATTTATGCCCTTGAGTATCTAATAGTATGGTTAAGTTCCCAATATTCCTGAAATAGCCTTGAAACACCTGTGTGATGTCAAGAACAGTATTTTGAAAGCTGATTTATGTAGATACTCTGTAATTTGTTTGGAGAGACGTTAGTCGTTCTGGAGATCGTTAAATTGTTTCTACATCTGCGAAAACATCATCAACGTAATCGTTACCTATTTATCAGAATCGTGTCTGGGCAACTCTGTATTAGACGGCATTTGAAAGAGATGACATAACAAAAAAACAAAGCATTTATTTCAATCAAACCAATTACAGGCACTTGAATTGTCAAAGGAGAGTGGGTCAGTCAGACATGAAGCAGTTGCCCATTCCAAAGCGTAGTAGGTTCCTATGGAGAAGACACTCCACATCACCACGGACACTCTTTAAAATTATGTTGTTACAATATATTGGTTACATAATTTACATAACATACATAATCAGCCTGTAATGTTCCCACTGCAGGGACACAGGCCTCCTCTCGGTGAGAGGTAGTGGGCCGTAATCCACCACGCGAAGCCAGCGCTGGACATGCCGGTTTCTTCACGATGTTTTCCTTTACCGTTTTGAGAGCAGTGGTCATGAAATAATTTACACAAAGTAAAGCGCCTGTCTGGGTTCGAACCTGCGACCTACTACAACTCGTAAGTCGCGGCTGTTACCACTTGGACACCACTGCTCTGCACTGCACTGCTTACCTAATTTATTAAATAATATAAAAAAGAGCCACGCCTTTGTGACTAAACAGGAATTATGTAAATATTACAGTCAAAACTCTCATGTATCGTGTTTTAAAACGTCGGTAGTCTGCAATTTCGGTTGTTTGCGTTATTAAACAAATTAAATTCTAATACAAATTAATCTAATCGGTTTTCCTCCGGCCCACAAATGAGGATGTTTGATTATTTTCCGTGCGTGCGAGCACACTTTCCTGTCAATGGTTTTGTGTTGCGTGCGTGCTACTAATGTTGATTTTGGCTCTACACACGGTAAGTTAATGTACTCTACTCAGAATCCACACTTTTTGTAACAAGTTTCTGTGACGCAAGATATATTTGCGCAGTTTGGCCCTTGAGCATCGAAAGTAATACATTGAGAACGGCACGTCCATGCTTTCCTATTTTTGCTGACAAAAATGTCAAGGTGCTGTAGAAGCAGGAGTAATGCTCGTATAGAAGTTCCGTCTGAAGAATGAATGTGTTCGTCGGTTAAATTATTTTTTTGTTAACTATCATCATCCTTTTCAACAGATGCGCGTTGTACAAGTGCAAAAAATATTGAGTAAGAAACATGACAAGATCGTTATACTTACTCAATATTTACATATTGTGTGCGGTCCAGTCACCCAAAACCACGTACGTAATAACCCAAGTGAGACCTACTCGAAAACTAGACGGCTCGTCTTCACCGAACCTGATGATTTACGAGCCAACAAGACGCCTACAATCGCGCAGCCGGTCATTCAGCCGCATCCGCGAGTAGCGCGGGAAGTCAGTCGGTGGACTTAGCGGGCCGCGGTCGGTGCACGCCGCTGCACATATCCAAACGCGTTCTAAATAAAAAAACTCGTACTATAGACAAAGTGATCCGTAATTTATGAGTGAAGTTCTTTTTTTTAAGTGATAAGAATTAGGTACGTGTATTTTAAGATTTTTTTACGTGTCGTTGGCCTCAGTGTAATCTACACTTATGTTTTTTCTTCTAATTAATTATCGCTTGTTCGCATTCAAGGTTTGTGATCAATAACATTAGTAAGGTTGTGTTCAATATTTAAATTATTGGTAATTTAAATATGATTAACTGTTTATTTAGCCAGCTATTGAGCAATGAAGTGTTATAATGAGTATGACCTATGGTCGCTTAATTAATTTTGCCGGGGACTGAAACTTAATATGACTTAACTTGGAAAAAGTTAATTTTCAATATCTCAGTAATCAGAAGTATCGATACCTACTTATAACATAATTATATTTTTTACATAAACAGCAATATCAAAGTTATCTATCGCTGCCTGTCAAACCAGAAAACATAATCACCAAAAAAATTATTCTAACAGAGAAATTATAAATAAATAATTATTATTCTAAAAACTGGTGTTTGGTGATTTCTAAAGTCCAGCTTTCACTGCATGTACACGATCGATGTCTGCCGTACAAACTGCTAATACTTTAGATGTATGTTTACTTCGAAAGTTTATTTTCTAAAAGATCCGTTTGACTTGCTGAGACTTATATTATTGTTGAAGATCTCATTGAAGTGTTTACAGTTGAAACATTAACTGATCAAGTCATCCACATATTAATATGGCACCATTGCTTACGATGGGTTTATACATAGTTACTTGAAATTATAACAATATGGATTATAAAAATTAAACCTCCTCACACTAGTGACTACCTACTGATCCGTAGGTGCCATTTGTGGTATTCCACAAATGACACCTACGGATCAAAAATTTTATTAAATTTTAAATAATAAACTATTCTACTAATGGCACCTGCGAAAAATATCGATAGGTGCCGTATGTGGAATACCTCAGGTGCCGTTAAAACGGGTGCCCAATGTGGCATACGTCTGTCTTTGCGCTGAATGAGCGCTGAAGCGAGTTAAAACTCCAATGTAAACAATACAATGAACTGTAAACATTTTTCTTCACACAAACAACACTTTGTAGTGGTTATAAGCAAAGCAGGCATAGCTTTCAGTTATACCTGGCCGAAGAGAAAGTAAATAAAACTTTGTCCTCCTTGGTAGTTCGTAGACGCAAATAAAATTGTTTCTCGCGTGTATCATCTTCACATTTACAGACGGTTCGAAAGTTTAGTAGGTCGACATTCGAAGCCGTATAGGTTACATGTTAGTCATGCTCCTCTTCCGTAGTCGGTGGTATCATGACAGAATGGCTATCTGCTAATGCACTGGATGTATCGTTTCAATCAATCCTTGTCAGCTTTCTGGAGCACTGCGCTTGATCACATGATTATCATGCTCCTAAGCAATCTCTTAGACTGCATTTACCATTAAAATCAGACATATTATGAGACTAGCTGTGCCCGCGACTTCGTTCTTGTGGATGTCGGGTATCAATAATGTGTCGCTTATTAGAAGGTAGGTACAGACGCCAGCACATCAAGCTACTACAATCTGTTTCTTTAATAGATTTTCAACTTTACCGTTATAGTATAATGTTCAAAGTTGATTTGGGAAATTTGACAGTTTCGGGTACCTTGATGTGCTGGCCATCTGTACCTACCACTATCCAATGAAAAGGAAGAATCTTGTTTATGTTTTTTAAGTAAAATTTTTTTACGCGGATGCCTATTTTTTTTTAATAGAAGTTACTCCTTATAACACCAGCTCTCTGCCAGTGAAAGTCCCGTCAAATCGGTCTAGCCGTTTCGAAAATTTGACGGAACGTTTGTTTAGACAGACAAACGACAACAAATGTTCCGGCTAATCTCCGAAACGGCTAGACCGATTTGACTTTTCTCAATATCACTACTTACCTCCAAAATCAAGATAAAGAGTCCTGCTTGATGCATCCCACGTTTCTTGTATACCAGCATCCTTTTATAATGCACGCTATAACTGTCTGAAAAATGATTTACGAGAATTGTGAGTTTAAAATAACGGCGTGAGCTTCGCGTTTCATCTGCACCGGCTAATGGGCAAATTACACGGATTTTACCTCAACTGGGCCGCACGATTCCGAGTCAAATTTCTTGCAGGTTTTACTTACATGACGCAGTCAAAAAAACAAAGATCCCGTCACGTCCGCTCAAAACGGCCATCGTGCATCGCTCAGCATAATGGTACGACCCCAATGCGAGACAGAGCCCCAGCACCAAGATTAACCTAAACTCCGTTTAAATTATTCATCAGGATTGAAGACTATTGATAAAAGGATTTTGGGAGTCCTCAACATTCCGACGGTTTACTACCCAGCAATGAAAAAGTATCAAATAAAAATTACCCTAAAATACATGTGGATGTAGACTAGTGCATCAGCATTGCTAGTACGATTGTAAAAATCAACAGGGAGATGAAACAGGTCACTATAACCTGGTCACTTGACAAACACTTACATAGATACCATTTGCTGGCATAAACTTCAACTTGAGACTAGTACTTGCGTCGCAAGAAACACTTAGGTTTACCTATATCTCTCATCCGCAGTATGCTTATTCCTTACCCAAAAAATAATATTTGCCGTTTGCAGTAATAAAACAAAACACCATGCGTGATGTATTATTCTGATTGATACTCCTAATTATACTAATGGACTGGTTTGAGGAGTAGATTCACCATATTAGTCGAATGAGGTTGTAAACGACCTTCCTAATGGGGTCACATTAAGTTGCATGTCATTACTGGATAGTACAAATTGTTTAGGCAATAAAAATTCTTCTTAAGGCTCCTTCAAACAGGCGCGACACGACACGCGACACAGAGACACCGCAAGTCGCGCGACGAGCGGTGCTTTTGTGTCGCGCGTGATTATATCACGTGTCGCGTCTGTTTGTTTGTAGGAGCCTTCAATTTGCTTTTTTTTTTTTTTGAGGATGGGAAATCATCAAATGACTCCTCCCGCTCTGGGTGGAGCGGAAGGGAGTGTCAGACTCTTACTGACTAAAACCCACCCGTGTTCCTTCCTTAGCCCTTTATGTTCCGGGCCAGCGGTAACCCTTTCGGACAATCCCGCTGACCCGGCAGAGCCTTCAATTTGCTTGTGGCTATCTAATGTAATTTTTGCAGTTATTTTTAATGATAGCGAATTTTAAAGCTCTTGGTTGCTAATGAGCAGAATAGACTTTTCATAATAACATGTTGACCGTTCGTCTTGCATGCAAGTAAGTGACAATATCCATCGCACTCAATAGATATTGCTGTACGGATTCTGAAATAAAATTTCTTGTTTCTTTTTCATTTACTTACTGATTTGTTCCGTTCCATTTGATCCAAAACTTTGCAATATTTTCATGCAACATAAGATCACGCACGCCCGCCCGTACCTACATATTCCTTGCTGGGCTAGGCAAAGTGCAAATTTAATAAAAGGCAACCAGATTTCGTCACTTCGTAATTTTAAGAACGTTCACAGTCTGATCGCAGTCTCAATTTGTCAAAAATACTCTAATTTCCCTACATTGTTGGCAAGTTTTTGACTTGATTGTCGCCAAGATAAGATTGCGACTAGTTTATGAACGTTTTTTATTACCTACGGGAATGAGGGTATTCTGAAATGAAGTTCGCTAGGTGGCAGCACTGACACGTCAGGTCCAGGCATCTGTCAAAGAGCCTGTATTTTCTTTAGTCATGACGGAATGATGAACGAATGAATGAATCGAATGATGAACTTCATCATATATTTTATATTCATTGTCGAAATGGAAGACCTCTTGTCAAAGTGGTGCCAACTGGTGTCGTAAATTTTCACGAAAACCCCCATTGGCCTTCTGTTGTCATTTAAACTGAGGTGCTACCAAAAACTTGATCAGCATATTATGAAACAATTATATAATAATTGTGTCAGTGCTACAGCAGTAGTTTTATTATCCAAGCAATTAAATAATTCAAGTGACAGTGTATCTGAAAGTGATTTCTAGTTTGCGTCATGTTTTTGTAAGTGGCGGAAAGACGACTCCTGACTTTGTTACGTATTCCGAAGGCTGCACATAAAAATAATAAAATAAAATCATTTTAATTCGAGTATCATTGACTCATACATAATAGAAATAATACACTCATACAGTCACATTACATACACAACACTACAAATTCAACTAAATTCAAAATAACAATAACATACAATATACAATAACATAGATTGTATTGGAAACGAAATATTGAATTTGAAGGCGTTAACATGTACAATAAAATACCCATGGAAATAAAAGAAGTGAAAAGCATTTATCTTGTTTTAAAAATCAACTTAAATCGTATATTATGTGTCAATAACAATAATAATATAAAAAATTAAAAAATACTTGCGTTATTGCTAACGCTAACGGGTTCATACAAACAAACAAAATAAAAGTTCTTTTTTTTGTCAGTACGCTGCCATGAATGCCACATCTAGTAATACATCCAATTATACTTTAGATCCACGTTTACTCGGTTGGTGTGATTAGTTGATATTTACTTTTTTTTATCACTACCTCCCTATTCATTATTGTAAATCTACTTTTAACGATGTCATTGTACTCTCGTAATAATTTTGTGTAAATTTAGTTTCTCAGTAAGTGAATTATTGTTAATTTTAATGAGAAAAGTTCTTAAACTATTAGATTGTTTATTTTTCTTAAATTATTTCCCGTGTTTTGTTGTAAGTACAGCAGTTTATATTAATGAAGGTTTTGAATTATTCAATTTTGTAAACTTCAGTTAATATTTAGGTAAGTCTCTGCTTGCATATAAAATTGCGTGATTATTATGTATCTTCATTTCGGTCAAGAGCGTATCCGTTTAATTCAAATGTATCGTAACGTAATGATATGCTACTGTAATGTTTGTTCACCTAAATATTATTCAAGGTTAAGTTGAAAGAACGATTAACCTTACAATTATGTGGTCAATATGAAATAACTTCGATTGCTCTGCCGCCCGTGCCGGTCGTTATGTGAAAGACCAATGTCGCGGAATGAAGGTTAGATTTTGATTTAATTCTGATCTCTCAAACGTTGTTAAATGTCACCTTGTTCAAAAAACACCAGTTAGGAAATAATGATATTATTTATTTATAGTTAATGAAAATGATAAAATACCAATTACGTTAACGTAGAAACTATTACATATTATTAAATTTACAATTCTGAATTTGTATAGTTGGTTTATCTCTATAGTATAGAGATAGAAACATTCACATCATGTTTTTCAAAGAAATGGGATAAGGATATAGTGTTATTGCAGCAGGAAAAGATGTAGATGGCCGACCTGGAAACCTTTCATAATAATGCTGTAATAAAAATTAATGGTGATTGATAGAATAAAGTTAATCCTAGTCCATAAATTGCAACTTGATTTTAACATCTTCATAATGTATGCGGAATTGTGGATGCAGTTCATAAAACAGTGATTCGTTTCCGAGCTACTTTGTACTATATCTATCTTAGTTGACGGTTTCGGCGTGGGAAGGTAGACAATATCTGTTTTTTCTTCATTTACACGTGTGGGATAGTAATCGGAATCAGTGTACAAAGCGATAAATAAATTGCCTAAAAGCGTGTTCAACACGTTTCCATATAATGACCTGGCGAAGTATCTATTGATAAAAGTTTTGTAATCTCTCTGTGTGGGTGAGGATGTTTATCATTTTTAACAAACCTCGGGTGATTCCTTAATTGCTTGAACTGCAATTACGACTGGATTACCTACGCAAATAAGACGCAAGGAGAAGATAAACTTTTTTCATGATACCTACACTGTCACTAATGACTAACGAAAAAGTTAGGGATGGTCAAACAAACCACGATTATGGCAATAATGGAGATACCTTGAAAGGTTAAAGTAACAACAGTGCCTGAAAGGAGGAACAAGAAGTTCTTGATGTTCTGTGTCTTACCAATACTGAAGCTTCCTTGAATATAAATAACACTTGGAACCTCGGAACGGACAGTATCCAGATTACCTGCATCTGGCTTGGAAACACACGGATCCAGTCATATGCACTGGAGTTAGTAACCTCTAAAAACCGGATAAAGAAACACAGATGGTGAGAATATTTCCAAACAGGCGACTACATGTAAAAAAGATTTAGTGCCGAAACCACAATTTCCAATTCTTTATTGCATTCCATAATGTTGGTAAAATCTTGGTAGGCTTAAAATTAATTATACAATTATGGACCCTGTCGGGCACAGTATAGTAGGAGAGAGAAGAACCAGTATATGTTGTTCGAACTAAACTGCTTTCGGATGATCATCAATCTAAATAATTGTAAAATATTGTTATAATTATAGGTAATTAATCTGTACCTACGCGTTAGATTCGGATGGGTAATCTTCTAATGGATTAGTTTGATTTATGGGTTCCTTTGAAGAGGATGTTTATATCATTCTGTTATTTACTAGATATAGGAACTGGGCCGCAATATTAAAGATTGAGTTGGTCTTCTGGCCAATCAACTCTTTCCACTTAAACATGAGCACATCCAAAATTCAATGGTGCAGTCATTAGTTCCCACCTAGTGTTGTCATGCCACCCTGGGCTGATGCAAATAATATGCCTGCATTTTCATGCAGTCACGTTCCTTGAATGTTTTTAAATTAAAAGCTGTCAATGCACACAGACCTTTGATTTATTTAATTGACACTAAAGTACCGAATACTTGAAGTTCGATCTACATTTGCTCCAATTACCAGTATATCCTTGAGGAAGCACTCTTCCAGGGCAATTGTGATCAATTTGCATCAATTTCTCTTGTCTGGACACCAATCAATGTCAGGGCCTCCCGTAATGTATACTAAGCTCTAGATATTTCTAAATGCTATAGTCAGGGTGCTTACTCTTCAATTTAATTCCGATAGATCGACATTGGAATTGTGACGTTTCGTACTCTTGAGTTCGATGCTAGCGCCAAATGATTTTTAGATTGGGTGTCCATTTTGGAGAACTAAGTGGAATTGGGTTCGGGCTTGGCGTGGGGTAATTGTTGACAATATTGTTTTCAAGAGTACCGAATCACGTGACTGTAAAATTAACATTGGAATCGTATTGGCATCTCATTGGAATTAAAATTAGTTTGGAGAGTAAGCCCCTAGCCTCTGACCGTTTTAGAGTAACGTAGGTCAGTTGGTAAAGCTTAATTCTTCGGATTTTACTTCTCGTCCTCTGTAAAGGGCGTGTTGTTGTTATGTCATTTTTTATCTTTTTTTGTCTTAGAATTGTATGGCGTCATCCTCATTAGTAACGCTATTATCAGCTTATTATTGGAAGAGGTCTTCAACCTCAGCATACCCTTTACTCCTACACACGATCGGTTTTTGGGATCGAGAGTTTGCTATCCAAAAAAATGTTATGAAATCGCATGTTTGTTCCATTTCCACTAATGAATTCACGATACAAGGAATTCTCACGTGACCACACGTGAGAATTATGTACTTTTAATTTTATTATTGAATACGCCTGTCTGCCGTTTCTGCTCAATAGTTCTATAATTGACGTAGCCGCGTAGGTAAATATTTCCCAAGTATGGCGACGGGTCTAGCCCGTTTTCCCGCGCAACCTAACTCGTTCCCACCATTACGAGTTGCGTAGGAAGTTACGCCAAACAAAATTAAATAGTAGATTTATGTAGGTGCGGTTTTATTTAGTATCCACATAGAAATAATAGAAAACAGCACAATTTACATGACTGTGAATACTCGACAGCTTAAACGCTTTTCTTCGATATTATTATGAAAGCAGACTATTCATGCAATATGGTTGCCTTACTCCTATCTCATAAATAAAGTTGGCGCCGGTCATTATTATCCAATGTGTGTTGTAAAGTAAGGTTTGTTTTGTTGAATTTTATGACCTGATTATGCATTGATGACATTGTCTTGACACCTGATGGAGACGGGCTAGCGCCATATGTGCATTAAATGCGTCTCTTATACCAAGAATTTTGCATTGGCAGTCTAAACAAAGTTAAAATGGCACATGTGCTTAGTTGCCCATAATTTTAATAGCAGTTGTGTCCAAAACAGAACACAGCATTTCTGCTTGAGGTCAGAAATAGAAGTCAATCTGCCTAGCCTTTTCCCAACATCGAGCGACTACCTATCTGACCTCCACAAACTAGTACTGGGTAACAGGATACCTCTTGGTAAGACTGGTTGTCAGTCTTTTGAACTCCTGAAAACTACTGTTAAAGATCTTCCAATGACAGCCGGGACTAACGGCCTAACGTGATTTCCAAAGCGCAGAGGGGTCTCAATATGTAATGAATGGTCACCCATCCACGAACTGACCGCGGCAAGCGAAGCTTAACCTTGGTTCGACCCGTGTGGCTGTTTATTATTTAGCCACGAGTCCCTCGAGAAATAGGAGTGGTAGTACTTTTTGAAGGAACCCCCGAACGAGTCCTTTCATAAAGCGGCGGTCATTCTTTTCCTAGTTTTACATACAGGATGACTATAATTAACTAATGATCCTCTCGATGTCTTATGAAATATGTAATCGTGTTTAGTCTAACGGCCCATGACGCAACGTATTGTGTGTGACATAATGCTGACGTTCTGTCTCTTTGCCAACAGGAGGTGACGGATGATAGCGACGGCTGTGGCGCGAAGTTTTCTGTGCTTATCGTGTCTGATAAGTTCCAGGGGAAACCGCTGCTTGCCAGGCATAGGTAAGTCCCAAATGTTATCTAAAACCTATGAGAACATTTTAACGTAAGGTTTATCTGTAAACAAATCGTGTCCCAAAAACATTGTGAGCTGCCAAAACCCACACGTCGAGTATTTGACCTATTGTTTCAATTACCTATGGATTGCAAATGCAGATTTTTTATGGTGTTGAGGAAACTGCTTAGAATATCATGTGAGACTGCTCTTTAAAGCTTTGCAATTTTTAAAAACTATCCCGTCAGTGAAACGTTTCAGTTGTAAGTGTCTAGTATTTGATGTTCGCGTAAGCACGTGTTTCTCCGATTTATAGTCGTAATGAACAATTATACTGATACAGTACCCGGCGATAAATATTGCACATCGACCTATTCGATCCTATCGATTTTATACAAATAACAAAAATAATTACCAAAAGAAGCAAATCATAATTGTTTTAACAGCTCCTAATAGATACCGGACTGTTTGTATTTCGTGCTACAGAGATAACGCTCTACGAAGCCGAAATTAGCCGATTGTCTCTTTCCAAAGGTCGATGTGCAATATTTATCGCCGGGTACTTTGATTATTCAATAGATTTTGCGGTGCATCTAGATATCCTTTAACTATTGTTTTTTCGAGTCCAGAACCGCCAACCCAGCATCGCCAACAAAACATTTAAATTAATCATTTCTAGGAACATAATTCGCATCTCAGGCTAGTCAAGTGGACACCCATAAATAAAACACAGATAACAAACATAAGCGAAAGTCACGTGTAGGCGATAATTGACCCTATAAAATATCAGCAAATCATTAATAAAACAATCACTCTGAGTCGCACAGACCATGAACGCAAATTAGAATCCAATGGCGGTGCACTGATTGTAACACCAACACCGGGATCAAATCATTCAGTGATTCATTTGTTCCCTTTTGAACTAAGCTCCGAAGCTACGTATAAACAGTATTCGTATCGGGAATTTTGACTCTTGTACTTATCTGGTTCAAAATTAGAAAACAGTATGTATCTAATTAAACTACGTTGGTAGATTGGTACCCGTAGTCGAAGCGGTTAAAAATAGTAATTGGAAATCTATTTCCCCAGGTCATGTCATAAAAGCGTTACACTAGGTCGGCTAGATTAGTCCGCACATTATTTTGGATTGTTTTAAGACAACGATCAATCAATAGTTTTTCCCACTTGTATTAGGACACTGCTCATCCTTTTGATACATTTCCTAATCTCCTTTTGCGATGCTTGCGAAAGCTTTGTTCACTTTGCTCGTTAATCTCACTATCTATCCAACTATACACTGTCTATCTAACTAAATACTTTGTAATGTCAAAATAATAGCTTTTTACTAAATGCATAATAAGAAAATATATACGGTATACGTTTCAAATACACAAATTTTTATATTTTTTGCTTTTTTGTCTGTCTGTTTGTTCTGACTAATCTCCGAAACGGCTGGACTATTTTAACGGGAATTTCACTTGCAGATAACTGATGTTATAACGAGTATCTTATGCTACTTTTATTTTAAAAAAATAATTAGGAATCCGCGCAAAAAAGTTAAAACACATGAAATTCAATTTGTTTTACGACGTGCATGCGAACGAATTCTCGGGCATAGCCAGTTCAATAATATGCACAAATGAAAAGAAAGGTGAACGTTGCAATTTGTTTATCACCTATATACCTATAACTATATCGTAAATGGGCGTGGGCATGGAAAAGACAAAAACCATTATCGATATTTTCGCTGGACAAGGTACAATAAACTCGATTATAAGTTAGAATATAACCACTTTACAACCCGTCTACGTGTCCCAAGTCATATACAATCAAACAATATCGCATAATAGTAGCATTGTTACCGATATTGAGTCGTAATGAGACCATGAGAAGGTCATTGTGCGTTAGACGTGCGTGCAAAAATTGCAATAAAAACCGTGGCTGAGTGCCAGGACTGCCAGGACAGTTGACAAAATAGATACAATGTATGCATGTGTGATGGCAACGGTTTAAACGCAAAGTACAGTTTAATGCATCGGCTTTTGTTAGATTGCTGACTGCGCCAAACCACGGCGAAATTATAAAAAGACGAGATTTTGGAAAGAGCAGATTATTACGATATACAAATATCTGAAAGGCATATTCGCACAGAAAAAGAAAAGCTTTAAAAAAGAGAAAAATAATTATAGGCAAAAAACCTGACCTTCTCAGTCTGGTAACAGCATCTTCATAATGATAATGGTCATTTACCCCGTCGAAATAATAAAACTAAAATATTTCCTGTTCTGTATGTCATGTAAATCAGTATCGATGCAGTCATAACCACTTCCTCTTAGCTAATACTAACTACTCTAAACCTCTTGAGGAAAACCAGCGCAAAAATCCAAAGATAATCTTGCTAAACATAAATTCAAAGGGAATGCAAATTAGGAACTATCTTAGACGTCATCGGACACTGTGCACTTTTAGACAAAGAACTCGACATAAAAATTCAGGGCACTCTTTTTAACATTCAAATAAGTGAGAACTAACAATACGTAACCCCTGACAGACGACGCTTGCAACTGAAACTGCACACAAAAATACTAAGGGTTGAAAAGTCAATGAATACGGAAAAACCATTCATAAAAATCTAATACCCGAACGATAAGATGATAAAGCCGTTTTGTATTCAGCAAGATTAGTATCTCCAACTAACACGTTCAAACGTCCCCATTGGAATAACAATCGATCCATTATACTTATTATAGTATAATAATTCGCTCCACAGATTGGTGAACGCAGTGCTTCAAGAAGAACTGAAGAGCATACACGCATTTACGCAAAAGACGCTAACGGTAGAACAGTGGAACGCGCAGAAGTCTTGAAATGTAACTTGGAAATAATAATGAAGTAGCACAAAATATATGTTGTTTTTATTGGTTCCTTGCGTGTAAAGACTGTTATTAAAAATGTTGAACGGAATAGATAACTTATACACAGTAAGTGTGTCTGCTCCCGGTAAAGTGATCCTGCATGGGGAGCATTCGGTTGTGTACGGGAAGACTGCGGTGGCTGTCAGTCTGGGACTCAGGAGCTCGATTGTAATTAAGGTACTTAATCATTTTATATGTTTTTTTATTTTATTTTTAATTTTAGGATTGTTTTTTGTTGTGTTGAATTTTTGTTTTACTGTTAGTAGGTATATTATTTTTGCTATTTGTTTCTTAGTTGAATTTGTACAGCATGCGTACATTTTGGCTTTGGTATAGGTTTTTTAACCTGTATATTTATATTTTTGGAAAGATTCCATCTTATTACATAGCTATATATTTATAAGTTGTAGTCAGAGTAAAAATATATTATATTTACCAGTGAAGATTTAAAGGAAGTTTCAAACATTTGCGAAAACTTGGTAGACTTACATCCGCTTGTGTGTAAGTACTACGATTACTGGACGTGCGTAAGGTGTCCCTATAAGGCGTCTAAATATTACCAATGTATTGGCTCATATAGCCGTTAGATGCATAGCCTACATCGTTACTTAGAAAGCTAACTTTAGCAATACCTAGTTGAGTTAGTGACTGTGTTTGCGGAGGTAGAAATTTTATATTGATACGTCAGGAAGGTGTATAAATAAATTTAGCAAGACAGTTTTTAATAAGTAATTATTTATTGATAGAAACAGTAACTGAAGACAAAGTTATGAAACACATAGTACACCATTTTTGGTACTTCTACTTCTATATGTATATGAAATATTTTCGAAAATCATAATTATTTCCAAAATTATAAAAAAGAACTTGAAATATTTGACTAGTCAACAGAAAGAGCCTGCTGTTTAATATATAGGGTTTGCTAAAGCCCCAAAGAATAAACATAATATACCAGTAGATACAGGTACCTAATTTCCTTATTTTATTTTAAACATAACTTATTCAGTTATTGATAGCTTCGTCAACAATTAATTTAATAGCCAAAGTATATTTAATAACTTCAGAAGCTATTTACTTAACGTAAACAATTCATTTTGTATAAATATATAATATAATAAGGGATTAAGTCAAATAAATTGATGGTCATTTTACTAAATGTCCCTATTAATATTAAAATATGAAGATGTGCGGTAGTAAATAACCAGAGGAATTATGTGTTATGAATAATGTAAAATATTACAAAAATGATGTCCCATTATGTCTTGAATAGACATAATAGATATTATATTTTTACGAGGATAAATCTCTTTGAACTGCAATATTTTATGCTCTTTATAAGAAACGTGACATATAGGAAATACATAAAAGTATTTCTATGACAGATGTACATTATAGATCATAATGTAAATGAAAGCCACAAAGCCACCAATTGATATTTAAAACCCAATTTAAATATCATCACAGCTTTGTAAGATTAACACGCGATTTTCCTCCTTTACAGGAAGTCAACTATCACGTTGAACCGACGATACGGATCCACTTACCATGCGTCGGTTTAGAAGAAACCCTACCGCTGGAACCCACAGTCAAAAGCCTCTTCCATCCGAAGCTGGCACCAGGCATCACAGGCAAATTCTCCTGGAGATTGCCAGACAAACTGGACCACGACAACCATCTGCGAAGAGTTGACGAGTTCCTACACCTCATCAAGCCAAACTTCGACGCATTACAAAACAACCAGAAGAATTCCTTACGCAGTTTCCTATACGTCTATTCCGGAATATTTGGAAGTACCAATCTTCCTGTCAGATCGTTGGAGATCTCACTAGGATCTGAACTAACTATTGGAGCAGGAACCGGCAGTTCGGCGTCTTTCGCCGTGTGTTTAGCGGGTGCTCTGATCCAGCTCCTCAAATTGAAGAGTTCGACGTCATTTGACGCGTTCTACGATCAGACCAGTGACGATTTTAGTATGACTGAGAGAGAGATTATATCGGAATGGGCGTTTAACTGCGAGAGGATAATGCACGGGTCTCCATCAGGTGAGTTATTCTTAACACATTTACCTACCTAACCTCCATTAATCTTTGATTTTTTTCCTGTTTAACATAATTTCTCTAAAATAGTATAAAAGACAATAAACCAAGCTTTATCCTTAGTAGTAATGGCGACGTCTATCGACGTTTCATAAATACCATCAACCATTTGTAACAAAAACTGTTCGATCAGCTCGGAAACCATATTATACTAGAAGATACAATTTTAGCCTGTATTAACCTTAGGCGACCTCAATTCTATGTATATCGAACCTTCAATTTGAAAGCTTCCATGTTTCTATTTGCATATACTATAGTATTTCTGTAGTAAAACGTATATTAAGCTGTCTAAATCCAAAGGTGTTGATCGTTTAGTCTGTTAAATAAAACTTCGAAATCATTGGTAAATCTTTCATCTCCAATGTTTTGGTTTCTCTGGCAGCGTCGATATTAGTATATTCTTCAGTTTAAACAAAGTTGTTAATGACGTCAGAGGGGCTATCTGGAACTATCTGAATTCTATTAACTACTACAAAGTATTCTAGGTTCATTTGCTCGATTTCCTTTACACATTAAAATGAAGAGATATTAGGTAGTTTTGAAAAGTTCAAGGGTCGATTTTGTCTCGTTGATAAGGTTTTTAAAGCTGTTTAATTTTGAAAAAACTTATCGTGTTTCTTTCGAAATACTTTTAGGTACCTAATTTAATTTTTTATCATCATTAATCTGTATCCTATTACCATTAATTAAACCGAGATCTTGCTGAAATAGTGTGCAAATCACACGAGCTTATGTTTTAATTGAATTTCAAACATTTTTTGTCTCAGAACGGTTCACGTTTCCCAATACTAAATTAACCTGTCATATAAAATTTCGTAATCGAGGTTCTACTCTTTCTGTGCTAAAACTTCTTTTAAAATTTGGCTTATCGAAGACACGCGCTCATTTCTCTGCACACTAAAGGATACTTTCTTGTAGAGGTTTTAAGACATAGATTAACATCCTAGTTTTAGCTGCTATGAAATCACTGACCTCGAAGATGTTTCGAGCAAGGTCTCAACTGCCCCAAAGATGTGAATTCCTAAGTAGAATTGAAAGAAAGAATGAAAATACGTTGCAACAATAATTGCCGATGTATTGCCGAATTATATAAGACCAAATTGCTGGTACTTTTATTGTTTGATGTACGAGAACCTTGACGGCTTGAGATTTAGCTTGGCCATATATCAGAGATTAGGGGCCATACACTTCTTCTACATTGACCTCAAAAAATATGGTTAAGTTATTTGAGCTCGTTGAGACGATAAATGCCAAGTCTACTGAATTTTAAATTACTAATTTTCTTTCCTTATCTGTTTTCTTAAACGTTGTAAAGTTTAATCAGCTCTTAACTACATATACTTAACTCACTACTCTCTCTCTTTACTCTCTTAGTTCTTATATGGTGTAACATAATAAAGAGTATTCTATTCTATACTTAATTTAATGAAGCTGAAGAGTTTGTTTGTTTTTTGTTTGAACGCGCTAATCTCTGGAACTACCAGTCGTATTTGAAAAAAACCGGCCAAGAGCGTGTCGGGCCACGCTCAGTGTAGGGTTCCGTAGTTTCCCGTCCGTCACAATAAGTGTTCCCACTTATGAGTTTAAAAGTGGGTATCCATTATGTTCGCGTAATAATCGTAGTCGATCGATCGATCGGATCGATCGGTCGATCGTATCTTAAAATATTGGGATTCGATTTTAATAATTCTTTTTTTGTTTTTGTTTGAAAAATATACGCTCAGGATAATAAAATATGTAAACGAAGTTAAAAAAATGCTTGCATATACGATTATACTACAAACTTAGTCCTGAAATTATTTTGTACAACTTTTTGTCTTTTTTGTACAAAAACTGTTGTTTCCATCAAGTTCAAAATAATTTTCCTAGAAAGTCCTTATAAAGTTCTACTTTTCAGATTTTTTTCATATTTTCTAAACTTATGGTTCAAAAGTTAGAGGGGGGGGGACACATTGTTTTTTACTTTTGGAGCGATTATTTCCAAAATTATTGATTTTATCAAAAAATGATTTTAGTAAACCCCTATTCATTTTTAAATACCTTTCCAACAATATATCACACATTAAGGTTGAAATTAAAAAAAAAATCACTTCCCACTTTACATATAGGGGGGCTACCCTAATAAAACATTTTTTTCCAATTTTTATTTTACCACTTTGTCGGCGTGATTGATATACATATTGGTACCAAATTTCAGCTTTCTAATGCTAACGGTCACAGAGATTAAGCGAGGACGGACAGACGGACAGACAGACATGGCGAAACTATAAGGGTTCCTAGTTGACTACGGAACCCTAAAAAGAGTCTTTTTGCATTTCATAGCCCAATTCTTGAGGACGGTTATAGGCTTTTTAACATCACGCTACGACCCCTAGGAGCCCAGCAAAAAGAAAACAAAGACAAAAACGCTAAGCGAAAACGAAGTAATAGGGCGAGCGGGTGTTGTTATATAATTGGCTTAGATCCCAATATTTTGATGAGGTGTTGATTGAATGCTATTGTGGGAGGACATCTTAACGATAATTCTCCTCCGATCAGTTCAATGCTTTTCTCTAAAGATTTCTAAATACGCGAGACTTTGCTATTCGTATATTTTCACTGACTGATATCAACAGTCAAACGTATGAAACAGTTTTCGAGTCAACAAACAATCAAAACTTTCCTCTACAAATATTCCTGTTTGTACCCCGGTCTTTGCCCTCAAGCCCCAATTGAAAGCCTCGTGTTTACCATCCACAGATCAACTGTATCTATTTATTATAGTTGAGTGGGGCAAGTTCGCGGCTTGGACATCATCATATCCCTCCGTACGGTGTCGATAGAAAGCGACACAGACCTTGACATACTTTGGGCCCACTGACCAATATGTGGTTATAGAACGCACTCACGAATGTTTGAGAAGGCTATTAAATCCAAAACATGAAAACGAAACTCGCACGACGGTTAGACTAGACTCGCTATACGGTTAAATAAATCTAAATCACTACATAGTATAAAACAAAGTCGCTTTATCTGTCCCTATGTCCCTTTGTCCCTTTGTCCCTTTGTATGCTTAAATCTTTGAAACTACGCAACGGATTTTGATGCGGTTTTTTTTAATAGATAGAGTGATTCAAGAGGAAGGTTTATATGTATAATAATAATAATGTTTCCGTGCGAAGCCGGGGCGGGTCGCTAGTAAATTATAATGAAGGATTTGTCGTGCTCGCTGAGCAATAACACCTGCACTATGGAAGACCTTTGCGAATTCTGGTCTAAGCTTGTTTCTAAACAAATGCTTATTACAAAGAGATAGTAATACTAGTAATAGCTTTAGTTGTACTTGAATAGATAAATGAGATTTCGTGGGAATTTCTGAGGCTTTCTCAAATTCCGAATCCGACTCAAAGGGCCTTATGGTACACTTTTGATATATACTCCCGATGAATCAATGGCTATTAATGTGATCCTTTAATGAGGATCTTTACTGCCATTTTTTCACGATAGGTGGCGCATCGTCGGCATGGCCATTGAAAGCTGTCACTTACATACATTTTGTAACCTATCATTTAGTTAATTTTAATTTTCTCGATAATGCATCTGTGTGCTGTACCAGGATGTACTAACCCCGGTGTACATTTATTTCCCAAAAAACAACTAAAAAAATTGGAAAAGGAAAAATTATAACAAAAAAAAAGTGGGATTTTTTTTTTGTTAGTCTTTCAATTCTTTAAGCTTCCAGATACAATACATGTTATCGATAACGATGGTGGACCTGTTTCAACACAAAAAATAGCGAACAAACTGACGTAAATAAAGCGAAAATTATTTGACAGCTGACATCGCGCCGCTGGCGACATCTGCACTGAGCTTTGCGTGTGGATCGCCATTTCGAGCGTTAAAATACGTCTTTCTACTGTTACGGAGAAATTATTAATCTTAACTTTAATTAAACTTCATAAAGCTCTCTGGGCCTTCTACAAATTAATATTGATCCGTTATTTTAAAGGCGCCGATCATTGTTGAATGAACGAAAATAAACATCGCTAAGTGGTCCATGCTCAAGGCAGCCCTTGACTTGTTATCTCATTATCTGTATTATTAGCTAATGTCTGTTGCGTGTCTAGATTTTAAACAAGCTAAAAAAACACTGGCACTCCGGTAGTGCCGACAGAAGTGAAAACTTGAACAATTACGAGTGTATTTTGTGAATCGTCTTATAAACAAAACACGCGTGTTAAGGTGTGTTCCTTATTTTATAGGGTTTTTTGCAAATCAGGTATGATGACCAAAGTGACTGGTTTATTCTTCTCGTGAAAGGAATTTATTCAGATTTGCTCGTCGTCAGTTATATATCCGTGGTTCAGCGCCATCTCGTCGTTGTTGGATGAACTACGTAGTTAGTACGCGAGGCCTACGTAGTTAGTACGCGAGGCCCTCGTAGTTCTTCCCGATGTGCATAGATGGCGCTGTCCTCAACAACGCGCTCGTCGTTGTTGGATGAACTACGTAGTTAGTACGCGAGGCCCTCGTAGTTCTTCCCGATGTGCATAGATGGCGCTGTCTTACGTTTTACGTCTTACGAATTTTCGATCAGGGTCACGTGACCTGACGCGAATTTAGAAGTTTTTACCCATTCCAAAAAAAGTACACAGCGCCGCTAAAGAAGTTTTCACTTCAAAAATAGATTAATAGATTCTCTTCGAATCTGACGGCCTTGTTGGTTTAGTAATCGCAAGTGCTACTGCTGAAAATTATGTCCCAGGTTCGATTCCCAGGTCGAGAAGAATGTTATTGGGTTTTTCCTTTAGGGATTTCTCAGTAGCAGCCTGGAGGAACGGGGAATATGTTATTGGGTTTTTCCAATAGGGATTCTCACTCTGGAGTCAGGATTTGCAGCTGGTTGATGGCAGTAGGTTCGTCCTCTATTACATAGGACTTAAACATAACTGACGAAATGTGGGTGTTAGTACTATAGGTACACCTTTTTTTTCAGGATGGGAAATCATCAAATGACCCCTCCCGCTCTGGGTGAAGCGTGTTAGACTCTTACTGACTAAAACCCACCCGTGTTCCTTCCTTTTAGCCCTTTATGTTCCGGGCCAGCGGTAAACCTTTCGGACAATCCCGCTGACCTGGCAGTTTGAAGGAGCCTTAAGAAGAATTAAATTTATTGCCTAAACAATTTGTACTAACCAGCAATGACATGCAAACTTAACATGACCCCATTAGGAAGGTCGTTTACAACCTCATTTGACTAATATGGTGAATCTACTCCTCAAACCAGTCCATTAGTATAATTAGGAGTATCAATCAGAATTACATCATGCATGGTGTTTTAATCAAATTAACAAGATTTACATCACCTCAGCCTAACCCTTCAGGGATTGCAGGCGTGATGTTATGTCTTAATTTCTGATTCAGTGGCCAAAACAAGGATTTCCCCAAACTCGTTTTCGGCAAACATCTGTTCGGATTCGGAGAACTTAGTTAAACGTTTAGACTTGTAAATAAGTGTATGTGAATTTACCTAATTATTATTTTTTTCGTGAAATTTTTCCATGTTTTAATAGTTATTCAGCTATTTAGGGTGGAGACAAATCTAACAAATCAAAGATCATGAAAATCGGTCCAGCCGTTCTTGAGTTATAAATGGTGTAACTAACCCGACTTTATTTTATTTATATAGATAGGTAGATAATGTCGGATTTTAAGAAATGGTGCATTAATTTTTTTTAAGTTGATTATGTAAACAGATTTTGTTGCGAGCCGTTCAAACTCAAACTCAAAGCATTTATTCCAATTAAACCATTAACAGGCACTTTTGAATTGTCAAGAAGTCGGTCAGTCAGAAAATATGAAGCTAGTTGCCCATTCCAAAGCGTAGGTACCAATGGAGAAGACCGGGCAAGAAACTCCATGGACACTCTTTTAAATTATATTTTTACAAAAATATTAGTTAGGTAAATCCATCATTAATGTTGAACTTATGATTATAAGTGAGAACGATGTAAAACAGACGTACGCGTTAAAACCGTCCAGCGTAATAGCAAATAGAAACAAAACAACAATCCAAAAATAAAAAAACATTGCGCATGGCGACGCGTCGCCACACAGTACACAAGACTGTGACTGTATACTCGTATATACACCATCATATAGCGTGGCGACGCGTCGCCACGGCATGCGTTGCCACGCCAGAAATTTGTTTTACGTGCGGCTATAGATGTTTCACATCAATAATTAAAAATAAGCCGAGGTAACTAAGTGATGACCAGCCCCAACTGACGGCGCCCATTGAAATGTATGTTGGCTTAAATTAAGCTAGATATTTTCAATAAATAAAGAATAATCGGTTCATCATGAACATGAAATTTAAAAGTGTGAAAATAGTTTACGTTTTTATACATCATTCATAATTTGATATGTATAGCACGGCGGCATGGAAAACTTCGAACATTGAAATTACACATTTTAAATATTGACTTGAAATACGTTAAATAATTTATATTTAAAACACAACCAACACATAATGACACCGAATACCTTTTTAATTATTATGTTAATTAGTATAATTACCACATTTTAATATTTAAACAAATATATCGTGGTTTTACTATATAATATACGTCATCATAACGTGCATATATTGATTTATAAAATATTGTTAAACTCTGTATTGAATCATAATGCATCTTTTAACATGAATATGTTAATTATGAATATTATGTTATTATTATTGTTGTTTGTTATTGTTATTTGTTGTTATGTTGTTGTTATTTGTTGTTAATATGTTTTGTTTTGTTGTCTGACAAATTACTTGAGTAGTAAGTGTGTATAGCCGTCATAGGTAATTAAATACAATGAATTGGATGATACATATCTATCCCATCTTCAAATCCTTGCTTACTACATACAGTAAAAGTTCTTTATTCGCGGGGTATGTGTTCCATAAATATGCCGCGAATACAGAAACCGTGAATACGGAATGGTAATTTATATGGGATTATAGGGGATACGTTCCTAGGTGACAAAAAAAAAACAACAAATATATAAAAAAAATATTTAATTGAAGTTTTTGAAAATTTTAATTAATTATCTTAAGGCTTAGGCAATGGTTTGAAGAATTTTGTAATTTTTTCTTGCTTAGCAGTTTTCAAAAGCTCCTTCAATTCAGATTGATACACAGCAGCCGCATTAGCAACTTGCCTCTTAAAAATAAGACTTCGTTCCATAGATGGATCAATGTTCATACCTAGGAAGAGTGCAGTAGAGACGTGTTACTCGATCACAATTTTTGTAACGAATGTGAAAGACGTAGACGAAACAATAAAACACGCAAAGCGGCTTTTACTATAAACGGAACAACAACATTTAAAAATATACTTTATTTATTGAGTTATAAGGTTGCTTTCATTCTGTTTGTTTACATTCTCAAAAACACCGCTCGCGGCGAAGGCGGCTTGTGTCAAAGTCCTCGGCGATATCATTTAACAACATACTTTTGGTAAAGTTGTAATAAGATCTATTTTACTTTTTAATTAGTCCATTTGACAAGGATATTGTGTTGGATACTTATTGGAATAATTTTATTATTATGTATTACTTATTAGATCCGCGAATAAAGAAATTTTTAGTCGCGAATATAGGAATTGGGTAGCATTTTTTTAATCCGCGAATAGTGAAAACGCGAATAAAGGAAGCGCGAATAAGGAGCTTTTACTGTATTTCATGTTATTTCTACTTAAACAAATATCAACTTTATTAAAGTTTGTATTAGGTTTAATTTAGAATGACCAATAGATACTATTTCAAAAGTTATAAAATTGTAGCGCAAGCTGAACAATATAGTTATTTGTCCATAAACACATATTTATTTACATTTTTGGAAACTAAATTGCAGGATACCTTATCCTGACCGACCATGTTGTTCGTTAAAACATCCGATATGTTTTCACGGGACTACCTCATAGGGAAAAATCTGCTTCTCGGGCTTTCCGTTTGTATATTAGGTTTTAAAATATTTGTTTTACTTACAACCAATATTTCAACACGTTCAAACCAGTATGACGTACTTAGTGACGTACTTCAGATTTGCTTACCCACACCGCTGCCATATGTACTAGTTGAACGTGTACGTAAAAAAACCAGATGTTTCGTGAATTTCCCACACTTTCAGATTTGTTTTGTTATTGAGTTTTTTCGTGATAAGTGTCCGAAATGAAGTTAGACTCTACTGTTAGCTCCGGAAAATGGGTGTCCCACCCACATGACTATCACGACGTAACGAAATGAAAATGGTAGGTAGGTGACCCATAAACACCAAACTCTTGGCTTAGCGTGACCATAACGAGATTCTGTCGTGATTTTCTAGAGCAGTTTTAGTTACTAGCAACGCAAATAATTACAATTTCATCTAAAAGAACAGGTTTATTAGTAGACTTGTTAAACAGATAACTTTATCGTTCACTAGCTGCGCCCCGCGGTTTCGCCAGCATAAGTCTTGATCCTGTGGGAATATCTGGATAAAAGGTATCATAAGTCCTAATCCATGTCATGGTCTACCCATGTGTCAAGTTTCATCGAAATCTGTTCAGCCGTTTTAGCGTCAAAGCGTAAAAATCTTTTCTTTTAATAAAAACTAATAACCAACTAATAACTAATCTTTTCTTTTCTTTTAACTAATATAATAATATTAGTTTAGATATACAATGACATCATATACTAATTCAACCTTTTTTACACCCACAGGCATAGACAACGCCACCTGCACCTTCGGCTCTCTGGTCTCCTTCAAAAAGGGCAGCAAGCCTCGCCACTTAGATATAAAGATGGACCTACGAGTCCTGTTGGTGGACTCTCGCGTCTCCAGGGAGACCAGAGCCCTGGTGGTGAAGGTCGCCGCCTTGCGGCAGAGGAACACCGCCGCAGTGGATCATATCATGGATGCATGTGATCATGTTGCTCATACAGCCACGCAGGTGGGTTTCATAAAGGTATTTTATTTGTCTTAGTTGTATTTGATTAGCTATAGATAAAAGCTGTGTTTGCTGTATAATCACAGATTACATGCAAGTTGGAATAAGGCAAAAAATCGGCACTTTTTGAAGGTAAAAAGTTACATATGACCATAATTCAGGCGAAACACGTCCACTAATGGACATAGGCCTCTAAACATCGCTACAGCGACGAGTCCTAGGCTTCCCTTTGGCTTCGGTCGTGATACGACAGAATAATGCAACTCGGGGCATTGTTTATCGACACGATATGACACAAAACACAGAAAAGTGTTAAAAGTTAGGGTGCCACCTCTCCGCAGTTTAAACGCAAGGAATTAATTACTATTAACGTGCATCGGTACTAGTATCGGTTGCGATACACGATCGGCACTCCAGGAGTAATGTCCCTACTCACTCCTACTTGAGTTTGGCAAATCTTCGGGTTATACTGCGAATCTCTTTTACTTTACAGAATTATAATCATCCTTGAGTTAGAATTGGCCTCAAATTTAATGATTTCATGAAATAAACATTAAATAGGGTAATATGAACTTAAGAGTTGTATTGATGATTTGAACATGATTATAATTTTATAAATAAATATTTGTTACGGTCGCGAATCATATTTAGATCGACACACAACTTTATACTGACCTATAAAATTGCAAGAAACTTAAGAATTTCGCGGGCTACCCTGACGCTTCACTCATTCCTAGCATTCAGCTGCGACGCGCCACAATTTTCGACACGTTCCGTTCTCGTGATTAGTGTCACATCGTGTCGTTACAATTACAATGTCCCGAGTTTCATTATCCTGCCATCCAAGGCTTGCAATATCAAAGTCGATACTATATAATAATATAGAAGATAGTATACCTTGAATCGCGCGTTTAATAGTAAGCAAGTGTCCAAACGTCTATTTCTATTAGTCAATATGACGGCGCGTAATTCGCCAATAAATTTATACCTAAAGGCGAGTTGTATACACACTAGAGCATTTTCTCGAGCATTTCCACGTTCTAACGAATGGTACAATACAGACAAAAGCTGTTTCCAAAAGCATTTCCATGTAATGTAAAGTCTCTGCGAATGCTCGACGCTGCGTTCGACGTAATGCTCACGGCGAGTGACCATTTTACCCTGTGAGATTTCTTTCTACCTTGCGTTCTTTGTTGAAATTTTGGACCTACATGTACCGCTCGTTTTACTCGATAAAATGTTACACCCATACGGTCGTTGGGTTTTAAAATAAGGTTGTAATGTAACAAGACATCGAGTGTCGTGTTCGAAGTGCGGTTCGATAAAATTTAAAAACGGTGAATGCTCGATGTTCTGTTACAAGTAAATGCTCTGGTCTATACTCACCTTTTGTATTACACTGACAGGTTGCTTACCTCGCAAACAACCCGTTCGCCTCAGTCAGAAATAACTTGCGTACTATCGTAAACATTGACACACTCTGGGCTAGTTTAATCCTAGGACCGGCTTGTTAGATTTTAACCCTCTTACTAATAAACGTTGTATAGTGTCTGTATAGTTACACAACGCTTTGTCTTCTCTCGAAAGTCAAATTACTGACGACTGAAAGTGAGAAATCAGTGTAACTATTCATCTGATATACGTAATACTTTTATTAGTAAGGGCATAATGTATTAAGGTTCTACGCATAGTAACGCATATAACCTTATTTGTGCTACTTTATTGAACACTTACGTTTGGTCTCTATCTCACTGTCTTACTTGCCTGCATCGAATATATTTTACTACTAGCTTCCGCCCGCGGCTTCGCCCACGATGTATGTCGATAAAAACTATCCTATGTCCTTCCCCGGGATGCAATCTATCTCTCTGTCAAATCTTATCGAAATCCGTTCAATGGTTTAGGCGTGAAAAGGTAACATACAGACAGCCATTTATAATATTAGTATGGATGGTTATGTATTACCATACACAGCCAGTGTGGCCAGTGGTGGCCCAGTGGTAACTGCCGCGAATCACGAGTTGTAGGTCGTAGGTTCAAATCCAGACAGGCGCTTTACTTGGTGTAAATTATTTCATCACCACTGCTCCCAAATCGGTGAAGGAGAACATATTAAGGAAACCGGCATGTTCTAGAACCAAAAATTCGAATACATGTGACATCTACCAACCCGCACTGGGCCCGCGTGGTGGATTACGGCTCACTCTTGTCTGACACACTGGAGGCCTGTGTACCAGCAGTGGGAAAGTTATGGGCTAATTATGCTATACACAGCCATAACTGCATATGTGACTTCTGTAAATGATACTAAGGGGCCTATCTCACTAGGACACCAGTGGCGGTGCAACCATGGTCGTACTGCAAAAAATGTATGGTTGGTTTGCGCAACCGATCGGACGCCTGGTGAGATACCTATAAAGCTGTGTATATCTCGCTGACAGTGCGACCATGGTGTCCTAGTGAGATATAAGTCTCGCGTCATCGCAAATCCGAAATCAAAATCTAACTGCCCTTAATATACGTCTCTAACATGTGCCTACATGATTTTAATATTTTTTTCTTTCTTCCATTCAAGATTTTGGAAAAACTCTCCAGTGGCAAGTGTGAAATTGATTCTGAAGCAGAATACCAGCATTTAGCAGTAAGTATCTTATCTCATCCTACATACTTCCACCATTACCTCCTTTAAATTTAAGTAGCGTTCTGCGTTTACTCTTTAATACTCATTTAACTTCACAAACAAATTTTCTCCTCGATTCAATGGCTTCTAATGGACAAAATAATAAAAAAGTCATTTAACTCAATGACACTTCTTCGGAAGTCGGTATATTTGTTAAACGAGCCTCATTTTAAACAGGGAATGTTTAAAATGAGGCTCGTTACTTGGTATGGTATGAATCATGGCAATAACCCACAAAATCGTGCTAAAGCAATGTATGGGAATTTTCCAACAACTGACATTTTTGGGTCGACAGGCGACAGCAAGATGAATGATGGAAAGTGTTATAGCTATTTTTACAACCTGAACTAAGTGACGTCAGCTGCAATCAAACCTTTGTTGTGAAATAAAATGTGAACTATATAATATGAATTAAGAATTTGAGATAATTTTCACGTTATGGAACAACAAACTGAATGTTATACTAAATAAAGTTCGAATTACATTACAACCAAAGACTTATTAGGACGTTATTGTTACAAATGGTTGTACAAAAATCAACTTAAAATACATTTTATTAAAGTAGATAACTGATTTTAGTGGCGATGGAATGTAAATTATCTGAGGTTATGAACACTGCTATAAAATAGTTTTGTCGACGCATCTAACTCAACGTAGTCCGATGATGCACGCACGACACTATTTTATTACGTGATTCTTCTATTATGATGCTTTTTCAATGCCTACATTTTGTACTTGTAACATTGCGTGCGTAAGCGCCTAGTACTAAAATAGCTGTGTTGTTGTTTTTAGATTATGACAAATCTATTGTTATTTTCCGCATCGCCTGTAAGGATTTCTCGTTAGTTTCTATACCTACTTGGATTTTAAATAAACATGAGATTCATCATTCGTCGTCCTTTTTCTCAAAAATGTGCAAATCTGACACAATCATGATTCTTCTAATGGTTTAGAAAATTATCTTGACGTCTATTAGAAAGTTGGGCTTAATCATTGATTGTTTAGCGATATCAATCGCAAATCCAGTACATCCTTTGAAAAAAACTATTGGCTTTATGATTTTTATCACATTAACATTACAACCGAAATACAGGGTGGTAGGGACATCGACGCGGAACCTGTTACCATGGATTCAGTACATAATTCTGAACCCCGCTGCGTAGGCTATAAAACATAACTGTTTTATAGAAAAGTACCTATAAAACATCAATTATTAGCAATACCTCAATCAATCAACTCAGCCTATTGCAGTCCACTGCTGGACATAGGCCTCTCTCAGACTGCGCCACAACACTCTGTCCTCCGCCTTCCGCATCCAGTCTACCCCAGCCACCTTCTTTAGGACGTCCGTCCATCTAGCTGGGGGGCGTTCCACACTAAGCTTGTTGATACGCGGTCAAAATGTATGGAACAGTATTTTTAGGGTTCCGTACCACAAAAGGAAAAAAACGGAAGTCTTATAGGATCAGTCGAGTGTCTGTCCGTCCGTCTGTCACAGCCAATTTGCTCCGAATTTAGATTATGAGCAATGAGCAACGCCGTGGAAGTTTCAAAGTTTTGGGAAAACAAGATTTTAAATACAGTCGTGCCAGCGACACGACGAAGAAGAAGAAGTTGGAATGTATGGGAGAACATGTTTATCAACTACAATGTTAAGTTTGTGCGTGGTCCGACACGCACTTGACCGGTTTTTTTTTTAATAATTACCATTTCAACGCCGCCTGGGCCTGGGTTCAGTTCACGTTGTGCGTCAATGTATGCCACCCTGTATATCTAATCCTCAATCGTGATCCAGAATCGTGATCTTAAGCTACTTGTACACTATAAATAAGGCAATATATCTACAAAATGACATTCTATCAAGCATACACTCGATTATTGCCATCTAGCTAGACCGATCTCGTAGATTTTATTTCTAAACGGACTTCCCCTGGGTCAAGCACTTCCGTTTAATTTCAATAAATTTTTTTTTATTCTTTTCAGGAACTATGGGATATGAACCACTGCCTGCTGTCAGCTCTGGGCGTGTCGCACCCGGCGCTGGAAGTGATCCGAGCCGCCGCGCGCGCTAAGGGACTCGCCTGCAAGCTCACCGGCGCCGGTGGGGGCGGGTAAGAAATACAACATTATATCTACACTAATATTATTAATGCGAAAGTAAATTTGTCTGTCTGTTAGTTAAACACGGATATAAAAATCCATGTTTGATTTAAAATAATTTATTTTGTGAATATTACGAGATTTACGATTTTCTCAGACTTGAGACTTTTGTTATTTATTGAGCATTGTTTCATCAAACATTTCATATATTTTAACGAAAACCTTGAAGTGACTCGAATGTTCGAACTGATGAATTTGTAATGTTTTTATAATAATGATGAAATTAATTATACTAAAATGTTTATGTTCTCATAACTATCTCAATTTCGTAAATTATTTGCAAAACCTAATTAAAGGTGGTCGTTATGCAGCCTTCACTTTTATAATAACACCTATCTATTCAATCAATCTAGGATATTTAACTGAAATATAATAGCGGCCAGCTGTTGCCCGTGACTCCGTTCGAAAACAAACATCAACTTTTCGTTGCAGGAGTTTCGAAAAATCTCAATATTGATCATTCGTTGTTTAAGACTGTACTTTAATAAAAAATAATCCATAACCTGCAATAAATAAAAATAATAATAAAACTTTATTGCATAAAGGTGTTGCAGTAAATACATTAAAAACAGTTGCACTACACTTGAACACTGGTATACAACAAAAATGGTTGGGGTACTGTCCTCTTAGATAGGCTACATAATAGACTATAGTAAAAAGAAACAGTGCCGTATCCCTCTGAATGGAGAAATACCAATTGCTTAGTGTTAAAAATTAAAAAAAAAATAATGATATTAGTTTTAATAACATAAAACAAACAAATATGGAATATGCCTGAAAGTATTAAAGTCTATATCAGATATGGGTAAGTGTGCTGTGTGTGTGTTCAACACGAACCGAGGGTTGTCATTGGGTGCACTTGCATAGTGCATACAAGGATAATCGCCGGTTTGTGCTTAATTTCCTTTATAGAGTTTAACGGACCTCTGCTAGTTGGCTTACGCCCCTCGTATGCCTACCCGTGGGCATACGAGGTAGGTAGTCCCGAGATATTTGAAAAGCTTATTATTAAAATTATAATGCCCCTTTATTAGGCTGTACTTTACCAATTGTTTAAAACTTATACCTAGATGTTTTAATTTATAAACTCTTTGTTACAGATACGCAATGGTATTAATCCCGCAGACGACGCCTCGCAACATAGTCGACTCCCTCTGCGGTGAGCTCTTGGAGAATGGCTTCCGAGTCAAAGAGACGCGCCTCGGCGGCTCTGGCGTCTCCATAGAGATGTGACGTCGCGTGCCCGGCAAACGCCTGCGCATCGCATAGCCAGGGTCACAATCGTTATGCTACATTATTTAAAAATACATACAAGTGTCGCACGACAGTCGCGCGATTTTTCAACGATTCTCGTGCGACACTTGCTTTGCTTATGGCAGCGATTAGTTCGAGTCTTAGTGTTAAATAAGCCAGTTGTATAATCAAGTTATTGCTTGTTATAACAACTGATGGACTGTCCATAGGGAAGGGAAGGGATTCGGTTTGCGTCATGTACCTGGATACGTTTAGAATCTTTGTAGTCACTACAACTACAGTATTATTTGCAGGAGTAGGTCGGGAAGAGGGTTATAGTGTTCCAATGTGCAATGATTGTGTGACTGTTGTATTCCTCATGAAGTAATCTCTTTTGTAGGTTCAAGGGAAAAGAGAAACTATCGCTTGAATCAATGAAATCGGCTATTCTAGTATAGCCTTTATAGAATTAATATTTAATTCAAAACTGCGAGTTTACAAACTCAAATGAGAATGAATTGAAATACTGGATGTGTGTACGATATGTGTCTTTCCAGTTTATGATGGAAAGTACATATTATTATGACTAATATTGTCATTCAAAGGTCTGTGTAAACTATCATACATGATATTTTCTACCTCCAAAATCTTTTTTAGGGCTTGTGCACACTCATTTTTTTGTGTCGATATAGTTGCGCAACACTCAATTGCAGGATATTTTATGTAAAAAGAGGTAGATAGTTTAACTACGCAATATTCGATCTTCAGAAACGGGAGGACGGTATGTCGTAATTATCGGGAGCGAAAAAGAGATAGCATAATTATGTTGCTTCCATTGACGCGGGCGCAACATTTCATGTTTTTTTTTTTATGTAAATGGCATCTCCGGTGGCTGCTAAACCGGACTTTCCTGTGGGTGCAGCAATTAAGGCCTCCAGCCAGAGCATACAATTTATAAACTACACGACTACACTGTAAGGGCACCGCCTGTGGAGTACAGACCTCGGCTTTGGGCGTCGCTGGGGGATTCTGTAAAAATCTCACCGTGAAAACTTAGGTGAAGTGAGTTTGTTTTTGCTAGGAATTGACGCTATTGACAGCTCACTCCACGCTCACTTCGCCTAAGTTTTCACGGTGAGATTTTTACAGAATAGCACCGCTGGTTAGATCGGATTAACGTGTTATGTGCGAAGCGTGTATAGCCTATCTACCTACTTCTTTTTGCTTATAATATCATTGATTGCGGGGATTTGGGTATGAGGAATATGGTGAATATTTTTGCATATTTAGGCAACTGTGGCGCAGCTTTCTGGCTCCAAAAAATGTTTGCACAAGCCCTTAACATTTTGCATTTGAACTTATTACAAGTTTCAAGAGAATGTAAATGTCTTATTGTCTCTAAAATATTGTTATGTTATATCTATCGACAGGTTGTATTTATATAATGTTAAGGTACACAGTACAATACGTAATTATTTTTATAATACGTCAAAATTGTCACTGCCAAGACTTGAATTATCATCGAAATATTTTTACCGTTTGATTGGAATTTTGTTCATTTTTATTAAACTGACCGGTCATTATAAATAATTACTTCGGTAGGTACGAGGATTTTGTCCAATCTGGATTTTTAATGAGAATGATTAACTCCTTTATTTACATTAAAGAAAAAGGATAATTATTATGTCAAATAATAAAAAAGTAAATGAGAGTATAAATAATAGAGTTTTACATAAAATAAAACTTACCTATTATTTTTCATCAATATCCGGAATCCATCTTGAGTCAAGTATCTGTCTTTCAGCCTGTTGTCAGCGTTTCCTTTGCCTCTCCGCTGGTGGCGCCCTCTATACTTATCATTGGTACTAAGTATTTTAAGCCCGCATCGGGTGATTGCCTAATTTACCGTCATTATGGAACTCATGATGCATCAGGTAGACCTTACTTGGATTCCGGATATTGATGAAAAAATAATAGGTATAATATCCGGAATCCATCTTGAGTGATGTGTTTGTTATCACCTGGTGCGCTTAACCCAAAGACGCTATAGTGTTTAAATATGTGCTGACGCTATAGTGTTTATATAAACTGTATATTTGCTTCTGTTCTTTTAGCTTTAATGTGGTTTGCCCATGTCATTCGTCTATCTAGGTGTAACCCTAGGTATTTCACCGTGGTGCTGGTTGGCAAGGTTCCTCGTTCCATGTGAACAGGTGCGCAATCCCCCCTTCTACGTGAGAATGTGACATGCGTGGACTTTGTTACGCTGGGCTTGATTCTCCAAGCCTCCTTTTCGAAGCCACACGTCAATCTTATCCAACTGTGACTGCAGTTTAGTGGATGCCTTTACGGGGTCTGTATCGCTTGCGAGACACGCAGTATTATCTGCAAAAGTCGCTGTAACTACATCAGCAGTCTCAGGCAGGTCTGCCGTATATATGGAATAAAGTACAGGGCCCAGCACGGATCCTTGTGGTACAGAAGTTTTAATTTGATGAAGCTTCGAGAATTCTTCTTCGTATTTTACTTGAAACCATCTTTGTTCCAGGTGTGATTTTAGAATCGTGTAAAGTGAGTTTGGAAACAGAGTTTTAAGTTTGTATAGCAGTCCCTTATGCCAGACTTTGTCGAATGCTTGCTGGATGTCTATGAATACAGCAGAACAATACTCTTTTTTTCTCAAGGGACTGTCTGATTTTGTGCACTACTCTGTGCACTTGCTCGTCTGTAACATGCTTCTCCCGGAATCTAAATTGGTGATCTGGGATTATCTTGCGCTCTGCCAGTACTGGTTTTAGTCTGGACATCAAGATTTTTTCACACAGCTTTGACCAAACTGGGAGTAGGCTTATAAGCCTGTATGAGCTGGGTTCAGTTGGTGGTTTTCCTGGTTTGGCCATCATGCATATTATAGAAATTTAAATAATGCAACAAATGAACGACGCTATAATGACGGTAAATTGGGCCATCACCCGATGCGCGCTTAAAATACTTAGTACCTACGGTAAGAAGAGATAGATGGCGCCACCAGCGGAGAGGCAAAGGAAACGCTGACAACAGGCTGAAAGACAGGTGTTTGACTCAAGATGGATTTCGGATATTGATACAAAACAAATAATAACATATAAAGATCATCAAGACATTACTTATAATAAAAAATGTTGACATGTGGTTTGATTCACACAAGTTAGGTGCATAAAAATATGAATCCAACGCATTTTCTCTAGTTCGTGGCAATTTTGAAATCATGTCGAAATACTTCGGTTCCAATTATTATTAATTATGATTATAAATGATATTATTATATTTATTATAGAATAATAATTATATTATTAGTTTAATTCTCTATAGTACCCACCTTTTTTCTTCGCATAATTTATTATTACGGGTGTTTAATGTAGAACGTTTGTGGACTCAAACTGCCATTTTTATTATTATTTTATGTGTTGCTTTAATAATTTATAACAATGTTTTCTTTTCAAAATCCCTTTTTTGTCATATTATATCTTAATAAAAATTATTTTTGTTGAATTTTTCATGGATAAAAATGGCTTTCTGAATCCACAAATTAAATCGATTTACATGTGAGTGGTCATTTCTGAATATATTGTCATATAAATGGTGTCCTTATTCTTATACTACATTAAAATTAAATGAAGATGGAATATTTGTAAATAAAAATCGAATAATAATTTAACATCAAGTTTGTCGTTATTCATAAATGACATTAGAAATATAGAAAAAACTTAAAAGGTTCGCATATTTTTGTACAATCCCAGTATCGCGTGAAATAATTATTCTGATGCTATTTAATTATGTTTTCTTTGAAAAAATGTCTGAAATTATTTTATTCACTTCAAGTGCTAACGTGTCCAAATTATAATTTACTCAGCGCCGGAAAACAGTATGACCTACTTTTAAAATAATGCACACATCGCAATAAAAAAGAGTATGTAAGTTTAAAATAGCTTCTATGTAATGAGGGGCTTGTGGCTAAGTAATAATAGCTGCACGGGTCGATTGATCTGGTTAAGCAACGTTGGTCCGTGGATGGGTGACCATCTTCACATCAAGACCCCTCCGTGCCTCGGAAAGCACGTTAAGCCTTTGGTCCCGGCTGTCATTCGTGGATCTTTGACAGTTGTTACGGGTCGTCAGTAGCCCGAAAGTTTGACAACCAGTCTTACCAAAGGGTATCGCATTGCCCAGTAACTGGGCTGTGGAGGTCAGATAGGTAGTCGTTCCATGTAAAATACTGGTATTCAGCTGCATCCGATTAGACTGGAAGCCGACCCCAACATAGTTGGGAAAAGGCTAGGCAGATGATGATAATAGCTTCTATATAATGTTAATATAAAAATATCTCAATGTATGCATGTGTGTCAATCGGGACTTAATTTAAACTGTATATCATACACCTGTCTTCCATGAGACTGCTTATTTGTTATTATTCCAGTGTAATTGTGATAAACATATATATCTGATTAAATGTCTTCACTGACGCTTATTGAATACAACCTTTTTGGTGCGGGGCCAGTGTTGCTATCTGTAAAAAAGTTTCATTCTACCCGCGGTTTTGACTGTGTGTTTAAATTGAGCGTAATTAGTATCTTGGAATATTACTTGGCAACACTTGAGATAAATCTTTGTCTCACAATAGGACATTCCTAAAATATCGAAAGATTTTCTATCTTGGGTATTAGCGTTTCATAATAGTTATTATTATATTACATTAAGTAGGTATGTGTTTATATTTTCGCGCTCAATATTTTAGTGTTAATTGGTGCTGAATAAAATAATGAAAAATGTATTTTAGAAAAGTTGAGTAAATAAAAAGTTTAGTAATTTTGGAAAGAGAATAAAATGTTTGAATATTATGCAATCTTTAATTTTTAACTCTAGCAACCACACATCAAATCCTATAACACACTTTCCCCTACTCCACGGTAAAAAAAAAAAAACTACAGTTCGTTCACAGTTGATTGATGATATTCATTTCATTACACCTTTGATTTTGCATCACTGTCCAAATCAGTGATCTTTATTCTCATTCTAATTAAATCAAGAGTTGCTGTTGGGTTGCTGCCACTAACAAGTCTGTCAAAATCATTGTGATCTTTATTCTCATCACAATAAGGTTGATGTTAGTTAGCTGCTGTCAGAGGTAAAATAACTGAACGGACTGTAAATACATAGTTTTCCATCTAAGGCCGCGTTCTAGCAGAAAACCGGAAGGCGCCCCCTGTCGGCGCGATCACGCGTTTCCGTCTACGGTCTAACGAACAACTGACATATGAACGCGACGATTGCATTAGGTTAGGACGCGGGGTTACACATACAGATGCGTTCAGCATGAACGTTAATTCGTTAAATAAAAAGCAAGGCGTGTACTTAAAAGTGCATTTATTCATAATAAATTAACACATCTTTACAACTACAGTTGCATATCAACAAAGTGAGTTCTAAAACATACTATAAAGCCAGTGTCGCAAAATCATCGATTAATACTGCTAGACGAACTTAAACCTTGTCGTCATACAAATAAGACTTCATTCAGACTTAAATTATTTTACAATGGTGGAGCCACATCAATTCCAAACTAATATTTTATAGTTCAATCACAGTTCTAATCTCAGAACATAATACTTAATTTACAACAATAAAAATCTGAAAAAGATAGGTGAATTGAATTTTTTTAAATAAATGGAAGACAAAGCAACTATTGAAAAGGGGTTTTGGTATTAGTGGTTACTATTTACTTAAAATATGTAAACCTTAGGGCTCCCGCACACGGGCCACCGGCCACAACCACAAAACGCCGCCACTGGCATATTTCCTGTAATTTTCGTACATTTTGTATGGACTCGCCGCACACGGTTGGCGCCGGTGGCGGCCACACGCTACAAATCGTCGCAGCTTGCTTCTTGTGGCCCGCACCGGCCACTAAACGCCGACACAAAACGCCGCCGCACGCCACTCGCGCGATTCCGCGCCGGTCTCTCCCTTACCTCAGTAAACCTGTTAGAGTCGAGGGTAACGCACGTACGTACTTTGTGGTTCATATAGATATACCTTCTTCGTCAGAGTCCATTATGATACTGCATGCGTGGGTTAAAAAAAGTAGCAGCCAACGACCGCAAGTGGCGACCACCGGCCACAAGTGGCTGTAGCGAGCTTCAGCTACCTTTACCTTTGCGGCCGCTTCTAGCTTCTCTTGGCGGCGTTTGTGGCTGTGGCCGGTGGCCCGTGTGCGGCGACACTTAAGCCTCCATTCCCACGGGCGTCAAAATATCGCGGCAGGATTTTTTGCGCACTGGATTTTCAACTCTGTGTTGAGCCAAAGTCCAGTGCATGAAAAAAAATCGCCGCGGGAAAAAGTCGCCCCTGCGGATCCGGGTTAAAATAAACTTTGTCTTAGCAGGATACAATGGAATGAATGATCAGAGAATATATTTTGACAAAAACAGTAAATATTCGAACATAAAGCGAGAAATACCTTTGACCTATAAACCCTGCATCTTCTACATTCTAATACAGCAACTAACCAAACTTAATAAATAGTCGACTGGCCATCTATTAGTGTTGCTAGATAAAAACTAAAGGTACTGCAACTTTTCCTACGAACAATTCTATTTTATATGGACTTGGACAAGCAATGAGCATCATGAAAACATCATTATAACGCGCGCTATTGGCACGTGGCCTGAATCGGAACTAACATCGCCATGTTGTTTTCTAAATACGATTTCTGTGTCAATTTCACAAATAGTTTAGGTAGTTACCAACAACGCAACAAATCCTTGTGGGACTCTTTAAGGCTACGTACGCAATAATAGGTGGCTTGCTTAGCGCCTATAGCTTTAACATTCTTACATACGCGCTAGGTGACTAGCGCCAAGCGCGCAGTGCGGCCAGTTGCGAAAATTCTAGAGCGTTAGTTTCACTTCGCTACTCGCAAGGTAACTCGCTAGGCTCTCTAAGAGTCTTGGTTCTAAGCAAGCCACCTGTCAGTGCGTACCTACGTAGCCTCAACGTATGTTAGGTAAAAAGACAGAACATGCGATAATAGCTCTCTGTGCTCTTCGTAAAACAGTATTTTTTACAGCAGTACAAATAAGAATCCAGAAAATACAAAATGAGTCCAGTTTTTCACAAACGACATACAGATTCCTAGATAATAAGGCTTTGGCGAATATTTATCGCGAAAAAAAAGGTAGTTGCAAGGCCATAAAAGGCCCGCGTGGTTAATTACGGTCCACCCCTCTCAGACAAAGTCCCAGCAATCAGGGCCCGATCTAACCATTTAGCCGCTTCGGGCCAAAAATATATTCGCCGCCTTTTTTCACTAAATCCGTATAACAATTCAAAAATTATTACGTAGCCACCGAATAACTAACATGACATAGCGAAAGAGTTAGTTCCTTCTTGCCTATTCAGGTATTTCTTCTTCTTTCTTTCCACTTGACTTGCTTAGTGCTGTCTTAAAGCAAAAATAGCATTTTTTAAAAGAAAAACGATTAAAAATACTACTCTTTGTCGGTTTGATAAGCAGGTAGGTAATTTTGTGTAAGATTTTTCTCTCCCAGTGAGAAAATTAAGGACTCCGTGCAACTCCCGAGGGAACCGGGTGCCCTCAATTTTGCCGCGATTATGCAATGCCATGAATATTCGCCAAAGTTTTATGTGACTACACAATAAGCGAAGTAGCAGACTTTACAGCTTAATTTAATATTAAACTATTGATTGTCTAGCTATCACCGAAATTGAACATATACAAGCGAAAGCACCATTTAATATCATATCTCCTTCACGTCTCTTTAATGTCTACATGAAACAATTTATGAGCTATTACATTATGGGTCTGTTCCGCCATTTTCGGATAGGCAAGAGGCACTATGTACGACGCCAGCACGTCAAGCTACTACAATATGTCAAATTTCTTTAATAGATTTTCAACTTTATCGCTACAGTATAAGGTTCAAAGTTGATTGGGAAAATTTTACAGTTTCGTGTAGCTTGATGTGCTGGCGTCTGTACAGTCAGCCTCAAAAAGATGTAAGTATATCCTACATCGAAAAGAACTCATTTAATTGTCTACAATCTTTGTTATTTAATTTTCAATGTTTTATCGACTGTACCAGATACATTCAAATATGGAACAACGGGCTAATTTCGTAACACACTAACAGTAGCAATGGCTTTCATTTTGATAGTTCAACAACATTCATTGCGTTACTTACGTTATTGAGCAGACACATTTTTTGAATTTTATGAAGCAATGGATTGAAAGTGTGTTATACAATAGGGTGCAGGTTGGGACTTCTAACATAACGGGCGAAATGTGAGTGTCTAGGTCTTGAGTTATCTGCCATTTATGTTCACCTAAACTTATCCGAATGTGGGAAACAGACCTCAAAACAGAAATTATCTTCGAATGTTCTAGTATTGGATGAGGGGAGTGATAGGATTTGAATAGTATTGTACATACATACTACACTTATGTAGGTATCATTATTTCAATATTTACAGAGATCTCTCATCATGCGGTATTAGGTTGAAGACACATTTGAATGTAAAAAGGAGTGGGACGATCCACGTAGAATATATTTTGTATACATGTGTTGTCTGAAATAATTTTAATAATCACATCGACTTATGACGACTTGATGACAAGAAACTGACCAGAATGATAAGTGGTTATTAGGTATACCTCCGACCTGCAAGAGTTAATTTGAAACTTCGCTCGCATGTCGGGAGGGGCCGCTCGGGTCTCAATTTAACTCTTGCGGGTTGTACAGACGCCAGCACATCAAGGTACTATAATCTGTCAAGTTTCTTTAATAGATTTTCATCTTTATCGCTAAACCATAAGGTTCAAAGTTGATTGGGAAATTTTGACAGTTTCGGGTAGCTTGATGCGCTGGCGTCTGTACCTCCCATAATAATTATGTGCCTTCACCCTAATTACATAATTAAATATTAGTGATTTGTAACGTACGTATTCGATTATTTCATTAAACACTCATATTTATAAATTAGTTTAGAATCAAAGTATTTTTATATCGGTAGACATTTTATTTTCCATATAATTAATCTGAAATTCGGTTTATCTATTGTTTTACTATTACTTTTTTTGTAATAATTAATAGTTTTGCACAATCAATATTAATCATTAAATTGATTAGGTAATTCTTAAAAATAATATTTCGATTTTAATTATTACAATTTCGCGTAAATGAAAACAAAATATTGTTTACTTACTTACAACAAAAACAGAAAAAAATAAATTCTCAAATAGTTAATACTGAGTAGCAAAATAAAGGGAAATCACAAAGAAATATTTGGTTAAAAGGTAAATAAAATAAATTAGGTAAAGCGTATAAATAATTCGATTTATGGTCCATATTTTTAGTTATCACACTAGACGACTATTCCTCTATTTTATGTACAACTCTTCAAGGTTTAAGAAATGGGGCCCAAAGCGCAAGCGGCACTACACTTAATCATTTTCGAATTACGAATTATTTATTACGAAATTACTATCCGAATTAAGGCTATTTATGAAAATTCGAAAGTAAAATAAGGTTAGTCCGCCTTCGCTACCGCCTGTGGCGTCGGTACTAGTTATGGTGTTATCTACAGTTTTATGGAAGATATCTTACGGAATAAATATATTTAATGCAACTCTTGTTTCATAATGTAATCTTCAGTTATTCTGTTCTTACATAGGTAATTGTTCGATACGTAATGGCAAATGAAACGAAATGGCTTTAAACCTCTTTGGCAATACCTACTTATCTATAAATACCTAGGTACTTATAATACTGTACCTAACTACTGTATAAATAATTTGATCTCTTCAAACTTCGTTATTTTTACATTGCCAACTTTAATACTAGTGTTCCAAATCATAATAAACACCAAACATAAATAATTAAAATGAATCATAATCACAATTCATTATTGGTAGATTTTTCGTTATTGTATGCCTTTAAAATATTTTTTAGGGGCTGACTATTTTAATACATTTCTACCTAACCTACGAAGGCGATTCATTCATAATATCATTAAATTGTCGACTCCACAATTTATTAAAATACAGTCATTGTAACATGACGATTATTTATTAATTAACTTAATAATCAACATGGGTAGATACCGAGTCAATTAAACAATTAAAATTACATGTAGTGTACTTTCGCATAATTATGCTTATTCCATTTGGTAAATGAATACAACCAAAAATAACACAACCCAAAATAAAAATACATAAAACATTTTAAGATAAACTTAACGTTCAGCATTAGTCAATTAATCCTAACTGTATTCATTATTCGATATAGTATGTGGCTCTACTGTTATTAGCCTTTCACTCATACGCGTTATGCGAGAGTAAGAGGCGAATAGTAAAGCTGCCATTTCTACAAAATCAACATGATTGCTAATCGATATTCCACAAAGCCAGGTCATTTTTATATTATATTCTAACAGAAATATTTCTAGAATAAATGATAAAGTCTAGTCCCTCTATCAACACATTTATCTGCCTGTACACAGTCGAATTACACCCTCATAATTAATTTCATAAAATTCTATCACAGATGTTAAAATAACACTCAAAATATATTCATTATTAATTTAGTATACTACACGGTAATAATGTCCTAAATGGCAGAGTATTATTAATTGCTGGCGGGTAAAGGATGCATCTAACTACAACAATTAGGTACGCATTTTATATAGAATTCCTACGAGAAAATCCATAAACAACAATTTGGAGTATACATAAATATAAATCATCACTTAATCCTTCATTAATTTATTAACATTAAAAATGGAATTTCTTTGGTATCCCATTTACTTGTTACAGTTATACAAAATACCTTTGCTTGTTCGATTAGAATTAAAAACTATAAAACTATGGAATAGTTCGTTCGGATACATTCACAAACAAATCACTGCATTAAACCTCAAATCCAATCTGTCAAATCCATAAACAAAAGTTTTTTATGTTTGTTTAGCGTCCTGTACCCTTGGTCAAGCGTGAAGCCAGCTCAGGGCCCATCCTCAGAAGGCCCATCATAAGTTCTTGAGTGCGTCCCAGATGAACATTAGCCTGTGGTACAGAGCTAATTGTATTATGTTCTACAACTGGTAGCCTGTTCTCACCTGGTGGTTGTTCTCACTATCGGGCTGGTGAATGAGGGGCGGGGAGAGGGGGTCCTCACTGGAGGTTATTGTTGTTGAGGGTGGTACACCTGGAGACATAAAAGGGATCCTCTAAGAAATAGTATACGATCGACATCAGAACAGCGTTAAATAACATTTGACGTCTCGTATCGCATGATCGGGACATTTTGATGGGTGCTTTATCCATCCAAATAGCCTTTTGATCCTGATAAAGTAATTTCGCATAGCAGTAGTTGGTATACTAACCTTCATTTTCATCTTCCTCTGCAAGCCACTTCTGTATGTCAGTCTGGTACATTCTCCTCTGTAGTACTTCCTTCGTTCGCGGACGAGATCCGATGAACGTTACCTCCACCTGCATAGTTTAAAATATTTTAAATATCAGAATACATTTCTCCACCGGCATTACATTGGCAACAACGGCATTATTCTTACATCAGATTACAAAATAAACAGTGGACCAACTAGGTTTTGTTCTCTTTCCAGATCAGCAAAAAATTTAAAAAAATCCCTGATCGCAATAATGGCTGACAATAGTAAATTCATATTATTCCATTAGGTATAATAATCAGTTTATCTTACCCCGGGTGGTAGGTTAGGCCTCAGCTCATCAGCCAGGTCCCCATTGGCACCCAACCTTTGTGCTTCCTCCCAACTTGTGTGCACTTCTTCGTGAAGAAGCTTCTCCTCTGTGAATGATCAACATTTAGATTAGATGCCTTTTGCAATGACTATGTCGTAAGGTAGGTAGTACCTGCCCATAAAACTCCTTAGAGTCCGAGATCTTAAGCATATCCTAAAATACCAATACAGCAGATACCCAAAAAGTAGCATAAGCATAACCAGCTGTTAATGTTCCCACTGTAGGGACACAGTCTCTGTGAGAGGGAAATGGCCATAATCCACCACGCGGGCCCAGTGCGGTTTGGTGGATGTCACATAAATACGGCTCTCTATTTGAGTAGTCTGAGATTATTTTGGTACAGTTTAATATTCTTACCGTCTCTTTTGCTCGTGCTGCGTTTGTACTGTATCCTGAACCTGAAGGCCTCCAGCACGCTCGCCACCACGATCGTCAGCACCACCATCGTGAATAGATAGAATACCTGAAAAACAAGCCAATTGAATTAAGTCCACAACAGTCTTTTCGGCAAAATATAGCAATCGGCAGCGTTAGCACGATTGAAATCGATTACGACTGTAGTAATTATATTTATGGGTCTACTAGCTGCGCCCCGCGCTTTCACCTGCTTAAATGTCGATCCCGTGGTAATATCGGGATAAAAAGTAGCCTATATGTTAATCCAGGGTGTCAGCTACTTCCATACAAAATTTTATCAAAATTGGTTCAGCCGTTTGAGCGTGAAGAAGTAACAAACATAATATAACACACACACACAAACTTTCGCCTATATAATAAGATGATGGTGTGGTGATGATGATGGTGTGATTATAAGCTTTCTCTCTATTTCTTTTCCTAGCATACAGCTAGAAAATCGCCTGCTTTAAAATTCGCCTTTTTTCCTTGCTCCGATGTTTTTAGTTGTCCCCATTCATACTCGCATTGTATGTCGAGCGTAGCTTACTTTTCTAGGTAGGCGTGTGTAGGGTACAACAAGCTGATCTTTCAATTTCTTTTGTTTCAGTCATAACGGTCTCTAAGTCTTACCATAAAATAAATCCTGCTAAACTGCCCCGCGACGGTGGCATACGCGTTCATGAGTATGAACCAGTTGTTGACGACGGTCAGCTCGAACAGTGTGACGCCGCTGGTCACGATGTTCTCGAAGTTGTTCAGGTAGTAGTAGCCGAGAGCCGTGGAGCTGTTCAGGGAATACTTGTAGAAGTCTTCGACGGTTGTGTTGCTGAGAACGAAGAAAGGAGAACGGTTAGAGGATAAAGAGGATAGCTACTAGAAACTACAAGAAGCTCAAAAGTTTTTAGAGGTTCAATAATTTCAAAAAGTGTCCAATATTAGCAGGTGAATAAGTTTTTAGAGGATAAGTTAAATATTTCCCTTTATTAAATCGATCTACCTCACATATCTTTTTTCTCCAAGTGACTTCACACATCCAAAACACACACACGTCCAAAGTATACTCACACGCAGCAGTTCCTAAGATCATAGCCAGCGAACAGCTCCATCCCGATGATGGCGAAGAAGTAGTACATGACCAGCATCACGCACCCAGCTGAAGACATGAGGGGAGATAGCAGGACCAGGGTTCCGAACACGTCGCGGTAACGCTTCTTTAACTTGTACAGACGCATCAATCTGTTGGTAGAAGTTGAGAGAAGAAGGTAAAGTTTGAAGGACTAATACATCAAAATAGAATAATCTTTATTATGTGCATCATATAGATTACGGACATAAGTGTAGAAATTTTACAAGGGGTAACACAATGGCGGTCTTATCGCTAAAAACGACCGTTTTAAGACAACCTTTGGATGGTTTAAAAAGGGGAAGGAGAGACAGTAGGCACTATAGATAGTCTGTTGTGTACCATTTACATAATACAATAAATACATACATGTATAAAGCATTTATACTAATCTAGGAGCAAAGGGAGAGAGGAAGTGTTTTTTTATCATAATTAATAAGATATTACATATGAGCAACTAAGTAGCTTGGACGTTATATGTAGATTCTTTTTCTTCTTCTTTATCGCGTACTTCATTACATAAGGTCGTGTCCCTGAAAGGCCTTCGAGGCACGATGTTCTTTCACTTCGTTCGGTTCTCAGCTTCTCTTAGGGTGGTCGTAACAGAGTCCAGGGAGGACGGTTACTTGGTGTGACCAGCGGTTAGATGACCGTCCGCGAGGTCTTTTCCCATCTACCTTGCTCATCACCACCAACTTTTCTAGATTATTTGGTTCGGAGGGGCGATGTGACCAAAGTAACCGAGAATCCTTTGGTAACAGATCGTGGATAGTCTATATTTTATGCGTAGTTGATCAAGGATAGATATTATGATATAGATCAGCATGGCGCTGTAGAGGTATGAGGAGCAGAGTGTAAAGTTCACTCATTCTCCATAGAAAATGGAGGATGCTCCGACGGGTGTCGTATTTGGCGAGCAACTGCCCGACGATTCATGTCGGGCCGTTGTATATATATGCTGTTGCGCGGTAAACTGTGCTTGCAAGATGCAGGATTTTGCGTGACGTCAGTATGATGCGTAGTTCGCATGTGACATTGTGGATACCGCTACACGCTAAAGCTATGGTTTCCTAGAAGAGCGTTTCCGTCATGTTTATAAGAGACGCCATGAAAATCTGTAATTGTCCCTAGTATTTGACAATAACGTGTCAAAAAACGCTGTGTATTTGAACGACGGACGCATGTGGCGGCCGCGTTCTTCTAGGAAACTGTAGTTTTATACCCAAAAAGTGATTTCCGCAAAGTCACATTACACGTTTTAGTTTTGATAGACCTGTAAGTCTGTGTCTAGTTCCTAGCGCCTGTTAATTTGCCTGCAGAAAATAATTGAAGATTTAAACTACCTTACAACCTTAACCAAACCGAGTCATCATTATCCGCATTTCAGGTAAAAGACAAGTGTTGTAGTGCTACCAAACACTTGAAGGACCAGATTTAGAGTGAGACTACACGGACCATGCCGGTGCGTTACATCGTCGTTACACTATGATTTCAACGCATCGAGTGTCGGTCTCCTTGTGCGGTGCGTTGCGTTGTCAACCCATCGTGTGGCATGTTACTGTGATTTGTATGTAGGATGACGCATCGTCACTGCTAAGGCGTCGCAACGCACCGGCAACACATCATGTGGCTTCGCTCTTAGACGCAAAAATGACGGAGCCAGAACATACCTCAGTGGTCTAAATATAACAACGATGAAGAGTTTAGGCGCGATGCTGAGCAGCACGGCTCCCATGAGGGCCAGCAGCGTCACACTCAGGTCAAACACGTTCCAGCCGCTCTCCAGGTATACTTGTAGACCTGACGCCATCATGCGGAGGGCTGCTTCCAGTAGGAATACTGAGGAAAGTTCATTTTAAGGGTTATCGTAGACTTTGGTGAATTCTTTTAACATAATCAATATTTAATCACGGTTTCATTCGATCACGGCTACGACTCAGGCCTCTCTCTGAGACTGTAAGTCGTAATTAACCACGCGGGCCTAGTGCAGGTTGGTAGATGTCTATGAATTTGAATTCTAGAGTAAATTTTAATATGTCCATTCCTCTCCCGAGGTTTGAGCAGTGGTGACGAAATCATTTATTTAATTTTTCGTCACCACTTTTTTTTTCTTTTTAACTCTTTACTCTGCACGATATTACTGGTCCACTACTGCTACTGGCCACCATACTTACACGTAAGGAATAGCCAAGTGTCCCAGGACGCGCAGAGTAGACGAGCACTGTCCTGCAGGTCGCCTGCCGCTTCACATACACGGAGTACCATCGCCACTCCATTACCAACTATTAGAGCATCTGAAATAGAACACATCGAATTTTAGAGCTCTTTGTTGTAAACCGACATCAAGACCACGCTAGTATTAAGTCAAGTCGTTACTGGTAAGCCTTGAATAGGGTCGAAGCAGTTAAAAAACAATTGAAGGGCTACAGTAGCCATTCGCTCTTTTACAATGAATTAAAAGGAATAATTAGGGCATTCGTGACGATCTATGGTCCACCAGACCTGAGTGGTAGACCAATGAAGACTATAGTTGCTTAAGTGTTTCCTGAAGAACTTACAAATAAGATATTCGAAGTAAGGCCACCGTACAGCCGCTGCAGCGGCCCTTCCAATCGGTTCCAGAGGAGACTGCGAGTACCACGGAGCCCTAGACTGCTGGCCCGCCCATCGTAACGCGAACACTTCGTACAGGTTCGCGAACTCACTGCGGGAGAGCCCGTCTGAGGATGACTGGTTCAGCTGCTTGAACATCAGATATACGTCGAGACCACCTAAAGAAGAATGCAGATGTTATCAGAGTTATACTACTCAAATCAAAATCGTTTTTATTGATCAATTTAGGTTTACCTTACGATTATTTTTCAAGTAACGGCTTTAACATTCTTGACTGAATAGATGTTTTAAAAATATATTGAAGCTACGGATTGCACATGATTAGTAATATTAGTATTCGTTAACCCAGGAGGCTAGGTAAGTAGGTACGACGGAGGCGGTTCAACCTCACGAATGCCTCCGTATAACTCGACTAGCTCCAGCTAGTTCACGCCATTTCGTTGAGCTGATTCTTAAAATTTGGAAGATTTCATTAGTGCTCTAACATTGTGACACTTACTATAATGTGGTGCATAATGCCTCATCAGCCCAGCAAAGTGCCTCAACCTGACAGCATGTGGCGCCCGCCTTGACACAAGCAGTCTGAAGGCATGCCGCGCGGCGCGACGTCTGTGCAGCAGGAGGGCGCGACACTTCTCACGCTCGATGCGAGTAAAGGTCTCGTATACTACGGCTAACATCTGGAAAAGGTGCATATTGTGTAATCAATTTGCTTGTATAATAACTGTAGCGAAATTCTTATCCCGTTTATTAATATCATCCACTATTTTTATAAAACCCATCAGGATTGCAATAACCAAAAAAATATTTTGGTCCTTCGAGCCGCATAGATGAAAATTTAACGCAGGCTGATTTTTGTGAGGGTTACTCACAAGGACTTACTTACAAGATTTTAGGTGTAGACTTACCAAATTCATAAGCACGTAGAGAACTGTGATGATGTACAGAATGAAGAACACGGCATACCATTTAGACTTGGCGTATGATGGCATCATGACATCAGGGAAACTGTAAACAAACATTACAATTTTATTAAGGTTCATATTTAGATTCATGTATGGTTTGGTTTAACAAAATTGTAACACCCGCTACTACCAAGTTTTTTTATTTTTTGTTTTTTATTAGCCGTTAATGTCCCACAGCTGGGCAAAGGCCACCCTACTCTCTTTCCACCTCTCCCTGTCCAGAGCTGCCAATTACCAATCGTTATGAAAGGAGTTCAACTCATCCAGCTATCTCCGTCTGGGCCTGCCGCGATGTCGTTTGCCATTAAGCGAGACTCACTGGGTCCGTCAAGTTTACATTACATTCTAATATTCGATAGCAGAAACAAAATAGTCACTAGGCTTTTAGAAACCTCAGTTATCCAAAATTCATTAAAAAGGTAAGTACACATAGACAAAACATACTTACTTGGCGGTCGTTAGTAAGACGAACATGCTGACAAAGGAATCGCTAATAGTCTGGAAGTGTCCGTTGTCCACATGTTCCGAGAACAAGTAGTAGCCCAGCAACGAGTATGTTGCCACGAAGAACATCAGTAACCCTGGAAAAAGAAGGTATTTAAAACGTCCAGTATGGACGTTGTGTTGTGTAACGTTTTTGATATTTTTCTGCGTTTTTTCTTTCATTCCAATTTTCGTTAAATTCTTCCAGTTTTAATTGCGTTTTGAATACCCATAGATGTTGAGCTAAGAGATCTTAAGAAAGAAAGTATCTATCTCTAATCTAACACCCCCATCTCTAATATCTCTCTGATCTTAAGAAATTGAAACCTTTTCAAAACGAAAGGAGAGGAAAGGTAATTAACAAAACATTTTTGGATTTTCTTAATTATTCTAGGCCACACTGGCGTGCGTGCGATTAGGGTGTCCTATGTCCAGCAGAGGACTGCTGTACGCGGACGCTGATGATAAATAAAGCATACTTTATATCCAAGCTTACCTAACATATCAATAATAGGTGGAAGCGACTGTAGAATTTGTCTGATGAACCTCCTGACTCCTCCACAATGCCTGGTGTCCACTAAGAAGATGGGTCGCAGCGCCCTGGTGACACGAAAGTGCGAAGACTGCCGGCACAGCACAACCACGGCTTCCAGGACCATTATTAGCAATGTTATACCCTGGAATTAAGGACACAGGAAATGAGATGTCAATAATCAGAGCAAATGACGATAAACCTCTTGAAAAAATGTGAACTTGATAATTGTTTTTAATTATCCAAAAGTAATGCCTCATATACCATACGGTACGACGGGCCTAATACTTTTTTAATGTAGGTATATTACTCGAGCATTGGACGTATTGGGCCCTTAAGGTTAGGTGGAGCGACGATCTTCGTAGGGTGGCGTGGCTGGTACTAGTAGCAGCTGGATGACAGTTCCCGAGAATGGAGCTAAATGGCGTGCAATTGAAGAGACCTATGTCCAGCAGTGGACTGCTGTAGGCTGATAAAGCTGATGATGATTGGGCGTATCGTAAGTAACTCTTCATATCACGTTTTCTCAAAAGCATGAAATAATTGATCAAGTATCTTTCTGGTAATAATAGGAATTAATTCGATTTAGCGAAAAAACTAAATTTGTTCAAAACGCCGTCGTAAAATGGTCTTCAGACCGAAAATGACCTTCACGCCTGTTTAAGATTAATTAAACAAGATAGAGGTTAAGATGAAACAACTGTTCCAATAAGCCATTGGTTAAGACATGCACCTTTATCATCGTCCTTTTGTGTTTGAGTATGGTGCCCCATCCGATCCACTTCAGCTTCAAGTGCAGTTCCACGCCAATCACTGTCAGTGCCAGCAACTCTATCGTGCCGTGTGCCCATACTGGTAACTGGAATTAGGATATCTTATATTAGGATTTGCACACAAGAACTTGGGCTGATGGCCCATCGAGTTTTAAGAATAAGTTTGACTTCATAGTTTTTCGTTCCTGTCACTCATATAGCACGAAATGACGTGCAACATAATTTATCTTTTTCCATACAAAGTGACTTTTCTTTTCTTGAGTTTTGACATCGCGTCGCAGAAATCTTTCTACAATCTGTAATTTTGTTTTTCGTTTCTTTCATTTCTACGGTGGTCATGCTACGCGTTAGGGATAGTCAAACACTCTACAGGTTGTGCGTCAATGTCCCTGCCACCCTGCTGGGATATCGACACACAACCTGTTACCATGAATTCAGTACATGATTCTGAACAAGTGCGCCGACATTTTTCGTTTTTTTTTTTGATAACCGACGAAATATGTCAACGAATCAAAAAAACTGTGCGTCGATCTGGGATGCCATTCTGTATAGATAAATCAATATGTTTACCTCAAACGTAGGCACAGCAGGGTCTTCAGTAAACGCTAAGAGGATGAGCACTAGGGAAGCCAGCAGGTCTAGTCCATGGTACCAGGGGTTGTGGACTCTCAGGTAAGCTGGCAACTCTTCGGGACTCGACGGATGCGAGTCGAACTTCTCATTGTTTAAACCTTCCTAGAAAGAGAAGGATATGATGTTACCGTCTTGCATCTCGCTCTGCATATATACTTTGAGATTGCAAGGTTGATCGCTGATAACTTTTAGAGGACAAGGTGCTTGTGGCGCTTATCATAATCAAAAGTGGATTGCGAAAGGCTGATTTAATATTTATTAAAATAACATGCACAATGGCTCGCTGACCTTATGAAACTCATTGAATAGGGGCACTATCGCGTCAATATTTTACACTTAGATTAATCCAAGTTAATATTTAATTAGTGTATTTTGGATAGCGTCATGTGACAGCGGTGTCACTGTGAATGTTCTTAGGGAAGACCCCATCTACTTTGTTGGACCTTCTGCATAGTCATTTACAGTCATTCGATATTCCATACACATTTTCAATTAGAAATTTGCCTTTTCCCCAACAGCATTGCAGCTGTCGGAAGGATGGCGGTCGTCTATTTGATTTAAATTGACAAAATTCGGGTTTTGGGTTTGTGAACAGCCTTTAGAAGACTCTTTTAATAACATTTATTGACGTTCAATTCGGCACGGTAGCGTATCGAACGGTTGTTAATAGCTATGCTAATCAGCTGATCGAGCTCAGAATGATCGTCTGCAAATGCAATTTGCAAAACACACAACTCCCACACAGACATGACTACCTATGAAGACTATGAAAAGTAGGCCATTTCAAACAATAGTGTGAAATAAGACTATTATTTACGTGTGCTTATTTACGCAGTTGGTCTTTTGTGTTGTTTCCATTGAATTCAGAGTTATTTTATTGATGGCTTCAAACTGCGTGGCTAGAGGTACTTCGGCTACTGCCAAATTAATGGCTCGTCATTAGCTAGCCAATTTATCAGTGTCGGTTGAATTTATGAGTTTCTTTCGAGTATTTTGTCCCGAAATTCTAATGTCTATTAATGGTGCGTTTAACTTTCTGTAGAATATTCGGTGCGATGAACGCAAAATCTAGTTGTTTCGTAAAGTAGGATATTAGGCATTAGGGAAATAGAATCTCGAATTAAGTATCTCTTTGTGAAATCTTTTTACAACATTATTATGTCACGAAAAGTTTCTAATTTGTCAAAAATCCTGGCATGATGTAATCACTGTTAGTAGCACACTTTAGTTTGGCGAAATCACGAAACAAAACTAGGCTTGATTACTACATTTAGTGGAAACAACAGGCCGTAAAGTATTTACTGTTTCAGGTTTCAATGAATGCCTGTAATGAATTATTACTGGTGTTCAGATTTACTATAGGTATAAAAAGACCCACATAGCCGTTATCTACGCATTCTGTACATCAAACTAATGAATGCTGGGAAACTACTTTTATTTTTGGTGTGAAAAATCGCTGTTTGCGGCAGCGCGCTATGTTACGCAGACGCACGTAAAACGTTGTTCTTAGATGCATGCAGCGGTAACTACAGGAGTTATGGCATGTCAAACTTGTTTTCGTGAAAAAAATTTAAAAAAAGTTGGAACTTTGACTTTCAATAACTCCGTAACCAGAAGGTTCTCAGGTAACAATGACCAGAAGTACAAGTGACCTTCGACTTCGAAAGCGTCTTTTTACACTTACTTCTAAGTAAATAGCAGCCTCATGGTAGTTCATCTCCCAATGCTCATCCTCCGACATGTTGAGGCCAGTGTGGAGTGAGGACCGGCTGCCCATGTCCAGGGTTCCAGAGTCGCCAGCGCCATCTGTGCCAGTCCGGGTATCTGCACGACACATGATTTAATCCTGTTATTTAACATCCAATGTAAAATAATTCTGGTCCTTCGATCCAGATTCCAGAAGCCGGGATTAGCCACACGAAATATACAGACAAACTAAGGCTTTGTGCAAAAAGGATTTATGCTAGGTCACAACACCGCTGAAGGTTGGTGACCGCTGAGTCACACAGATACACTTTGTAAATCGTTACAACTTGAGAGTGTTCCGGATTTTTTTATGGAGTTTTAAGGCAGTAACGCGGTCCTTAGCTCACAGAGAATGAAATAATACACTGTAAACTTGGAGCTGAGATCAGTCTTCACTGATTGTTGTATTCCGGCTCCGTGTGAACGGAAGAGGTGGGAGGCGGACTGGTTTCGATCGGATTAAAAATTCAGACGTTCAGACTCGCCTCAACGGCTTAGAGGAAACTTTCGAAACTGGGTGATTAAACTTTGTTAGCTGCACTCAGGTATTAATAATATGATGGACGACTTACTTAGGTAGATTATTATAACGCTTTGCCGTTTAAAAATGAATAATTAGTAAAGTTTTGTTTATCGATCTTGCTATTTCTGTCCAATCCCTGCCACTGGGAACAGTGTCCCAAGACTGACAAATAAAAACGGAAAAATAATTACAGGATTATTCACTATGAACTTTCTTCGCACTGTTCTACAATCTACAACAATAGTGTCCCTATTACTGAATTAAATCGTACCTTTCTCGATTTGTTTATCCATGAGTGCTGTACTTAACACACGCGGCACTCAGCTGACATGGAAACGGAATGCATCGCTCTACTGAACCTACTAACCAACTTACGACCACGAGTCAGGGCTGTCACGAGACAACGGTAGCACTAACTAACGGAACTACAGAATCTGCGTAACGTTATAGTAAAGTAGTAGGGTTTTACCGCTTACGATAACCAGCCATTGAAGAACTTAATACTGTGTATTTCCACTGCTTATGTATTTCCTTAGGACCAAAACCGCTCACATGTCACTGTATATTTTTTTATTGCCATGTTACAGGATTTGCAATACGGTGACAATCATATTTTGCTAGAATCTGATATTTAGATATATGATCATGGCCTGGGCCTTGTGATGCAGCATTCATGAAACGTGATTTAATGTTTTTTTAAACTTATTATGTCCATCAATGTCTTTTCTAAAATTAGCGATTGCTTCACTTTCTGGGTGTGTTTTGTGAGTCAGTATAAAGAACTAGCTCTACCATTTTGGCGTTTGTATTAAACATTTTCTAAAGCAGGTATGGTCGATATCGACGTCACTCGTGGAAATTTTTCATGTCAACTCTTGATACACAGCCAAAATTTTGGTCCTTCTAGCATTATTTCAAAGTTTTTTAAACCAAACAACATGGCGTAGGCCACGTTAAATATTTAGGATGTCTATGGCCGAAATGCGCGCGCAAATGTAATATTAGCACATGGTCAACAAGCGCAGTGCCAGTCGTAACCCCATTGTCTGGTTTTACGATCAACACAAGAATATAAACAAGCCAACATTGTATACTTTAGGTCAGTAGGTACTTTTTTTAATTAAGAGTACTTATTTATTTTGAGCAGACACGCGAAAGACAGAAAAGAGCGTGGTCTTCTGTCACAATGAGTAATGCAGAAAGAGAGCCTTGTAATAAAGAGTTTTTCGTGTCGTTTCGTTGTTAATAAAATACAGGTAAAATACAGGAACCTTGGAGTTTGGTTTTGTGCCCGGTTGATGGCAATAGGATGTGTTACATGGCACTTTTAAACATAACGCTCGCGCTGGCCCTAAGACATACGCTTCTTTTAACAATCTCAGACACTAATCTGGTTGGTCGTCATAATTGGCCTGACCAAATTTATGTCTGGACTTTAAAAGAGACTGTGACTTCTGAGATTGGTTCGGTCTTTTCAGAATAGTCGAATAGGAAACACCGAACTCATCTAGTGTATAAACATAATTTATTTTTGACGAGTAGAAGTGCTTTTCTAACCAATTTACAGAAATAAATAATTTAACAGTAGATTAAAAATTAGCTGCTGAGGAGTTTGTTGCGCCACTTCTTCCCAGCTAAAGCACTAGGATGTGGTGATGGGCGAGCATTTTGGGGGACTGCCTCATATAATTTCGATGTTCAAAAAGAGCTGGTTCTCAACCTAGTTTAATTAAATGACTTACATATTTGATTAATTTTAGTGTGGCAGCCCTATTATTAAGTTTAACATAAGTTACGTTGGCCTTATGTCAGTGAAAACATTATTTCGATGCAGGAAACTGCAATGCATGAGTCCAATTCATTGTTAGGTAATGCTAAGAATCAAGGTTCTTGCAATTAAATGTAAAATTATAATTAAGATCTAGCTAGAACATGCTCCTAGCTTCCTTGAACGTGATTGGAGGTAGGGATCGTTATTGATACATACGCATTATTTTCTACGATAATTTACACAATTAGTAATCCATACTGCCATTCTGATGTACTCGAAAATCCAAACATATTTGAACTTTTTGCCATCGATACGCTAATATGAAGAATGCGAATGTGTTTGTTTGTCCGTTTGTTAACTGCTAAACTGCTGAACATATTATAGAAGTAGGTAAATCAAATAGGATGGTATTGTGCCAATCTATGGGAAGGTCCCCAAGACGACCCACTGACCCATACAGTCCTGGTTTCAATTCTCAGGTCGGGCAAGTGCTAATGGGTTTTTATATCAGGAATTTCTCAGTAGCAGCCCGATAACTGGATTTGTGTCTGGTTGATGGGAATAGGCTCGCCCCCTATTATATGGGACTTAAATATCACAAATGGCAAAATGTGGTGTACGTGTACCATAGGTACAATGCGTGCCACAAAAGATGAGACTTGACACACCACGTGGTTTGACATGCGCAGAACACGATTTTAGGTATCTTTAGCGGTATGAGGTCTGAGTGCGGGACGGGACCGGACGTCATAGGGGCAGCGGAAAGAGCGGGGGAGGCGAGGTCAAGTCTCATCTTTCGTGGCACGCATTGTACACTTCTGCCTAACTGGCTTAACCCTTCGGGAAATGAGGCACAGTTTCCTACTACTTTACACTTTTTATTTGTTGACGTGTCTTTAAAATTGCTTCCATAGTGGGAGGCAAGTCAAAAAAACCAATGATAACAAAATCGGAGGATACAGTTTTGTGTTGCAGCTTTATATCTATCATCTCCATCCTAGATTCAATTACACCATTGGATAGCTAAAGGATCAAGGAATTCATTACGCCAAGTGAGGACTGTGCCTCATCGTGCGCGGTGGAGGGGAAAGAGCCGCCATTTTTTAAATTGATGTACAATGCGTGCCACGAAAGATGAGACTTGACCCCGCCTCCCCCGCTCTTTCCACCGCCCCTATGACGTCCGGTCACGTCCCGCACTCAGACCTCATACCGCTAAAGATACCTAAAATCGTGTACTGCGCATGTCAAACCACGTGGTGTGTCAAGTCTCATCTTTCGTGGCACGCATTGTATGTATCTGGTGTAGGTATTGTGTGTATTTTAGTCTGTGCTAAATAAATGTAATTTCTTTCTTTAAAGAATGCGTCTTGTTAAGTTGTGTAAAATAAACAGAAATAAAATTACTTACACACAAACAAAGACATATGCTCAGCCGAACCAACGATATCAAACGTTAAACATGCTCTTCTAACATACAAACAATCCACAGGGGGATGTTGTCATAAATACTTACCACGCTTGGTAGATCGAGTCAATCGTCCATGAGACAAGTCCAATGGGTTATGAATAATACAGGGTTATGTAGGAGTATCTTCACTTTCATCAGATACTAGTTTATTGTTACTGTAATGGGTGCGGGAACGAACACTAAAATGTGCTCTATAAATTAATTTCAGTTCTGCACTTTTCAGAAATGTTTACGAAGTACTGTTGAACTTAATTGTTGAACTATTATTGTTGCTTTATGCTTAATTTTTCTACTTTACTTTAGATATCGCGTAGGTACCTAAAATAATATAACTTCACGCCTGTATGCCCAAAGGGGTAGGCAGAATCCACGTATCACTAGTGTATATTATTATGTCTCATAAAATAGGAGGCGAGAATCAATTTCTTGGTGGAAAAACTCAATAACATTATTTCCGACTTGTGGATTGAACCTAATGTCTATTCAAACTTATGTTTCAAATTAATATTATTTCAAGTTAAACAAATATCAACTTTATTTCAATGATGTTAAGTGGATTTCAGAGTGACTAACTAGTACTATTGAAAAAGTTATAAAAATGTTTGAAGTGGTAATGTAAACTGAAATTTATTGTGTAGGATTTAAAGTTATTTTTCCTTATACTCATATTTGTTTACATTTTTGGCAAATAAATTGCGAATGCAGATTAGGACCACACGCTCATCGGTTGCGCTATATGCTTGCCTATTGCGAACGAAACAGACAATCACAATTGCCAAACAGTTCATCATTGCGCATTACACCACATTTCGGCAACCGTATAAAGCAATGAAAATATTTGAACTAGCAACTTTATGATTAATAATTATTATGTTTCCAGCTATTATGATTCCGAATGTGCGAGTAGATATAATGACTATAATGTTACCTAATTCGCAAACACAACTCAAGTCGCCGTTTTAAATCTTAGGCTATTCAGCGTTAGGTAGATACTTTTATAAAGAAAGCGCAGGGTAAGCCCGCATTTACTTTTTCAGGCCAGTATCAGGTTGTATGTAGATCAAAAGAGTATTGTATGGATGATGTTAATGATTATACTTCTTTAAACACATATGAGGAATAGTGGAATAAGCTATTTGTTATTGAGAGGACGTGACTAAATAATAACAGCCGCACAGGTCGATCGATCAGGTTAAGCTACGCTTGCCGCGGTTGGTTTGTGGGTGGGTGACCATCTTTACATACCTACCGTGACTCCTCCGTGCCTCGGAAAGCACGTTAAGCCGTTGGTCCAGGCTGTCATTCGTGGATCTTTGACAGTCGTACGGGTAGTCAGAAGCCCGAAAGTCTGACAACCAGTCTTACCAAGAGGTATCGTATTACCCAGTAACTGGGATGTGGAGGTCAGATAGGCAGTCGCTCCAGTAAAATACTGGTATTCAGCTGCATCCGGTTAGACTGGAAGCCGACCCCAACATAGTTACGAAAAGGCTAGGCAGATGATGATGATATTTGTTATTGAGGAGTGGGTAAAGGCCGCCGTTACCACTATTCTTCAGTTTGACTATAATTTAATTAAATTCTATTCGCTGAAAGATGTCCAGTAAACGTAATTCCGCTGTTTGATGTAAAGGGACAAGTTTCCGAACTAGTTGGAATACTCTTCGTGCCTTCGCTACAAAATTATATTGAGGATTCTTTCTTGTATTGGAATCTTGGCAGAGCGTCGTGGCTTTTATTTATTCTGCCTTTATGCTCCGCAAACATGGTATGGAATGTTAGGAATGATAGAAATGTCTGAAGGATTATTTATCAAGAAAATACAGTTTCTTTTTCTTCTTTTGGCTTCGCACGGTTTTCGTATACAGTTTCTAGATCGTTTTTTTTTAATATGATGTTTTTGTTTCATGTGACTATGATGGTGTTTAGTTTATGATCTTCCGATGCGAGTCCCCATAAAAACTATTTTATTATTTCTTTCTGACCCCAAAAATTACCTTCTACGCTTTGCAAAGCTTTGGTACAACTGCTTTTATTAGGTAAGTAGGTCCGACGACCTTGTGAAGGCCGCAGGAACCCGTTGTATGCGAGAAGCACAGAACCGGTCGAAGTGGAGGTGCTTGGGGGAGGCCTATGTCCAGCAGTGGAAGTCTTTCGGCTGAAATGATGATGATATGAGGTAAGCAGGTACCAAACCCAAACCTAAGTATTAAAAGGCAACAATTCGCTCGCCCCAAGGTGTTAAAGGTCAAAGGGTTTGTTACTAAATTCCGCGGCACAAAAAGACCAGCTTTGTACTACACATTCGCACCCAAGGACCAAACGTTTGTTGTACTTGGATCTTAATCGGTTTAAGTAGGTACCTAACGGAGAGGAGACACAATTCATTGCCAAGGGAACTATGAAAAAATAAAGCTTTGATGTAAGTGTAGCTTGTGATGAGGTAACTTGAGGTAAGTACTTGCCTACTTTGATACAAAAATATTTTTACCGACATTCCTAAGAGACGTAGTTATAAAGAGAGGTAGATATACCATAATAGGCCTATAATATTCCCACTGCTGAGACACAGGCCTCTGTGAGATGGAGTGGGCCGTAAGTAATCCACCACGCGGGCCCAGTACGGGTTGGTGGATGTCACATGTCTTCGAATTTAAGGTTCACATGCACAGCAACCGCAAACCACCGCACACCGCTGCTTTGCGTGCAGGTGGACATGCTGGTTTCCTCACGATGTTTTTTTCTCCGTGCTAATTTTTAAGACATATACATACATATTTTTTTTTCAGTTCAGTTTTCTATTTAAAAGTAAAATTATTTATTTTAGCAGACTTATAACAGCTTGTATCCAATAGCCGCTGCCGTGCTGTGTTTAGATAATGTGAATTACGAGGTAGCGCACTAGTTAATTTCCAATTAGATTTCGTTCAGAATGGTTAGGTAAACTTACCTATAAAATCATTAACAGTCAAGTAAACATTCCGAGAAACACTTCTAACACTGCTCACAAAACTATCAATCTTCATTATTACATTTAATATAAATTAATAATTAATAATTGAACAGTTACCGGACGCAAATCAAGCAAGATATGAACTGAATTAATGGGCACATTGGAAGCAGTAGTGTTTGCAGAGTTGTCACAAGATAATAGTGAAATGTAGGTGCTGTTGTACGGATAGCAAAACAACATAGCATGATTATAATCATTGAACTAATATTTAATTATTATTATAGGAACGAAAACAAAACCTATCTGAGAGAATTAAATTGTTAAATAGAATATTAATTAACTTCGATTAACGATCTCCATAATGTCAAATGTCAATAGTTGTGGGTGGGCTACGCGAGTTTATCTCTAATTGAAATAGTCTTGTGAATATTTTGCAATACCTGAGATTAATTATGGCCAATATGAGTTACGGGTTAATGAATGTGAGTGCTTTAAAAGCGGAGCTAAGAAAAAGTGGTGCAAAATTAAGCGGGCTGAAGAACAGCTAATTTAGAGGTTAGTTTGTTTACTGTTTAAAAACACATTTTTTGTTGTAATAATAAAACTTGATGTAATAACCAACTTTGAGAGCTATGGTATGCTTCAGGACCTTACTCGACAGTGGCGCCAACTGGTGAGCACAAAAACAGTAGCCCTCATTGAGTGAATTGGCCTCCTGATCGATATACACGTGTGGTGTAATAACTGGACCCGTATCTTTACTAAATGTTTTCTGATGACGAAATGACTGAAATTTTTTTATTCATCGATCATTATTTAGAGCATCGAATAATTCTAGACCTAAATAGTAAGTAGGTAGGTATCACTTTTGCAGTTGGGTAACTGTTTTTTCCATGAAAGTTTCTCTTAAGTTAGGTTTTCCCTCAAAGGTCAAACAGAAAGCGCTCTGATTGTTCTGAATACTTCTCGTCAACTTGCAAATTACACCCTTATCTTGGTAATTGGGTTAAGTTATTCCCTTTGCATAAGTTAGTTCTAAGTTAAAGCTCGCTTTTCAAAGCTAGAGAGATTTAACCACTTCATAAAGATTTGATGACAATTGACATAATTGCTGTCCCTTTGCGGAAATTGGTAACGATTAGTAACTTTGTAGTGTAGTTGAACATCATCATTGAAAGAAAGAAAGAACAATAGGTTTATTTGTCACAGAAACTCGTGCATACAAAGTGCATTAAGTATGAAAAAGCCGGCCGATTCTGTCAAAATCTCACCGTGAAAACTTAGGTGATGTGAGTTTGTTTTTGCTAGGAATTGACTTTATTGACAGCTCACTCCACGCTCACTTCACCTAAGTTTTCACTGTGAGATGTTTACAGAATCGCACTGCTGTTTCGTTGTTATTAATAGCTACATAGCTACCAGGGCTACAGACATAACGGACATGAGGGAAGATGCTACTGGCTAATTAGCTACAGTCCTTTGTTTCAGCATAATTATATCACCATTTATTTTACGTTAGATTGTTTGTCGATATGAGAGAGGACATCAAATCACCCTGTACAAGAAGCACATATAAATCTCTCATATTCTTCTAAAAATGAAAAATCAACTTAATAAAAATTTTAAATTCTGGCAGATAATGCACAGCTTAAACCGCTGGGTCCTAGCTTTAGCTAGGACCCAGCGGTTTAAGCTGTGCATTATCTGCACAAAAAGCAAAAAGAGCAAAATAGAGCAAAATGTCATGTTTCTAGTTTACTAGAAACATGACATTTTGCTCTTGTGACATAAAAAACCGGGCAAGTGCGAGTCAGACTCGCACACGAAGGGTTCCGTACCACAAGGCATAAAACGCCGAAAAAAACGTTGCTTTAATGCCCTTTAAATTTTAACTTTATTGTATTTTTATTATTTGTTGTTATAGCGGCCACAGAAACACATCACCTGTGAAAATGTCAACTGTCTAGCTATCACGGTTCATGAGATACAGCCTGGTGACAGACAGACAGACAGACAGTGGAGTCTTAGTAATAGCGGGACCCTATTTATATATTTTTACCCTTTGGGTACGGAACCCTAAAAACGAAGATGACCTAAGGAGGAATTTTTGAAAATTTATCTCCTAAAGAAGTTAAACAGGGTATGAAAGTTGGTATGTCGTAATTTTTGCCGGTGAGAAACCCCATCGGGCACACGGCTTGCATAATCAGAGTATAATGTTCCCACAGCTGGGACACAGGCCTCCTCTCTGTGAAAAGAGTGGTAGGCGTAATCCATCACGCGAGCCCTGTGCTGGTTGGTAGTTGTTATATGCCTACACGAATTTTTTATTCTAGGACATGGCTGTTTCTTCACGATGTTTTTCTTTACCGGTTTGAGAGCGCTTTATTTTGTGTAACTTATTTCATTTCCAATAATGAAATAAGTTACTCAAAGTAAAGCGCTTGTCAGGGTTGGCACCTATGACCTACAACTACAACTCTTAGGGCCTGTGCACACCACGTTTTTTAAACGCGCCGTTGACGCGCGGTTTAGAAACGTGCGTCGACGGCGCGCTTTTATCCTACAGAACAGTGCCTGCCAGTATCTGACTCGCGTGCGTATCGCGTCTGTATCGCTACAAACGCGCGTCAACGGCGCGTTTAAAAAACGTGGTGTCCACAGGCCCTTAAATCGCGGCCGTTATACTGAGCCAAGTGAGCCACCACTGCACGCGGCTAGTAATTTATAAAGCAATCGACATAGGCCTCTCCCAGGCTGCGCCATAATACTTTGTCTTCCGCCTTTCGCATCCAGTTTACCTCAGTCACCTTTTACGAAATGTATAAAAGATAATATATCAGGATAACGTATGTGCCTGGACAGTGGAGCAAACGTGAAAAGGTGACGCTATCGATCCAGCCTGCTGATGTCATTAGGTGTCGGGGTGCCATATCAGGCTTCGCACTGATTCTAGGACGACCGGAAAATGCTTACGTAGCTTGCGTACATTACCGTCGTATACTTTTCAACCCTTGAGTAGAATGTATCTACTTATACATTTAAGATTTTTGAAATAACACAGGGAATTAGGCAGGTGGTGAGTGTACTATTTGGGTAGGTAGGTACCATAGATATAACAATTTTTATATTTCTATGGTAAGTACACCTCTGCATTAAATACAAGTCATCCTCGAAAAGGGGGCACATGCTTGAGTGTAGGGAAAATAGGTGCCGAAGGTTTTTAAAAGGCTTTCAAGGCTCGAGAAACCCCTCCCCCCTTAAGCGAAAACGTAAATCCGCCTTTGTATGTTAGGTAGCAATTATTAGAAAAGACTGAGTAGGTACCTAAGTATGTACACTACCTACATCCATCTTACCATTATATACCTACGTAACAAAAGATATCAGAAATCACGCCTTTATTTTTTTATCAGGCACCAAACGAATATTGTATATGAACAATTGAACATGACGGACACAATAAAATTTTGAGACAGTAGAAAATTGCGTGCAATATTCAATTTAATATTCAATCGTCGGGTCATTGACTGGAACTCTTGTTTCAATTTGCAGAAATTCAGAACAAAATGGCAGGTATTGATTTGTACAAAGCTCCCCAAAATGTCAGGAAATAATCCCTTTTAGCACTGCTAAAGTGACAACGACAAATAGTGCCAAAATATGATAGAATTGTTGGGCCCTTTGCCAATTCTTATGTAATGTATTGAATTAACGTCACCGTTATCAGTACCTACACGTAATTTTGCATGGGAATATATAAACTATCAGAAAAATGGCCGTCAATGACGTTCTCAGACTACGAGGTTAATTTAGTCGGTACACAGTCGACAGCGATGTGGGTACATTTTTCGACGCTATATTTTAGTTTATGAATAACTTCAGTTAAGTTAGGATATCATTTTGTTATTTTTATTTATTTATTAGGTATTTATTAGTTATTATTTACGTAAATATTATTTTATTACTACCTAAATAAAATTTTTGTTATTATTAATAAATTACAGAGCAGCTATAGAAGGCATTACAAAGAAGGATCTTAGAGCTGTGCTCGTTTGTTTTATACATATATACTAAGGGGTTTTCTACACAACCAATAAATAAAAAGAAAAACCATTGATTTTTCTTTGCAAGGTTTTCACTTCACAGCGACAATATTTGATGTATATATGTACTTCTTAATACTTCCAAGCTTTCTCCACAATTTGTTGCAGGTCCATTTTGTGTCTAAATTATAAGGTTATAAGGTTTCAGTAGCGTATTGGCCTTTATATAGTTTTATGCACCACAACACTTTATAAAGGTTTATGAGGGAGAGAAACTCACGTTTTGTCTTATCTTAAATTTAGCCCCATGCTAAAAGTTATAATTTGAATAAAGATCAACTTTGACAACGGTTTTTTGTCCATCCGTACATCCAAAATGGCGACAATAATTCAGAGTTGCAGTTTACTTAATAAAGCCTACTTTGTAGTGTTACTGTTATCTTAGTATTGCAAGATAATTTATTATGATGATAACGAGGAGATGAAACTACACGTAGTCTGTGACTAATATTACATGCAACTAGATTTTATAGGCTAATAAAATACAGATTGTGATTGTGTAGGAGTTTGCTGGAGGTTTTCCGTGAATTTATATTATACTAATATACCTAATAAATCTGAAGCGATTTTTGTTTGTTTGTAAGAACGCGCTAACCTTTGGAACTCCCAGTTGGATTTGTAAAAAACTTTTTGCATTTGATAGCCGAATTCTTGAGGAAAGTTATATCCTATTTAACATCATGCTACGACCCTTAGGACCGAGCAACAATAACGCTAAGCGAAAGCGAAGTAATAGCGCGGGCGGGCGATGCGATGCGACGGAGTGGGTCGGGGACCGAAATTCCACGCGGAAGTAGTCCCGGGCAGAAGCTAGTATTGAAATAAATAAACAAAGCTATGGTATTATTTTGAAGCAAATTGCTAATCCATTGCTTCATAAGTTCCAAAAATTTGTCTGCTCAACACGCAAATAACGCAATGAATATTGTTGAACTGTCAAAATGAAACCGATTCCGATTGATAATGTGTTACGCGATTGCCCCTGGTTCGGTTTAAGTCCAAACGGTGTTAACTATGCAGAAAAAACATGGTGAAAAATTTGACGGAGCATATTTGTCTTTTTGGGCTAAATATAAAACCAACACGGAGGGAATGACTAATTTACCCTTCGAACCGGTGTCTGTGGTTCCTGATTATTACAGCGTATCAGTTCTCAGTTATTCGTTCGGGCTAGGGTACATTAGAGACTATATTTAGCGTTAGGTATATCTGGAGTAAATCGGGGCAGCGTTAGATATTTTTGCGGGAGGTTGGTAATAAATAGGGTTAGCGTTATTAACAGTATTTTTACTTTTCTTGAACTCATCTGCCTAGCTAGCCTTTTCCCAACTATGTTGGAGTCGGCTTCCAGTCTAACCGGATGCAGCTGAATACCAGAATTTTACATGTAGCGACTGCCTACTTGAACTAAAAGCTAATAAACAGTATAAAACGCATAGAGCCATAATAATATTTGTATACAAGGCACTAAAACATTTCCATTTCTGTAGTTTCATTGTGAAAATAACCCACTAAGTGGGTTATTTTCACAAAGAATTCTGAAGCCTTTTACGTGGATAAATGAAGGAATTAGGTTAGTACGATATAGCCGCCCGGCGGTGGCGGGAAGGTTACATGCTCTGTAGTGGCGGGTAGGACAGGCGACAGTGTACCGTCTACGTGACAATCACGGCAGCGGAAGTAGATTACGATGACGCTGAACAGCATGCAAACTTGTGCAAATTAAAACTAAAGCGGCAGTTAAAGTAGTAAAAGGTTAAATCATGCCTGCGGAGTATCTAATTGCGTTACATACCATCAGTAGCATTTTGGCTGCCATTTTGACAGTTCAACAACATTCATTGCGTTATTTACGTTAAAGATCAGAAAAAAATTCGAACATATAGAGCAATGGATTAGCAATATCCATTAAAATGATTCAGATTGAGATTGATAGTGAGTTACGCAATTTGGGTGCTGGTGAAAAGATGTGTTAATTTTGCCAGGGCAGGGAACTTTGGAGTCCAAAAAGGTGTCTAAATGTCACTCTCAAACACTAACGGCCTAGTCTATAGAAGACTGGATATCTTCAGAGGAGGCCTTCACCTATAGAGGGGATCTTGCAGAAAAAATAAACAAGAAATCTGTAGGTACCTATACAAGGCGTAACAGAATAAACGCAAGTCCTGAAAGTAGTTAGTTCATAATTGATTACTGAATCAATTTCGGTAACTTTATTTTTTTCAAAAATTATGTATTTTGCCGTACTGACCGCCGATTAAGCTAAAGAAAATTAAATCTTATTTCAAGGTAATAAGACTCAATTTAAAATGCATAAAGTAATGATAGGGTCAACACAACAAAAATAAATTTTGGTCGTTGTATTATGCTTTTAACTCAATACTCTAATTGGGGCGCATGAGGTCTTGCGTTTATTATGTTACACTTTGTATATAGTATATCTACTTAGAAATTTAATAATATAGAAACACACAGCCTAGAATAGAATTACTAACATTTACTTTAAGATTTATTATTTTGTAAACTAATTAAGGATGCAAGAAATGCCATACTAATGGGTGGCGATTCTGCCACACCCATTCATAAGATGAATGATTAACTACTTACTTACCTGTTAACAAGTCAACAAAGATTAAAAGGATAACATGACCATGGCATAGCAATTGCAGCCATCTTTTGGGTTTTGATTTTTTGATACTGATGAAATATATGTTTTAAGTACCTATTTCATTATCAACCAGCAGTGATCAGTGGTGGCCCATTGGTAACGACCCCAACTTACGAAAGCTAATCGAATCAAAACCCATTTATGAAGGCTTTTTCAGTTATTTTTTTTATCTGTGCTAAAACACTAATAAATCCAATCCAAATCCAATCCCTATCTCTTTGATTATACCTACGCGGTGCAGCGAAAAAAAGAAAAACACGGACTGTCTTTGCCATATTTTGATTCATAATGTTATCCTTTTACGATTCTGCCAAAGTGGCCTTCTTTTTAGGCCCCCAGTAGGTTGTTTACCATAAAGGCACATAAATAGAGATTACTCATACACCTACATTTTAATATACAATCCTCATACATACTATGCGGCTTCACGTAAGCATTGAATGGTGGTGACCATGACTCGGCTCCGTCACGCCTGCCACAATGTACTGCGAGCGAGGGAGACAGACAATGGGAAAGCCATTGTGAGAAGGTGCAAATACTTGATTAGAAGAGGACCGGCGCGACCAAGTGGCCTATAAATTGGAAATTGCTGCATGGATGTTTGAAATTCTGACCAAGTCAAGATGGGGTACAGTCAAGGCTTTATGAAATGCACTAGAATGTGCAATAGATGAATAGTTAGAGACAAAATTGCATCACCTGGTTTAGAGAGAGTTGCGGCCGAAGCTGGGTTTGGAGGGTAGCATTATTTTGGCTCCCCCACCCAGTCATAAACATAATCAGCTTATAATGTTCCCAAACCACTGGGACACATGCTCCTTCTCAGTGGGAGGGAGTGGGCCCTCATCCACCACGCGGGCCCAGTGCGGGTTAGTAGATATCACATGTCTTCGAATTTTTGGTTTTAGAACATGCCGGGTTCCTCAAGATGTTTTCCTTTACCGTATTTAGAGCCGTGGTGATGAAATAATTGATACAAAGTAAAGCGCCTGTCGGTCTTCGAAACTACGATATACAACTCGTTAGCTTTATTAAAAAAGGATAAAAATCCAAGGCGCGTTTTGCCCGCGACTTGGTCCTCGTGAAACTGCTTGTTTTAACATAAAATGACACTAGGCGATGTTTGCTAAAGCTTCCTATTAGTGAAAAAAAAAATCGGAATAGGATCAGTAGTTCCCTATATAAAAACTAAAATGTTACCTCTTTATAATATTGAGTAGTTATTGATAGTATAGTATAGATGTGATAAAAATAATGTTTCAGCCCGTTTAAACCATCGGTAAAGCGTCTTCCTCTTTTCCTCTAACGGCCTTACTAACTCCCACGCCCGTTTGTACTGTCGCAATCTACTAAAGTGGCTTCTTCTAGGACCCGTGGGAGACGCGACGGGTTGCTTTAATTGTACCAGACACCAAGCAACGGTACAAATAGATTACCTACTTGATGAAGTTACGTTATCTAAAGCAAGCAACCGTGTACTATCATCGGAATTTTGCCTTTATCGTTTACTTAGATGCAGGTTATTCTGTGGTATTACTATGCAGTTCAAAATGACTCATATCTTCCGATATTTTTCTTTCTTTTTCGGTAATACAATAAAACTTTCGAAGAAAGCGGTTCTGTCATATTATACCCGTCGTAAAATACTGGTGAAAATGACAGATTTGCATGACAAATCTGTCATTTTCATCAGTATTTTACATTAAGGCCAGGACTCTCGGAAATCTCGGAATCGAGCTATTTTTGATTCAACATTAAACAATCAAATATTCTTTGTTTTAATCTGAAAAAAATATATGGCATAGTTTAACTAACATTCTTGATTATTCTATGGTTCAAAACACGATATTTACAACTTCACTCGATCATAAAAAATCGCAAACAAATCGAAAACAGCGAAGTTTTTAATCGTTTTTCAAGTCGTATTTGAAGTAGACTTAACTTTTACTCGCAAAAAATATATGAAAAAATAGGCAATGATGTATAGTAGAACATTCTACGGTTAATTTTTCTCAAAAATGATTTTTATTGTCTTAACAAGATATAATCTAAAAAGGCGGCCTGCGCGCTTCACTTCAGTAGCCCGCCGGGCGTTACCGAGGTAGGACCTGTGTCGCTTTTGCTGGCTCGCCGCGTTCCCGCTAATCGATCGAAATATACGTTATAATATTGTTAGTTAATTTCCGTGTTTGTGTATTAGTTTCAAAAATCAGTCTGTAAATATTGTTTTAGGTTCTAGTATTAATAATTAAACTAAATATTAGTTTGTTATAATATAGTTGTAATATATAGTGATAATTAAGATTAAATTATGGGGAATAAAAACAAAAGAAAGAAAAAAAAACGTTCAGCATTGAACTGCAAAGCTTAAAAAAAAATAAGGTAAGTTTGATTATTATTTTTCTACGTATTTATAACTACCCACTTATAAGACGACGCGACAGAATAATATTGTAGTTGTATAGGTTCTCTTGCTTTCGTCACAGTACTAGCAGTAGCAGGTCGGTACCATAAATTTACAATTATCGTAATATCTGTAATAGATTTTCAACTTTACTACAACAGAATAAGGTTTATATTCAATTGCAAAATTTGAGTTTTTTGAGTTTGTGTTTCTAGTTTTGTGATTGTATAGGTAAAATATTATATTTTTTCGAAGTGAAAACTTCTTTAGCATTATTGTGATTTGAAAATTTTATGAAACGAAAAAGCTACAGTAGAAAAAGCTACAGTAAAAAGAGACATAAGATTTAACGTGGGAGAAAATGAGATAGGAAGCATTATACAGTGTTTTTGTTTTTTATTATTACAAATGACATCACATTTAATCCTATGCTACTAATTTGTGATGATGATGGTGTTGGCGATGGCGATGGTGATGGCGATGGTGATGGTGATGGCGATGGTGATGGCGATGGCGATGATGATGGTGATGGTGATGGCGATGGTGATGGTGATGGCGATGGTGGTGGCGATGGTGATGGTGATAGCGATGGTGATGGCGATGATGAAGATGATGGCGATGGCGATGGTTATGGTGATGGCGATGGTGATGGCGAGTGCGATGGTGATGATGATGATGGTGATGGCGATGGTGATGGCTATGGTGATGGCGATGATGATGATGATGGTGATGGCGATGGAGATGGTGATGGCGATGGTGATGGCGATGGCGATGGTGATGGCGATGGCGATGGCGATGGCGATGGTGATGGTGATGGATGGATGGATGGATGGATGGATGTTCTTTAGCATCTTTGTGATTTGAAAGTTTATGAAACGAAAAAGCGACAGTAAAAAGAGACATGTAAATTCATAAGATTTAACGTGGGAGAAAATGAGATAGGAAGCATTATACAGTGTTTTTGAAGGTTTCACTTCTACCACGTGTGAATTGCACACTTGCTGTTTTTTTATTTAAAAATATGAAATTCGTTGTGAATGAAATAAGAAGAGTTCAATAAAAATACGTATTGTGGTGTTTTTGACTAGTAGATTTAATTAAAAAAAACTTATTGACCAATTCAAGCAACCAAAAAAACTGTTTTACAAAAAAAACAACCGACTCAAAAAAAAAACACTACAACGTGAAGAATATATTTTCATTTTTTGACACCGACTTTCGAAACTAAAGTTATTTTTCACTTTGTAGTGTTTTTTTTTTGGAAGTCGGTTTTTTTTTTGTAAAAAAGTTTTTATTTTTCACTTTTTAGTTGTACTTACCTACCCCAAACAAATTCATATATCACTACTTGCTATGTGAATATCAGTAACAAAGCTATTGAACACATCTGCTTTACCCTTTGAAGGGTACAGGCGTGATGTTATGTTGTGTGATTGCGATTACATATGCTATAGCAGCAATCGCGGTTGATTTGCTGGCATTTATTGAAGAGTTCCGTTGTTTGTCTCTGAATCAGATCTTTACAAAAATAAAAAAAACAGCATGTGTGCAATTCACACGTGGTAGAAATGAAACCTTCAAAAACACTGTATAATGCTTCCTATCTCATTTTCTCCCACGTTAAATCTTATGAATTTACATGTCTCTTTTTACTGTCGCTTTTTCGTTTCATAAACTTTCAAATCACAACGATGCTAAAGAACATCCATCCATCCATCCATCCATCCATCCATCCTTCACCATCACCATCACCATTGCCATCGCCATCACCATCGCATCACCATCATCATCGCCATCACCATCACCACCACCATCACCATCGCCATCACCATCATCATCATCGCCATCATCATCATAGCCATCACCATCACCATCGCCATCGCCATCACCATCATCCTCATCATCATCATCACCACAAATTAGTAGCATAGGATTAAATGTGATGTCATTTGTAATAATAAAAAACAAAAACACTGTATAATGCTTCCTATCTCATTTTCTCCCACGTTAAATCTCATGTCTCTTTTTACTGTTGCTTTTTCGTTTCATAAAATTTTCAAATCACAACACAAAGATGCTAAAGAAGATTTCACTTCAAAAAAAAATTGCAAATCTGTCTATTTACGATGGAGTTATGCCCTAACATACATAAAAAAAAAATAGAAATATCCGAATTGAGAACCTCCGCCTTTTTTGAAGTCGGTTAAAAATATAATACATATTTACAATCACAAAACTAGAAAGAAACTAAAGTAGGATGATGAAATTAAAATACTGTAGACGAGCAGCCCTATATTTCAAGAATGGGGCCGATTCACAATACTATTACTTATAAAAATAACCGTGACAGGGGTCAGCGAGTTCATTCGAACTGCGCTTTCGCGGCATTTGCCACGCGAGGACGGAGGTAACGCTAAATGCCTACTACGCTCGAAGATCCTGGCCTTAAGGCCAGGACTCTCGGAAATCTCAGAATCGACCTATTTTTGATTCGACATTAAACAATCAAATATTCTTTGTTTTAATCTGAAAAAAATATATGGCATAGTTTAACTAACATTCTTGATTATTCTATGGTTCAAAACACGATATTTACAACTTCACTCGATCATAAAAAATCGCAAACAAATCGAAAACAGCGAAGTTTTTAATCGTTTTTCAAGTCGTATTTGAAGTAGACTTAACTTTTACTCGCAAAAAATATATCAAAAAATAGGCAATGATGTATAGTAGAACATTCTACGGTTAATTTTTTTCAAAACTGATTTTATTGTCTTAACAAGATATAATCTAAGAAGGCGGCCTGCGCGCTTCACTTCAGTAGCCCGCCGGGCGTTACCGAGGTAGGACCTGTGTCGCTTTTGCTGGCTCGCCGCGTTCCCGCTAATCGATCGAAATATACGTTATATTATTGTTAATTTCCGTGTTTGTGTATTAGTTTCAAAAATCAGTCTGTAAATATTGTTTAGGTTCTAGTATTAATAATTAAACTAAATATTAGTTTGTTATAATATAGTTGTAATATACAGCGTGGCGGTACAATGGTGACATTAATTTAACACACATATACGTTTACACATTTTCGTTTCATGAAGAAATTATGTTTCCATTAAACGTTATTATTTGCGGATTTATTTAAAGTTTTCTAAAATAGCATTTTGGAGCAACCTGTACTTAAAAAACTGTCGCGCAGCGGTCATTTGCCGGGTCACGGATCATAACATCGCATCAATGAAATTAAAATAAATAAACAATACTTTAAAGTAACGTGATATCCCTTTGTCGGCGAGCGGGCGGCGCAGGCGACGCGTGCCCCCCCCCCCGCCCCGTCGCGTCGCAGCGAAATCTAATTCTTTTTTTTGCATTTCTAGTGCTAGCCTAACTCGTGCCCTTGACACACTTCTTCACAGTAGTGCACATAATTACGTCGACTAATTTTGTGAATGTTTCCGCGAAAAAGACGCTTACCTATTGTTTTATTTATTTATTTTTGTGTAATGAACTAATGAGTAATTAGATTATGGTACTGCGATAAAGACGCTTTGTTTTGTTTTCGTTTTCTAATTTAGTAGGTACGTTGACATCTCTTGCGATACGGGCGCTTTTATTTGTGTTATTAGTGCTTGTGTAAACTTGTGATCGTGATGGCAAATACACATCCGAACTACACAGCAGCTGAATATGCGGACATGATCCTAATTTACGGAGAATGTCGTGAAAATGCCGCTCTTGCCATAAGGACATATCGCGAGAGATATGGCGGTTCAAGACAATGCCCTACTAATCCTCGCACTATTGTAGGAGCTCTTCAGCGCATCCGCGAAAACCGGCCAGTGGATCCTAGGTCTCAACGCCCTGATCGACCACCTACACGACAAAACCCAATCCAGTTAACTGAAAATGTGCTACAATATTTCCAAAACTAACCCAAAACTAGCCTCCGCCACAGCGCTAGGCATTTTCAAGTTCATCACAGTACCGTCCATACGATATTAAAGCGCGAAAAGTGGCAGCGCGTGAAGCGACGCGTTGCCGCTCCGAGTTAACGTAAGCCAGCGTAACGTAGGTAATTTCATGAATGATTTTTTGCAAGGGTGATCCCAATTTTAGTTACATTTTTATCATTTAGTTTGTTTGAAAAATTTTTTTTTTCAATTTACGAGTTATTTTAACCTACTAAAATTAATATGATTAAAGGGCACTAGCCCTACACGTGTGTTAAATTAATGTCACCATTGTAGCGCCACGCTGTATAGTGATAATTAAGATTAAATTATAGGGAATAAAAACAGAAGAAAGAAAAAAAAATGTTCAGCATTGAACTGCAAAGCTTAAAAAAAAAATAAAGTAAGTTTGATTATTATTTTTCTACGTATTTATAACTACCCACTTATAAGACGACGCGACAGAATAATATTGTAGTTGTATAGGTTCTCTTGCTTTCGTCACAGTACTAGCAGTAGCAGGTCGGTACCATAAATTTACAATTATCGTAATATCTGTAATAGATTTTCAACTTTACTACAACGGAATAAGGTTTATATTCAATTGCAAAATTTGAGTTTTTTGAGTTTGTGTTTCTAGTTTTGTGATTGTAAAGGTAAAATATTATATTTTTTTGAAGTGAAAACTTCTTTAGTATTATTGTGATTTGAAAATTTTATGAAACGAAAAAGCTACACTAAAAAGAGACATAAGATTTAACGTGGGAGAAAATGAGATAGGAAGCATTATACAGTGTTTTTGTTTTTTATTATTACAAATGACATCACATTTAATCCTATGCTACTAATTTGTGATGATGATGATGATGGTGATGGTGTTGGCGATGGTGATGGCGATGGCGATGATGATGGTGGCGATGGTGATGGCGATGGTGATGGCGATGGTGATAGCGATGGTGATGATGATGGTGATGGCGATGGCGATGATTATGGCGATGGCGATGATGATGATGGTGATGGTGATGGCGATGGAGATGGTGATGGCGATGGTGATGGCGATGGCGATGATGATGATGGTGATGGCGATGGCGATGGAGATGGCGATGGCGATGGCGATGGTGATGGATGGATGGATGGATGGATGTTTTTTAGCATCGTTGTGATTTGAAAGTTTATGAAACGAAAAAGCGACAGTAAAAAGAGACATGTAAATTCATAAGATTTAACGTGGGAGAAAATGAGATAGGAAGCATTATACAGTGTTTTTGAAGGTTTCACTTCTACCACGTGTGAATTGCACACATGCTGTTTTTTTATTTAAAAATATGAAATTCGTTGTGAATGAAATAGGAAGAGTTCAATAAAAATACGTATTGTGGTGTTTTTGATTAGTAGATTTAATTAAAAAAACTTATTGACGAATTCAAGCAACCAAAAAAACTAAAAATAACAACCGACTCAAAAAAAACACTACAACGTGAAGAATATATTTTCATTTTTTGACACCGACTTTCTAAACTAAAGTTATTTTTCACTTTGTAGTGTTTTTTTTTTTTGGAAGTCGGTTTTTTTTTTCACTTTTTTGTTGTACTTACCTACCCCAAACAAATTCATATATCACTACTTGCTATGTGAATGTAACAAAGCTATTGAACAGCTATTGCCTTATCCTTTGAAGGGTACAGGCGTGATGTTATGTTGTGTGATTGCGATTACATATGCTATAGCAGCAATCGCGGTTGATTTGCTGGCATTTATTGAAGAGTTCCGTTGTTTGTCTCCGAAAGTCATCATCAGATCTTTACAAAAATAAAAAAACAGCATGTGTGCAATTCACACGTGGTAGAAGTGAAACCTTCAAAAACACTGTATAATGCTTCCTATCTCATTTTCTCCCACGTTAAATCTTATGAATTTACATGTCTCTTTTTACTGTCGCTTTTTCGTTTCATAAACTTTCAAATCACAACGATGCTAAAGAACATCCATCCATCCATCCATCCATCCATCCATCCATCCATCCTTCACCATCACCATCGCCATCGCCATCACCATCGCCATCGCCATCACCATCGCTATCGCCATCACCATAGCCATCACCATCGCCATCGCCATCACCAACACCGCCATCATCATCGCCATCACCATCGCATCACCATCGCCATCACCAACGCATCACCATCATCATCGCCATCGCCATCGCCATCACCATCACCATCGCATCACCATCATCATCATCGCCATCACCGTGTAATTGACGTGCCCCACGGTTTTATTTTAGTCTAGTCTATGCATATGTTTATAATTCCCACGACTGTATCTATTTTATTATTTTTTGGTTTTTAGTACATTTATCTTAAACATTGCAATGTATGTTTAACATAAAACCGTTTAGCTGAAAAAGTTTTTTTACCTATTTTTTTATTTTCTAGTTTTTAGTTTTTATTTCGCATTCTGTTTAATTCATTTAGTGCTTGAAAAAAAATTGTTATCAGCCATTTGGTAGCGGCGGCCATCTTAGATTTCAATTTTGCATAGTAAATTGTATTCTACTTGTTGAGACCTTTCATTTGATACCCATGTTGATGGGATTGATAAAACCTAAGTTATCCGCCATTTTGTAGAGGCCGCCATCTTAGATTTTAATTTTATAAAGTACATTGTATTATACTGGTTGAGCACTTTCATTTGATACCCATATTGATGGGATCGATAAAACCTACGTTATCCGCCATTTTGTAGCGGCCGCCATTTTGTATTTTAATTTTGCATAGTAAATTGTATTCTACTTGTTGAGACCTTTCATTTGATACCCATGTTGATGGGATTGATAAAACCTAAGTTATCCGCCATTTTGTAGAGGCCGCCATCTTAGATTTTAATTTTATAAAGTACATTGTATTATACTGGTTGAGCAGTTTCATTTGATACCCATATTGATGGGATCGATAAAACCTACGTTATCCGCCATTTTGTAGCGGCCGCCATCTTGTATTTTAATTTTGCATAGTAAATTGTATTCTACTTGTTGAGACCTTTCATTTGATACCCATGTTGATGGGATTGATAAAACCTAAGTTATCCGCCATTTTGTAGAGGCCGCCATCTTGGATTTTAATTTTATATAGTACATTGTATTATACTGGTTGAGCACTTTCATTTGATACCCATATTGATGGGATTAAAAAAACATAAATTATCCGCCATTTTGTAGCGGCGGCCATCTTGAATTTATAATGATAATGAATAAACATAATTGTATTGTCACCAAAATCCAAAGTGTATACAAAATTTCAGATTAATCGGTTGACAGGAAGAGGGTGAAATTTGAATTACTAAATATGACCCAAGAATAAAACAAACGGGGTGAGCTAAATAAAACCGTTTAAAAAACAAAAAAAAACACTGTATAATGCTTCCTATCTCATTTTCTCCCACGTTAAATCTCATGTCTCTTTTTACTGTTGCTTTTTCGTTTAATAAAATTTTCAAATCACAACGATGCTAAAGAAGTTTTCACTTAAAAAAAAAATTGCAAATCTGTCTATTTACGATGGAGTTATGCCCTAACATACATAAAAAAAAATAGAAATATCCGAATTGAGAACCTCCGCCTTTTTTGAAGTCGGTTAAAAATATAATATTTACAATCACAAAACTAGAAAGAAACTAAAGTAGGATGATGAAATTAAAATACTGTAGACGAGCAGCCCTATATTTCAAGAATAGGGCCGATTCACAATACTATTACTTATAAAAATAACCGTGACAGGGGTCAGCGAGTTCATTCGAACTGCGCTTTCACGGCATTTGCCACGCGAGGACGGAGGTAACGCTAAATGCCTACTACGCTCGAAGATCCTGGCCTTAAGTGTCAAAAAACGCTCTGTATTTGGACAGCCGTAATTTTATTGTGTGACCTTTTACCGCTTTCATAAGAAACCAGGCACCCTAATTGCGTAACGCACTATTAAGGAGGATCATCTGATCTGCTCTTGGCCATTTTCCTGTTAGATGGCGCTGAAGTCAACATTTTTAGTTTTTTTTGTTTTATGTGTAATTGGCACATCAGTAAGTCGTAGAAGTAGTAGTCGCGGTAATTGGACATTACACTTTATTGAATTTGGTCATAGAATTGCCTCAAAATCCACACAATTCGACACAAAGGGGTGAAATAAAATCTACCATTGAATACAGGTCGTTTACACACACAGAGGTAAGAGAGTATTTCCATACGTTTACAAGAATAGACCACTAGGTGGCGTGTATTTAAAAAAATGAGCCGCCTGCTACGATAGGATAGAAAAAAATGAATAATGCGTTCCTGGCGAAGCATGTATGGTGTGAATACTGTGCGTACTGCGTAGTACTCGCAACCGGCGTGCGTGTATGACCAGATTTATGAACGTAAACAAGACAAAAGGAGTATGTCAGGCATAGCAGCAGGTGGCGTTCTGTAGTTTCTACCTACCGCCATGGGAAGAAGGCATGAATATGATGATAGGATAATAAAATTCATATTAAAAATCATGTAATTTATTAAAGCTAGGCTGAGAATCAGCACTTTTCGAATGTCAAAATTACAATAAGACAGTCCCGCAAAACGCCCGCCCTTCACCACTTCCTAGTGCTCTAGCTGGAAAGAAGAAGTGGCGCAACAAACTCCCCAGCAGCACAGCTGTCTGTTCAGTTACAAAAACTTGAGTCTATACAGTTTATAAAGATAGTTTTATTTTATTACTTACACTAATTAATTATCAAATACAAGTATTTCAAGTAACACAAATGATGCCTGATTAAATTTATAGCATAACCAATTATTACAATAATTACAGACATTACACAAAACAGACACAATAATAAAACGAAAGATAACAACAAATAAAAAAAATACAATTTAGTATGCGATTATAACCAGGTAGGTGAAAAAATATTTTATAATGTCAAAACACTCTTATCAATGTTTTTAGAAAAATAAAAATCTGAAGACCAGCTTATTATTTCACCTTTTCGTTTTATAATAAATACAAATAAAAAAGTAATATACAATGATAATGTTGATTTTAAACAAACTAAGTACTACAAAAATGGGCCTTTTGTTTTATAGTGAATACAAATAAAAAGTAATATACAATAATAATATTGATTCTAAACAAACTACTACAAAAATGGGCCTTTTGATTTTATAGTGAATACAAATAAAAAATAATATACAATGGTAATGTTGATTCTAAACAAACTGCTACAAAAATAAGCCTTTTGATTTATAGTAAATACAAAAAAAAGTAATATACAATGATAATGTTGATTCTAAACAAACTACTAAAAAAATACAATTATAACAAAAATCGTTTGACTTGTTGATTTCACCATCTGCCGTGAGTCTTCTTGTCCACTGCTACAAGGCTGCTGCAAAGAAAAATAACTTTACTTAGTATATATGAGTTATTGATACAATTTATGAAGTAAAAAAAAAATTCGTGTGTTTTGTTTCACTGGTGTGCAAAATGTATAGCTGGATAATTATGTAGCCTTGTGTACCAGTATTCACTGGTATAAGTTGAACTCGCATTGTATAGGATTTCCGTACAATGAGAGGTCAGCTTATACTGGAAATATATAACTTGATACCTAGCCGTGTATACGTACCATTCAAATCTATGCATTTAGCATTTTTTTGAACACGTCTCAATATGATTTCTGGCAGGATACAGTTTTTAAGAAAGTTTAATAGCTTCGGTATCATATTGCTGATAAATTCATCATCTCGACAAACTTCTATCACAGTCAAAGGTTCAGTGACTGAAATAAAACATACGAAGTAGCACTTTTCCATTTTGCTAACACGCATTTGTCCTTGAACCTGAAATAGTAGATTTTAATTTCATAAAGAGAAAACAAGATACTGAAAAATTATAAAGTGGACATGCAATACAATTATCAATTTACTTGATGGTAATAATCGTGCTTTTTATTCATAACTAAAACATTATTATCCAATTTTAGAGCAAAGTTTTTCTTTTCTAGTGCAGCTGCCTCTAGGCTTTGATTTTTCCTCGCCAATGATGGAAAGCACTTGATCTCAATAACAGCTCTCTCAGTTTCAATTATACCTGAAACAAATTGACACAAAATATAAAACAATGGAGCTCTTTATAAGATTTGATACAAGAAATTCAATCGCCTATCGTGCTTGTAATCCTTGCTCTCTCGCGATTTTAAGCTAGCATTATAATTTTACACATTTGTCAAATAAATACATAGATAAAACTGAAGGTTGATAAAGAAAAACTTACCATCTGGACTGCCAGCTAAACATCCAAATTCTTCATCAATAAAAAGACCGGAAGGCCTAACAATTTTATTATATTGTTGCATGAACATACTTTTTGCCACATTCTCATTTTGCTGTCCATATAACATGTCTTTTGTACAAATATTCTTTTTATATAGAATATCCTTTACATGATTGTGACATGGAGTGGTAATACGGCGTTTGCAAACCTGAAAACCATAAGTCCAGATAAAATAAATATAAATCGGTAATTTTTACATTCAGCATTGTATGTAGGTATTCAATAAAATACCGCAATGTTACCAGAAATGTATATATGTGTGTATATTACATTTCAGCTAACAAAATTTTACCAGACCACTAACCATTCCAAATTGACTAGCAGTCAAACGGTTACTCCTATGAGTAGTATATAAATCATTTTCATGCTGTCCTACAGTAGACATTTCAATCAAAGCTATGTTTTCTGGTGACTTTTGGAATTCTGCTAACCGCTCTTCACACTGTATTCTCAATTGTGCTTCGTCAATATCAATTGGGTCACAAGCTTCAGGTCCATAGTGCTTTTCCGGCTGGGTTTTCTCTCTTGGGGCAAACAACCGTTTGCGTGTCGACGACTTCCGTCGTATTCTGCTTTGTTCCTTTCGATTTATATATTTTTTAAAATGTGTCCCTGGGCTCTGTGTGGTCTGCTTTTTCCATGCAGTTTCATGCCATTTGTGTCCAGTAGCAAGCGATAATCCTGAAAATAGAAAGAAAGAAAATACATTTATTTAGCACAGACTAAGAGACACACAAAACACCAGATAGTTAGATAATACTCGTTCATCAGATAAAAACTAAGATAAAAATAAAAAGTGGAAAGTGCGATGTAAGAAATTAGCAGCTGTGCTAAAGCTGGCTGCGCCAAAAAGGTCCAATTCAGCAAAAATGCCAGACAACTGGTGCCTGACGCTGGTTTTCAACTGGACCTGATGTGTGAGGTGACGGATGTAAATCAGTTTTATACTGCATCGTGATGTGTGTAATGTGTATACATAAATAAATAAAAATAAATTACAATCACATAAAAACAGTAACGAATAGGTATGTATGAATAGCGTGATATTGAGTAACATTGCAAAAAAAATAAAAAATAAAAATATTTTTTACTAGAAAATATCAATAAAATATAAATAGATGATTATGTAACATACAAAGAAACAATACTGTACCATGATAATCAAAGCAGCAGTGGTGGCCCCGTGGCATCGGCCGCGACTTACGAGTTGTAGGTCGTAGGTTCGAACCCAGACAGGCGCTTTACTTTGTGTAAATTATTTCATCACCATTGCTCTCAAAACGGTGAAGGAAAACATCTTGAGGAAACCGGCATGTCCTAGAACCAAAAGTTTGAAGACATGTGACATCTACCAACCTGCACTGGACCCGCGTGGTGGATTACGGCCTACTCCCTCTCACAGAGAGGAGGCTTGTGTCCTAGCAGTGGGAACATTATACACAGATTATGGTGATAATCAATGCATTTCTTACTGGTACTGATAATTTCTGACTATATTTACCTGCCACATGAACACGTCGCTGGTAAGAACCCCCTCTTCCTAAACTGATTCGTTTTCCACAGTTGAATTTGTTTATTACACTCATAAAGTTTTCTGCCACATTTGTTGTCTCATTTGACAAACGACCTGCTTTCAAAGCCGTTTTTTCATTGGCTGCATAAATTAGAGCCCACACTTCTGGAGCAGTATTTTTCAGACTTTCTACAAGATTTTCTTCCTTGTTTTCACTTCCATTTGCAGCTGTTTTATTGACATTGCAGTAATAATCCTTGCAGTTTTTATGTACTCCGAATACATGAAGCGGGCCATTTCTCAAATCTGCTGCCATAGCAGCACTCTCACTGCTACACATTATAATTTTCCGTGCCACTAGTGTAAGCTTCATCACCTTTGGCTTCAAAATATTTCGCCCATAAAGTGGGAGCTTAGTGTTGGCCAAGATCTAAAAAAAGTACAAATATGAATACAGAATATGCTTCACAGATCTTGAGATGTCTATACAAATTTGATTTATTTATTTACCTTGTATAGTGCACTGGTATAGTTTTTGATTACATGATTCTTGCATTCAATTTTTTTTATTATGTTCCCATATGACACTTTCTCTTTCAAGTTTGCATACACAGAGGAGTCTCCGTCTCCAATAAAACTCAAATAGCGAAGTTGATGCATTTCTTCACTCTTTTGAAAACCTTCCACAATAATTTGTGATTCCATTGCTGTAGATGGTCCAGTAAAATTTTTGCAACAATTATGTACTTTCATGTCCATGTTTCTTTTTTCATAATATTGACATGTATAACAATATTTTGTTACGAACACCAAGAAATAGACATTTCTTAGTTTCTTTACCAATAATGCAGGCCTAGAAATGAAAAGCAACACTTGTAAATATTGCACATAATAAAAAGTTCATACATAACCAAATATGTGTTTAGTAAAGGAGTATGTAAAGTATTGCAGCAGGTGGCGTTCTGTAGTTTCTGCCTACCGCCATGGGAAGAAGGCGTGAGTGTATGTATGTATGTGTTTAGTAATATATTAACTTACCATACCAGAAGGTGAATCAAAGTTATGCCCATATGACCTTTTCAGCCATCCTCCATCTACATATACAGTAACAAATTGAACACCATCTGAAGAGACATGGCCTTTTTGAATAGCTATTGACCTTTCTTGTTCACCAGCAGTTTTAATTTCCTCTGTCAAATGTTCAAACCACACATTGCCTAATTTGTTTTCAACACGACGAAATTTATTAGCTGACATTGTTGGGATATCCATGAGACTTGTTATGTGTGCTGATTGAGTGTAGAAGCTACCAGCAGTCACAGTTGCCCACACAAATGCAGTATTTATTTTATTTCTGCTCTCCGTACAGTGCTTCCACGCTTTACCACACATACTGCACTTGAAAATAAATTCACTTCGAAATCCATCAAGTCTCTCACTAACAAATTCAATTTGTGAAGATTCACACATATTTCGGTGTCTTTCCAATTGGAATGCCCACTCAATAACATGCTTCAGGTCCACAATGCGATACCCAGATATCGCAGATAAACATTTATTTGGAATCGTTTCCACAGTCAATTGAAATGAATCAGTTTCAGGATCAGCTTCCGGCCAATTAATCTCTAAAGGTTCGAGCACAGGTTCAGCTGTCATTGTGCTAGTACTAGGAGTACTGTAAGTGGCCTCTAAGCGGAATTTTGGTTTTACACGGGCATATGTTCTTGGTTGTGTACTCTGTCTACTGAAAGAAACAAATCAAAATGTAATGACCATACCTAGTGACACCACATGTAGTGTCACTTTTACGAGCAGCATTCAGCAAGTACATTATATCATGCTTATTTGATACATACACTAAATTATCTATGAGGATTCCTTCATTCACTGGCATCTTGGTATCTTCAGAACGCCAAACTTTCAAACGGCTGTAAGTGTAATACGATTTACGAATGTAAACTTTTGTCAACACACAACATATTTTTTTGAAATGCTACATCCAAACTTGGCTGTTTTACGAAGAAGCCGGACAAATAATGAATATATTATGCATGTTTACTTACCTCTCATCATCGTGATATTTTCTTAATCCACCTCGAACACGTTTTAAAGATTTTTGCGGCCCCGAATATTCGTGTCGTTGATACGCCTTCTTCTTTGTTTTCAGAGCATACATTATAGATGTAATCTAAATCTGAAATATAGAAAAACAAATGAAAAACAAAAGAATATGTTACATATACACTCAGTATTTGAATAAAATTGAATAGTATCGAATTTCACAACCGTATGTAATAAGATCGCAGAATTTCGTAATCGCATTCAAGCAGTCTAGCTAGAATTGCTAGAACTAGAAGAAGATTATTATTTCAGATATTTTATGGAAGGGTTACGTTCTGAAATCATTACAGAAAATAGAACAATAAAAATAAAAGTAAAATTTTACTTATCTATTAATTCCTGGTAGAATATTGGTCGACGAATATGAAAAAAATAAACAGATTAGAATAAGTTTTATAAACAAAAACAATAAATCACGTTTATTAAATTGATGTAAGTAACTCAATCATTTGTTTTTCTGAACCAGAGATTTCAAAAGTCGAAGTTCTGAACGCACCCACAACGTAGGTCCATCACTGGGGCATAGGCAGCTAACTGGGTACCTACACCGCACAGTGGTCGGAAAAACAAGCTTGCCTTACATAGGTTTACAAAATATGTATTATACAAATTATTAATTTATTCGTTATACGTTATGAATAAGCACGATTTTCGTCAAGATCTATAGTCATATAGGTTTGTTGTCTTTCAGGTATCATACTGGGTAAAATAATAATAACAAACTGTTTTTTTTTTATTTTTACCGCCTCTTACAACATCGTCCAAATATGCATTTTTAATTCATTCAAAAGATCAAAGATCAGGTGGCGTTGGTATAGGCTCGGCAACAATACCTACAAGTTTCAGCTTTACAATGCAAGACAAAAAAAAGTTATGAGGAAAACAAATTCCATTTTCATACATTTGAATTTTGAAATATATAATAGTTATTTGTTACACAAGAGTGCAAAGTTGCTTTTTTAACCGCGTGCTCAATTTTGATGACAGAGCAAGCGAAGGATTCTAAAATTAGAATCCTGAGCGTTAGCGAGAGGGAATCAAAAGAGCACGAGGTGAAAAATCTTTTCACTCGAGTGCAACACGTAACTTTTCATCCCACCTCAGCGAGGAAATGAGTAAATGCAAAAAAAAAAACATTTACAATCACAAGATATGTACTTTTATTTCAGTTTAGGTATTAACTACTACCTACATTATGATAGGTAAGTATTACAGAATAATCTTTAAATTACAACAAATAATACCTAAGTATAATTAAGAAAAATTTAAAGTAACGTTGCTACAGTTACTTATGTTGAGTGTAATATTTTTGTTAGGTACTGTAATGTTGGTGTTAGTGACTTGTGTACTGTTTTTCGGTAAACTATCTGTCATACCTAATAGTTGTACCGATTCTTCGGATTCCCTTGGCGTAAATGTTGGCGAGAGAGGGCGATTGATAGGTGTTTCGTAACGGCTCATTTTTGATGTAGAAGGGCCAGTCCAAGGATCTGACTGAGGCTCTTTCAGTGTAATGGCTCCTACGATGCCTTTACATATTTTAGACTTATTTTGAATGGAATCCTCTATGTATCCCTCTACGACTGCATTGGACTTCCAGCCTCCATGGCGCTTAAGGGACAGGAGATCAGCTCCTGAATCGGCCAAAAGTGTGGCTGAAGTTCGTCGGAAACAATGATCTGTGTACAACAGGGGTTCTGGAAGTTCAAGAAATGTTGCTATTTCTCGTGGGATACTGCCAATTTTATTAGCACCCATAGGCTGTCTAAAAAATATATAATAGGCGGTATAAAAATCGATTGATTGGAGTGTAAGTAGGGCGTAGGCTTCATATTTCTCAACAATTGTTACGTATTCCTTGCGAATGACGAAGTTGCGGTTTTTTTTTTTGTCTTTGTATTGGGTAAATTATAGTAAGTCATCTGAATGTTTCTCAATGTTTTTGACATTAAGTTGTGTTAGTTCATTAGTTCGACAAGCTCCGTTTATAGTCTAGGGATGCCCCGATACGCCTTTTTGCCGATACGATACCGATACCGATACTCTTATAAAAATATCGGCGATACCGATACCGATACCGATACGCTTACTGAATTCAAAAAGGAAGGTAGATTAAATAAAACACAATTAATTAATAGTTTTAGTAATCAAAATTAACATTTATAAGATTTTTATGGAATTATCAATTGTCGAAATTTCAAAGTGATGCCATATAGCACTTTTGTGTTTTGAAGTTGATATGACTACTATTTATTTTATTTGACTCAAACGACTAGTTATAAATGACATACAATACACAAACAATTACGATATGTAATTCTTAATCTTATTTGCATGGAAAAATACTACGCGCAACAACATTCAACCTAACGAAATGGGATAGATGTGCGAGTCCAAAGGCCAAAGCGGGCGGGCGAAACAAAACACTGGATAAAGCGCGGGGTTTCCCCGAGCATAGTTAGTTCGTGCCTCGTTTGCAACGAAATAGACGGGACAACACGCGCATACATTTTTAAAGCCGAAATTTGAAAAGTATCGTTGAATCGGCCATAAAAATATCGCCGATACCGATATATCGGCAAACATGAAGTATCGCCGATATATCGTATCGGTATCGGTATCGGATGCATCTCTAGTTTATACCAATATAAGAACAACCTGTAACGTAATAGATATTTTTATAGTTTCAGTCAATTCTGTTGGCGTCAAATAAACTTCGTCGTCGCTAGATTCACTCATTTTAGATTTTTCACACAAGTTTCTTGTTTTTATTTTTAACCTAAGGCTGGGGGCACACGATGCGTTGCGGCAGCGGTGCGGTGCCGCAGCGGTGTTGCTGCGTAGTCTTACATAGCTAAATATCTGTGGCATGTCACACGATGCGCTCCGGCGCCGCACCGGACTTGCAACCACCGAGACGAGGCGGGGAGGGGTGAATGCGTTGCGACGTCGGAGCGGCACCGCTCAGTTGTTCACGCATAAACAGTTAGTGTACTCTGTCCAATGCTGCTACGGCGCAGCTGCGACATAACAACGTTGCGGCGCCGCACCGCTCGTGTGCCCGCAGATACGGTGAAATCTTTGCGTTGCGGTGCCGCAACGCATCGTGTGCCCCCGCTCTCAGGTTTCAACAATATGACGTGAAAAGTAATTTTTTAGTATATAGATTAAAAAGAAAACCCGTACTTACTAATTTATTCAATTTTTTAATGTACTCGACAAAACTGTATACTGGAAACTATCAAATAAACATTTTATTTTTCAAAAATTTTATGAAAGGTAACCTTGTTTTTCTGTGCGCACTGGGCACCGCCGGGCGCCGCCGCGCCGCCGCGCCGAAGCGACTTACCTACCAAAGTACCAAACTAAAATAATGTTTGTTTGTTTGAAACTGTTTACAACATGCGTAAAAGGTATTCTATTTTGTAGGTTCTTCTATTTGCAAACTCGTTGGATTACCGAATTATAGTAATATGGACTTACTTATTTAATTTATTGTTGACCAAAAATACATAAAATTATAATAACCACTAACTTTGTACTTGAGACATAGGTAAGTATTTAGTAAGTATTGTGACGTTATTTCAGCGTCTAAAACCTAACTCACGGGCCAACTTGCTGTTTCTAAAACCGCCTAAAGATAGGTACTTACCTACTTACTTTTATTTTTAAATAAAATTGCGTATCTCGAATCATTATCACTATACCTACAATAAATTGCAATAACATACTAGAAATATTGCAATTAGAATCAATGAAAATGCAAAGCATACAAAATAAAAATAACACGCGAGAAATTCCGCGTGCCAATACTATTGCATACAAGCGAGCTTCAAAATTATATTTTATTATTACAATAATATTATGTCGATTGAGTGAAAGAAGAGTGGCAACGTTTTCTTCGTAATTCTTTCAATGTAGTTCAAGGTTGCGAACACAGGTTGGGTGGGACGGCAACGTCGCATAAATCCTATTGTATGTGCGTTTCACGACAGAATTCCTTTCGTCGTAATGTTGGCACCAATGGTTTTCATTGAAGGTAAAACAATTCTTCAATGAAAAGCAATCGTGCCAACATTACGGGCGGCGAGAGGAAACGCAAAGCTAATAAAGTTTTCTCCGATGGTTTATCTGCTGACGGATTGCTCGCCAACCATTTCTTTTTACTAGGTATAAAGAAAAAACAATAAAATTGCATTATAATTGTTACAAAAATAAGAAAATCAACAAAAGTAATAATTACTGAAAATATTCAAACAAGAAAATCGGTAAAAAGTAAAATAATAATTAAAAAAACATTTATATCAAATAAGAAAATCAACAAAAAGAATATGGATAAGTTGAGATTTGAACCCGGGCGTTAGTGAAACTTTACTGATGCACGAGACCACTAGACCAATCGAGTTGTTGTAAAAGCGACGTATTTATTAGTCGCTTTCCAATCTTTTCTTCTAAGGGCTCGTTCCCACAATTTTCGACGCTTAGGAAATACATGAATACCTTTGTTTTTGCAACCAAATGCTGAACATTGAGTCATTTCAAGCAAAAAACTATCTTTGTTTACGTTTTATCTTTGTTTCGTTTTCGTGTTTCGTTGTGGATTGACAGTTCAATAAGTACAGTTGCCAAAACGCCACCTGACGGGATAAAAAAGCAGTTTTCTTCCTCATCAGGTCAGTTTATTTATAAAGTTTTATTTGGTGAACCTGTTCATGAAAGGTAGGAACGGAAATAAATCAATTATTGTGTACGTATTATATTGATTTAACAGAATTATAATAACGCCTCATGCCATCTAGCTTTCTCATCTCTAAACTATCGCAATCATGGCGCTTGAGTTTAGTTGTCAATATTCACGCACACTACTAAAGCAAGTGTCAAATTTGGTCTGGATTTCACTATCGTTTTCCTCAGTAAATAATGCAAGTTATTTCCTAAAATGGTCGGTCGCGGGGACATTTCATTATAGAAAAGTGATAAAATGATTCGTTTTCAACAAAGGGTGTCTATGTTTAGCGTAAAGCTTCCAAGAAAAATGTATGGACGGCCCATCAGCGGATCCACCTTAATCTCAATCTGATTCATTTTGAAGGATAGAGCTAATCAATTGCTTCATATCTAACCTTGAAAAATGCAACGTAAATAACGCAATGAATGTAGTTGAACTGTCATTTCTACTGACAATTTGTTACGCAATCACCCCGCTGCTAAATAGACAGTTTTACTAAATAATTTTCTTAACAAAACGATATTTGGGTGAAACCTTACTTGAAGGAGAGTTCATGTTACAAGGTCATAGACTTACATTTGGTGAGTAATACTCTTACTTTAGCGCTCTTTCCAATGGACAGACATTATGAGTATTTATTAGACGATGGGCTGTAGCAATATGTCACGAGGTAGGTACTCACGATAATACCGGAGGAATCCCTCCGGTATTATCGTGAGTACCTTTTAACGACCTCGAGCGAGACAAAGTGGCATTTAAGGGTGAAGCGTCAAGGTAGCCAGCAAAATTCAAATGTTCTTATGTTCTGTACGTTATTAATAAATTGATGTTATTAGTCATTCAATTTTTTTTTGTGATATTTGTTTTTGTGTGAATTAACCTGGTTCAAATCAATTTATTTTCTTTCTTTTTTTTTCTATTTAATAGGGTTATATAATGAACTTAAATTGAAAAAAATTGAATTTGCGGGCCACCCAGACGCTTCCCCGGTTCCCCCTTATCAAAATGTTGTAGATAACTTCTAACGGTTTGGCTCGGTAACGGTAAGTAGGTATAACTAATCGGTTTCCTCTCATGCAGCGGAATCCCTGGCTCATGGAACTTATCATGCACTAGGGCAGAGCAGTGCTAAAGGTACTCTTTGGGGAAACCTACACGCTCTAAACTTTTGACGGCGATTCACTAATCCAATATATGTTTCGAAAGTAAAGTGTTCGTGGCGTGTGCCATATAATAAAAGTTTGATAGATATTGTAACAATGTTTTACGATCCGGATAGTTTCGAGTTTCCAGAGAGCCTGTGGACTAACTTTCTCTGGCGTACTCCGCTGTATCGAATCTAGGCTACCTTTATTTACTCCTTAGAAGCATATACTTAATTTGTATTGTGTAGAAAGTTTAATCGTGCTACTGACTCATAAAGTCACTCGCAGCTAGCTGTAGAAACGAAGGATGGAGGAGTAAGTGGTACCTGATACCCATTTTGAGATTTCGAAAGAGTAACTACAGATTAAACCATTGGTTAGGTATATTTGGTTGAATTATTGCACGTAGACTGGGAACGTCATTAGATACTCATTACGTATGATGTTTAATTTATTGTTGTGTGTTGTAGTGGACTGCAGCTTCTACATGCTGGTTAGGTCTGTAAGTGTTTAAGCAACCTTGCACAACGTTTGTGTATGCATTTCAAACCATGCTGTTATTTGCACATCTAGAACAGGAAAAGCGTCATCAAAAACAAGTAGGTAACTAGTTTAGAAAATGGAAATCAATACAGTACGCTATGACTAATCCGAGATAGGATTATAAATATTAATCAGGCACAATTAGCAAGTCTGAGTGAAGGTCAATGTCACCGTTTAGGAGCATGGCAGGCTATAAAAAGAACTTATTTTTTACTCTACAAGTCTACAGAATTCGTTTCTTTTTCCTGGAGATCTCGTTAAAGGCGTTGACATAGTAAAGTAGTAAACTACAGCCCGGCTGTCAACAGCATGCGTTCCTGTTACTTGCCATTGCGACAAAGCTAATAGGTAGCTAATAAACATTAAATTCGCAAACACGTATTCGTTTGTATGAAACTGACAGGTGTCAAGAACGCATTCTCTCGTCGACCGCACTGTATTCCAACCAAAGACTTAATTCTCTTTGAAGAATTGTATGGTTGATGATGATGATGAACCTCATATTGCATTAAAAGTTATCCGTGGAGTAAAGAAAGTCACACACATACATTTACCTACATGAACCCTGAAAACATTACTCTTTTTTTTTGGGCAGTCGTGTAAAAATATAGGTCGTTTAAAAGCACCTTTAGGAATCTAGGTATGTACTTACATAATAGTTTACCTACCTTCTTATATGATTGCCTAAATGCGAAATCCACACGAATTAATAAAATTGAACTGTCTGTTTGTGATATAAAATAACAGCTTTTTTCTAAATGCATATGAAAGTATATACGGTATTTGTGACAAAAAAAAACCTTTTTAATTTTTTTGTATTTCTGTCTGTTCCAGTTAATCTCCGAAACAGCTGGATTGACCTGATTTCACTGGCAAATAGCGGTTATAAGGAGTAAGCGAGGCTACTTTTATTTCAGAAAAAGAATAAGGGATTCCCCGCAAAAAATTAAAACTCATGATCCAATTTGTTTTCTGGCATGCGCAGCTAGTAAACACAATAAATTAAATAATTAAGTACTATCACTTTTAAAACTAATTCGCCGTGTAAATTCACTAGCTATTCTATTTGAGCGGAGCCAGTACTATTAGTTATTCTGTGGCGGGGCTTAGAACAGAAACTATTAGACCCATTGTTTGGCGTGGGGTAACTCCGAGGTCATAGTTATTCAGCCTCGAGCGGATTTAATATCGCGAACTTGCGCTGACTCCGAGCAATGTCGGCTAATTCTTTCACTGGCCAATTAAGTGCGTTGTCTATACTATAATAGACTCTGTTGTACGCTAATTGATTTTAATTAATTTGTAGACTATGTTGTAATATCGTAATTTGATTTAGAATATTGCTTTGCCTTGTTACTATGCATTTTTGTGTGTTGCCTTGGCCAGTAATGGGTCCAAATTATTTTGAGTCTCGAGTCTGGCTGTGTTGTCCGCGGTTTTATTATAGTCTAGTTGTTGTCCGCGGTTTTATTATAGTCTAGTTGTTGTCCGCGATTTTAGTCGCGTCCTAAGGGATCCTGCTTCATGTACCCGGGAAAAAGGGATGGTCTGTGTGACAAATGTCATCCAAATGCGTTCATTCACAATCCACATACACGTGGTTGCGTCACACAACTTCACACACTCTTACAAAAGTTTTTTTCAAGTTCCGGTGAATGCTGACGTGCTGGGAGTGGGGACTAAGGTCAGGGCATGAGTGAACGCTGATGACATCATGCATCGGTCATCGAACGGAGGTGGTGATTTCATCATTCTCGCTTTCCGAAAACATATATTTTTTGTTTCACGGACGGTTACCACATTAGCTGGCCCTAGAATAGGTCAAATAGTCGTTAGAGCGGCGGTCTTGGGTTCAACTCCCGGGTCAGACATTGTTACCTAAATAAGAGGAAATTCTCAGTTTAGAATAGTTACTCGGTTCATTCATATACCATATAAGTACATATTAATTGATAACATGGGACTGAATACTATTCCACATTCAATTTTGTACGTAAAACGTAAAACATTAGGTAGGTAAGCATACTTATTCCTACGTCACTACATATTATATAACAAAGTCCCCTCCGCCGCGCCTGTGTGTCTGCCTAAACGCGATAAACTCAAAAACTACCGAACGGATTTTTATACGGATTTTACCAAAGACGCGGAGTGGTTTATGAGGAAGGTTAAGTGTACATATTTCTTTAAGGTTTCGTGTAAACTGGCTGCAATATGAATATTATGGAGCTTTACTGGCGTGGATGAAATTTGGCACACAATAGTTTATAACTTGGATTTAAACCTCGATTTTAGTACGTTCCCGTGGGACACTTTTCGACAACCACACGGGCGAAACCGCGGGCAAATGCTAGTAGATCATAAGACTGAAAGTATTACCTACTTTTTATCAGATACGTTTTAGGTAGGAGTTCATATAAAAACAGACCCACTTTGTAAATAGGTACTCAAGTTAACGAAAAGTTGCGTCATAAAATGCTGGATATTTTATAGCCTATGCAAAGACACCGAGTACCTTTGCAGGGGTACATAGAAATGTACAGACGCCAGCAGCCAGCACATCAAGCTACCTGAAACTGTCAAATTTTCCCAATCAACTTTGAACCTTATAATAAAGTGATAAAGTTGAAAATCTGTTAAAAAAAATTGACAGATTGTAGTAGACCGATGTGCTGGCGTCTGTACCATGAGGGGCTTGTGGCCAAGTAATAACAGCCGCACGGGTCGATCGATCAGGTTAAGCTACGCTTGCCGCGGTTGGTCCCGCCTGTCATTCGTGGATCTTTGACAGTCGTTACGGGTCGTCAGAAGCCCGAGTCTGACAATCAGTCTTACCCAAGGGGTATCGTATTACCCATTAACTGGGGTATGGAGGTCAATAGGCAGTCGCTCCATGTAAAGTACTGCTATTCAGCTGCATCCGGTAAGACTAGAAGCCGACCCTGACATAGGTGGGAAAAGGCTAGGCAGATGATGATAGAAATGTAACATTATAATAATTCAAATTCAAATTAATTTATTTCGTGAACACAGGGTACATACAAAAGGTGTTATAAATACATAAGATCCGAGCTGTGTCCCGCCAAAAGGCATACAAAATATCAAAGGTTCCATAATGTCATGCAATAAATAAATTTAAAAAAATGATACAACAATAATCAAAATTATTTAGTATGTCCTAACATGAAAACAGATTGGATTTCGTTAACAGGTATAATTAAAATTTGTCATTTAAATATTTGTCAACAGAATAATACACCTTGCTTTTTAACAATTTGAACAGATTTCTTTTAAATTCGTTAATGTTAATACTTGAGATAACTTGTCCTGGTAACTTATTATATAGGTTTTGAGCCATTGCATAAAATCTGTTTCTATGAAATTGTGTGATTTTTTTTTTTGCTAACACCTGCAACTTTTTTGTAAATCTATATAAATTCATGTTGTGTTTTATAAAAATATAGAGGCTTCATAAATATAGTGACGGTAACGTTAATATTGTTAGCTTATGAAAATGTGGCTTGCATGATTGTTTGTTTTATTTTACAAATCGCTCGGATAAATTTCTGTGCTATAAACTACAGTACTTCTTGAATCGTAGGGGCATTTCCCCAGAATATGAGGCCATACCGCAGATCCGAGGCGACTCAGTCATGATAAGCTGCGAGTAAGGCGGTCTTATTCGCAATTTTGCCCAGCATATGAAAATTTACCAAGCTTTCCACAAACACTTTCAATTTGAGTCCTCCATGTCATGTCATTAAATATGTATAGTCCAAGAAATTTTGTAACACTAGCTTCAAGTATTTCATTCCCTCTATAGTTTATATGAAACTCTGATTGTTCTTTGTGTCTAATTTTAAAATTCATAACTTTGGTTTTGATTAGATTTATTTTAAGGCTATTAGCATTTAACCAGTCGATGATAGGAATAAGACTTTTGTTTACATGCTCTTCTATTTCTTTTATATTGCCAGTATCATAAATAACAGTGCTGTCGTCGGCAACTAGTGACATTCGATGTTCGACATTATTATAGCAAATAAAAATAATATTAAGTATGTATGCGAAATAATATGAGTCATTTCACGTCAGTGATAAATAATTATATTGATTTGCGGATAAGGTTCCCATCTCTCATTTCTGAGTGCAGTGACTGCTTCTGATTGTCTACTAGATGGATGGACAACCCGTTAGTTATAAGATATTATAGCTGGCATGGTTGGTGTAATATTTATTTAGAGCCTTTTGGGAATTTCAGTGTACAAAGAGACACAGGCCCCTTGGGAGTCTCGCAACAAATTGATTGTGTCTCATTAGTCGACGACGCTTGAGTTATTAAGACTGACAATAACGTTCTCGCTCTTTAATGAAAATCTTTGCAAATATTTGTCCAATAGCAAATTTGGAGCCAAGAATAGAATTTGACGTCTTGAATGGAACAGGAAGCCTTTGTATAATTGTTCCATTTCTCTTCGGAGACGTTAATCAAGGCTGTTAGAAACCTGTCAATATGCCAATCATGGGCTATCGTGTATAGAAGCCACAAACCCAGTAGTTGTGCATCTATACACAATCGCTTTCACAGATTGTCCGCGCGACCTTGTCGGCGCATTTCTTGTTAAATGCGGGTGTTCATTGCAAACAATGGATTTTGCAATACAACTACCTAGGTACTTACTTTTATTGATTGAGCTGTACTTAATACAGTTTCACGCTAAATTTAGAAAATAATTCAATATTAGATAGAAAATAAACATCACGCCTCGCGCCTGTATATGTATACCCGAGGGTACCTAAAAGTGAGAGGTGTTTAGTAAACCGTTAGTCACACACGTTATGTCTTATTCTTATGTAAAAGAGGGTGAACCAAGGCTGTAAGTTGCTTGGCACAAATCCAAAGTCCAGTTTGCTACTGAGAAATTCCTGTTTGATAAAACCAATACTCAATACTTAGCACGACCGGCGACCTGGGAATTAATACTAGAAGCCCATGCTCAGCAAAGATAAATAGTAATCTAAGGAACATAATAAGGGGTTTAATATCTGCCAGACAGACAACCGTAACATGGATATGACGATAAAATAAATTGTCAAATAGCTAAATAATGCTCGAAAATTGCTACGCGTCAATTTAATAAAGACAGTAAATTGATTTGTTAGACTAAAACCGTGTTAAATTTGATGGATTACGATGTTTTCGCTTTTGAAATGAATTGGCATATTTATACGAGCCGTGTGGGTCAACGGACTGGCTATTGAAGTTACTGAAAAACGAATTTAGCGTAGAGAATTGATCCGGAACTCCGGAAGGGCGATGGGTCAATAGCCAGAGACTGGACAGATTATTTATGCTAAGCTGAAACTGCTGAAAGTTAGGTGTGGACAAGCCACAATTATTAAGCGTTGAAGAAAATAAGTCCTGTCGCAACTTTTTCACTATTCAACATTGTATTTTTCGGAGGGAGGACACCTTCCAGTGACTACGTAAGGGACTACCATTTTAATTCGGCAGCATTGTATTCGTCGAAGGGACCACGGGTAAAAAAATACCTGTGGTACCTTTCAGGGACTACGGGAGGGACCACGAGTCACACACGTTTCCTATAGCATTGATTTTTTGTAGACTGGCACTGGTTTGCCGTCTGATATCCTTTCTCGAGTCAAATCCTCTCCGACCCCTTGCTGGGTGGACGCCAAAAAGATATACTTACAATTATTTGGAAGAAATCCTCCTACTAATAAAACGCGAAAGTTTGTGAGGATGGATGGACGGATGTTTCTTACTCTTTCAAACAAAAACTACTGAACGGATTGTGATGAAACTTTTCAGTAATATAGCTTATACATCAGAATACCACATAGGATACTTTTTATCCCGATATTCCCACGGGATCGACACTTATGCGGGTGAAACCACGGGGCGCTGCTAGTACATATTTAACTATACCTAACCATTTTTATTTCTTTTGTAGTACCCACATCATTTATGGCATGTTGTGGTTTAAATTCCTTTTCTCTAACACTCGAAAATACTATTCTGCAGTCCATGTAAATTTTTGCCGAGTACGGATATCAAACGCGCGACCCGTGACGAAAAAGCGAAGCGCTCCTTTTCGGAACGCAAAAAATATATTTATGACCTTCTCAAAAACATTTGACTGGTCATATTGTTGTAGTAGTGTTGTTTGTAATTGATTAATGTTACAGACCTACTCTTAAATAGACCTCGACCCAAAAATATTCCGTATCTTTTAAAGCCTAGCTCAGGAACTCTAAAATTGTAATAAATGAAACTCACATGACTTCAATCTGTACCACTGATATCTGATGCTATAATACACTGTGTCAGCCACATTTCTCACTGCTTTTGACATTTTGATCACACAACACTGTTATGTATCTTGTATTGATTTTATAATGTATTTTCAGTAATTTACTAATTATAAGTAATTTTTCTTCAGTGATTTACAACTGAATCATGATGGGAATTAAATACAGACTCCGATAATGAAGCCAGTGTTAGAAACCTTTAAATGCATTTTGGCTTATCTAGGCTAATTTTATTTAAAATTATGCCTTAGATAGAACCTCCTGGCTATATTTTAAATAAGTTTTTCAAATTGAAAACTGATACAATAATAATCACAGTTGGTCAATAGATTGTTCCTAGTTTAATAAACTATTAATTTTCTCAGCCAACATAACAGCACACTCTCAAACAACCAAGAATTGATCACCACTGGCTGATAAAAAGCTGTCAATAATGATAACATAGATAAAATATGTATCTATTGTGTGGAACAACAGCTCATGTATGTATTTGATAGTGTTGATTAGATGTCTCAGCACTACACTGTTTCTCAGTAACTACAAAAGTGCAATGGTTTTAGATGTACATAAATAAACATTTGCCTTTTTTTATAGGTCCATGAACATTTGTTTTTTCTGCCCACTTTTTGATGCTAAAGATACAGGCTTTCCTACTTTGGGGACAATGTAAATCTACTATACTTATTAGATTTTTAGTACTAGATAGCGTGTTATCATCAGTGGTCGGAGTAGGTAGATTGATTTTTGGTACTTGTATCATAAATGCACACAGAAAGAATAACATGGATAAGCCATTTTTCATGAAAGTAATTCCGGTATTTCCGGATTCAATTAAATATTGTTAATGTTGGTAGTGATATTATTACTACTCAATTCAAAATTTAAAGGAAGGTATCAAAACTAAATTAATTAATTATTTATCTGTTGAATAATAAAAACAATCTAATTCCGATCGAAGCTTTAATATTTATTTTTTATTTTTAGCCTTTTATGGCTAGATCTTTTATAGATAGATATAAATTTCGGCTAACTAATGAAATTCTGACAACCACCAATTCCGGAGGAATGTCCATAGTAATATATACGTTTCGGATCAATGACCTCAGTTCAATCTACCTACTCCGATCTATGGTTATCATAGAAGCAAATGTTTATTTTATTGATAGAGGTACAAATAGGGTCACTCCAGTTTAGCCAATCATTAGCATTGCAACTGGATGAAACTGGATAGATAAACTTGTCTGGGGACACATCATACTTACACCAAACAGGATAGCCCACATAATTTATAAAGAAGCTTCTTTCTTTCATAGGTACATTATTTTTACGTTGCGCGGTTTTTTCTGGTGAGTATAATTGGAAAATCACGTAAATACGAGCAGGTAGGTACATCTTGATCAAAAAGATCGGTATTTAAATAAGTAGGTATTATAAAATATTGTTGATAAAAAAAATATCGCCATGCAAAACAAGCAACTACATCTTACTTAGGTACTAAGTGCAAAAGTGTTTAGAAAATTAACAGAAGACAAAAGCTTTGAAATCTACGTATTTGGGGCAAGCTTATAGCATCTTACTGTTTGTTTTATGCATAGGTTAGTGTTTAACAGCTTTATGAGTCATTCTAATGCGTCATATAGCAGATTTGGCATTAGTATAACAGTTAATCGATCTCACTGGACCACATATGGATGGATATATAATAGTTATTGCTCAAAACAAGGTGAAATAAATTAAAACAAAATGTTAAATGAATTACAAAATGTATTGTTAATAAAACAAAAGCGTACACATAATCTTGCGGCTACTGTGCATATAAAAATCATAGCTTCTCGTTTACTTGTAACGTTCGAGCCGTAATTGTTGATGCTGGTGTTTGCGAAATCATCACTGAACCTTTTATAACCGTCGGACGGCGAAGACGGGCTCCTCAAAGAAGCCATTTTTCAACACTGAAATTTTTGACATTTAGGTACTTAATTTGACATTCAATTATCGGCGCGTTCTCTGTGATCGCTCTGATCGCGTTCATTTAAATATTTATCAACCAAAAACAAAAGTTTTTCATGCATTCCACCAACTTGAGAACTTAATCAAATTGTACTAAAAAATAATAAACGTAAATCTAACAGATTCTTTGTTTCGTGATTCCAAACCCAAAAATCTGGGAATGCCTAAAGTGGCAACTCGATCCTAACGACACACGATTGTTGAGTTTCCCGAATGTCGTTGCTTAGCAGAGTTTTTTATTTTAATCATTTGGTTCCTTTCTTTCATCCCTGAAACAGCAAATGAAGTTTAGGCAAAAACTTAGAGCAATACAGTCGACAAACTTGACAATCGTGTAAAGCCAAAAGTTCGGTAGTCAATCACTATATTATAATGTACTCTGTGGTTGGTATACTCTACAATCGCCAATTCGCCATAGACAAAATCTTCTATGTCAATTTCTTTTTTCTTGATCCCGGTTGGAATGTGAGTTGATGTTGTTTTCGATAAAAATAAATCCAAACGAATAGATTTATATTTAACTAATTTTCTCCATTCCGTGTAAGAATTAAGAAAAGTATCCTGCAAACAAGTGATTGTGTGTTATATTTTTGATTTATCCGAACTCTACATCTTTGAAATTCGCATCGAAAGTTTTGACGTTCGCCAAGTGATTGTGATAAAACAGTGAACGGATAGGTATTCGTGTGTAGCTGTTACAGTTCCGCAGTGTAAAACTTATGAATCGTATCCTAAATCACTTGTTTGTATGGAGAAGTGCTGAGACATTTATAACCTCAAAGTTTGAAGTCAGGTGGTGAGTTTGTTGTTAAAGGTTGTTTCTGTTTGTGCAGATTCTAAATGGCTCCACCACAGCCTAAGGCGGCGGCCAAGCCCGCTGCGGCACCCGCGGGTGGCGTATCCAAGGCCAAAGTTGGCAAACCAAGGAATTACGACCTGGGAAATGGAGTAGTTCGTTTCTCCAAGTCAAAGATGTTCCACAAGAAGGTGAGCTGCTTTCTTTGATATATCATTTGCATAACTAGTAGATAACAAATTTCAGGTATTTACTGACAGTAAATAACATGCAGTGACAACAAGTGTGACCTGCAGAGTATGAACTGTCCAAGTGTGGCATTGTCTCACAACCTGGTGCATGGCCATCTACTACCTATCTTCATGATGGAGTCATCTTATAAATGGCTAAAAGTCTTTGTATACCTTGTATATAACTGTTGTGCAATGTTATTTCTTTGTGGTTAGATTGCATTGATAGTGTGGTAAAATTAACTATACTTAAATAATGAGAGCAGTATCCGAGATATCCATATCAGTAGCTATGAACATGTTTAAAATAAATTTTACTTTGTTCACAGTTGAAACCATTTCAAACTCAATAAATATTTACTTTAATCATAATTTTGTTTGAAACTAACTTTAACCTCTTTCCTCTATTTCCAGGCTAAGTACAGGTTTGTGGGCAAAAAGAACCCCAAGCCAGAAAAGCCCAAGAAGCCCTCCGTGGCTGTCAAGCAGATCGGTGGTGAGAAGAACGGCGGAACCCGTACTGTACTGTTGCGCCGCAGAAAGTCCTTCTACCCCACTCAGGACAAGTAAGTGTGCTCTTTTTTCAAATAGGGAGTTCCTATTTGTTTTCTATTTACTTAATCAGAGTGACTTATAACCAATTACACTGATAATTATACTGATGACACAACAAAGTATGCATTAGAAATACCAATAACTAAAACTTGCATTTCTTTTCTATCTACCCTACTTACTTGCCTGGTCCAAAATTTTGAACCAAATATCTATCTGTCTATCAGGAGTTGTAATGTTCAAATATGTTCTTTTTCCACCTGGCAAAACAATTCAGCCAAAAAAATGGCTAAGGATATAGAAGGATGAGGACTTATTATTTGGAAAAGATTAATGATGAATGTGGTCATTGATAAGTATATTGATTGACCTAACAGTATACATAAGTGTAATACATTATTATTTGCGAAGCATCATGTAGATGATCCCAAATATGTATTTGCTGGAATATATTTCACTGGTATAGTATTCATTGCTTTTTGTTTTGTGCTGGAAAGAATGTCAATTGCATATTATGCTGGTTACAACCAAAATAACCTGTGGGTAAACAAAATTAAGCCAGCGTTTCGTTTTTTAATACAACATAATTGATGAAGATGCTTCTCATTTAGCAGTGGATATTTACTTCAATTTTTGTTTGTCTAATATCTAAAAAAAAATCAAAAAGGAATAAAAAGATGAAATTGTGAAAGGTCTGAGGCCTTTGTCTAACCACCCATTCATTCTGCATTCATGCTAATCATCCATTTCCTTTCTCCAGGATCCTCACTCGTCCCCACCACAAGACGTTCAGCAAGCACATCCGCAGGACGAGGCCAACCCTCACCCCTGGTACAGTGTGCATCTTGCTCGCTGGTCGCCACTCTGGCAAGCGTGTCGTGCTTGTAGGTGTACTGCCCAGCGGATTGCTGCTCGTCACTGGTCCCTTCTCGGTAAGCATTTATGATGGAACAATAGATCTGCATTTAAATAGTGATATTGTTTGATGTTGTGAAATGCAAGCCTTTCTGAAAAGGCATTGGGAAATTTCAATGGCTTCTGTTGCTTGGTACTTAGAAAGGAAATCTTGGGAGGCCTAGGAATTCCTGTTTTACAATTATTATTTATTTTAGTATTAAGCTTAAATAAGCATTACAAAGGTTCTCTCTTTGTGAGCTTAAATGCAGCTAAGCAATAAATTGGGAATGAACCAAGTTGCCGACGGACAAGATTGGGCTAACTACAAAAATCATTGTTCATTTACCTCTCAGATAGTACAGGAACTTTTGTGTCTTCAGTAATCACTGTGAAATCTTCAGTAATATTGAAGTTTAAAAACTTAAGTTTCGGATTATAAAATACCTTGTAACTATTTTACCATAATCAAAAAGAGCAGCTTTAAACTAATTGTAACCCTTCTCCTTCCAGTTCAACTCGTGCCCTCTGCGGCGCATTCCCCAGCGCTACGTCATCGGCACGTCCACCAAGATAGACCTCGGCGACTTCAAGCTGCCCGAGCACCTGAACGATGAGTACTTCAAGAAGAACAAGAAAAGCGCCAAGCGCAGTGTCAAGCGCAAGCAGGGCGAGGACATCTTTGCCTCCAAGAAAGAGGTTTGTAGTGTACTTTATTATAACTCTAGCAACCTACCTGCTTCACACTACGTCATAACATCGACATTTTTGTACTACATCTATGTTGAATAATAATGCACATAAACCTTCTGATTTGCCTTTAAAGGTCTAGGTAACCATCATAGGATAAATCAAAATCGTTTATTCGAATTAAGCTGGGAATCTACAAATTTTGAGAAATGATGCAGTGTGTGCAAGTGAAAACCAGGCCCTATTTCCAAAGTTAATGTAAAGTGATTGCTGTTAAAGTGTTGCAAACCAAAATGCTATGATTTCAGAGTATGACAATAATAATTATTATGAGAAGATTTAGGTTAAAGAGAACCTAAACCATTTGTATTTTGTAGTCGTATTACGATATTTATATCCATCTAACAACATAAAATTGAATTAACAATGCCATGAAGCCGAGAAATGACTGGCAACATACAAATCAATATTAAAAAGAAAATATTTTCACTTTTTCCAGAAATACGTTCCATCAGAGCAGCGCAAGACAGACCAGAAGTCAGTCGACGAGGCTGTGGTCAAGGCGATAGGCAAGCGCGCCGACAAGAAGGTGCTGCGAGGCTACCTCAAGTCGTCGTTCGGCCTCCGCTCCAGCCAGTACCCCCACAGGATGCAATTCTAGTTTGTAAGACACAATAAACATCTGTGACTAACGCTCGACTTCTTATTTTCCCTAAACATTGAAATGAACGGAAGTGATTGGGAACACGGATAGGTAGCACGTGTAAACAATGAGGGTTTTCGTGAAAATTTACGACACCAGTTGGCACCACTGTGACAAGAGGTCTTCCAATATAAAATATATATGATGACGTTCATCATTCGATTCATTCATTCGTTCATCATTCAGTCATGACTGAAGAAAATATAGGCTCTTTGACAGATGCCTGGACCTGACGTGTCAGTGCTGCCACCTAGCGAACGTCATTTCAGAAAACCCCCTCATTCATGTGCTTTACACACAAACTTCATTCACTATGGCACAAACCCTCCAGAGTAGTGTTGGGTAGGACACGACTTGAAAAAGAGTTTGTAAGAGTAGGTAGCCTCTTTTTCAAACTGAGCCGGTACAATGTCCTACTTCAAATGAGGTGAGGCGTTCGGGCTCGGCGGTAGATTTGAGGAGGTGAGGCGTTCTGAGCTCGGTGGTACAATTGAGGAGAATATTACAAACATGTTATTTTGTCATTTTGATGCATAATTTGTCATTTTAATACATATTAAACAAAGAAGTTTCTGTAGGTATAAAAAAATAACATTAAATGTTATTTTAGAAAAAAAGAAATGTTAAACATTTCTTTTTTTCAAAAATGTAATAAAATATAAAAACAAAGAAAAGTACAGAAAACTAACTAAGTTATGGTTATTTTATAATAATTTTGTTGAATAGAATATCACAAACGATATTGTTTCAACTGTAACAAAACTTTTGAACTGGCCTGTTCACGTTCCAGGCGCATAAACTTAGTACAATATAAATACCTTCGCGTCATATTGTCATCTCATTCCGGTACATACAAATGACATGAAAGAGTAGACCTAGGCAAGTGAGTGGAGGCTCGACGCGTTCTCTCTCACTCATTTGTATGTACTGATACTGTGGCTGTGCTCCGTCTCGTTTGCGACTATCGCGACAACTGCCGCGTACTGCGACAGAAAATGTGAAGTAGTACATTTTGAAACGCTGTACCGCTCTTACATTTTAACGTCATGTCCAGGACAAATGTACTGCCTCTTGTATGTCCTACCCAACACTACTCCAGAGAGCTGACATGACACAACACGTGTCGCTGGATACGGGTACGTTGGCTGACTATCCTGCTGCCGGAAGACGCCAGAAAGCCTCAAACTTATTTCAATTAAACCATTTACAGGCACTATTGAATTATCAAGGATTAGTTCAGTTGGATATGTGAAGCTACATAGTTGCCCATTCCAAAGCATAGTAGGTACCTATGGAGAAGAAACTCCATGGACACATAAATATTGTTACAAAAATATAACTTTCATTGTTGAATTTATAGTTATCTGAGAATGATGTACAGACAACAGCACAATCAAGCTACCCGAAACTGTAAAATTTTCCCAATCAACTTTGAACCTTATATGCTTTACGATAAAGTTGAAAATCTATTAAAGAAATTTGACAGAGTGTAGTAGCTGATGTGCTGGCGTCTGTACAAACAACGTACACGTTAGAGTAGCAAATAGAAAGAAAAAAAAACAAACCAAAAATAATATAAGTGGTTTATTCCCGGTCGTCCCCACCTTGTCGTCCCCAGTGGGAACGAATGGGAAAAAAAAGTTTCGTTCGTCCCCAGTGGGGACGATTGGAACTTTTTATTTCCCACTCGTTCCGTAATAGACCGAGAGTCAAAATGCAGTAATGGAGATTTCAATAACAGATTTCACGGATTGTTAAAATGTTTCAATTACGTCTTTCTGAGCAAGAGTGAACAACGTTTTTGATTAAAAATATTTTAAAAAGACTGAATCACAGGTAATCAACGTATTTACAATAATTCTCTCAAAATTATGCATCACAGATAATCAACTTAATACACAAATGCGTACAGTTTTAAGGTGCGCATCACAGATAATCAACTTATTTACATAAATTCTAACAGTTTTAATGTGCGTATCTCAGATAATCAACTTATTTACATAAATTCTTACAGTTTTAAGGTGCGTATCACAGTTAATCATTTATTTACAATTATTATTATTAAGTTCTTATTAAATAAGAATTGCATTACGCTGATAATCTACTTATAATTATCAATAATAAGCATGTAAATTAGTAAGTACAAATAAAGTTTCTATAAAAGATTTTGAAATTTCGAATTTATACAAGATTCGCAAAATGAATTAATAAAAGGTGTCGGGCATTTTCTTGAAATGGTACGGTTTTAACTTGTTTAGTTATGTAGCTGAGACCTTTTAAATGTCTGTTTTTTTAATCATTCAAATGTGATAACTTTGTGATTAGCCGAGATTTTTATACAGAACTGATTAGAAATTTCAAAATCTTTTATAGAAACTTTACTTGTACTAATTTACATGCTTAGTGTTGATAATTATAAGTAGACTATCAGCGTAATGCAATTCTTATTCAATAAGAAAAAAAAAATAAGAACTTAATAATAATAATTGTAAATAAATGATCATCTGTGATACGCACCTGAAAACTGTAAGAATTTATGTAAATAAGTTGATTATCTGTGATTCAGTCTTTTTAAATTATTTTTAATCAAAAACGTTGTTCACTCTTGCTCAGAAAGACGTAATTAAAACATTTTAACAATCCGTGAAATCTGTTATTGAAATCCCCATTACTGCATTTTGACTCTCGGTCTATAACGGAACGAGTGGGAAATAAAAAGTTCCAATCGTCCCCACTGGGGACGAACGAAACTTTTTTTTCCCATTCGTTCCCACTGGGGACGACAAGGTGGGGACGACCGGGAATAAACCAAATAAGTCGTGGTAGCTAAGAGACGAGAACAATAATTCTGCGCACTAAAAAACCAAAGTCACGAATCCCGGAAAACTGCAAATTTTAAGTGGAATAGGGTCCGACATGTCTGCCGCATGTCAGATGAGCTGTTAGCTAAAAGGGACCACTGATAGGGTCCAATTAGTTAAATATAGGTGACATCGCGGCATTCCAAGACGAAGATGGGCGAACTTGATCCCTACCGAAAGGACTGGCCCGCAATGGCAGAGGACGAGTCGAAAAGGGAAAGGGTTCCATCTGTTATCAACTTATCATCAAAGACTTATTTTATATGAATATATATTTCGACACAGCATAATGTTCATTACACAGCCTGTAATGTTCCCACTGCTGGGGCCTGGGACACGCCTTTTCTGTGAGAGGGATTGGGCCTCGCCACGCGGGCACATTGCGGATTAGTGGATGTCACATGTTTTAAATTTTTTGCAGGACATGCCAGTTTCCTCACGATGTTTTCATAAGGAAACTGGCATGTCGGGGTAGATATGTACGCCCTTGGGCCACAACTGTTCCGACACATGCTATTCGAGAAATAAAACAATGCTTGTGGATGCATATGTTTATTAGTTTTTCACTTGTACTTGTTGGCGGGCTGGTGAGGCCGCGGGCGCGCGGACACAGCGTTGCGTGATCGCTGGCCGTGACGCTCGCGCCATTCTGACTCCAGACGGGCGTATACTCCACCTAGGAACAAGAAGATGCATGTATCACATTAATATCCCTTGAAAGTAGAATGTTTTAAACCGCGTATCGAATGCTGTATGCCTAAGAACAGACTCAGAACGCCTTTGCTAAGTTAGCGTTTCATACGAATATGAACATTAAACTGATTGGTTTTAAATTCGTATGAAACGCTTGTTCACACTCGCTTATTAAAAAAGAATGTGAAAATTAAATACAATTTATGGATATGATCCCTAATATTTGTAAGACCCGCTTTCTTTACTTACCGAAGTAAACTAAATGCACTTTGAGAATCTCGTCCATAACGATGTAAGACGCAGTGCCTATTTGATAAAACTTTTTTGTTCCACTAGCACATTGCATCGTGAACCTAAGAGCGGTGCGATAAAAGTCACTTTTCGAGCAAGTGTGTTGAAAACATGATCCAACTGCAGACGAAACAAGGTATCCTGAGTCCTGACCTGGCGGCAACTTGGACTTGGTGTGCTGATGCAGGGCGGCGGTCTTGGCAAGGGCAGACCGCATCTGCCGGGCGGCGCGCTCCTCGTACCGTCGCTGTCCGTCCTGGTTGCTACGTGCCGACAGGCATGAGATCCATTGACGACCCAACACGCGGGTTCTCCTGGGGAAAAAAAATGTGAAAGTTACAACGTTCATTCGTTATTTAACGAATGTTCACGGTCTAGTCGCAATTTCATCTCAGCGGCAATCAATATCAAAAACTTGTCAACAAAAATGTGGATCACGAATTTCGTGTTAGTTTTGACAAAATCGAGAGTTGGAATGCGAACGTTCTTAGAAATACGGGAATAGCCCCTCTTGTTTTATTTACGGAATAGGTAGGTAATAACTATTTTCTGGGCTTTCAATAAGAGATTGACTCCGATCGCAAGATAAGAGGAGTTTAGAGCACGAGGCAGGGGTTGCGGTTTATATTCTGAAGGCGGATAGGACTAGTTCAGCCCATAAGGACCAGAATCGAAGTCCTTAATTTTGACGCTATCTATCTGACTCACTTGGTGGCGGGATTAGTGTTGTGTGAATGCGAGTGTTTCCTGACGGCGCGGCGCGTCGTTCGTCTGGGTGCGCACTCCTCGTCGCTGGGCGCGCTTGCTGAGCTCTGCTCACTATCGTCGGACGAGCTCGACTGCTCTCCGCCCGACTCGCCCGCTGAGTCGCCGCCTCCCGGGGCGCCTTTCTTTGTATACAGCAGTATTTGTCATTGACGTTTTGTTTAGGCCGTAAAACAGTGCGATTTGACGATAGGTAGTAGAAAAACATTTTTGAAAAAAAATTACTTACACTTTTTTTCAATAGAGCTAGAGAAACAGAGCTCTATCACAGCGCCGAATGTTTTAGCAGACATGTCAATAACATTGTAGTTCGAAGTTGAATTACTACTCCTACCTATCGATGACTACTCCGTCAACACCATCCGTTGCGACGCGACGGGTCGTACGATCGCACTGCTTACGGCCTAAGAACCTGGGGCCTGTTTTACTACTTGCTGTAATATTGTCGAATAACCATCAGAGAGATGCAGATACCATAACAAGGTATGGGGAAAGCTTGTTTGGTATAAAGCTTTAAAATTAAGTACCTAAGTAATGGAGTTATCCTGAATATTACAGCAAAATGTGAAATTGGCTTTGGCTTATTAGCCACAACTAGTTTTAAATACCGTCTTATAAAATAAACAAGATAATAACATTTCTACTTTGCGTTTTTTGGGTATTGCAATCATGCCATTATCCACAATGCCATTATTTTGCCATTTATTTTCATTTCCGCTTTTAGGTAAAGAAAAAAAAATACACCATTTGGGTGGCTTTATCAAAAAACTCTAATTAGTTAAGCAAGTATAGCAAATATAATCTTCTCTTCTACAGAATACATTCTTCAGAGGAACTCTTTGAAGCAATAATATCTAAAAGAAACAATTTGTTAAAAGAAATTGATTTTCACTACTTACTTAGCGTTCCTGCACACGATGCCGTCGCCGCGCCGTCGCCGCGCCGACGCCGCACCGTTACACTGTAGATACGAGTCGCGCGAAGCCCGCCACCGCGCCGTCGCCGCGCCGCCACCGCGCGCGTTTTTACTGTTTCATTCATTCCATTACCGGCCGCGTACGAACGTGCACGCCGCGTAATTTCCCGTGAATGAATCAAACAGATAGGGAGGGGAACGCGCGCGGTGGCGGCGCGGCGGCGGCGCGGCGGCGGGCCTCGCGCGACTCGTATCTACAGTGCAACGGTGCGGCGCCGGCGCGGCGACGGCGCGGCGACGGCATCGTGTGCAGGAACGCTTAGTGTGCTAGAAGACAGTAACTAATTAGAGTAGAGATTGACTACTATAATAATATCTAAATAAGTAAGTTAGTAACAGAAGAATTTTGAGTAAGTAGGTGTGTAGATAGGTAGGTAAGTATGTATTTGTAAAGCAAGGCGTACCTTACCTAAACCTTAAAATACTTAGAAGAATAGTAGTTACTTCAGTATTATTGCTTTTCTAAAACATTCAACCTAGGTATCAGTTGCATGCAAAATTACATAACTTATTTATAGCTCGGCCGTCCCACTTGCAATTTTCATCTAATTTCTTGAACTGTTCACAGTCCGCTGTTTTGTGACCCAGACACCTGTCAGTTTCATACAAACCAATACGTGCTTTGCGAATTTGATCTTTGTTAGCTACTATAGTCGGACTTTTAATTAATTAGCTGCAGTAAAATGACAACTTATGTGTTAGGTACTTAAATGACTGAAACTGGTGTCTTTTTGTTTTTTCGTGGCCATCAACCAAATCTTTTTTTCTGTACAGAATAATTAACAAACGAGACTTATTTGTCATTCATATCTCTAAACTCAGTCCGAAATGAGTTATTACGAAGTGTCATTTTACTGCAGCTAATTAAAAGTCAAGTCGGACTATAGAGTTGTCGCAGAACTGACAAGTGTCAGGAACGCTTAATTCTCTCGACGCGACGGCTGGATTGTAAATATTTCATCTACCTTTTCGAATTAAAACATTTATCTACCATGCCAGTTCTACACTAACTAAGAGTATACTGCTACAGTGCTACACATTACATAATATAACACTATTAGTACTATTACCACCACAAACAGTAGGTAGCAGAACCTTCAGTACCAGAAGGTCTCGTGGTTGCCCCGTCGTATTGGTTTTGGTCCTTCAAGGCTTACCTTAGTCTTATGGGTCTCTTCCTTGGACTCTTTCACGGAGAGGGGTTTCGGGGTCTTGACATCTTTCTCCGGGGCGACCACGGTGCCGGCGCAGCAGCTGTTCGCGGCGAGGGACTGCGGAGACACATGGTTTGTGCCCAGTGCGGGCGAACCAGGTCTCACGTTGGCTGTGTATGCGTCGTTTTGGAATGTATTTCTGTTACTATTCCCCCCGTCTCGTACTTCCCCAACAAGTGTGTCGATTAATGTAGGCTTTACAAAGTTTTCTGTGTTCCATCGATAAATGAGGCAAAAATGACTTAGTTAATATTGTACTGAGGAAACTAAAGTATTGTGTTTGAACTTATGATATAAAGTTACCGATGTAATAAACGATGTCTAATCGCTGACCACATCTTTGCAGACCTTCAAACAAAAATTACAAAACCAAAATGTCGACGCTACTATGCAGACATATTATCTGATTCTTTGGCTCTTTTCAGTGAACGTGGAAATCATATTTTAACATTCGTAAAATCAAAGTTGGCGGCACTGCCAGAAATAACCAGTATTTTTTTGAATACTGGTCTTTTGAGCCAAAGAATATAAAATTACGGAATTTTGTGTATTTACATTAGTTACTGTTCAGTACTATATAGTCTGTTGCCAATTGCACGGTCCCTATAATTTTGCAAGCGTGTCCCCATGGTCGCTACATGTATTGCCAATTGTTTCAGCGTATTTACAGCGGTTTTTTCCCATTAGTTCTTGTGGTGTGGTGACGTGCAATATGAAAAAATAATAACCCCTGTAAAAACTGTGTTGAATGTTAAAATAGTACATTACTTCAGAGGGAAGAAAGTGACAGTTCCATACCGAGATTATGGCATTTGCGCCACGAGCTTGCGAGGGGCGCAAACCATTTGAGGTATGGAACTGTACTTTATCCTGAGGGATGTATAGTGCTTTTTATTACACCTACGAGGAAAATTATGGACATAAATGCATAGAAATGTTTATATTTAGTTAAAAGTACAATTATTAAAAGTGCAGCTATTATAAATAATTTCGTTTTTAATTTTCTGTATGCACCAAGGAGGTTGGTAACTGGTAAAAAAAAAACCGGCCAAGAGCGTGTCGGGCCACGCTCATTGTAGGGTTCCGTAGTTTCCCGTCCGTCACAATAAGTGTTCCCACTTATGAGTTTAAAAGTGGGTATCCATTATGTTCGCGCTCCTGCAATTATTTTGTACAACTTTTTGTCTTTTTTGTACAAAAACTGTTGTTTCCATCAAGTTCAAAATAATTTTCCTAGAAAGTCCTTATAAAGTTCTACTTTTCAGATTTTTTTCATATTTTCTAAACTTATGGTTCAAAAGTTAGAGGGGGGGGGACACATTGTTTTTTACTTTTGGAGCGATTATTTCTGAAATTATTGACATTATCAAAAAATTATTTTAGTAAACCCCTATTCACTTTTAAATACCTTTCCAACAATATATCACACGTTAGGGTTGAAATTAAAAAAAAAAATCACTTCCCACTTTACATATAGGGGGGCTACCCTAATAAAACATTTTTTTCTAAATTTTATTTTACCACTTTGTCGGCGTGATTAATATACATATTGATACCAAATTTCAGCTTTCTAGTGCTAACGGTCACAGAGATTAAGCGAGGACGGACAGACGGACAGACAGACATGGCGAAACTATAAGGGTTCCTAGTTGACTACGGAACCCTAAAAACTGTATGTGGCCAGTAACAATTTACTTGAAATTTAATTAGTAGACAGTTAAAGTCTCTTGGCAGTCTGTATGACTGCTGACAAATTAAAAAAAAAAGAAAAACCGGGTATGTAATGGAATTTTATACATACTTCCCACCCTTGGGTCGGAAGGATTTTCATACAAACTTCCATACCTTGGGATGAAAGGATTTGAAGGGCGGGATAAAGGCGTTTCTTCCCTCTAATTGGTATAATTAGTATGTATTTTCAGAGCAGGTGTGATAAAAAGAAAATAACATAGCTTTGTTATACGCTGGCGGGAAAACAATTACTCTTTTAGTCCCATTTTATTTATCTTTTGGATGGTTCAACTAGGTAAAGCATCGGAACTTTCCCCTCAAAATACTTAGGTATGAAGCAATGCCGTTGCATCGTCGTTCGCAAAACGCCCACACGTCACCACACCACCCCCGATTTCTACCCATCAGAAAAGTGCAAATCTCACGATTAAACTTCTGGTTGCTGGTGTACAACTTCCCGAGCAGGCCAAGTGGGGGACGAGGAGGCACAAGCATGATGCCCTCCCACCAGAAAACCTCCTTGCACTGCAGCCGTCCGTTACTGTCCTCGCCTGGTTCTAGGGTGAAACTTAGAAGCTGGCCTTATGTACAATTCCGAGAAAATTAGTCATTGTTTTTTGATAAACGTATGTAGATTTATTGATGGACAAGATCTGCTTTGGTAAAGAAACGTACAACAAGGAAGTTTCAACTCCTAGGTGCAAAGTGGATTTATATTCTACAACCCGCAAGAGTTAACTTGGGACTTCGCTCGGATGACGTAAGCTCGCGCTGAGACGTCGATGGCGAGAGCGGTAACAGCGGCGAGGGGGTCGAGAGGGGCCGCTCGTGTCTCAAGTTAACTCTTGCTGGTTGTACCTCTGGGTTTTTTAATGTTACCTCCCGATTGCAGCCTCGGTAAATACTTAGAACGATTTTGGTGCTATTTACACTATTAGAATGATTTTGGTGCTATTGTTGTGCATCCACTAAAATTATCTACAATCAGTGTTATTGTTATGGCCATTCACTAGAAGTCGAAACATTTAGACAATATTGAATACGCACGAGAAGTTATTACCATAGCAGTCAGTGTTCCATCATCCACATAACTTGATTATAATTTCTAGTTTTCTACGGATCGAAATTGGCTTCATCGACTTACGGTAATTACATGATGCCTCACTGCGATGCCTCGCGATCGTAATTTAGCTCGCTACCTCTATGTCACACGTACGTACAGACGCCAGCACATCAAGCTACCCGAAACTGTCAAATTTTATCAATCAACTTTGAACCTTATGTTTTAGCTATAAAGTTCAAATTCTATTAAATAAATTTGACAGATTGTAGTAGCTTGATGTGCTGGCGTCTGTACATGCCAGCCACAGAGGTAAACCATCAAGCACCCCGCGTGTCTATATGCATGCATTTGTTTTACATGGAGGTGACATCGAGGTAGCGTGCGATCGCGAGACATTTTCGGCATATGCCTACCCTTAGCTTAAAAGTTCGCCTTACATCAAGTACAAAAATAGGAGACTGACTAATCCGGGGAAATCAAAACACTATAAGTTACTGTACATCGTGCGTACCTCTGCCCACAAGCCTGGTGAGTCTCTCCGGGAACATGAGCTGAGGCGGTCTCATGGAGATGATGTCCCGGAACTTGTTGTAAAGCTCCATGACTGAGGAGTCCATCGTCAGGCGCTCATCTGGTACGTGCTCACGGAATTGACAGCCCTGGTTGTGTATCAAGAAGTTTGGATGAGGTCTTTAGCAAAAACTGATTGATGGTTTTTGTCCCTGATGGACCTTTAATTAAGTTTCGGACAGACAAGTTACGTTCAGTGCATGTATAGCTAGAGACAAAAGTTGATTAAACACGTTTTTTCAAACCTTAATCTTAGCCTATCGCAGTCTAAACTACCGGACAAAGGCCTCAAACCAACAACCTCAATGATTGAGCTAAATATTTTATTGATGATGTGTGAAAGTAGAGGAGTTAATCGACCGTCTCTCGCTGACCGACCGTACTATGTGCTCGCTCACTACCTTTTCTGGGTCGGATTCGGAACCTTTTACGACATGATCCTGCCGACAAGCAAACCGTGACTATGGAAATTTTCCGTAGAGCTTCTTTCGTTTTCTTTTGGCAGACCATACGTTGTATTATGGGATATCTTGAGAATCCAACCTCCATTTACTTACATAATAATTTAGGCAGTTCTAAAACTACGTGAATTTGTTATTCGAGAACACAACATAGCAGTTCCAACTCACTGTGTTTCTGGTGAGGGTCTCGAAGCGATAAGCTCTCTCGCCGCAGCAGGGGTACCGACCAGCCGGTAGCGAGGGCCGCCCCTCCAGCGCGAACATGTGAGCCGGCTGCTCGTGATGGGAACACCACTCCATCTGGACGATCGTCGAAGATATTGACATGCAATTAGAATGAAAGCAAAAGTGTAGTGACGATTTTAATGACTATAATATTCTTTTGTTGAATTTATGTTATTTGTTATTAAATTATGTGTCATTTTAGTCTTATATAGTTTATTTTGATGAATCCCTCTAACGCACAGTTTCTGGAAGGAAATCGTAGGTAATTATATTGTTTGCCAAGGGAGCAAACAACTATTTTGAAAGCGAGAGTGTTTCGTAGAATCCTGAGCGCAGCAAGGGATTCAAGGTACGTCACTCGAGCTTAAAATAGTGTTGCACCTGAGGTAGACACTCTACTTTTTATCACCCTCTATGGAAACATGAGTAAGTGCAACCTATGAATAAGAATAGTAAGTTTCATTAACACTACTTGAGGAAGACACAATTTTTTAATAAAACTAAGTAAAATCCTAATTTGAGCAAACGAACGAAGGCAGAATGCTTTTCGCGCGTTTTTTATTTTTGGTCAAACTTTTTTTTAATTTGGCTCGCGCGTTTTTTTTTGTCATACAGCCTGTTACTTGTTCATACAATGTTCGTGATTGATCTCTTTGGTGATTGGAACTTTTATTAACAATATCCAAATTCCAAATTCAAATCACTTTTAGTGGGGATTAAAGAGCTATTTAAGTCCCTGTTTACGAAGAATACATTAGCTCTTTTTGAATAGATGTGTTAAAAATTAAATTTCCCTTGCCTAAAGGCAAGTCAAATTGTGTGAATGGCTGTTTGATAATTCAGTCAACCAATCACAGTAAATTACGCGCGCTTGACAGTTTTTTTTAACAATTTTTTGTGATGATTTTCTTTTCAGGAATCGATCATTAATAAAGCCTGATGTAGTTTAACAGGCTATAAAACAAATCTTGATTGAAGTACTTTAAAACGACCCTTACCTGATAGGCTGGGAAGTAGCTGTCGCAGAGTTGACAGCGCAAGAAGTGGCAGTCTGCCCACAGGCGCCAGTAGACGCGGCGCCATGAGCGCAGCTCCCCGTACAACCAGGTTATGTAATCGTTCAGACTCCACGATTGGTCCCTAGGGTATGCACCACAGTATTAGCGAAAACTTTTGTGGAGAAAATTCAGTAACTACAACGTCTACAAGTCTACAACCCACAAGAGTTAACTTGAGACTTCGCACGGAGGTAAGTGCGCGGTACTGAGGCGTCGGTGGCGAGAGCGAAAACAGCGCGGGCGTCGGGAGAGGCCGCTCGAATATAAAAATGCAGATGAAAAGTGAACTACATGATATCAGACTGCCACAAAATCGAGGCGTGAAATGATGGTCCATGCGTGGCACTTTACTGTTGTACTTAGTGCTAGTGTGAAAGTGCTTACTTGGTATGAGAAGACACTACGTTGCCTCGTCGATCTATCCGCATACTAGCGGGCTGGCACGGCACCTGCTCGGCGATATGGCGTCCTAGTAGCTTGTTGCATCTGTAAACAAAGAGAACAAAGATGAAGGAGTCAGATTTGAAAACTATGGTGCAAATATACATATTATGGTCCTTTGTATCCTCCGGCGCACTCTCAATGGAAATTTGTGTGCTTTGACATTTGTTTAAGTTCTTAAAGTACGTGCTGGTATGAGTCATGTAAAGATCCACACACAATAAGTACCTACCTTATGGTACTTGCACTGATTGACGCTTTGAGTTTGAGTTTGACGTTGACCAGCACTGAGTTGGACAAGCCCTGATTTTATCATAAGTGGGTAAAGAACACTTCCTATTTCGTCCAACGGTTTTGTGTTTAAATACGTACTTGTTGCACTTGAACAGCGTGGCGAGGCTGGAGTAATGTCCCCTGAGGGTCTCGGGCATCGGCTCCGCGAGAGACAGGATCATTTTGCAGTACAGGCGCGACTGGATCTTGTCCTTCCGGTCCCGGATGGCTTCCAGCTCAGCGTTCGTGTACATGGCTGATAACCTGGATAAATTATTCTTAAATTTGTTTTTTTTATTCACATCCATACATAAACTCACGACTTCTTCCCATGGTAAGTAGGTCGGTTGGATTATAGTTTCTGTCTATCCGACAGAGACTATTTAAATCCAACTGACCTACTTGCAATTATTAATCAAGGGCTTAAAGCTAGATTGAATCAAGGGCGTACTTGAGGATGCTCAATCTATTGTTTAGGGAGGATCTCGGATACCCGAATCTCAAAAACTTCCGGTTTGTAAAGTCGAGTTTGAAATTGGAAGCACTCCTTCGCATGAAAACATAGAACTTGCCGCTTGCTTTTACAGGCAGTACGCGCAATACTGACTGACTAATTGACCGCAAAAGGATGGATAAGATATAATTATGACTGGATTTTCTTAATTAGGGTTTCGAAGCCAAGAAAAAAAATGAAGCCACAATTTTTTGAAGTGAAAACTTCTTTAGCGGCGCTGTGTACTTTTTTTGGAATGGGTAAAAACTTCTAAATTCGCGTCAGGTCACGTGACCCTGATCGAAAATTCGTAAGACGTAAAACGTCAGACGTAAAACGTAAGACGCGCGTTGTTGAGGACAGCGCCATCTATGCACATCGGGAAGAACTACGAGGGCCTCGCGTACTAACGTCAGACGTAAAACTTAAGACGCGCGTTGTTGAGGACAGCGCCATCTATGCACATCGGGAAGAACTACGAGGGCCTCGCGTACTAACTACGTAGTTCATCCAACAACGACGAGATGGCGCTGAACCACGGATATATAACTGTGTGCTTATTTGTAAATCTGAATAAATTCCTTTCACGAGAAGAATAAACCAGTCACTTTGGTCATGATTTGCAAAAAACCCTATAAAATAAGGAACACACCTTAACACGCGTGTTTTGTTTATAAGATGATTCACAAAATACACTCGTAATTGTTCAAGTTTTCACTTCTGTCGGCACTACCGGAGTGCCAGTGTTTTTTTTTTTAAATAAATGTCTTAAAAAATGCCAAGTTGTAGGTATGCGTTTTAAAGTCTATGCTAGACAGAGACTGCAGTAATAGCATCTGACTTATACAGGAGCGCCATAGTAACTTTGCGCCATTCAGTATCTAGATCTACTTACATGATCGTTTTGCGTAGGTAGGTAACAACAATAGAAGAATCATTTCAAAAGCGTGTAAAGCTTTATTTATTTCTTCACAACTCTTCTTTTTTAGTAGGTGACATAATATCGAATCTGTACTACTCGAACTTATTTTAAAATATTATTTTAAAATAAGTTCGAGTAGTAACTTATATAGTTTTGATAATAATGGAATATCCTATTGCATTTCGATGGTCCTGAGACAAATAAACCTACTTATTTTTATTTCTTTTAATTGTAGAAGACCGCCCTTGGTCCTACGAGCGTATACGTCCCCCATTGATATTAACACTAAGTAGCTATTAATGAATGTAGCATCGTATACCTGTTAAGCAGCGCGTCGCTAAGACACGCCAAGTTGGTGGAGGTCTTCACGATGTCATTTATGTGAGCGTGGCAGTAGATCAGACAGTCGTGCAGCAGTGGCTCCATCTGTACACATTCTTTATTTAATTATGGCCTTTTGAGTTCGACTCCCTCTTAATCAGAAGACCGAGATTACCAACGGATTATTTAGAAGCTCGTTGATAAAATAAATGAATGACTCAAGAGTTTTAAAACAAGAACTATAGGTTTGTTCTTTCTTCATTATTGTTTTTAAAAACAAAAATTTGTTTCATTCTCGTGCATAAATAGTTGCATAATAATCTTAATATACATAATGTATATAAATTACGTGTCACGCGGATGTTTGTCCGCGATGGACTCCTAAACTACTTACCGATTTTAATCAAATTTGTACACCGTGTGCAGTTTGATCCAACTTGAAAGATAGAATAGCTCACATCTCCATTTATAATCGCAATATTATTTTATTGCACAAAAACGTTAGCCACAGCAACACGTGGCCGGGTCAGCTAGTTATAATATAGTATCTTGATTTCCTCTCTCACAATATACCTGCGGGGTAATTGCGTAACACACCTAGCAGTAGCAATGGCTTTTAGTTTGACAGTTTTAGAACATTAATTGCGTTATTTACCTACGTTGTTTAGCAGACAATTTTTTCGAACATATGTATGAAACAAAGGATTAGCAATATAACAAATGCTTCAGCTAGCTGAATCATTTCGATATCTTTATTGTTTTATTTATCACTAGCTTCTGCCCGCGACTTCGTCCGCGTGAAATTTCTTGTTACTCAGACCCACCCCGTCGCATCGCATCGCCTGCCCGCGCTATTACTTCGTTTTTGCTTAGCGTTCTTTCTGACTTTTTCTTTTTGCTCGGCTTCTAAAGGTCATAGCGTGATGTTAAATAGCCTATAGCCTTCCTCAAGAATGGAGTTATCAAATGCAAAAAGAATTTTTCAAATCCGACTGGTAGTTCCAGAGATTAGCGCGTTCAACCAAATAAACAAACAAACTCTTCAGCTTTATAATATTATTAGTATATTAGTATAGATAATAGTATTCAGATTATGATGATAGCTTTACCTGTAGAAATGATGCTGACACCAGGATAGGAACCACATTGTGAGGGTCGAGCAGAGGCCAGTCGGCAACCAAAATAGTATCTCGTTTCACCCAGCGCATTAACCAGTCGAAAATCTGTTAAAAAAGGATTATTATTGTGGTGTAATACAAGTTAATGTCCCTGTTATTGCCCACTTATTAAAAAGTAAAATTAATTTATATAGGTAACCTCTCATTGACATTAACTAATTGATATTAGTTATGCTTAGTTAGGAAAATACGATTCCCGGGGATTTTTTGCGAAAGGACCAATTAAATGTGAATAGAAGGACTAATAATATTTATTTTGGCTATTCGGGCGGGTTCATATGACTAAAATTAATTGCATTTCGCAGTAATTACTTGTATATAATACCGTGTATACAGCATTATTGTTAAACATTAACAACCTCTTAAGACGTTATTGTACTCATCATTTACTATGCACAACTTTTACTATGGGAACAAACCAGAATTCGCAAAAAAAAAATCAGCTGTTCCCTACATTTATGTTCGTACAAGTCGTCAAAATGTAGGGAACAGCTGTTTTTTTTTCGCGATTTCAGATTTGTTCCCATAGTAAAAGTTGTTCATAATGATGAGTACAATGACCTCTTAAGAGGTTGTTAATGTTTTACCAATAACCCTGTATATATTTTCATATACTTTCTATATACAGTATGTTAACTAACAGAGGGCGTTCCCGTTAACCCGCAATAGTATACATCCATACATGCTAAAAAAAATATTACCATTCGAAAATAAAATGTTTCTATTTTTTTTTATATTAAAATATTCACTAAAAATCGTAAATTGATACGTTAAAGAAACACTCTGTACACGCGTACTTGAAGGACAGCAATGTCGGAATTTATTTAATTAAATAAATTAGAATTAATTAAATAAATAGAGTATCAATTTACGATTTTTAGTGAATATTTTAATATAAAAAAAAATAAAAACATTTTATTTTCGAATGGTAATATTTTTTTTAGCATGTATGGATGCTATACTATTGCGGGTTAACGGGAACGCCCTCTGTTAGTTAACATACTGTATTACCTGTATATCGCAATGTACAGATATATCCATATCTTCCAATCTCTGGCCGGCTGTGACATCGGCGAAGTATCCCATCTTCGATACCAACAACTTCTGCGGGCATCTAAAATCTTTCTTTAGGCCTTTCACTTCATCGCAAACGTGAATTTCTACGTCCCCACTGAAAAGAAATACTTTTCAAATGTGAAAAAAATACAAAAAGAGTTTTCCGATACCGGGAATCGAACCCGAGCCTCCTGGGTGAGAGCCAGGTATCCTAGCCACTAGACCATATCGGATGATATTGAGGTAACTGAAATTGTTGTACTAAACACAGCGTAATGCTTCGATCATTTTTATTTCGTAATTTTATTAAATCATTAATTATTTTAACCGATTACAAAGATAATGTTTTTAATTAAATATCAGTAGGAAGACACACACTTTACTTACTCTTGTTTTGCATTATTACGTTCCTGAGCTAAGGTTACTGAAGACTTGCGCCTCCCCAAGCGATCCCTCGATTCTTTTTCATCCACAAAACCTTGAAATATTTATAATTGAAAATTGGCCAGATACAACTTAAATTTTGCAAGTAAAGACGTTTAATTATCATTACCTTCAAAACTTGCTGGTTTCTTTATTTCAACAGTTGTTCCTGATGAAACCTTCTTGATTATTGGAGTATATACACTCGTTGTTTTAGAAGGTTTTTTATATCCAACAAGGTAAGGCAGAATAGAATCCAGAATCCCTTCGTTTACAACCTAAAATGAAAACTTGTTTTAGCGCCATCTATTGATACAATTATCAACCATCTAAAATACTATGTTTAGACTTACATCGTTCAGTTTGCAATTCAGGTTGGCTTCAGTCCAAATACCAAGCATTTCAACTCTCGCTTCAGGAGGTAATGACCGCCGTCGCCCTGATTTTCCTGGAAACCGTAACTGTAGCACGTAAGAAATTATCCTGGCCGAAACTAGATGGCACTAGTAGTACTGTAAGATTGTACAGACGCAGCACATCAACCCGAATACTGTCAAATTTTCCCAATCAACCTTGAACCTTATACCGTAGCGATAAAGTTGAAAATCTATTAAAGAAATTTGACAGAATGTAGTAGCTTGATATGCTGGCGTCTGTACATTTTATTTGTCAACTGGGAATGGAACATAACGATAATAAAAAAACATAAAAATCTTCTTTTTTATAAATTATCAGTACCTATGGTATGGAAGGTTTAGTTTGCCCTAAAAAAGGGACTCTCTCAGGAGCCACCTAACCATCCCAAAATAGATAATATGAGCAGATAAATGTGTACAGCACACAGCAAAAACTATTAGGTATATTTGATCAATGCTCATCGTCATGGCTCGGAGGACCACTTTGAAATGGCATTTATTATTATTCATGGCAGTCAGTCACATTACCTTCAAGTTCACTGCAACTAAATCTCTTTTCAAGTCGATCTTCGCTGTTCTTTGGTTCAACGGTACATTCGCTCTTGCTGACCGACGCCTTGGATTCAGCGTAAGCGGTCTGATAAAGGAGATCTCGCTCTTGCTGCTCGATGACATGGTTGATAACTGTCAGTTTCGTAAGTTCTTCCCAGTCTATCTTGGTTTCATCATCGTCGCCCTCCAAATGCTCGTAAACTTGATACGCAGTTTTCATAAAATCAAAAAAGTCTTTGACGGTAATCGTTTCAGCTGAATCGACTTTCTTGGGTGACGAATTTCGTCGTGACGAAGGTTCGGACGTTGTGGGGCTTCTGTTTCTGGGTCCATCACCCTTTTGCATAAACATAGAATCGGGTTCAGGGCGCTGATTAGACATTTTGAATCACAGTATTCACGCTTAAATTTGACTGAGAATTTCATGTGTTCATTGATCTAATAAGCCTCCTAGAAACGGCTGTTTGATATCAAAGTATTGACTGGTAACCAGAGATATAATCGATGCTGGTAACTTGTTGACAATATATGAACAAAAATATATAATTCGTTGCAAAAGTAAAATAAATAAATAAATAATATTTTTTTGTGAACACTACGAGCAATTTAAAATAAACTGATGTTGTTTATAACTAAAAAAATATGAATATTTGCAGTATTTACAAAACCAAAAAAATCCCGGCATAACCTGTATTATTGGCTAAAATAACTTGACATTATATATATTTTTTTCATTTTTTACGAAATGATATTGTCTATGACTCAAGGTTGGATTCGTGGTGAGGGTATACTCCACCGTTTTGTTTGAAAATAATATCCTAAAGTAACTCAAAGTTACAAGGCGCAGAAATGCAAAAAATAAATAACAAATCTACGGCTACACATCAAGCTACCTATGATTGTACGAAACACCTATAATGCTAGGTCAGCTTAACCTGTAAATGTGCTTGATGTGTCGCTGTGTGTTCATAGCTTTCTTATTTTTTCTTTTAAATATGAAGATAATCGTTCGGTTTCGCCTTTCGCTCTTGTATTGCCCCGAAAAGAAACGAGTTCGGCTAAATACGGCTATAAATCAAGCTATCATTTCTAGTTTTAGCTGACCTCTCGCATTGTATAGGTGTTTCGTACAGTCAGAAGTCACAATAACTATTAATTAAACCTAACAGTTTTATTGATAGGTATTTGTTTCATTCACTGACCTCTAACCTCTAAAGAATGACCTCAGTTTTATTACTAGCAACATTGGTTTGTATTACATATAGTAAAAAATCAAAATGCGATTTTATGAATGGGTGATCAAAACGGGATTTTTATGAGGATTTAACTGGTGCTTATTTGAAAAAACACCATCATTAACATAAAATAAACATCTTGATTAATAGTGTTACCACAGAATAAATATTATGTAGTACAAGATGTTACAAACTGACACGTTTTGGTTTGAACTCACATGTTTGACATACAAAATGGAATGTTTTATAGTTTGTCTCTTTCTATTTCAAGTGTTCTGAAAAAGAGAGATGTACCGGGCACGTCACACAAGCAAAAGTAGAATAATTATGTAGGTTGGAATCTTGGAATGCAAATTGTCTTTGGTTAGTCTAGTGATATGTCATATCAACAACATTTTCACTGTAATTTTTTGTTGTCCAACAAAGTTATTTAGAATGTTCACGGCTGTATTTTATTATGGAAAGCTACCAACCCGAATATGACAAGAACGGATTATTGTCTGACACTTTCTGGAAGACACCACAGCGCGCGGTCCCGGGCAGACCTTTTCAGACGGTCAAACGGACCGAGGTTATGTCTGGGTCATCGTATCAACAGTTCCAGGCGTCTGTGAACGACGCCTGGGACCTGGGCGACGACGACATCATATCTGGAATCGCCGAAACTAAAATATCTAAGGCCATATCGCAAACTGCTGCTTTGAACGTGATAAATTCGCATAGAAATAGCAGTAGGAACGTAAACAAAAATGACGTAAAGGTTGAGAGTGATATTGTGAAGCCAAAGGCTGAGGCAGTGGAAGTGAAGAAGAATGAGGTCCGTAGGGTGGGTGCTGGGAGCTCAGGGCCGATGCGACACTACCCTGGGCGGCCGCGGGCTGTGAGACTGTCGGCATTGACATCTCGCGAAGAGAGCAGTGAATCCAAGCTCGAAAGGTTCCAGCAAATGCATGATAGCACTGTGATAGACCTGGATGACCTGAAGCAGATCAGTTGGTCTGGCATCCCAGTCAAAGTAAGTTTTAATTGGTGTCTATTTCAGATGAGTCACTTACTATTACTTTGGTTGGTTATGGTTGTTGCTAGTGACTATTGTTTTAGGTATGGCATTGACAGTACAGATGTATTGTTATTGTCATTTTGGGTGGCCTGACTTTAGTATGTTATCATCTTCAAAATAATCAGTAGGCCATGTTACTAACACTGCTAAAATATAGTTGTTTACATCATCTCACAGTAGCTCAACTGTCACTAATGAGACACAACTACTTTTTCTATTGTTACCGATCTCTAGGCGATTTTGTGACAGTTGAAGGGATAAGTATGAAAAAGATGTACTAAAATATTTGTCAAAACAAGTATGGTTGAATAACATTACATTAGCAGCCCGGACTCTGGAGTTGTTCTTGTTTATGATAATAGGCTGGTGCTGTATTATGACTGTATTATGGCTAAATGCCATCTTGTAAGTGATTCCAGTGTAAGAGAGAGACGGAGCTATACATGATCGATAGCACCATCCCTTATTCGCACTGGAATCATGATTGCATTAATACTTCGTAATACGGTCCCTGGTCCCTGTAACATGGGATCATAATATATATAAATAATGGGTATGCATTATATCCCTGTCTACACATTCAGAGCATATTAGGCTTGATATGCCTTGTAGTGAGGCAAATAATATGGTGTCTTTAACCCTTTAAAAGACACTAAACAAGACACAATAGTAGTATTATTGTTAATATGTCTGGGGATTTTAGTATCCGGCAAAGTATTAACCATGTTTTTGGTGTGTTTATTTATTATCTTTTAATGCCTTAAAGCAGTAAACGTCTTTTACAATAACCTAATAATAAATAATGAATTTGTTTATCTCATTTCTTATCAGCCTGTACATATAACATGATAGTATCTCAGATACCCCCTTGTTTAGTGATGATTGCATAATTTGCATTTAGATGTTAGCTTTGTTTTAGTCATAATTTAGACAAAAAAAGAAAAGGGTTGATTATAAGTATAGTTTAAATAAGTAGCTACTTATTCAAACTTAAAGCATTTATTTCAATTAACCCTTTAAAGTATCGCCTTCTAGAAGCCATTTGCATGTAAGTAATCAATGGTTTTCATGATTACATTTATTGTCGTTTCAAGTGTGTTTTTCTTATGAACAATCGCTGATTCATATGAAATTTGTCCAGTTACACAAAGAACAGGTACTTTGAATTTTCAAGGAGTCTATCTGTTAGTCAGAAAGTTGAAGCTTGTTGGCCATTCCAAAACATAGATGAGAAACTCCGAAAAACTATTCATTTGGCACCAACAGCATATGTTTTGTTGTTATTGTTTTCTATTAATTCCTTATATGTAACAAGGAAATAACAGAAAACAATAACAAAATAAAATAGCTGGTATGTATGCCTATTATAAGGTACTAGCAGCGCTCCACGGTTTCATCCGCATTAAATGTCTATCCCGTGGGAATATTGGGATAAAAAGTATCCTATGTGTTAATCCTGGTTATAAACTATCTGTATGCCAAATTACATCCAAATCGATTCAGCTGTTTGCGCGTGAAGAAGTAACAAACATAGCAACACACTCGCAAATTTTCGCTTTTATAATATTAGTATGATTAGTAGGAAATGCAGCATTGACAATAAAGACAACAACGTAATATCAAGAAAACAATAAAATAACTCAACTTTTTTATCTTAGTTCATAAATCAGACATTTTTTTGTTTTCATACTAATAACATAACATAATATCACGCCTGTAATTCTCGAAGGGTTGGCAGAGGTGTACTCATAGTACTTCCACATTGCATAGAAATTGTTATGTTTGAACCTTACTGATTGTTTTTATTAGTTGTCATGTGTAACATTTTTGTAATGAGGGTAAAGATTAAATAAAACAGTTTGCTTTCTGATCTCGACTTGGTTGTATCTTTTATTGGCGACTGCGGAAAATAAGCTGGATTTCGGTGAAAATGACGGCAAATGTAACGAATATAGTGTTTCCCGGACAGTTTAACCCAAAGACTGATAAGTGGTGTGATTATAAAGAACAATTACTGTGCGCGCTTGATGCGGCGGGTTACGACAAACTTAACCTCGACAAGGGACGATCGCTGTTTCTTTCTCAGTGCGGCAAAGACACTTTCGCGTTAATTGCATCACTTTTAGTTCCAAAACGTCCTACGGAAGTACCTTTAGTGGACATTTTTAATGTTTTGGATAAGTTTTATGAACCGGAGGTTAACGAAATTTTGCAAGCGGGAAAATTTTACAAACGTCAACAAGTGCAAGGTGAAAGCGTGCAAGACTTTGTGGCGGCTATAAGTGTGCTTGGTGCAAAATGCAATTTCATGGACTTGAAACGCCAGTTGAGAGACCGACTAGTGCTGGGGATACGGGACGATCGCTTGCGACGTGACTTATTGAAAAAGAAAGACTTGACATACGAGGTCACGTTACAGATGTGTCTAGACTATCAAGCGACGTTCCCTGATTTGTACCCTGCGTGTGTGACTAGTGAGTCTAAGCAAACTCCGTCCAGTGTCACGGAGACTGAACCTATGGACATTGGTAATGTTAACTCGAATGAGTGTCGACGGTGTGCACGCGCACACAGGTCGGGCGCGCGCTGCCCGTTTGTTAAGGCGAAGTGCTTCTACTGCAAAAAGTCTGGGCACATTGCGGCGGCCTGCGCCAAGAAGCCAGGTCGTGTACACGAGGTCGACGACGCGAGGGAAGCCAATACGAGTGTGGACACTTCAGCTGAGAAGATGATGGGCGTATACGTCTGCGTGGATAATTACTCACCACCTATTACCACAGACGTTATGATAGACGGCGTTCATTTATCTATGCAAGTCGACTCGGGTGCATCGCGTACCATTATGTCGGAAGAGACATACAAGATGCTGTGGTTGTCGCCCCCACCCTTACGAGCTACCAATTTAAAACTCGTGACATGGACTCAAGACCCTTTAAAAGTATTAGGACTAGCAGACGTGCGTGTTGTGCTAGGTAATAAGGAAGCGCAATGTGAACTGGTCGTGGTGTCGGGGAACGGACCAAATCTGCTGGGCAGGAATTGGTTTCATACACTAGGCCTTCAAGTATCAGGATTGTGCTGGGCTGAAGAGGAGATAGAACAATATAAAAAAGAATTTCCAGAACTATTTAAAGAAGGACTCGGCGAGTACAAAGGTCCTGAGGTGTCACTTCACGTGCGGCCGGATGCTACACCCCGCTTCTTAAAGGCGCGCGCGGTGCCCTACCCTCTTAAGGAAAAAGTAATTAGACAGTTGAACGAGATGGTGGAGGCGGGTGTACTGACACCTGTCCGTTATTCTGAGTGGGGGACACCGGTGACGCCGGTGATGAAAGAAGATGGGACAGTACGAATGTGTGGTGATTATCGTGTCACTGTGAACACCGCTATAGATACAGACATCTATCCGCTGCCGACGTCTGTGGAAGCGTTTGTGAGACTTAGTGGCGGCAGAATATTTAGTAAGCTGGACTTGAAAAACGCGTACACACAACTGAAGGTAGACGACGCGACAGCTATGCTGCTCACGCTGAACACTCCTATCGGTCTAATGAAAGTAAATCGTCTGCCATTCGGTGTCAGCGCGGCGCCAGCGATTTTTCAGCGTCTGATGTCGACGGCGTTAGCGGGTATGGACGGAGTAGCGTGTCTATTAGATGATATCGCTGTCACTGGAGCCACGAATGAAGAACACAACCGGAGACTTAGAGAAGTACTGAGCAAACTGCAACAGATGGGACTCCGCCTCAACGTAAAGAAATGCGTGTTTGCTGCGGACAGCATCACATTCCTAGGGCACATGATTAATGCAGAGGGACTTCACCCAGCACCTGCGAAAGTCAAAGAGATTCAGGAAAAGTCGGCCCCAACCAATAGGGAGACCTTGCGTGCCTTCCTGGGCTTATATAATTTTTACTAAAAATTCTTGCCTGACAAAAGCACTGTGTTGGAACCACTGTATCGACTTTTAGAATCAAAAAGACCTTGGAGCTGGGGTGAGAAGGAACAAAAAGCGTTTGTGGAGGCGAAGCGATTACTGTCATCAGATCGAACGTTGGTGGGCTATGACTTGCAGAAAGAACTACTTCTTATTTGTGATTCATCAGAATACGGTCTCGGAGCGATTATAGCACACATCATGGAGGACGGGTCAGAGCGACCGGTGATGATGGCCTCACGGACACTACAAGCGCACGAGAGACGGTATGGGCAGATTGATAAGGAGGCCCTAGCTATTATATTTGGATTGACAAAGTTTCATGAATTCTTGGCGGGTCGTAAATTTTGTATTGTGACGGATCATAAGCCGTTGGTCGGTTTATTTAATCCCGCAAAACCAATTCCAGACCAGATATCACCGAGGATGTTGCGCTGGTCATTGAAACTTTCCAGTTATAATTACACTATACGGTACAGGCCTGGTAAATTGATCGGCAACGCGGACGCGTTGAGCAGGTGGACCGCTCCGGACACGTCGAGTGTGCAGGAGGATCTGCTGCGCGACGTGCTGCTGCTGGAGGAGCAGCCGAGCGGATGGGAGCTGGATGCAGCTAAGATAGCCGCAGAGACCAACAAAGATGTGGTATTGCAAAAAGTAATGTTCCACGTTTTGCACGGATGGCCACGAAGGAATATAGACCCGAACCTACAAGCTTATTGGACACGGAGAGAGGCTCTTTCACATAATAAAGGTTGTTTATTGTGGAGCAACAGAGTCATAATACCTTCGTTCTTACAGGACAAAGTGTTAAAGTTGTTACATGCCCCTCATGCGGGCATTGTGCAGACAAAAGCGTATGCAAGAGGCTACGTGTGGTGGGTCAACATGGATCGACATATTGAGAGTGTGGTGGCCGCGTGTCAGCAATGTCAGCTAGTGAGAAATAACCCACCAAAGGACCCGCAGGCTTGGATTGTTCCAGAGAAGCCGTGGAGCCGTGTGCATGTGGATTTTGCTGGGCCCTTTCAGGGAAAAACGTTTTTAGTCCTAGTTGACAGCTACAGCAAATGGTTTGAGGCTGAGATCATACCAGCGATGAACAGTGGTACGGTGATAGCTGTTATGAGAAAAATTTTCACTTCACAAGGGCTGCCCGACGTGTTGGTGTCGGATAATGGACGTGCGTTCACCTCGGATGAATTTAATAATTTTCTCAAAAAGAATGGAATTAAACATTTGTATTCACCGCCCTACCACCCAGAGACTAACGGGCAGATTGAACGCACGATTCAAACATTTAAGAATAAAATAAAGAAACTAGAGAACCTGGACATGCAATGGCAGGAGAAACTTTGCAAAGTTCTTTACTATTTACGGACTGTGCCCAATAGCTCTACTAACAAGACACCTGCTGAGTTACTGAATGGGCGAAGATACAGGACTGCAGTTTCGAGCTTACACCCTGACTCGGCGCCGAGCCGCGCCGAGCAACAACTGGAGGCGGCGGCGCAGCGAACGTGCGCGCGGACTTTCACGCTGCTGCAGCCAGTGCTCATACGCATGTACGGGCCCGGGAACAGATGGCGTCGGGCCACCGTGGAGACAGTGGAGGGGCCGGCCACTTATGTGGTGAGGACGGAAGATGGAGAGCTGCATCGGCGACACGCAGACCAAATACTAGCCAGACCGCTGGACACATCTGCTAATGGGTCACCTGTCATTGACAGTCAGCCAGCCAATGATTCGAATTCTGAATCATCACAGGATCCGCCGATTGTGATTCCGCCCCCTGAATTATGGCCAGAGATTATAGGAATTCCTAATGAATGACTTAAGTGCGTGCTATGTTAGAAGTAGACATTTTTGTTAAATTGATTTTGTTATCTACTGTTGAATTAATTATTGTATTTTCAAATCATTATGATAGAAAGGTATGTTATGTTTGAACCTTACTGATTGTTTTTATTAGTTGTCATGTGTAACATTTTTGTAATGAGGGTAAAGATTAAATAAAACAGTTTGCTTTCTGATCTCGACTTGGTTGTATCTTTTAGAAATATTTGTTTAAAAAAAAAACAACTGCATATTCAACAATAGCATATAATGAAGCAAACAGTCATTATTATTGTTTATTTACATGAGATGTTACTTAATACTGCAGTTAATTCAACCTTGTATTAAAACAACCTTGTGTAAAATAAAATATTTTCGTTTTTCTCTTGGTAATAAGGGTGTAAGTTTAATCACCGTTATCCTCTTAATGGGTCATATTGTACTCATCATTATGAACAACTTTTACTATGGAGCCAACACTAAAATCGTGAAAAAAAAATCAGCTGTTCCCTACATTTATGTTCGCTTAACTCGTCAAAATGTAGGGAACAGCTGATTTTTTTTTCGCGATTCCAGGTTAGGTCCCATAGTATAAGTTGTTCATAATGATGAGTACAATTACCCCTTAAGAGGATAACGGTGATTAAAATTACACCCTGTATAATAGAGGTAACAACAGTTTGGCTTATGAGTCAAGGGAAAAGGCAATTGACACATTTTGAATTTTATGCAATAAAGTATCTAAGTATAATAGAGTTGTTGACTAAAAATAATATTATTTAAAAGTTACGTTTCGCAAATTTCGAGCGAGTAATTTCGTACGAATCGTAACTTTTAAATAATATTCTTTTTTAACCGACTTCTAAAAAGGAGAAGGTTCTCAATTCGGACGTTTCTATTTTTTTTTATGTGTGTTCGCCCTAACTCCATCGTAAATAGACGGATTTGCAACATTTCATTTTGTTCGAAAGGGCTTTATTAAATTTCGTAAAGATCTGATGATGAGTTTCGGAGACAGACGACAGAACTCTTCAATAAATGCCAGCAAATCAACCGCGATTGTTGCTATAGCATATGTATACATTACTTACGCAATCACACAACATAACATCACGCCTGTACCCTTTAAAGGGTTAGGCAGATGTGTTCAAGAGCTTTCTGTCACTGATATTCACATAGCAAGTAGTGATATATGAATTGTTTGGGGTAGGCAGGTACAACTAAAAAGTGAAAAATAAAAACTTTTTTACAAAAAAAAAAACAACCGACTTCCAAAAAAACAACCGACTTCAAAAAAAAACACTATAAAGTGAAAAATAACTTTAATTTCGAAAGTCGGTGTCAAAAACGAAAATACAGAACCAACGACACCGACTTTCGAAATTAAAGTTATTTTTCACTTTATAGTGTTTTTTTTGTATAAAAGTTTTCTATAGGCGAACCGCACGAAATTAATTTATTTGCGGGCGAGTAAATTCGTGCGAATCGACTAATAAGCCAACAGTTTTGCCACTACCGTGTTAATAACTATAATAAACTATTACACAACTTCAGAAATGTCAGGTGCATAGTACTCGTAACCGGCGTGCGAGTATGATCTGCACACTAATTGCGTAAAACAATAGTAATCACAATCTGAATCATTTTGAAGGATCTTGCTAACCGGTTTTAAATTTATCACTACGTAGCTACGTCACACCTGTAGTTATTCCCCAAGGGGGTAGACAGATGTGCAGCCATTCCTCGTCAGTTATTTAAGTCCCATGTAACATGGCAATGTCCATGTCCATGGCAACTGACCTTCTATTACATGAAGGTTTGTTGCCATCAATCACACACAATAATTCGAGCCGCTTCTAAAAAATTCCAGGAAAAAACCCAATAACACTGCTTAACAAGAAAAGCAGTGGTGGCCCAGTGGTAACGGCCGTGACATACGAGTTGTATGTATGTAGGTCGTGGATTCGAGCCCAGGCAGGCTTTTTACTTTATGTACAGACGCCAGCACATCAAGCTACCTGAAACTGTCAAATTTTCCCAATCAACTTTGAACGTTATGACTTAGCGATAAAGTTGAAAATCTATTAAAGAAATTTGACAGGTTGTAGTAACTTGATGTGCTGCCGTCTGTACCAGTGGCGAAGGTTCCATACAACTTGATTCGTACCGGCTTCCCTTTGAAAAATGGCACAGTCAGTATTCTATAGACAAATAATATAATCATATTAAAGATATCTACTCCGGCTTACCTCTTACAAAAATCGACCCTTCGCTACTGTTATGTACAGACGCCAGCACATAAAGCTACCCGAAACTGTCAAATTTTCCCAATCAACATTGAACCTTATGCTTTAGAGATAAAGTTGAAAATCTATTAAATAAATTTGACAGATTGTAGTAGGTTGATGTGCTGGCCGTCTGTACTTTATCTCACTGCACCACTGCTCTCAAAACGGTGAAGGAAAATATCGTGAGGAAACCGACATGTCCTAGAACCAAAAATTCGAAGACATGTAACATCTACCAACCCGCACTGGGCCCGCGTGGTGGATTACCGCCCACCCCCTCTCACCGAGAGGAGGCTTGTATCCCAGCAGTGGGAACATTATCGGTTGATTGTACAGACGCCAGCACATCAAGCTACCCGAAACTGTCAAATTTTCCCAATCAACTTTGAACCTTATACTTTGGCGATAAAGTTGAAAATCTATTAAAGAAAGTTGACAGATTGTAGTAACTTGATGTGCTGGCGTCTGTACAATAGGAAAATGTGGTATTTTTTCCAGGAACCACAAACAATATGTAACCACTAACCATACATTTCCTTCTTCAACCAGGCTAGAGCTATAACATGGCGTCTCCTCGCCGGCTACCTGCCTCCAAACGCAGAGCGGCGCGTGGAGACCCTGGAGCGAAAGAGAGCGGACTACAAGCACCTAGTACGACAATACTACGACGCAGAGCGAGATGACGATACTTACCGACAGATCCATATAGACATACCACGAATGAGCCCGCTTGTGGCTTTGTTCCAACAGATTACTGTACAGGTGGGTTTGCATTTATCTTTGAAGCCATTTACTCAATCATAACCCCTTTCGCCTGCTCCTTACTCATCTTACTTACCCAGTTGACATCTATGTTGATGTTCATTTTGGGTAATGATGTTACTTTGCGGAGTAATATCACAGAGGTATATTTTACAGAGTGTGGTGGTGGCACCACACCTTGGATTCTAGATCTTAGTTTATTCATATAAAGCAGAATGGTATTAAAACGTATGGAGTAATGGCGTGACCGCGTGATACTCTAGGTACTCTTAATAGCTTCGACCTACGGCTTGAACGTCTGGCCAATACGCAACCTCGACTGACCTCGAGACGTCTAAAAACGAAGACGAACTATCTAATACCAGTAGACATTAATTCTAGTACCAACCAGTAGACATTTTCCGACTTCTTGACAACTCAAAAGTGCCTGTAAATGGTTTAATTGAAATAAATGCTTTGAGTTTGAGTACTAAGCTCTAGCTTTTTATATTAGGCACGTGTTTCTGTGCCAAATATATGTGTTATAGGTATATTTTTTTTTCTATAAAAAATTAGTGGTCATTGACCCTGACCATTAGGACAATTTGATTTTATCTATCTGAAAGGCCTACCCCAAGTTGCTCCAAAACTATATTTCGCCTTACATTTAAAAAAGTCTACAATTTAACATTTTATCCTTACAGGTGATGTTCGAACGCATCCTGTACATCTGGGCGATCAGGCACCCGGCCTCGGGCTACGTGCAAGGCATCAACGACCTGGTGACGCCGTTCTTCATGGTTTTCCTGCAGGAAGCGGCTCCGGGCCAGGAGTTGGACAACTTCCCCCTGGACAAGCTGACGGAGGAACAGCGGGACATCATTGAGGCCGACTCATTCTGGTGCCTCTCCAAGTTCCTGGACAGCATCCAGGATAATTATATATTTGCTCAACTCGGTATTCAGTATAAGGTAAGTGGAAGATTGATTTTTCTTTCAACTACGTAGTGATGTTATCTTTAATCACTACAAAACCGATCACAAAGGACGTATTTTTTGCTTAGAGCCAAAACAGTGCAGAAATGTTGTATGAAATGTCATGGTTGCACAGTTTTTCATTAATGCATTGTTTTTTATTTTTTATTTAGATATAAATTTACCACAAAGGTTTAATGTCCCATTAAGTTTAATATAAAATGTATGCATTAGATCAAAAAGATACTGGTGGAAAAATCGGTTGAATAAAACCGACTCGGTGAAAAAAAAAAAACAAATGGCGCACATTTTGTACCATTGTAAAACTGATACTTCATATTTAGCAAGAACAGATTAAAAAAATGGAAATAGTGATAGCGATATGAATGCAACTCCAGAAAGTATAAAAACGGCTGCAAATGAAATTGTTAAGGTGGATCCGCTGATGGGCCGTCCATACATTTTTCTTGGAAGCTTTACGCTAAACATAGACACCCTTTGTTGAAAACGAATCATTTTATCACTTTTCTATAATGAAATGTCCCCGCGACCGACCATTTTAGGAAATAACTTGCATTATTTACTGAGGAAAACGATAGTGAAATCCAGACCAAATTTGACACTTGCTTTAGTAGTGTGCGTGAATATTGACAACTAAACTCAAGCGCCATGATTGCGATAGTTTAGAGATGAGAAAGCTAGATGGCATGAGGCGTTATTATAATTCTGTTAAATCAATATAATACGTACACAATAATTGATTTATTTCCGTTCCTACCTTTCATGAACAGGTTCACCAAATAAAACTTTATAAATAAACTGACCTGATGAGGAAGAAAACTGCTTTTTTATCCCGTCAGGTGGCGTTTTGGCAACTGTACTTATTGAACTGTCAATCCACAACGAAACACGAAAACGAAACAAAGATAAAACGTAAACAAAGATAGTTTTTTGCTTGAAATGACTCAATGTTCAGCATTTGGTTGCAAAAACAAAGGTATTCATGTATTTCCTAAGCGTCGAAAATTGTGGGAACGAGCCCTTAGAAGAAAAGATTGGAAAGCGACTAATAAATACGTCGCTTTTACAACAACTCGATTGGTCTAGTGGTCTCGTGCATCAGTAAAGTTTCACTAACGCCCGGGTTCAAATCTCAACTTATCCATATTCTTTTTGTTGATTTTCTTATTTGATATAAATGTTTTTTTAATTATTATTTTACTTTTTACCGATTTTCTTGTTTGAATATTTTCAGTAATTATTACTTTTGTTGATTTTCTTATTTTTGTAACAATTATAATGCAATTTTATTGTTTTTTCTTTATACCTAGTAAAAAGAAATGGTTGGCGAGCAATCCGTCAGCAGATAAACCATCGGAGAAAACTTTATTAGCTTTGCGTTTCCTCTCGCCGCCCGTAATGTTGGCACGATTGCTTTTCATTGAAGAATTGTTTTACCTTCAATGAAAACCATTGGTGCCAACATTACGACGAAAGGAATTCTGTCGTGAAACGCACATACAATAGGATTTATGCGACGTTGCCGTCCCACCCAACCTGTGTTCGCAACCTTGAACTACATTGAAAGAATTACGAAGAAAACGTTGCCACTCTTCTTTCACTCAATCGACATAATATTATTGTAATAATAAAATATAATTTTGAAGCTCGCTTGTATGCAATAGTATTGGCACGCGGAATTTCTCGCGTGTTATTTTTATTTTGTATGCTTTGCATTTTCATTGATTCTAATTGCAATATTTCTAGTATGTTATTGCAATTTATTGTAGGTATAGTGATAATGATTCGAGATACGCAATTTTATTTAAAAATAAAAGTAAGTAGGTAAGTACCTATCTTTAGGCGGTTTTAGAAACAGCAAGTTGGCCCGTGAGTTAGGTTTTAGACGCTGAAATAACGTCACAATACTTACTAAATACTTACCTATGTCTCAAGTACAAAGTTAGTGGTTATTATAATTTTATGTATTTTTGGTCAACAATAAATTAAATAAGTAAGTCCATATTACTATAATTCGGTAATCCAACGAGTTTGCAAATAGAAGAACCTACAAAATAGAATACCTTTTACGCATGTTGTAAACAGTTTCAAACAAACAAACATTATTTTAGTTTGGTACTTTGGTAGGTAAGTCGCTTCGGCGCGGCGGCGCGGCGGCGCCCGGCGGTGCCCAGTGCGCACAGAAAAACAAGGTTACCTTTCATAAAATTTTTGAAAAATAAAATGTTTATTTGATAGTTTCCAGTATACAGTTTTGTCGAGTACATTAAAAAATTGAATAAATTAGTAAGTACGGGTTTTCTTTTTAATCTATATACTAAAAAATTACTTTTCACGTCATATTGTTGAAACCTGAGAGCGGGGGCACACGATGCGTTGCGGCACCGCAACGCAAAGATTTCACCGTATCTGCGGGCACACGAGCGGTGCGGCGCCGCAACGTTGTTATGTCGCAGCTGCGCCGTAGCAGCATTGGACAGAGTACACTAACTGTTTATGCGTGAACAACTGAGCGGTGCCGCTCCGACGTCGCAACGCATTCACCCCTCCCCGCCTCGTCTCGGTGGTTGCAAGTCCGGTGCGGCGCCGGAGCGCATCGTGTGACATGCCACAGATATTTAGCTATGTAAGACTACGCAGCAACACCGCTGCGGCACCGCACCGCTGCCGCAACGCATCGTGTGCCCCCAGCCTTAGGTTAAAAATAAAAACAAGAAACTTGTGTGAAAAATCTAAAATGAGTGAATCTAGCGACGACGAAGTTTATTTGACGCCAACAGAATTGACTGAAACTATAAAAATATCTATTACGTTACAGGTTGTTCTTATATTGGTATAAACTAGAGATGCATCCGATACCGATACCGATACGATATATCGGCGATACTTCATGTTTGCCGATATATCGGTATCGGCGATATTTTTATGGCCGATTCAACGATACTTTTCAAATTTCGGCTTTAAAAATGTATGCGCGTGTTGTCCCGTCTATTTCGTTGCAAACGAGGCACGAACTAACTATGCTCGGGGAAACCCCGCGCTTTATCCAGTGTTTTGTTTCGCCCGCCCGCTTTGGCCTTTGGACTCGCACATCTATCCCATTTCGTTAGGTTGAATGTTGTTGCGCGTAGTATTTTTCCATGCAAATAAGATTAAGAATTACATATCGTAATTGTTTGTGTATTGTATGTCATTTATAACTAGTCGTTTGAGTCAAATAAAATAAATAGTAGTCATATCAACTTCAAAACACAAAAGTGCTATATGGCATCACTTTGAAATTTCGACAATTGATAATTCCATAAAAATCTTATAAATGTTAATTTTGATTACTAAAACTATTAATTAATTGTGTTTTATTTAATCTACCTTCCTTTTTGAATTCAGTAAGCGTATCGGTATCGGTATCGGTATCGCCGATATTTTTATAAGAGTATCGGTATCGGTATCGTATCGGCAAAAAGGCGTATCGGGGCATCCCTAGACTATAAACGGAGCTTGTCGAACTAATGAACTAACACAACTTAATGTCAAAAACATTGAGAAACATTCAGATGACTTACTATAATTTACCCAATACAAAGACAAAAAAAAAAACCGCAACTTCGTCATTCGCAAGGAATACGTAACAATTGTTGAGAAATATGAAGCCTACGCCCTACTTACACTCCAATCAATCGATTTTTATACCGCCTATTATATATTTTTTAGACAGCCTATGGGTGCTAATAAAATTGGCAGTATCCCACGAGAAATAGCAACATTTCTTGAACTTCCAGAACCCCTGTTGTACACAGATCATTGTTTCCGACGAACTTCAGCCACACTTTTGGCCGATTCAGGAGCTGATCTCCTGTCCCTTAAGCGCCATGGAGGCTGGAAGTCCAATGCAGTCGTAGAGGGATACATAGAGGATTCCATTCAAAATAAGTCTAAAATATGTAAAGGCATCGTAGGAGCCATTACACTGAAAGAGCCTCAGTCAGATCCTTGGACTGGCCCTTCTACATCAAAAATGAGCCGTTACGAAACACCTATCAATCGCCCTCTCTCGCCAACATTTACGCCAAGGGAATCCGAAGAATCGGTACAACTATTAGGTATGACAGATAGTTTACCGAAAAACAGTACACAAGTCACTAACACCAACATTACAGTACCTAACAAAAATATTACACTCAACATAAGTAACTGTAGCAACGTTACTTTAAATTTTTCTTAATTATACTTAGGTATTATTTGTTGTAATTTAAAGATTATTCTGTAATACTTACCTATCATAATGTAGGTAGTAGTTAATACCTAAACTGAAATAAAAGTACATATCTTGTGATTGTAAATGTTTTTTTTTTTGCATTTACTCATTTCCTCGCTGAGGTGGGATGAAAAGTTACGTGTTGCACTCGAGTGAAAAGATTTTTCACCTCGTGCTCTTTTGATTCCCTCTCGCTAACGCTCAGGATTCTAATTTTAGAATCCTTCGCTTGCTCTGTCATCAAAATTGAGCACGCGGTTAAAAAAGCAACTTTGCACTCTTGTGTAACAAATAACTATTATATATTTCAAAATTCAAATGTATGAAAATGGAATTTGTTTTCCTCATAACTTTTTTTTGTCTTGCATTGTAAAGCTGAAACTTGTAGGTATTGTTGCCGAGCCTATACCAACGCCACCTGATCTTTGATCTTTTGAATGAATTAAAAATGCATATTTGGACGATGTTGTAAGAGGCGGTAAAAATAAAAAAAAAACAGTTTGTTATTATTATTTTACCCAGTATGATACCTGAAAGACAACAAACCTATATGACTATAGATCTTGACGAAAATCGTGCTTATTCATAACGTATAACGAATAAATTAATAATTTGTATAATACATATTTTGTAAACCTATGTAAGGCAAGCTTGTTTTTCCGACCACTGTGCGGTGTAGGTACCCAGTTAGCTGCCTATGCCCCAGTGATGGACCTACGTTGTGGGTGCGTTCAGAACTTCGACTTTTGAAATCTCTGGTTCAGAAAAACAAATGATTGAGTTACTTACATCAATTTAATAAACGTGATTTATTGTTTTTGTTTATAAAACTTATTCTAATCTGTTTATTTTTTTCATATTCGTCGACCAATATTCTACCAGGAATTAATAGATAAGTAAAATTTTACTTTTATTTTTATTGTTCTATTTTCTGTAATGATTTCAGAACGTAACCCTTCCATAAAATATCTGAAATAATAATCTTCTTCTAGTTCTAGCAATTCTAGCTAGACTGCTTGAATGCGATTACGAAATTCTGCGATCTTATTACATACGGTTGTGAAATTCGATACTATTCAATTTTATTCAAATACTGAGTGTATATGTAACATATTCTTTTGTTTTTCATTTGTTTTTCTATATTTCAGATTTAGATTACATCTATAATGTATGCTCTGAAAACAAAGAAGAAGGCGTATCAACGACACGAATATTCGGGGCCGCAAAAATCTTTAAAACGTGTTCGAGGTGGATTAAGAAAATATCACGATGATGAGAGGTAAGTAAACATGCATAATATATTCATTATTTGTCCGGCTTCTTCGTAAAACAGCCAAGTTTGGATGTAGCATTTCAAAAAAATATGTTGTGTGTTGACAAAAGTTTACATTCGTAAATCGTATTACACTTACAGCCGTTTGAAAGTTTGGCGTTCTGAAGATACCAAGATGCCAGTGAATGAAGGAATCCTCATAGATAATTTAGTGTATGTATCAAATAAGCATGATATAATGTACTTGCTGAATGCTGCTCGTAAAAGTGACACTACATGTGGTGTCACTAGGTATGGTCATTACATTTTGATTTGTTTCTTTCAGTAGACAGAGTACACAACCAAGAACATATGCCCGTGTAAAACCAAAATTCCGCTTAGAGGCCACTTACAGTACTCCTAGTACTAGCACAATGACAGCTGAACCTGTGCTCGAACCTTTAGAGATTAATTGGCCGGAAGCTGATCCTGAAACTGATTCATTTCAATTGACTGTGGAAACGATTCCAAATAAATGTTTATCTGCGATATCTGGGTATCGCATTGTGGACCTGAAGCATGTTATTGAGTGGGCATTCCAATTGGAAAGACACCGAAATATGTGTGAATCTTCACAAATTGAATTTGTTAGTGAGAGACTTGATGGATTTCGAAGTGAATTTATTTTCAAGTGCAGTATGTGTGGTAAAGCGTGGAAGCACTGTACGGAGAGCAGAAATAAAATAAATACTGCATTTGTGTGGGCAACTGTGACTGCTGGTAGCTTCTACACTCAATCAGCACACATAACAAGTCTCATGGATATCCCAACAATGTCAGCTAATAAATTTCGTCGTGTTGAAAACAAATTAGGCAATGTGTGGTTTGAACATTTGACAGAGGAAATTAAAACTGCTGGTGAACAAGAAAGGTCAATAGCTATTCAAAAAGGCCATGTCTCTTCAGATGGTGTTCAATTTGTTACTGTATATGTAGATGGAGGATGGCTGAAAAGGTCATATGGGCATAACTTTGATTCACCTTCTGGTATGGTAAGTTAATATATTACTAAACACATACATACATACACTCACGCCTTCTTCCCATGGCGGTAGGCAGAAACTACAGAACGCCACCTGCTGCAATACTTTACATACTCCTTTACTAAACACATATTTGGTTATGTATGAACTTTTTATTATGTGCAATATTTACAAGTGTTGCTTTTCATTTCTAGGCCTGCATTATTGGTAAAGAAACTAAGAAATGTCTATTTCTTGGTGTTCGTAACAAAATATTGTTATACATGTCAATATTATGAAAAAAGAAACATGGACATGAAAGTACATAATTGTTGCAAAAATTTTACTGGACCATCTACAGCAATGGAATCACAAATTATTGTGGAAGGTTTTCAAAAGAGTGAAGAAATGCATCAACTTCGCTATTTGAGTTTTATTGGAGACGGAGACTCCTCTGTGTATGCAAACTTGAAAGAGAAAGTGTCATATGGGAACATAATAAAAAAAATTGAATGCAAGAATCATGTAATCAAAAACTATACCAGTGCACTATACAAGGTAAATAAATAAATCAAATTTGTATAGACATCTCAAGATCTGTGAAGCATATTCTGTATTCATATTTGTACTTTTTTTAGATCTTGGCCAACACTAAGCTCCCACTTTATGGGCGAAATATTTTGAAGCCAAAGGTGATGAAGCTTACACTAGTGGCACGGAAAATTATAATGTGTAGCAGTGAGAGTGCTGCTATGGCAGCAGATTTGAGAAATGGCCCGCTTCATGTATTCGGAGTACATAAAAACTGCAAGGATTATTACTGCAATGTCAATAAAACAGCTGCAAATGGAAGTGAAAACAAGGAAGAAAATCTTGTAGAAAGTCTGAAAAATACTGCTCCAGAAGTGTGGGCTCTAATTTATGCAGCCAATGAAAAAACGGCTTTGAAAGCAGGTCGTTTGTCAAATGAGACAACAAATGTGGCAGAAAACTTTATGAGTGTAATAAACAAATTCAACTGTGGAAAACGAATCAGTTTAGGAAGAGGGGGTTCTTACCAGCGACGTGTTCATGTGGCAGGTAAATATAGTCAGAAATTATCAGTACCAGTAAGAAATGCATTGATTATCACCATAATCTGTGTATAATGTTCCCACTGCTAGGACACAAGCCTCCTCTCTGTGAGAGGGAGTAGGCCGTAATCCACCACGCGGGTCCAGTGCAGGTTGGTAGATGTCACATGTCTTCAAACTTTTGGTTCTAGGACATGCCGGTTTCCTCAAGATGTTTTCCTTCACCGTTTTGAGAGCAATGGTGATGAAATAATTTACACAAAGTAAAGCGCCTGTCTGGGTTCGAACCTACGACCTACAACTCGTAAGTCGCGGCCGATGCCACGGGGCCACCACTGCTGCTTTGATTATCATGGTACAGTATTGTTTCTTTGTATGTTACATAATCATCTATTTATATTTTATTGATATTTTCTAGTAAAAAATATTTTTATTTTTTATTTTTTTTGCAATGTTACTCAATATCACGCTATTCATACATACCTATTCGTTACTGTTTTTATGTGATTGTAATTTATTTTTATTTATTTATGTATACACATTACACACATCACGATGCAGTATAAAACTGATTTACATCCGTCACCTCACACATCAGGTCCAGTTGAAAACCAGCGTCAGGCACCAGTTGTCTGGCATTTTTGCTGAATTGGACCTTTTTGGCGCAGCCAGCTTTAGCACAGCTGCTAATTTCTTACATCGCACTTTCCACTTTTTATTTTTATCTTAGTTTTTATCTGATGAACGAGTATTATCTAACTATCTGGTGTTTTGTGTGTCTCTTAGTCTGTGCTAAATAAATGTATTTTCTTTCTTTCTATTTTCAGGATTATCGCTTGCTACTGGACACAAATGGCATGAAACTGCATGGAAAAAGCAGACCACACAGAGCCCAGGGACACATTTTAAAAAATATATAAATCGAAAGGAACAAAGCAGAATACGACGGAAGTCGTCGACACGCAAACGGTTGTTTGCCCCAAGAGAGAAAACCCAGCCGGAAAAGCACTATGGACCTGAAGCTTGTGACCCAATTGATATTGACGAAGCACAATTGAGAATACAGTGTGAAGAGCGGTTAGCAGAATTCCAAAAGTCACCAGAAAACATAGCTTTGATTGAAATGTCTACTGTAGGACAGCATGAAAATGATTTATATACTACTCATAGGAGTAACCGTTTGACTGCTAGTCAATTTGGAATGGTTAGTGGTCTGGTAAAATTTTGTTAGCTGAAATGTAATATACACACATATATACATTTCTGGTAACATTGCGGTATTTTATTGAATACCTACATACAATGCTGAATGTAAAAATTACCGATTTATATTTATTTTATCTGGACTTATGGTTTTCAGGTTTGCAAACGCCGTATTACCACTCCATGTCACAATCATGTAAAGGATATTCTATATAAAAAGAATATTTGTACAAAAGACATGTTATATGGACAGCAAAATGAGAATGTGGCAAAAAGTATGTTCATGCAACAATATAATAAAATTGTTAGGCCTTCCGGTCTTTTTATTGATGAAGAATTTGGATGTTTAGCTGGCAGTCCAGATGGTAAGTTTTTCTTTATCAACCTTCAGTTTTATCTATGTATTTATTTGACAAATGTGTAAAATTATAATGCTAGCTTAAAATCGCGAGAGAGCAAGGATTACAAGCACGATAGGCGATTGAATTTCTTGTATCAAATCTTATAAAGAGCTCCATTGTTTTATATTTTGTGTCAATTTGTTTCAGGTATAATTGAAACTGAGAGAGCTGTTATTGAGATCAAGTGCTTTCCATCATTGGCGAGGAAAAATCAAAGCCTAGAGGCAGCTGCACTAGAAAAGAAAAACTTTGCTCTAAAATTGGATAATAATGTTTTAGTTATGAATAAAAAGCACGATTATTACCATCAAGTAAATTGATAATTGTATTGCATGTCCACTTTATAATTTTTCAGTATCTTGTTTTCTCTTTATGAAATTAAAATCTACTATTTCAGGTTCAAGGACAAATGCGTGTTAGCAAAATGGAAAAGTGCTACTTCGTATGTTTTATTTCAGTCACTGAACCTTTGACTGTGATAGAAGTTTGTCGAGATGATGAATTTATCAGCAATATGATACCGAAGCTATTAAACTTTCTTAAAAACTGTATCCTGCCAGAAATCATATTGAGACGTGTTCAAAAAAATGCTAAATGCATAGATTTGAATGGTACGTATACACGGCTAGGTATCAAGTTATATATTTCCAGTATAAGCTGACCTCTCATTGTACGGAAATCCTATACAATGCGAGTTCAACTTATACCAGTGAATACTGGTACACAAGGCTACATAATTATCCAGCTATACATTTTGCACACCAGTGAAACAAAACACACGAATTTTTTTTTTACTTCATAAATTGTATCAATAACTCATATATACTAAGTAAAGTTATTTTTCTTTGCAGCAGCCTTGTAGCAGTGGACAAGAAGACTCACGGCAGATGGTGAAATCAACAAGTCAAACGATTTTTGTTATAATTGTATTTTTTTAGTAGTTTGTTTAGAATCAACATTATCATTGTATATTACTTTTTTTTGTATTTACTATAAATCAAAAGGCTTATTTTTGTAGCAGTTTGTTTAGAATCAACATTACCATTGTATATTATTTTTTATTTGTATTCACTATAAAATCAAAAGGCCCATTTTTGTAGTAGTTTGTTTAGAATCAATATTATTATTGTATATTACTTTTTATTTGTATTCACTATAAAACAAAAGGCCCATTTTTGTAGTACTTAGTTTGTTTAAAATCAACATTATCATTGTATATTACTTTTTTATTTGTATTTATTATAAAACGAAAAGGTGAAATAATAAGCTGGTCTTCAGATTTTTATTTTTCTAAAAACATTGATAAGAGTGTTTTGACATTATAAAATATTTTTTCACCTACCTGGTTATAATCGCATACTAAATTGTATTTTTTTTATTTGTTGTTATCTTTCGTTTTATTATTGTGTCTGTTTTGTGTAATGTCTGTAATTATTGTAATAATTGGTTATGCTATAAATTTAATCAGGCATCATTTGTGTTACTTGAAATACTTGTATTTGATAATTAATTAGTGTAAGTAATAAAATAAAACTATCTTTATAAACTGTATAGACTCAAGTTTTTGTAACTGAACAGACAGCTGTGCTGCTGGGGAGTTTGTTGCGCCACTTCTTCTTTCCAGCTAGAGCACTAGGAAGTGGTGAAGGGCGGGCGTTTTGCGGGACTGTCTTATTGTAATTTTGACATTCGAAAAGTGCTGATTCTCAGCCTAGCTTTAATAAATTACATGATTTTTAATATGAATTTTATTATCCTATCATCATATTCATGCCTTCTTCCCATGGCGGTAGGTAGAAACTACAGAACGCCACCTGCTGCTATGCCTGACATACTCCTTTTGTCTTGTTTACGTTCATAAATCTGGTCATACACGCACGCCGGTTGCGAGTACTACGCAGTACGCACAGTATTCACACCATACATGCTTCGCCAGGAACGCATTATTCATTTTTTTCTATCCTATCGTAGCAGGCGGCTCATTTTTTTAAATACACGCCACCTAGTGGTCTATTCTTGTAAACGTATGGAAATACTCTCTTACCTCTGTGTGTGTAAACGACCTGTATTCAATGGTAGATTTTATTTCACCCCTTTGTGTCGAATTGTGTGGATTTTGAGGCAATTCTATGACCAAATTCAATAAAGTGTAATGTCCAATTACCGCGACTACTACTTCTACGACTTACTGATGTGCCAATTACACATAAAACAAAAAAAACTAAAAATGTTGACTTCAGCGCCATCTAACAGGAAAATGGCCAAGAGCAGATCAGATGATCCTCCTTTTGCCGCAAAAGTCGCGGGTTAAATATTTAAAAGCTTAGGAAAACTTTGTTTTCATTAACTTGAATTTTTATTTTGAGTAGGTACCTATATTTTATCACGGTTGGTAGATTGGTAGTTGAAAGAAAAGTAGATTACGCACTTTGCTAAAGTGAGTAATTAATGCACTTGTTAGCGGAATAAAGTATAATCTATCTTTAAGTATTAACCCAAAGTACTAAAAAGTCACTAGTACTAATAGAGGCCGGAGCTCCGTTCTGGTCAACGTCTCGAACAACAATCATCCCTGCCACTCGGAGCTCCCCCTTTTATAGTCGTGAATAAATAACTGACTTTTCCATCTACCGTCATTTAAAATATCAACGATATTGAAGGTGGATATCCGTTTGGATTACTTTCTATATTTCGCTACATTATTCCTTAATATTTTAGCTAGTCTACTTTTACAGACATATTTTAAAGGGAATACTTATGATAATAATAACAATACCTATAATTATTATAATCTATCACACTCGTTTTAATTTAGTGCCATAGCGTGCGCTCGGGCACCAACATAACTCTCGTGCATTACTAACTCACTTTGCGCTCGATGCAACAATCTACTATTGTTTTTTTTATAATTTTGCTTTTACCAATTTGCTGCTTGGGTGGCGTTGAAAAGGATTCCGTGTTTATTGGGGCATCATTTGCATAGTGCACATACCCGATACAACTATCTGTCTTTTGTAAAAATATTTCGTACCAAATGGGAATCGAAGCTGGAGCCGTTTTCGCAAAAATATAAGTAGTAAATACGTCAAGAAGGGAGAAGAGTGAGGCAAGAGAGAGTGCACCTGTGTCTACGCACACACTTGTGCACATATAATGTATCCCCACGCCGAAGGCTAATCTCCGTTCAGATTGGCCGGCATGGCTGAAATACAGTCTGGAGGACTTTATAACTTTAGAAAATCAATGCACACAGATCATCATCATCTGCTTAGCCTTTTCCCAACTATGTTGGGGTCGGCTTCCAGTCTAACCGGATGCAGCTGAATACCAGTATTTTACATGAAGCGACTGCCTATCTGACCTCCACAACCCAGTTACTGGGTAATATGATACTCCTTGGTAAGATTGGTTGTCAGACTTTCGGGCTTCTGACTACCGGTAACGACTGTCAAAGATCCACGAATGACAGCCGGGACCAAAGGCTTAACGTGCTTTCCGAGGCACGGAGGGGTCTCGGTATGTAAAGATGGTCACCCATCCATACACAGATATGCGATGCGTAAAACGTAAAACTAATTGTCAGAATTTTGGGCTTCTGACTATCCGTAACGATTGTCAAAGATCTACGAATGACAGCCGGGACCAAAAGCTTAACGTGCTTTCCGAGGCACGGAGGGGTCACGATATATAATGGATCGTCACCCACCCACGAACCGACCGCCGCAAGCGTAGCTTTACCTTCGATAGTCCCCTGCGGCTGTTATCATTTAGCTACGTGCAAAAAAAATAAAAGGATAAAATTCACGGTACAAATATTCAAATCGACCCGATTATTTTTAAGGAAAACCAAGTTGTAATTCCATGTTATTAATAAAGATTACGTTTCGTCGTAGTGTGCAGTTAAAATATCAGCGTAGCAACACAACTGATTAAACGCGGACAAAGTAAATTGATTTCCGCACTGGTAGGTTTACGCTCTATTGTAACTGGTTGACCTCAAGTTAATGTGATCGTAACGTCGCGTTATGGCGTTACAATATTACATTTCTTGTGTTATCAAGAAAAACGTGAAAGCTTATTTCTTTCTTTGTTCTTGCTTCAACAATCATCATCATCATTTCAGCCGAAATACGTCCACTGCTGCACATAGGCCTCCCCCAAGCACCTCCACTTCGACCGGTTCTGTGCTTCTCGCATCCAACAGGTTCCTGCGGCCTTCACAAGGTCGTCGGACCACCTTGTGGGAGGCCTTCCAACGCTACGTCTTCCGGTACGCGGTCGCCACTCCACAACCTTTCGGCCCCATCGGCCATCTGTTCTGCGAGCATTGTGCCCTGCCCACTGCCACTTAAGTTTGGTAATTCTTCGGGCTATGTCGCTTACCTTGGTTCTCCTGCGGATCGCCTCTTTCCTGATTCGATCACGCAGGGAAACTCCAAGCATAGCCCTCTCCATTGCCCATTGGGTGACTTTTAGCCTTCTTATAAGGCCCATTGTGAGCGACCACGTTTCAGTGCCATAAGTACCTAATCACTGGCAACACGCACTGGTCAAAGACTTTCGTCTTGAGACACTGCGGTATGTGGGACGAGCAGATATTGCGTAGCTTCTCGAACGCTGCCCAGCCGAGTCGGATTCGACGATTGACCTCATTTTCGAAGTTAGGCCTACCTAACTGGACAGTTTGTCCTAGGTAAACCCTTCAACAGTGGCTTGGTCTTAATATTCTTAGCTTTGTATCAACGGCTGGTTGGCGTATAATCGTTGGTATGCAAACCCATTTATCAGTTACAAACGTTACCGAAGTCACGTCTAGGTGACAAATAGGTATTCAAATTAGTTTATTCTTTGTCTAATTAAGATTTGCGTGCGAGCGAATTACCTACATAATAACTAACTATTGTTAGAAATACCTTATAATTATATTATACCTATTATTTCAAATAAAACAAGTCTGGTAGAGATCGCGTTTTAGCGATAATATCGCCCATTGTAGTATTTTTCACAACAATGTATAATTTATTATCTGTATGTATTTGTATGTGTCTGTATTTTAATTGTATTTACAATCCATACTAATATTATAAATGCGAAAGTGTGTCTGTCTGTCTGTGTTACCTCTTCACGCTTAAACCGCTGAACCGATTTAGATGAAATTTGGTATAGAGATAGTTTGAGTCCCGGGAAAGGACTTAGGATAGTTATTATCCCGACATTCCCACGGGATCGACACTCATGCGGGTGACGCCGCGGGGCGCTGCTAGTAAAGAACAATCTTTCTGATTATTGTGCGCAATATTTTTTTTCTACACATAATAATTATCATCACGCCTTGTATCCCCGAAGCATTGGGCAGAGGTGTACAGTCACGAGCACTAATATATCAACACTTGGCACCTTTCAATTGCGATTTTTTCGTGAAATAACAAATGCAACGTTGAAATACGACACTTTACACAAACCTATGGATTCGAAAATCCTTTGTTCGTAATAACATAAAATTTCATTCAAAACTAAAGGTGAAAATCGTCTTTGAATAAAGCCAAGTGTATACATACTTATGCTCGTGACTGTACCTTTAGTACACCCACATTTTGCCAGTTATGCTTCTGTTCCTAATAAATGTATTTTCTTTCTTTCTTTATTTATTTTCCTTGTAATAGCTCGAACCTATTGTCATTATAAGCATAGTCGGCCTAAAATGTTCCCACTGCTGGGACACAGGCCTACTCTCGGTGAGAGGGAGTGAGCCGTAATTCACCATGCGGGCCCAGTGCGGTTTCGTAGATGTCACATGTTCTTCGAATTTTTGGTTCTAGGACATGCCGCTTTCCTCACGTTATTATCCTTCACCGTTTTGAGAGCAGTTGTGAACTTGTGATGAAATAATTTACACAAACCAGATTTTACCTCCTAAATCCAAATAAACTTTACCTCTTTATAATATTAATGTAGATCAAATGAATTCTTGTCGATGTATAGTTACGTCTTTTTGAGGCTGACTGTTCTACCAAAACAATTCGTACCAGAACATTCTCGAATAACCTATCAAGGACACGTGCACCGAATATCGCCCAGTCACTTGTTTACCTAACGAACAAGGAAACAGACACATTAATAATAATATTTTCCCTACCACATACCGCTCTAATTGGCCACTATCAGTAACCACAACCCTTGTATGTTGTTCCCTCTCTGAATATTATGCGTCATTTATTTCGATAACAACAATTGGAGCTTCGGAACTCAGGAAAATGATAGCACCTAAAATAGACATACCAAACAGGTAAATGGTGCATGTAATGGGTACATGCATTGTGGTATTTTAATAGGTTATGGTATCGCAACGGCTGTTAACTTCAATAATAAATAGGATGTTATATACCTTTTGCTTTTTTTTTTACTCTGAAATGTGCCAAATGCGTAGACTTGTTATACGTTCCACAGAAAATCCAAGAGTTCTTATGAGTTCTAGAACACTTTTTTTTTTCTCTATCATACGTACAATTTTCGTTTTGCATACTGAGTTTACCTTTAAGTGATTGTACACTATTGTCTATCTGTTTTTGCTTGTTTTTTGCCCATAACTGGTGTAAACAATCGTTGGTAGACCAATAAATAAACACCTTATATAGAAGTAATAGACTGATGGAAGATCCATATTTCTAACATTATACAGGGTGGCAGGGCCGAACAGTAACCACGAATTCAGCAAATTGATTGTAGAGAGACCCTAGCGTACAAAATGTTACGTCGCGCGTCGGTTATTTAAAAAAATCAGCTGTTCCATAGAGAAGCTCAATACCTACGCGGTCATAATGTATGACACAGCATTTGTTTTTTAAAAGCAGACGAAATGTTCTGGGTGTTCAGAATCAGGTACTGAATCCACAGGTTGCGCGGCGATGTCCCTACCACTTGTATATGGAAATAATATTTCTTAAATGCACTACTGCATTTTGAAATATGTTGTAGAAAATAATCGCGAAATTATACATTTTCATGGTGTGTTCATGTGTTAAAGAAACAAGTTTCACATTATACTTTTTGCTTGCAGGTGAATCAATTGAAGGAACTCATACGTCGCATAGACCTACCCCTCCACGAGCACTTGCAGACACACGGTGTGGACTACCTCCAGTTCTCCTTCAGGTGGATGAACAACCTCCTCACTAGAGAAATACCTCTCCCTTGCACCATACGGCTGTGGGACACTTACCTCGCCGAATCAGACGGGTTCGCGACTTTCCAACTATACGTCTGCGCGGCTTTCTTACTCCATTGGCGGGAAAGACTCATGCTGGAACGAGATTTCCAAGGGCTCATGATACTCCTACAAAATGTCCCCACTCAGAACTGGACCGATTCGAATATAAGTGTGTTGGTAGCTGAGGCGTATAGGTTGAAATTCGCATTCGCGGACGCGCCGAATCATTTACACAACGCCGGGAAGTCGGACAGATGACCTGGGCGGTAGTCTGTTGATTTTGGCAGTTGCGGAACGACGTCTATATGAGAGTATTATAGTACTACAATAAACCACGCAGGGTCTAAAAAGCTAGGTGTCCCATTTTGCGATCAAGTTTCGCCGCGACAACGCTGCATATATCATTCACGTGGTCTGCTAATTCGAAATAAACTAGAAATATCAAACGACGTTCGTAACGACATGCTGTGATGTAGAAAAGGTGATAAAATAAAAAAAAAGCGTTTGTTGTTTTGTAATGCGAATATGAAGCTACGACCATTTTAGGCTAAGATTGTATGAGAATTTTTTTGATAAAATATCTCTCGTAATACCTATAGACTTCTTTCCGTGACGATGTAATCGACCATGTTGACATTATCAGAAGCTTGTAAACAGTTTTGAATTTTTCGTAACGTAAGGCGATGTTACAAAGCTAAGTGAGAATGTCAAGCCGACTGTGTGTATCAGGGTAAAAGGATCCCATTGCTTATTGCGTCAAATGCTAGAGTATGAAACACGAAGGTTTTATAATAATAATAATCAAATAATACTAGTCTATTATCATGCAGAGTTGACGGGTTACCGATTTCAGACTTGTATTAAGAGCGTTTATGACGTACAGCATTCCATGCAAACTTTCAAGCCCTTGTTTTTCGAAATTGAATGAACCGATTTTAATGAAACTTCATACGCACAAGCAGGATACAAAGGTCTAAAAAGTTAGTAAAGAACATTTCCGAAATGTCTTATTTAAAAAAAAGATAACTGGAAATCTGTTTCTATGGAAAATTTAAAATCGGTCTAATTTGGCTGTAACACTATTTTTCGAAAATGTTCTTAACTAACTTTTTAGACCTTTGTAACCTGCTTCTGCGTATGAAGATTTATTAAAATCGATTAATTCATTTCGAAAAACAAGGGCTTGAAAGTTTGCATGGAATGCCGTACGTCGTAAACGCTCTGTACATAAGTCGAGCGGATCTATTCTGCACAAATCTCACCGTAAAAGCTAAGGTGAAGTGAGCTGTCAATAGTGTCAATCCCTAGCATCAAGTGGAATGACAGCTCACCTCAAGCTCACTTCACCTAAGTTTTCACGATGAGATTCTTACAGAATTGACAGTTTTCCTCACGGTTTTCTGGCGAAAAAATGTGTGTGCTGCTGCTTTTTAATGTGTGACAGAGCTAAAAAATAAATCGTTATATTAGCTTAATTTTTTGCTTATTTACCTTACTTTAGCCACATGAAATCGCAATTTGAAGGAAAAACTAGATACTTACCTCATTGATATTGTGTTTTAGTTGTTACTGTCGATATTAAAATGCGAGATGTGTTTAAAGCACTTTTGATGGTGATAAAAGGTTAAATATAATAAACATTATTCATCCCACTCAAGATTTATTCGAACACTAGCTGACTCGTTCAGTTCAAAGTTTAAAAAATTACAAAATTTCTATAGAAAAAAGTACGTTCAGTTTTTCCCGGGTTTTGTAAATTTTTCGGGTCATTTTTTATTTCCATAAAAACATAATTTGGACTATTACGAACATTTAGAAATAACAAATAGCCAAATCGATCCAGCCGTCCTCAAGTGCTGCGCTTACCAACGCATAGCATTTAATTTTAATTGTTAGGGTTCCGTAACTAAAGGGTAAAAACGGGACCCTATTACTAAGATTCCACTGTCTGTCTGTCACCAGGCTGTATCTTATGAACCGTGATAACTAGACAGTTGAAATTTTCACAGATGTTGTATTTCTGTTGCCGCTATAACAACAAATACTAAAAACAGAATAAAATAAATATTTAAGGGGGCTCCCACACAACAAACGTGTTTTTTTCGGCGTTTTTGCCTTGTGGTACGGAACCCTTCGTGTGCGAGTCCGACTCGCACTTGGCCAGTTTTTTTTTATATAAGGTCCCATTAAAATAGTTGGACAAACTTTTAGAAATCATGTAGACCAGCAAAATAAGACGATGATAAAAAAATATATAAGAAAAACGCATAGATACCTACTTACAAGAAAAATAATCTACACTAATGTGCCGCCGGCAATTTATTATTTTAGGTCAAACTCCCTAAAAATATCTACTCGACAGACAAAACGTATGAAACTAGAAGACCCAGAAAATTAAATTTTCTTCCGTTCAAAACATCGTGTTTCATAGTTTAGTATCAGACATCGCATACGCACTCCCTAGGTTTAATAGTTGGCTACCAACACGCCATATTACTTGTTTTGCTATATAAACGGCCTAATGGATTTAGTTTAATGCGTTGGTGTTGCGATATCTGTACCATTGGACCCTTCGTACACAACAGTAGAAAAGTCTTCCCATACTTGATCATTTATACTTGAATTCATAATCTCAGCGCCAGTTACGCAACTATATACTTTTGTGCTATATATTCTAAGTTTATTTTAGATTGGCCGTTTTTAAAAAAGGTCCTAAAATAATTTTGTTGCAATGGAATTTGAACTTTGTTACCACGACATTGAGTTTATTTTTCTAAAACTTGATAGGTAATTATCTCAGATTCTGAATTCAAAATGTATATGTAAGTTTTGTGGCAATCCTCAAAATTGTAGCCATCAAGAGACTAATCCCTGGTTTTTAAGAGCATTAAGCTTCTCTCCGATAAAAAAAAAACTGGTTAGTATAATTTTTATTGTTTTTTGGTGAACCAATCATAACAGCTAATATGATTTGACAACATATAATAATTAGGCTTTTAAAAACCAAGGGTTGGTTCTAAACTGTCAGGAGTTTAAGACTTACTAGCGTTGTGTGCAAAAGGTCTTATTATTAATTTAAATAATAAAATGTTAGACATTGTCGCTCATCATTACTTTATGTTAAAAGGCAGCTGATCGCTGGTATAGGCGGATTGCACCATGCGAAAGTTAAACTGGTTGACAGAGTAAAAATGTTTATTTATTTCATTTTACTTTAAGTTAGAAGATGTCGCAGGCATCTGGTTAAATTGATTAGCTTTCTGACGCTATTAAATTTGGTGAGAGAATCTATTCGATGCTTTGTAAATATTAACGTCAACGCCCATGTAATATTTCGAGCTATTAAAATTATGATGTATCAAATTGTGAATAAATCTGATGTCTGCGACTTAGGCACTGCAACTTACTACTGTTAAGATTGTTTTAAGTTCACAAGCAGGTTGTTTTATTTTATTGGCTTATTCTATTATCTTGGGGTCTCAAAAATGTAATTAATATTGCTGCTACGTGCATAGGGAGTGTAAACTTAGCCACCGACTCAAACTTACGTTAAGCGATCGTTAAGTATGGTGTAATCCGCCCCGTGTAAAATATTTTATTTGATTTATTTTTGTTTTTGTGACCTCCATTTATGTACTATTTGATTTTATTACTACGTTATTTTACTTAGATTATTATAGCATTATACATTATATATTTACGAAGTGTGTTTTATTGTAAACTAATGACCCGTCCCTGGGGGTCTACTCCCTAAGTCCGTCAACGAAGTAACGAGCCCGTCCGACAGTAGTCCGACAGTAGTGCGTCGTCGTCATAATATATTTAAGTTTATTATGAATTAAACATTCCGGAATGAATTCTTTATATTATGGAGGGAAATCGCATCAAAATCCATCGTGTAACAGCTGTAATTAGAGATTAAACCTGACATTACGGTGCATGACAGAATAAATGTCTATTTATAAAATAATAACGATGGGTTATTCATTGGTGTAGAGGTCGCAAGCGCGCCTTCTGAACTCGGTCATGGGTTCCCCAGGTGGGACAGTGTTAAGAGCCTGGGGTTTCGAGTTCGCCCCCCCCCCCTTATAACCCCTACAACATGGGACTTAACGTGTATGTACGTAACAATTCTGTCTACCCCTTCGGGATACCTACAGTTGTGATTCTTATTATGTTGATGGGTAGGTAATGTGTATCGTTTTGTTTCATGGATTTATTTATTTAGGATCTCCAACAAAAGATGTGCACAATACATGACATAAATTAAGGATAATTTCGCATCTACAGTCGCTCAGAATTTGGAATTTCAAATTGACAAAAGATTAACTATCTCCGATGAAACTTAAAATTAACGCGACAAAAGAAGTCGCTAGCATATCATTGGCTCGTAGAAATATAAAACTATATTAGTCTCCCGTAGCGGCTATGGTTAATAATAAAATAGAACGTCTAATTTTCACAGAGCTCTCTTACGGTAATAAAAATGTATGATATAGAAATTTACTAGTATTAATAAAGTAATATGTTAATTTTCCCTCACAAAAGAAGTAGGCGAATCAAAATAATAAACAGACATCGTAAAAGATTTCCTAACGCCTATAATATTTTACTTAGCAATAAAAAAGCTCAACAACTCAACATATTGCTATACATAGAATTCAGGCGCTTAACGTGCAAATTGGCAACATTCCCGTCCTCCCGACTGCGCAGGTCCTGAACTGGCCTTCACCTAGAACTTGACATCCACCAGTGACCCACAGTTATCCCAGCATCCTTTATTTTATAAACAAAAACGTTTTTATCAAAACAAATAAGTAACGCCACTTAATAATAAATTAGTGTTTCGTGGTTTTTTTTTATTTAGCTTGAGCGCTTATTGGTGTATTTTGGGAAGTAAAATCGATATAATTAGAAGTAAATGGGAATGTACCTACAACGTTCCGGATGAAAAGTGACCTTGACCGAGATTTTGAGAAGGTATGTACGTATGGCGTTTGTTGCACTTTATCGATAAGCGGTTTCTTTGATTGTATAGGTTATTTAATTGAGGAATATTACCGAAACAACTACCTAACTATTAAAGAAGGAACGATAATGTTGACTTCTTGAAAAATAATAGTAATTAGTAGCGCCTTAACATTGATGGAAATGGCGCGAATATCAACCTAGCTTTGTCTGCCCTCCTCCTATCCAGGGCTATGCCTATTGTAATTTTTGACATAGCCGCAAACAATGCTTATTTTGAAACTTATGCTTATTTAAAATATACTTATTATTATTTAAAATTGTTTTTACAAAGTCCTGGGGATTTTGTAATATCTTGATTTAAAAGACTGTTTGTTCTCCCGACCGTGATAGCTAGACAGTTGAAATTTTCACAGATAATGTACTTCTGTTGCCGCTATAACAACCAATACTAAAAGCAGAATAAAATAAATAGTTAAGGGGGGCTCCCATACAACAAACGTGTTTTTTTTCTGCGTTTTTACCTTGTGGTACGAAACTCTCTTCGTGTGCGAGTCCGACTCACACTTGGCCAGTTATTTTAAACCCAGATACTAATTTGACAGGTGTAATGTCAAACTCCTATACCTACTAAAAAAACGCAAACAAAAAACTTATGTCAGATTAGTATCTGGGACTTTAGCTTCAACTTTATGACAAACTGAAAACTGATTATTATTATTACCTTGACAGTACAAAATGCCTGTAAATGGTTTAATCAAAATTAATACTTTTAGTTTGACAAAAGCTTATTTTGTGGACGATTGAATACAATACTACCGATCAAAATACCTATATTTAGAAATGAATAACTACGTACAGCTCTAACCGGCTACGTAGCTAAACATAAGAGTTTACGATGGACAATAGAGTTCTAGAAGTGAAACAATAACTTTCGCCTTGTCCACTAGACCTGGAAATATGTACTACGGTCTAATTGGACCCTATGTAACCTACATAGGGTCCAATTAGACCGTAGTACATATTTCCAGACATAGGGTCCAATTAGACCGTAGTTGATGACCTAGCAAGAAGATGACCTCATGATGAGGTCATGACCTATCCCGACTGCCAGGTGGCAGTCGGGATAGGTCATGACCTTTGATTATATAATGTCGGTATGACCTATCTCGACTGTCAGAGATTCGACCCATCTCGACTGTCAGAGATTCGACCCATCTCGACTGCTAGCTACAGCGATATGACGCTCTTTGCAGGAGAAAAACTGATCTACTGTCTAAATGACCAATTAAGTCTGACGCAAATATGGACGGGTCAGGATAGGGGCCGTATTCTTTATGACACAACGAACGACACCGCGCGAAATGAACCCTCGGGTTCGCGTGATTAGCCAAGGAATTGGACGTGGTTTCGGAGTAAGGAATCATAGTGAATTAGGGCTCAGATCCTATCTATGTTAACCTATTTATATTTGTACGCTGTTGAGGTATAACATTACTGATTTAATTTAATGTAACATCTTGCATGCCATGTCTGTATACTCATGTTTTGGACAAATATATTATCTTATCTTAGAACATCATTTTCGTGATCGTGCTATATTGTGAACTATCGCACAGGCGCGGGCGGGCCCGGCCGCACTGCGCTTTTTTTCTATTGAAATCTGATGCGCTGCGGGCCCCTGGGGCTGTAATGTGAGCTTAGCTTTAGTCTATAATCCTACAAGAAAATGTTGCCATCGTTAATTTTTATTAGAAAGGAACGCGGAGGTTGTGAAACTGTGTGGTTTACCAGCTTCTATAAGCATTTGCTGCTGCCTACAAACTAGAAAACTTAGGTATTTAATAAAAAAATGAAACTAAAATATGTATTAACATAGCTTAACATAATTGTAACAACATTTTCCCTTTGATGGGATTTTCCAAAACATTGTAAGTATGGTACTTACATTAATTTCAAATTGTGGTTTTCCTTACGATGATAAATTAAATGATGGCCTTCGAACTCATTTTGTTATTGTGGAGCACAAAATTAACAATAATAAAGTATGGATATCTATATTAATATATTTAATTAACTGGTATTTATAGGAAATTATGATTATATAATATGTAATTTGTACTCATGGGGTGACGTGGCGTTTATTGTTATGTAGGTACACACGGCTACACATCAAACTACACATTTCTAGTTTTAGCTGACCTCACATTGTAGGTTTTTTGTACAATGAGAAGTCAGCTTACACTGGTTATGTACAACTTCATGTGTAGCCGAGCGTACCTACCTAATCTTTATAACAGGAGGTAAATGACCTTACAACAACTTAATTAATATACTGTGTGGTTTAATCAATGCTTAGATTCAAAACCGCATCTATTGTATACCTACCTATTTGAGATTTTAGTCATGGTGATACGCAATCATTATTTACCTACATGGCAGTGGCAATTATTAAAACCTTCACTACCAATAATACCAACAAAGCACGAATAAAATGCATCACGAACACATTTTTTATAGCAGTTCAAACACAAATTCATAGAATTTATCACACTAATATTATAAAGGCGAAAGTTTGTGAGTGTGTGTGTGTTTATATGCCATGTTTCTTACTTCTTCACGCTGAAACGGTTTGACCAATTTTTTTGACCTAGCAAAACCAAACTCACATCACCTAAGTTTTCACTGTGAGATTTTAACAGAATCGACCGGTTGATCCCCTGAACGCCCCCTCCACCCCCTTCGTCGATCCCCTGCTTGTTCGTCTTCTGTTTTAATCTCTGTCTCTTCTGTTTTAATCCACTATAAACTTTCTTATTCCGGTTTAGAGGTCTATCCCGTTACAGCCGTTTACATAACTACTTCTGAGAAGCCTAGGATTCGGTTGGGTGCGGTTGTTGGGTTGGTCGGTTATGAGTAGGTTGGTGGGATCTACCTGTATCTACAATTATGTAGTGTCATGTGGAACAGACATAGCATGTTGGGGAAGACGTGTTCTTCAGTGGAGACCACGAATAGGCAAACGTAAGGTAAAACGCCCTCAAGCTAGGTGGAGAGAAGATCTTCACAGGGTGGCTGGTAGCAGGTGGATGAGAGTTGCCGAGATTCGAGCTAAATGGCGTGAAATTTGAGAGGCCAATGTCCAGCAGTGGACTGCTGTAGGCTGATGATGATAATGATGTAGAACAAAAGATGGACGTCTTTTTTAATGGGTTGATTCTAGATTGACCCCCAAAAGACCTAATCTGCGTTCGTGATTTAATTGCCAAAAATGTAAACAAATATGAATTAATGGAAAAATTACTTTAATTCCTACACAACAAAGTTCAGTTTACGCTAAAACCTCATTTTTATAATCTTTTCATTAATGCTAGTCACTGAAATCAACTGAATTAGCATTGGAATAAAGTTGATATTTGTTTAACTTGAAAGAACAATAATTGCCAGCATAAATTTGAATAGATCTTAGGTCTATTTAGGTAAATAATTAAATATTTTATATTCAAAAATAAGATTAACACATAACTTAATATTATCATGCCTGTTTCGCCGAAGGCACAGGACAAAGCAGCTATGTTTAAGTCTAATGTAATAGGGTGTGAAACTTCAACCATCAACCGGGAAAATTCAGATTCCAGACTGCTACTGAGAAATTCCTGATTGAAAAATCAAATAATACTTTGCCTATTCTGGGAATCAAACCCAGGACATCCTGTGCAACAACAGCACTAGCGACTACTACACCAACGAACCTGATAAGATTTGATCGTTGCAAAAGCCCAAATAACATTTTGTATCCTTATACCTACCATACTGAATGCTCAGCAAAGGGCAGTGGACCCTTTCTTTTGTCTATGCAGTGGACAGTGTGTGTGGAAAAGGGAAAGGGAGGTCTATGACTGTCCAGCCGGTCGATTCTGTAACTATCTCACCGTGAAAACTTAGGTGATGTGAGTTTGTTTTGCTAGGAATTGACACTATTGACAGCTCACTCCACACTCACTTCACCTAAGTTTTCACGGTGAGATAGTTACAGAATCGCACTGCTGTTTCGGGCTAAATAGATATATAGATAGAAACGCACGCCCCCCCAAGTGTCGCTTTACCTACTTAGGTACTTAGCTGGCTTTAGGAAAAACCCATATTGGGGGAGAGCATACATATTAGGTGTTCGTCTACCGGTTGCTATGTCAAAATTTATTACCAATTAGATTAGTGTAAAATACTATTTTGTAATAGGTATGTTAGGGAGTTATTCTGTATCAGCCACGGTCCGGTCTTCCTGTCACATTTCCTGTGTATTCGATAACGAATTGTGTTCGTTGCTGGATTAGTGAGGGGAAAAAGCGGGATTTCAATTTTGCTGATTAGGGTTGGTAGGATATTTGTACGAATTTCTTATTCTTTTCAAACGATACTATAGCCCGCCAGTTCGATAATGTTCGATCATAACTACTTACGTATGTATATTGTACAGTCAGGGAACTTGCTTCTTTCATTGAGCAGAAAGATTGACTACTTGTGACCACCACGCAGCCTCTGAAAGAGTACTATCAAACATACCAACATTAATTTGATTAAGCCTTCTTCCTCCATTAAATTGTCACTTTTAAAATGATTCCTGTTGAAGTAACGTAGTTAGAAAAGCAGGGATTTTAAATACCTACTTGAGATGAATCAGTATCAGTACTACTTAACCGAGCTTAGATTGCATGAAATTAGTCAGACGTGGTAAAGTTAATACACCTTCACTAGTACGATCGGGTTCGATCATAATTTTACTCGCAAAAAAATTATGCCAGAATGTGATGATTCAATTTGCTCCCACTTCCCGCTAAGACAAAAAAAAATTACAACAGATTGAAAATGTAGATCAAACTTGCCGAAGACTGTTGATGGTACCATAAGTCTTTAATAACGAAAACTACGAATCTTAAGCACTGCACATTAGAGATGTTACGGATGTCGTTTTATCGGAACCGGAACCGGAATCGGAGGTTTTAAATTTGATTCATCGGAATCGGAACCGGATTCGGAACCGGAATCGGAGCCGGAACCGGGGTGGAAGTAGAAGAAAGATGTGTTAAGGGGCCTTTCCTTAAAACATCTTTCTTCTACTTTCTTCTAACATCCACAAACAAAACAATAAACTGAGACTTCGAGCGCGAGCGTGTATAAAATAAATAAATATTACCCTGGCGACACGTGAAAACTTGTTTGTAGGCGCTCTAGTCACGTGTATCGCTGCGTTTCGAACTCCGGTCTAACTCCGATTCAAAATTATCGGAACCGAAATCGGAATCGGAGGTGTAAAATTAATCGGAAGTTCCGACTTTTCGGAATCGGAACCGAAGCTCCGTAACATCCCTACTGCACATACTAGTACGAATGCTTTATTAATTTGCAAACTACCATCCCGTTCGTCCGCAACATATACCTACTTAAGTAGGTACCTAAAACCCCGGACTTTTTCCGGGATCGTTCAGGACCACATCACTACGGCCACCATTTTTATAGAGTATTACTTGTTAGTGAGTTGTCCGCATAGCAGTCATGAAATACGTTAATTGGCTGCATAAAATAAACACGCGGCTTTCCTTATAGATAAAATGTCGTTTATAACAACGGTTGACGGGAAAAATTGTTACAGTGACCCATTGGTTTGATCAGCAGTGTCGTCTGGTAACCCTCCATGTTACGGGTGAGTTAAACTGAATATGTTAAACTAAGTACTTATTTAATTTAAATTGTCCATGAAAAATGTTGTAGAAAATTGTGTATCTTAACATTAACAAAAATAATAACTAATTGATTATGATAATTAAGTTTTAAAGCATCGAAAAAATTTGTTAATGTTATCGTGCAACGTTTGGCTCGGCCATAATACACGATCAAACAAAATGGTGGATGCTTCGAAATTTAAATAACGAATAGTTCGTGATGGAACGGTTGATTAGCTGGAATTTTGATTTAAATGTTTCTCTGATGTGCTTTTTAATTTTGTTGTAATTAGTTTACAGTATCTGTGCTCTTCATTTTGTTGTAATTCGATTGTGTTTAGTTTATAAGTAGGGATTTGACTGACTCTTCATGTAGGGGTTTATAAACGATGATTAAAGTTAAGTGACGTTAAACGTCAAAAATGTATGGCAATGGATGTTGTTGAACTGTCAAAATGAAAGCCATTGCTACTGATATTGTGTTACCCAATTACCTCACGGGTTGCCATTGAGAACTTAGTGATGGGAAAACCCAATCACACTATTCCTGGGAAAAAACTTAGAACCTGAAAATTATGAAGAAAAAAGAAGATATCGTCAAAACTCTTGTCGGTTGCGGCTCATCGTATGGCAGTTTGCTGTGTATTATTGCCAGCTGCCTAGCGAAGGGCAACAAATGACTGAGTTGATCTACGGTTCGACGAACGCTGAGAAAAGAAGATTCGGAATTTCTGCGAAAATATATACCTATCTTTTTAAGTTAAGCTGTTTAGTTTGTAAGAACGTATATGACGTGTAGTCGTGTACACACGACGACACATCAAGTTATACATTTCCAGTTTTTGCTGACCTCGCATTGTATATGCTTTTCGTACAGTGAGAATTCAGCTTATATTGGAAATTTATAGCTTGATATCTTTTCGTAAGTATCTATAGGTAGGTACATACTTGCAAAATAATTGTTAGGATTTAGGTGCCTCTACTTGTAACTCCGCGTTTTCAAGTTGTAACTCCCCAAGTTGACACTTTGTTTGCAACAAGTCTAGTAAAAGATCTCTTTGTCAAGAACAAGTCGTGTTTAAAACATGTATATCATACAACTAGCTTCAGCCCGCGACTTCGTCCGCGTGATATTTTCGTCCCCGTCGCATCGCATCGCCTGCCTGTGACTTGGTATCGCGCAGGGTTCTTTCGGACTTTTTTGGTTTTGCTCGGCTCCTAATGCAAGAATTAGGCTGTCAAATGTAAAAAGATTTTTTTCAAATCCGACTAGTAGTTCTGTGGCGGCATCTACATCGCCACATGCTAGCTCGCATCACACTGACGTCACGCAAAGTCCTGCATCGCGCAAGCACAGTTTACTGCGCAACTAGCATATAAGGATTCCGTACATCAATCGTCTAACACAGTACAGTTACAGTGTACGGTACAGTTAATTGACAAGCAAGATTGATTAAGCAAGTGGACACCCCAAGGTCAATTTGCAGTGTTATAGCCATTTCATAAAACAGTCAAAAAATTTCGGTTATGATCTCAATATGTGCACAATTTTAGTTTGTAGACGATTCGCCTTTCAATTAATTTTCCTCACTTTATCTACCTACGAGTACGTCCCGTAATTATCTGATACCTCATTTTCTCTTTTTACAGACAAACTACTTTTTACCGATTTAGGTAAAAATGCTTTTAGTTGAATTTACAATGTCGCAGAGGACCAAGGAGCCAAGGACTTCTGTACAAAAAACTATGATGATGAGATTATAGAAACCAATTAGGTGGCTAATTATTGCGCTAAATTTTTGCATGATAAATGGTAGATAATAATATACGTGTGTGGAAAGTTACATTATTATGTAAAAACTCACCGTATACCTACTTGTATGCAGATATTTTTATTCTATTCTAATCTTCGATCAATACTATTATTGATCAAAGATTCTAACAGAAACGGAGTTGCGACTTAACCCAAAATTATATTTTAACGTAAATTATTTGTTATCATTATCATACGTTCCATTTTAACGAGTAGGTACGAAATGACGATATCAGAACGGCCGTTGCGAATTGCACGATAAGCTAAACTGTCAAACAGAAAAACTACGTTTTTTTTTCAATATAATACTTACTTATTTAACGACAAAATTAATGCGCGACAACGGACTATTAATCCATTGGTTGGTCTACATGAAAACATAACTTTGTTGTTGTACCTGGCAGCAGATCCGTAGACATATAGTTATGTACCCCATTATACCTATGACCATGTCCATATCATAATTAGGACAATGCCTTAATTAGCAATTCAGGCTTTCATTGGTCTGAGAGTCTGGCTGAAGCTTTCGATTGAGCTCCACATGCTACCATTACTCAGAATCTAGTCCAATACAGTATCTAAAATAGTAAACCATTTTAGTCTCGGTGGTAGTTCATATTGGTCGTCCAAATCAAAAGGGACCTTATGGCGGTAACTAGTTTCCGAGATATTAATAAATTTGTAAAATACCTCAAAAAAATCGTTTTTTTATTAACTGTATTTTTAAAAAGATGATTGTATTTACTACATGTAGATGTGTTCAACTTTTCGAAAAGTCAATTTAAAAAAGTTTTGTATTCATCTAAAGTTTAGTAAAAAAGGAACCTTATCGCGGCAAGACCTAACAAATCGTTTTTCTTTTAATTCAAACCATATATATTATATCGACATTTTAATATGTTCCCACAACAAACAAGTTTATGCAAGGATTGTAAGAATTTCCATTAGTAATAATCATAGTCAATCAAAGTATACCATCAGTTACATAACTTCACACTAAAACATAACTTTAGTGTACGGCATACTTAAATTGCGATTTTCTCGAAACTTATAATTTCGATCAGTGAACTTCAAAAATTCGTAAAAAAATAACGGTAGTGGAGAAGGTTGGTTCTTGGGTCTATAGTTCGGTACATTTATGTAGTTTTCAGCTCTGTAGATAACTCATTTCCGCCATAAGGTCCCTTTTGATTTGGACGACCACTAATCATATTGTTAAGTTATTAACCCTGCACAATCTCTCGTATAATGCGAGCAGCCGGGAATGCCGCAAGGGTCCATTTTAGAGCCCTTCGTAATCATTTTTTTCGGTCACGTCTTGCCGTTTGCCGAAAACGTGGAGACTTTATTTCTAAACTCCTCAACAATAGGAAAAATTTGTGATAATTTCCGGTGACATAAACTAACCAAGACATGGTTTTGTGCGTAAATAAGTTGTAAGTTGCTTATATGAATCTGTAGGCGTCACTAAATGATGGAAAAGCAATTGATGCTTACAAAAATAGTATTAGGTATCAATAGTTCTTTCACATCAATATCTAGAATTTCAATTAAATATAATAGCTTCGAAAATAGAAGGTCTAGGCTTTAGAACAAGTGATTGACCTCCGTGTTACATAAAATATATTTAAGATTAAACTGGTTATATTGTATAATAATTATTTATTATGTGGTAAGGAAAAAACCGTATTTTTTGGTAAAGTTCGTTCGAGTTGCGAATAGTCATTAATTAAGTAAGTTATAGCACAGAATAACTAATAGTACTTAGTTTAGGTACACAAAGAACGTTAATCAGTGGTGTTCGATTTAAAAAAAATAAGGCTAAACATTGGGAACTTTTTCGACTTTAGGTATTTCGTTTTTGCGTAATTTACCTATACATAATTATATATCCAACATGTCCTGGAATAAACGCACACCACCAAACAGCCAATTAGAATATTTTGTTATAATAATTATTCATACTTTTGAGATAGTGGGAGAAAATTGTGGTCACATGTCATTACAAAGCGCACGCACAGAGACGCATAGGATCTAGCATAGTAGGTATAGCTAATAACTTCGTCCATTTTGGTTTGTTTTCACGGTACAGTGAAAATGGGAGACTCCGGACTGCAATTGATTTTAGGTACATGAATTATTGAAATTTGGGTAGGACAGGTGTTCATAATATAAATACTACGCATCTATCATAATAATACAGGCTCCCATTAAAATAGATGGACAAATTTTAACACAGCGAACAATTGTCTAACCAAGTATCCAATAAAAAAAAACACTGATTAAAGTGATTTTATTTTGACCTAAAATAATAAATTGCCGGCACATTACTGTATTTTCGTTAGCTGATTATTTTTCTTGTAAGTATCTATGCGTTTTTCTTGTATTTTTTTTTACCATCGTCCTTATTTTGGTGGTCTGAATGATTTCTAAAAGTTTGTCCATCTATTTTGATGGGACCTTATATACGTAAACTTAGAAATTTTACATTGTGATCTATAAGATGCGATTCTATCCAGTTACGGCTATTAAAATGTAGCCTAGTTGGCTACATTTTAGCCATGACAACGGCCATCATTGACCCACCTGGACAAATTCTAGCATTCTCTATTTCAAATACTGAAATAAAGCCGTTTTTACTCTTTAATCAATTCTATTGTGATGGTCAACAATTTTCAAGAATGACAACAACAACACAACATAACATAAACAACAACATAACATAACATAAACAACAACATAACATAATTTATTGTTCAAGTTCTCCTACGAAGTATTGACTAGGGAATAGACAATGCTCGTAAATCATGGTAAAACGCACCAACTTCGGCCACGGATGACCGGTTTCCATTTTCGTATCGACCAGTATCTAAAGTAATATTTCGAAAATTGGCTAGCAAGTTCAAGGCAAGGCATCTCCTCATAACCTGTGTATTGTAAACGAGAACCCGGCTCAATGCCAGCCAAGTTCAACAGCAAGGACAGCAAGGCCGTTAATTCACGACGATGTGCTTTTCCACAACGCATCTGAAATGGATGTATAAACTATCTACTTTAAAATATTCTGCTATGCAATTAATTTATTACGGAGAGGACGTCTAGTATGCAGGTACCATTAGATCTATGGCAGGTACAATGCGTGCCACGAAAGATGAGACTTGACACACCACGTGGTTTGACATGCGCAGTACACGATTTTAGGTATCTTTAGCGGTATGAGGTCTGAGTGCGGGACGAAACCGGACGTCATAGGGGCGGCGGAAAGAGCGGGGGAGGCGGGGTCAAGTCTCATCTTTCGTGGCACGCATTGTACAGCTATGGCCGGTAGGTACTTGCGTAACACAGTATCAGTGGCAATGGCTTTAATTTTGACAGTTCAACAACATTCATTGCGTTATTTACGTTGTTGAGCATACAATTTTTCGATTATATGAAGCTATGCATTCAAAATGTGTGTGTAGTGTGTTACGCAATTAAGGTGCAGGATAATGATGAATGTCATGTTAGTAATCAATTAATCATCAACCATTCCGATCACCGATATAGGTAATAAACTTTATCACTGCTCTGTTAGAGTTCCTGTTTTCTTAGAAAACCCGTTTTTAGGGTTCCGTAGTCAACTAGGAACCCTTATAGTTTCGCCATGTCTGTCTGTCCGTCTGTCCGTCCTCGCTTAATCTCTGTGACCGTTAGCACTAGAAAGCTGAAATTTGGTACCAATATGTATATCAATCACGCCGACAAAGTGCTAAAATAAAAATTGGAAAAAAATGTTTTATTAGGGTAGCCCCCCTATATGTAAAGTGGAAAGTGATTTTTTTTTTAATTTCAACCCTAACGTGTGATATATTGTTGGAAAGGTATTTAAAAATGAATAGGGGTTTACTAAAATCATTTTTTGATAATGTCAATAATTTCGGAAATAATCGCTCCAAAAGTAAAAAACAATGTGTCCCCCCCCCTCTAACTTTTGAACCATAAGTTTAAAAAATATGAAAAAAATCTGCTAAGTAGAACATTATAAGGACTTTCTAGGAAAATTATTTTGAACTTGATGGAAACAACAGTTTTTGTACAAAAAAGACAAAAAGTTGCACAAAATAATTTCTGGACTAAGTTTGTAGTATAATCGTATATGCAAGCATTTTTTTAACTTCGTTTACATATTTTATTATCCTGAACGTATCCCTTTGTGTTCACGCTAAAAACCGTCACGAGTCGGAGCGCCTGCCGCGGAGCGTGCAATGATGCACGCTCCGTGTTCGCGCACGTACCCACTACCGGGAGCAGTTGCAGGAGCGCGGAGCGCTGCTGGAGCGCGAACATAATGGACACCCACTTTTAAACTTATAAGTGGGAACACTTATTGTGACGGACGGGAAACTACGGAACCCTACACTGAGCGTGGCCCGACACGCTCTTGGCCGGTTTTTTATTTTTATAAGATCTGCCAAAGCCATCCGTAGGTTTATTGTAGATTTTAAATCGATAAAGCGACCCGATGTCGACTCAAATGGAAAATTTCAATATACCTATATACGCAATTAATTGCTAGTGCAAGAGGCGAGCGCATCTCGAAAGCGAGTAAATGCAAAATGAACAAATAGGCAGCTTTATTTCCTATTTAGTTTACAAGATAAAGCTGCTGGAATGAGCTTCGTTGCCGGAAGATAGATTATAAAGCGTTTGCCCACCGTTTCTATGAAATTAGAATTTTACTGTAGAAGTACAATACACAGTCACACACACACACACAGACATATCGAAGACACAGATAATTAATATAACTAAGTACGCATTTCTTCTTGTTTTACCGAAGTTATAGAGATTTAGATTTAGGATACTAACCTACCATGACATAACTTTAGTTCTGTTACAATAACCGGCTCTTCATCGCCAAACCTAGAGAAAGACCCCAGAAGCTTCCCAAAGGCTATGGAACAACCTGAGCAAAAAATATTAATGCGAAAGTAAATTGGTCTGTCTGTTATCTGTTCACACCTCAACGCCTGAACGGATTTCGACGAATTTTGACACACGGATAGACCATGACCTGGATTAGGACAGGATATACTTTTATCCCGGTAGGACGTTCTCGGGTCGGTCGAAGGAAGGTTAAGCTACGCTTGCTGCGGTCGGTTCGTGGCTGGGTGACAATTCTTTACATGTCGAGACCCCTTTGTGGCTCAGAGCTGTTGGTCCCGGCTATCATTCGTAGATCTTTGACAGTCGTTACGGGTCGTCAAAAGCCCGAAAGTGACATACGATACCCCTTTGGTAAGGCTGCTATTACCCAGTAATTGGCTAATAGAAGGTCAGATAGGCAGTCGCTCCATGCAAAACACTGGTATTCAGCTGCATCCGGTTAGAGTGGAATCCAACCCTAACATAGTTGGAAAAAAGGGTAGGCAGATGATGACTTACTGGTTTATTGTTAACTTGGTAAAATCACTTTCGTATAAAATTAAACGATCTCATCTTAAGCTGAAGGTTCCATGGTTCGATTTCGATTCTTTTCCAGATTTCACGCATCGTTTCTGAAATGAAAGGTTTAAAGTTGTAATTTGTTTAGTATCTAGTAAAAAACGTCTTTATAGGATTTAGTACAGGTGAGGCACTTGATGCGCTAGGTTGACGATATCGTCAAAGTCGTGGGAAACACCTGGATGAGAGACGCACAGAATCGGAAAGTATGGCAGAAGAAAGGGGAGACCTATACCCAACGGGTGATTCTAGTCTGAAATGGTGATGATGATGAGCTACTTGAAGTAATTTAAGTATAAGGTACTCTTTATCAATCTTAGATACTTGAATATTACGTTGCGTCATCCACTATACAGACGTTATGCTCCTTGGCGGAACCACCTTTGCCGTAACAAGTATAAGTTACATGAAGAATTCTATGGAATGACTATAAAATTCTAGTCCTATTAATCCTAGGGTAGCCGGACAATCTGTTATGTGCAGACGCCAGCACATCAAGCCACCCGAAACTGTAAAATTTTCCCAATCAACCTTGAACCTAATGCTTTAGCGATAAAGTTGAATCCCTAACAGATTGTAGTAGCTCGATGTGCTAGCGTCTGTACCAGTAGATTCAGTACATAATTCTGAATAAATAAAATTACTGTTCCATACATTTTGACGGGATATATGCCCGATTGCCCCCCGTATTGACCGCGTATTGCATTTTTCTATGAAAGACGTTTTTTTTATTACCGATGAAATATTTCTATGCTTAGAGGCTCTAGAATCATGTGCAGAATTCATAGTTACAGTTCCTGCGCGTCCCTGCATTAGGTATCACTTAGTTACTTTTGCTAGTTAATTCTTACTCTCTGTCTGTTTTCGCCACCGCAGCGACGGCGTTTCCCGGCGGATTTGTACCGTCTTTTGCAATATTTTCGGCTACGTGGGAGGGGAGGTGGAGAGGAGGAACGTCCCTCGAGGGCCAGCAATCTCATGTTCAAGATCAAAAGCAAAAGCAGCAATATAATGAGCATGGCTGTTAATGTAGGACATGTCAAATGTGATCCCTTCTCCTCCTTTTGCTTTTTTAAGCACTCGCACCAGGTGGAGAAGAAGTTTCTGACCTCACCAGCTCCTTTTCGCAAACCAACACATTTTTTTGACGACATGGTTTACGCCCGAACCTCGGCGAATATTGAGTCACTGTATCTTTCACACCATTTTCAAGAATGTAGGGTTTGCTTATTTTTAGATAGGCACATGAGCAACGGATCTTTTTATTTAAAATTGAATAAAGATATTTTAATCCATTGACTTATATATTATTTTTTGAAATCATTGTTTTAACCATGATTGGAAAGGTGATTGGGGACCAACTTCTCTTATTAGTCTGTGGATTGGACAAAGTGTTCATTTTGAGGTTTGTTTTGACATTTTAGTTTCGTCTATCAAAAAGTACTCTGTGGTAGGTTTCACTTTTGTTCTGCAGAGTATCATACACATTTTTTTGTCAGTTTCATTCTATAACTTTCATTAAATGCAAATAAAAACTAGCACATGAGCAAATTAGGTCACAAATAAATGAGTGTACGAGATTTCAGGCAAACAACGTCTCGTGGACCGTGGACCGTGGTTGACGGTGGTTGTAAGTTAATAGTACCTACATTACGATACGTGTGACTTAAGTAGTCCATTATTGCACTAAATGCCCCGCATTAATAGACTACTTAAGTCACACCTATCAGTGGGTCCTGGGTTCGATTCCCAGGCCCGGCAAAGTGTTATTGGATTTTTCGATCAGGAGTTCCTCAGTAGCATCAATGCTTAAGGAATATAATGACCATATATATGTACAACGCCACCACCACCACCACCACCACCATATGTATGTGTGTGTGTGTGACCATGTATATGTTCTTCAGAAAAGTCAGGAGCATAGTACTCGCAACTCGTGCGTGTATGACCAGATAGAGAGAGAGAGAGACAGGGAGAGATACGTTCATACGAACGGAAATGAAGCAAAAGGAGTATGTAAGTAAGGACTTCTGTAGCTTCTGCATACCCTCATGGGCATAAGTTTGTTTATGTACCTAAATAAGGTAGATCATATATTTTTTACTTAACTGTCTGTAGACATTATTGATCTTTAATATTTTATAGCACTGTGTGACATAAACCTGCACGTAAGTCGACTTAAGTGCGGGTTTAGGTCATACGAGCTTTAAAATAGTATACTATACGTGTGACTTAAGTAGTCTATTAATGCACGGCGTTTAGTACAGACGCCAGCACATCAAGTTACTACAATTTGTCAAATTTCTTTAATAGATTTTCAACTTTATCGCTAAAGCATAAGGTTCAAAGTTGATTGGGAAAATTTGACAGTTTAGGGTAGCTTGATGTGCTGGCGTCTGTACAATAATGGACTTTTAAGTCACACGTATCGTAATATACTATCACGACTACACCGGTATTGCCTACACATGAGAGCACTGTGCAAATGGTAAGACGAAAAAGGTAACAAATTGTGGCTATAAATAATGTTCGAAATTTCCTAACATTTTCGCTCCTTGGCTGTCCATTTATATTCATTATTATACAAATCCGTACCTACTAGGCTTCTACTAGCCTAGCCCGAAATAAATAGAAAAATAGTCTTAAGTATTCACCATTATTTATTGTGTTAAGAATATTTTACAAGCTTGTATTTGGAACTTATTGAGGGAGGAAATTATTTTATGGGCCGTCCACACCGGCCACACTGTCCACACTGTCCACAGCGAAGGTTTCTCCGGCAAGCTTTTTTGAGCAGGAACCAGATGAACAAGGACAGTATGCCCAGTCCCAGTGCATAAGCCTTGGTTGCCCAACTCCAAGCCCCTGCTCCCGCCCCTGCCTCCAACCCGCTGTGGCTTCCTATCCTTTTCCATGATGAAGTAGAGGTTAGGGCGTTGTTGGAAACGCGAATGGCGTTTCGGGGAGCGCTTATGGCATCCTGGAGAGCGGAGATAAAACTACTTTTCTCTTTGACTGGAATATTTTTCAGAACATTTTTGGTTTTAGCCGAGATTTTAGATGCGGCTTTCGCCCCGGCTCTAAGCCAAGGCTTTGGCTTTGGTTTAGGACAATCAAGAGGCATTTTTAGTATTTTTTACCGCATAACCCATGACGAACAATCTTCATTACATTCGCAACATTTCCACGAGTATTGTTTTGGTCTTCATGTTCCGTTCCTTAGATTCGGTTTTAATTTAACGGTCTTTCTATTAAAAATGTAGCATTGTAACAATTTTATTTAATATTTCGACAAAACGTGTGCACCGTGAGAACATGAGTTTTGTTTTGACATTTCTGTTTATGACAAGCTGACAGATCGTACTTTGTTATCATCTGTGCTCAGAATGTCAATATTTTTATTTTCATTCTATGGAATTCTGTTTCTTCTTTAGTTAGTCTCATCATTATTTTACTGTAACCAAATTATTTGCGGTCGGCGAAACATGCCTTTTCTTCCATACTTCTCTATTAATCGTCATCTGGATAGTCACCCCCTTTCTAACCATATCATCATTCACACAGTCTATCCATCGTTTCTTTGGTCTTCCCGTACTCATATAGCCATCGACAATCATACTCAAAAATTTCCTCGCGACATTTTCCTCATTCCTCCGTAACATGACATACCATGACAATCGATTTCCACACAACTTTTCAGTTGCCGGTGCCACTTCCTCTTATGTCACTGATCTCTATATACCTAATACAGGTCCAGTGTCTTATGTACTCATTTCTTATTCTATAGACTATATTTATTATTGCAATAAGTTCCTATCATAGTTATTTCCAAGGTCCGGTTCGCTCTCGTAATCGTCTTCCTCAGTTCTAAAAGGAGCTATCACCGCACCCTTGATTATATGCAGATAAATGCCCCTGAGCAATTTGCGATGGCCACTGATCATACAATATTGTTTCCCCTACTATTGCCTGGCGTTGAACCATGCAAATAAATAATTTTATGGTAAACCTAGCAATCAATTTTATTTTTGTTGAAAATATATATTTACTTTTTTGGAAGAATGGGATTTCGTTTATTATTTGTTTTAGGAACTGTAACTAGCAGGATAAAAGCACTCCAACAAACTTATCCTACGGGTACGACTTCCCTACCATAACCGCGCCCCCCGGTCTTCTCCTTGATATGCAATGGTCGTTGTATGGGGCTATAGGGGCTAGTGCGAATCTTGGGGTTCATTCGATTAATCGAGTCCGGTCAAACCATGCTGTGGTCGGTGTATTTCATTCATTCATTCTGACTTAAAAAAATCTGAATATTGCGCGTCGGACTTGAGTAGGTAGTTACTAAGGGTTCCGTATCATGAAAACGTTAACGTGAAAACGACGTTGACGCGCAAACTGAGACCATGAATTCAGCACATGATTCTAGAACCCCTAGCGTATGTAGCGGTATCTACAACGCCACATGCGAACAGCGCGTCATACTGACGTCACGCAAGATCCTGCATCTCGCAAGCAGAGTTTACGTAGGTATATATTTTTCGCCGGTTATAAAAAAAATGTTCTGTTTCATAGAAAAGTGAAAACCTACTAGGTCAAAATGTATAGAACAGTACTTTTTTTTAAAGGGTTAGTTTAAAAAAATTGCTGCAACGAAAAAAATCAGCGCAGGGGGGTCCCGAATTATGTACTACACCCATCTCAAATCGGTTGCGCGTTGATGTCCCTACCACACTGTATATGTAATGTGTCCAAACACACACTTGTATGGTATCTGAGAAACGCTTTTTACATTTTGTCGTCCGGACATTGTATTAGCCTACTGACTGATTCACCAATTTATTCTGGTCCACGGCTAGGTAATCCTAGATACGTCACTCGTCAATCTAAGGGCCCCGTTACACTCGGTTGCCAACGCCATCGGCTATGCCTTGCAGTTCCGTTTCACTGGAACAAATCCAACTGATAACTGTTGTACACTTTATAGAGTAATAAATCACAACGCTTCCATTATTACTAATAATGGAAGCGTTGTGATTCGTCTCTACGACGGTCTGCAAGTAACAGTAACAGTTTTTCGATGTTTGACAATTTTCGTTTTCGCCCGAAAAAATTATTATTTTCGGCCGTGGTTGAATAAAAGTTTCGCCAATCAATATTTACATTTCATTCATTCAAAGAAAAGTTTTCGTATTATTTTTTCGATGCATTGTCGTAGCACCAGCGTAGCGGCGTCGTAGCGGCGTAGTAGCGTCGTCGTAGCGGCGTAGTACCGTCGTAGCGTCGTTGTAGCGTCGTCGTAGCGGCGTCGTAGAGGCGTCGTAGCGTTGTCGTAGCAGCGTCGTATACTTAATAGATCGTACACTCGAGTTTCGATTATAGTATTATAAGTAGTCAGTACGTAAAAAATTCGAAACGTTGAATATGCGATGCGTTTGTGACTCGAAACAAACATTGGATATTTTGAACACTATACCTACATACTATCTATCGAACCTTGTAAAAGTGAATCACTGCAATACAAATGTAGGTAATATAATAAAATCAGTCTATAATTTTCCCACTGCTCACAGGCCTCCTCTCTTTTTGAGAGGGAGCAGGGGCCCGCACCCGCACTGGGCCCGCGTGATGCATGGCGGCATGCATCACGCGGGCCCAGTGCGGGTTGGTAGATGTCACATGTCTTCTGATTTTTGGTTCTAGAATGGTTCTAGGACATGTCGGTTTCCTTACGATATGTTCCTTCGCGTTTTGAGAGCAGTGGTGATGAAATTATTTACACAAAGTAAATTGCCTGTCTGGGTTCGAACCCACGACCAACTCCTAAGTCGAGGCTGTACTGCCACTGGAATACCACTGCTCAGTAGGTAGGTCTGTAGGTAATATAGGTAAAAATAAACTTTACATAAAAGAATCTCTACCAGATTCCAGATATTTACAAAGGCATGAGGTTGTGTAAGATCTACTAGCCGACAATTATCCTAGCTAATTATGTCGTGCAATATTATTTACATTACCACATTTTACAAATTATCCGCTACGGTTCTTTAAAAGGAAAATAATAGATTATCATGTCAAGAACTAAGAACTATAATTTTATTGAGAAAAGCTAGGTTTGTTTGTCCTCACACTAAAGTTCTTTCGAAGTTATTTACCTCTCATTTTGCATCACTGTCAACGTTACCGTGATCTTTATTCTTATTACAATATGGTTGCTGCCACAAAAAAGCTTGTCAAAATCATAGACAAATCACTCTTCTCCATAAGAAACAACCGATTGGAACTGTGCACCTAGCTTCTGACGTTTCATAAGTGCCCGTGTAGGTTTATGTCAAATAACATTGTTTGAATTAGAACATCCTCCCTTTTCAATGGTTGAACTTTCCACCCAGTTATTACATGTCATTGGCGACAAGCAACGCGTTCTTCTTCTACAGCTGTGCTGCTGAGGAGTTTGTTGCGCCACTTCTTCTCAGTTAAAGCACTAGGAAGTGGTGAAGGGCGGGCGTTTTGGGAGACTGTCTTAAGGTGGAAGCGCTAAGGTAGCCCGCGAAATTCAAATTTTCTTACGTTTTTTGCAATTTGCTGGTCAGTATTAAGTTGTACGTTGATTAATATATGAATCGCGGCCGTAAGAAATATGTGTTTACAGAATTATAATCATTAAAGTCATCAACACAACTCTCTAACACCACGTAAGTCCAAAGAATGATGATTTCATGAAACAGTTATTGTTATAAGTACCTACCCAAAATAAACAGTTTTACTACTATATTACGCAACGTCCGGTATTCACAAAAACATTCCCAGTGATGGGAAGTTACCTCAAGTTCAAGCAATTATTGTAATAAATAAAATACAATGACATGTTTAATTTTAATAACTAGCAGCTTGGGTTCCGCACTCATTTAAACTACACGAAATTAGCGAGTATTGTTAATTATTGTAGGATTGTAGGCTTTTTTTTTTGTGGATGGGAAATCATCAAATGACTCCTCCCGCTCTGGGTGGAGCGGAAGGGAGTGTCAGACTCTTACTGACTAAAACCCACCCGTGTTCCTTCCTTCGCCCTTTATGTTCCGGGCCAGCGGTAACCCTTTCGGACAATCCCGCTGATCAGGATTTTAGGCTTGTATTGTGTAGCCACGAGGGCTGCTTTTCTGCTATTGATAGGTCTATTTTTTCCGTGGGAAAATCCTCATGGATATCCTCCGTCTGGAAACAACGCAGGGTTATGTCGGACTCCTTCCGACTAAAACCTCTTTGTTCCTACTACCATGAGTCGGGAGCCCGGGAGATATTTGTACATTCACCGCACCCCCGACTGGACTCAGCCCACCATGCCTAGCGGGTGCCCTCACCAAGTGCAGCCGATCCCATGGCCAAATCATTTTATACTGGTGCTAATTGAAAACAAAAGCGTTTCTCAAGGAATGCATTGAATTATACCTATGTTATAGCAGAAACATTGTTCTTTTCGTAAACTTCCATTTTGGCCTTCACCTTCGTTTTTGCTTGGGATGACACCATAGAAATGAAAAAAAAATCTTTTAGGTACCTTATCGATGACACCATGCAATTTGACAGTAACTTAAGACTCGGAATCTCGGATGTTGCAATTTCACACCCAGTCTGCGTAATGGTTATTTAATTAACTCATTAAATAAACACTATGTATGCATGTCACCAACTTCCATAATCTTGGAAAACTCCGCAAGAGCCTCTCGTCTCAACTTTCTACAGGGAATGGAAATCAAGGATGGATTTTTTTAAATTTAAAAGTTATAAGTTAGTAAGTTAAGTGGTGGTGGTGGTAAGTTATTCTCCTGCCATTATACCAATGTATTTGGGGTCGGCTAAATATGTTTTTTTCTTGCATACTTCTCTACTAGTCGTCATCTCGATAGGCACCCTCTTTATACCTATATCATCTTTCACACAGTCAATCCATCGTTTCTTTGGTCTTCATACATTCATTCTCAAAATTTTAATCACGACATTATTCAAAATATGAAAAAGTACAAAAACGCGCTCTTTTAACACTGTTTGCTTAACGCTCAGTAAGTATTACCTAAGTGATGTTAGTACGAAACCACAATTCAAAGCCATGTGTGTTAGCAGTAACTCGCTACTTTATTTACGTACTTACCTAGTCCATAACACCTACAGGTCATATTTGTGTAATATTTTCCATAAAAAAATGTAACTCAAGCTCTATCTAACTTTTGTGACAAGACTCCCGGGAGTCTTGCCTCACTTCCTGAACTAAAAATAGTAGCATCTTCTCTGATAATTATTATTATACAAGATTTTAACAGATTAAGCTTCCGGTACCTACCTAATATATTTTTAATTAATAAGTAATCATGTTTAGATTCCCCTGGCATTGAACAAAATCACAAAGCCTACAAAAAAAAATCATAAGTCAGATAGAGGCCTATTAATTTCAGTTAAGATCTCTAAAATACGAATCAACTTATCATTGATAGATAATATTCCATCCCACGCCCTACCATTTTTGCTTCTAGAGGCTGTACGGACGGCTGCCTTCAGTCGTTTACCGTTTGGCGCGAAAAAAACATACGCACACCGTGGTCCGTACATTGGGTATTTTACAGCGTCGTTTTGTATAAATAGGTTGTTTATAAGGTGTGTGGCGCATCTCTTCGCGTTGTTTACCGTGAATCGCTCGAGAGAATCGTTGTTGTCCGAAGAAACTATGTACCGGTTAGTGCACATATTTATTTTTATTTATTTATAAGTTGTCAGTGATTATTTGATTTTAAATTGATCGATTGAGTTCAAGGTCAAAGTTTAGTGATGCATCAGTGACAGTGGTTTTTTATAACATTATTTTTAGACTTTTCGGCAAATATGATTTATTTTATTTATTAAGGTACACCAACAGTTTCTCTGTGCTTAAGTACTATAGGTAATAATAGCCTTGGACTTACACCGTCGCCAATTAGGTAGAGCCGGTCGATTCTGTAAAAATCTCACCGTGAAAACTTAGGTGGAGTGAATTTGTTTTTGCTAGGAATTGCCAGCTTTCTCAACGCTGACTTCACCTAAGTTTTCACGGTGAGATGGTTACAGCCGGTCGATTCTGTAAAAATCTCACCGAGAAAACTTAGGTGAAGTGAGTTTGTTTTTGCTAGGAATTGACACTATTGGCAGCTCACTCCACGCTCACTTCACCTAAGTTTTCACGGTGAGATATTTACAGAATAGCACTGCAGGTTATCCCGCAATCATAAAAATAGGTAATAAATCATTTGGTCCCGGCCGGCTATCATTCGTGGAGCTTTGACAGTCGTTACGGGTCATCAGTAGCCCGAAAGTCTGACAACCAGTCTTACCAAGGGGTATCGTGTTACCCAGTAACTGGGTTGTGGAGGTCAGATAGGCTCCATGTAAAATACTGGTATTCAGCTGCATCCGGTTAGACTGGAAACTGACCCCAACATAGTTGGGAAAAGGCTAGGCAGATGCTGATTAGAAAATCATTAATGGAGGATTTGGAAAAATGGTACACCCATGGCAAACCCCAACCAGTTTTGTGAACTAAATGACTATTTGACTATGAATTATAATGAACACAGATTATATCATAAGTAACTGCGTACAATAAGTGTTTAATTTTCATTAGTATTCTGTAAATTACCTACCTATTTATTTTGGTGATATAAATAAACTTAATTAGTTTACCTAAGCTGTTATATAACGTATTATAAAATTAATGGGTACGATAGCAAGAATTCGATATAAATATATATTACATACCACACAAACCATCGCTATATATGCTGTGTATAATTATGAGAAAGTTATAAAACCTTTATGAGACTGCACAACGAAGAGGTCAAAAAGTGGTGTCCTATTTAATTTACCTGGATGGTAAAGCACATAATTATCTAACTTAATTTTTACGAGTATTAGGTAGGTATTCATGGTAACCAATCAACCATATTTCAAACCGTTTCCGCGATAGACACGAATCGGTCAATCAGTATTTAAACGTAACTATATAAACATAATACAGACTACGTTTCCTATTGTCTTTTAAAAAGAACTTCCCAGGAAGTGGGGCAAGTGTCAGTTTATATCCGATCTATCACACACAGTTATTGTCATTGAAACCAAACAAGGTGCAGGGGTGGTGCAGGGTATCTGGGCAAAACAGTTTGCTAATCGGCTAACAGAGACCATTTATGCACTTAAGTTTTAAAACAAGCACTTTTTTCAAGATCTTCTTAGATAATTAATCTTCACAGGAATGCAAAACGTTGACTAATATTATAAATTGGCGAAACATCTTAGACAACTTAAATATCAAACTTAGCCAAACATCTAGGACTAATATCAAACTTTCAACTTCTTAGACTAATACCGCACTTGGCCAAACATCTTGGACCATTAACAAACTTGGCTAAACACCTTGGAATAGTAGGTATCAAAGTTGCCCAAACATCTTGTACAAATAGATATATAACTTGGGTCAAACATATCAGGGTTTTAGGCACTGAACCACTGACATCAGTTTAAATAGGAAAAAAATCACACACTGGCTTCATGGCTTGTGGTTTTCATATTTAAAGACGGAAGCTGGTTGTTTTGTAGCAGCACGAGCTCGTATGGAAATAGCTCATTCTGAAGTGAGCCGTTTCGGTTTACCATTGGTCAGCTAGACTCTGCGTTACCGAGCTGGCTGTCCAGGGATCGCCAGGCGTTTGGCAGGCTCCTTTCATGCACATGCAGCTCATGCTGTGGTAAAAAGATAAAAAGGAAGATGATAAAAATGGGTGTATAGGTATGTGTAGGTCCTATCTTTCATCATCATTGGACTATATGAAATCATTCGCTCTCCAATCGCATGCTATTCAACTTGATGAGGAAAAGACCGGTTCTTGAATTTACGATTCGTTTTGTAGATCGGAATGCCATTCGTTTTGACAGTGCAGCCACGCCCATTGCGCTATTTACGTTTTTAAGCAGCTGAATTTGTCATACCTATGAAGCAATGGATGTATTTAGGGTGCTGGCTGGAATAACTCCTATACATTGGCCACTACGCAGCATTCTATATATAAAATCCTGTCAGTTTCGCTGCACGTACATTAGGTAGATACAGTACAATTAAAAACACACATTCGCAGCTTAGGAGCGATAAAACTCAACATGATTGTATTACTTAGTAAAAACTATTCATTGTTATTTAGACAATACAAGGGGAATGGCATTATGCGGTAATTAAATACAGACAGAATGATTAATTTACTGATTTTTAGATACTACTTCATGGTTCGAGCGACACTGAGTTATAGAAACAGGTTTATTTTAGTCCTAATTAATAAAAATGTACATTTTCCTGGTTATTCACGATCAGTAAAGTAATTAGGTGCGTATCTACCAAAAACCTTCGCAAGTCTCTTGAAGCTCATAATTGATATCTATTTTTTAATGATAAGTAGGTACCGGCCAGTCTGTTCTGTAAAAATGTGACCTTGAAGTGAACTGTCATCCCACCTGACGCCAGAGATTGACAGCTCACTTAAAACTCACTTCACCTAAGTTTTCACGGTGAAATTTTGACCGGGTGACCCGTTGATGAGATGATGAGACGTATCTGTATATAGGCAATCTGAAACTATTAGAGGTAGAGAGAAGTTTTCAGAATCCACTTTCTACAGCGTGACCGGTATCCGGCCAAGCCACTATCCGTTTCATCTCAGTACACTGAAAACCTTCATGAATTTTTTTTAATTTTTCAATCTAATGTCATGCATTTTCATCAAAAACACTATAAATGCGTATTCCTTTTTCAAAAAGATGTATAATGCTTTATATACAAACTCAATGATGTAAACACAGATGTAGTTCACTATAAATTTCGGTAAGTATTCCAAATTTAAATCACATTCTCCCCCTAGAGGATGAATGAAATTCAGTACAATTTTCTTTCCCTGTTTTTAACAGATTAAAAATGACTATTGTTATGTTCGCTTTTTGTGGCATAGAATGTCACTTTTTTGAGCAAGTGGTATGAAATAGTAGATTATTAACCAAGGTGATAAAGCAGTGTCTTCTGTCGCGGGTGACGATTTAAATCGCGAGCGTAACGAAGGACTCGAGGTTTACTCCCGAGCGTAGCGAGGGTGTTAAAAACTTAAATCACGAGCGAAGCGAGGGATTTAAGACGAGTCCTGAGTGTAGCGAGGGATTTAGGTTCACCCAAGACTAAGACAGCTTTATCACCGAGGAAAATACTCTACTTTTCGTACCATTTGCGAAAAAATTAACACAATAATAATATGAGTTAAGCATTTATTAAAAATAATGACAATTAAAGACACAATTAAAGTAAAAGTTAACATTCGAAACATTGGTCCAATTATTGATAGAGAGAGTTACATTTTTGTTTGGTACATTTATTGTTGATGAGTTGATTTGAGTATTTCTCTGTTTTGTCGGAAAAGCAAAGGCATCAAGCTCATACGGCCTCGTCGGTTTTCGTAATTTTATTTAATAATCATAACTGCATAATAATAGTAGATTATTAACCAAGGGGATAAAGCAGTGTCTTCTGTCGCGGGTGACGATTTAAATCCCTCGCTACACTCAGGACTCGTCTTAAATCCCTCGCTTCGCTCGTGATTTAAGTTTTTAACACCCTCGCTACGCTCGGGAGTAAACCTCGAGTCCTTCGTTACGCTCGCGATTTAAATCGTCACCACCGTTAATAATCTACTATTATCGTCACTGGTGCGTCAGCTCAAATCCAACAATCTAACGCGGGGGTATAGATAGAGGTACCTACGCGCCACAGCAACCGATCATTTTGTTCGGCGACGCCGACGGCGACTAAAACCTATGAAGTAAGAACTCTTCGGTCGACCTGTAGGTACATTAATCGAACAAAGTATTTTTTGTTTTTTTCTCAGTTGACGTTCCAAATTCAAAACACATTAATAACCAGCTGGTCATAATGAAATTCAGTACAATATTAATGTTCGGGTAGGGCCTCGGGCTTAAATGACTTGTTTTAGGTTAGGTCTTCGAGACATATAATTTGACGTTAGGGAGCAGGTGGCGTGAAAAAAAATATTAATTAGTTGTGCCTGCGACTTCATTCGCGTGGATGTCGGGAAACAAGAATGTGTCTCTAGTAAATACATTATTGTTTTTGTAAAACAAAGCCTACTCTGTATTGACCTGATAACATCAGCTATCTGCAAGTAAAAGTCCCGTCAAAATCATTCCTGCCGTTTCGGAGATTAGCCAGAACAAACAAACACACAGACGGGAAAAAATGTTAAAAATTGTCTTTGTTATAAGTACCGTATTTATTTTCATACGCATTTAGTAACAAGCTGTTATTTTACAGACATTTAAATTTTATTTATTTGTATGGATTATGTTTTAGAATTTAAATAATAATATAATGAATGAACTTAATTGAATATTTTCTTGAACTATTGTATAATCTGTTACGATCGCGTCTCTCAGGCATGCTGCACATTTTGTGGACAATGCAAGGTTAACTAAGGTTAAAATTATATAAGACTGCTTTAGCCTCAATTGCTGTTAAATATGACATAAAACAATGTTAGCTTTGTCACGTTTGTGGATCAGCAAACACTAAGTCTTAAAAATAAACATTTAAGACTAACTGTCTAGTTTGGGGCTCATTAGCAAATACTATATTGTAACCTATAGCTAGTAGGTAATATTTTAAGCTTCTCATTTTATGTCTTAAGATAAAATTTCAAAGAGCTGTGGATTTTGTGATTAATAAATAAATAAATTTATAAAATAAAATGTCATCATAACTTGCTATGAACCTGCTTACTGTATTAGGTACCTGGACAATAAATATTTTCTATTTCTATTCAATAACACGTTAAACCTTTGATACCGGGGCTGCCATTTGTGGATGTTTGACAGTCGTTACGGGTAGTCAGAAGTCCAAAAGTCTGACAACCAGTTTTAGCAAGGGGTAGGTATCATATTGTCATAACATATACATACGTATTGTCGTATCATATTGTCATAACATATACATGATATATTGTTGTATCATATTCTCTCAAATAACTGGGTTGTGGAGGTCAGATAGGCAGTCGTTCCATGTTAAATACTGGTATTCAGCTGCATCCGGATAGACAGGAAGACGAACCCAACATAGTTGGGAAAAGGCTAGGAAGAGGATGATTTACTTTAGATGGATTTATTTTAGGCCCACCAATATTTCTTAACTTTCATAATATGTTAAAATTATGTCAGTGTTCAAAAGTTTAAAAAGAAAAACAGCATGTGTGCAATTCACACGTGGTAGAAGTGAAACCTTCAAAAACACTGTATAATGCTTCCTATCTCATTTTCTCCCACGTTAAATCTTATGAATTTACATGTCTCTTTTTACTGTCGCTTTTTCGTTTCATAAACTTTCAAATCACAACGATGCTAAAACATACATACATACATCCATCCATCCATCCATCCATCCACATCCACATCCACACATCCATTAAATGTGATGTCATTTATACTAATAAAAAACAAAAACACTGTATAATGCTTCCTATCTCATTTTCTCCCACGTTAAATCTTACATGCCTCTTTTACTGTTGCTTTTTCGTTTCATAAAATTTCAAATCACAACGATGCTAAAGAAGTTTTCACTTCAAAAAAAAAGATTTTTATTACCTTCAGTTGTACAAAACTATACCTATATCTAAACACTATGCAGCAGTGGGTAAAATTATATCTGACCTTGATACCTTGTCCTTATTACCTACTTTACTTTGTTTACAATAGCGACCCTAAAATAAAATATATGTACATATCGTCGCCTTAGAGTGAAAACCTCTGGAAAGCAATACCTTGTAAGTAGCATTTTATGCATTTCGGACAATCTTATAGTACCTACATACCTATCGAACAGATCTGGATATAAAAATGTAAGGTTAAATTTCCACATTAATTAATAAGAATACAGGACCTCCTGTTTTGAAGTCGGTTAAAACAACATAAAAGACGCTGTACAAAAATTTTACAGCACGTAGTTCTTTCTTCCTCCTGAAAAGTTACTTATTTTACACTTACGAGGTTTTCACTCTAAGGCGTCGATACTGTATTTGTATAGGTACATACTCACTTCCCACTTGCCTTCCAAAAATGATCATGTATATTTGCCGTCATCATGAAATCAAATATTATTGCCGACCTGTCCATATATATTTATGCTCGTGACTCTGGCCCAAGCTGGACACTATAGCCATTCATCCAGTAGAAGACTTTCAACAATCTAGTCCATCTGCAGTCGGTGAAGCGAGTCCGGCAGCAGCCATTGTTTCAGGCTCACCTACTTAGGTCATTTCTCAACGGACACAAGAATTGTCATTCATTCATAGATATTGAGGTGTTATTGTGCAAGAAGTTTATCGAAACGTTTATCGAAACACTAGCTTCTGCCCGCGACTTCGTCCGCGTGAAATTTCTTGTTACTCCGACCCACCCTGTCGCATCGCATCGCCTGCCCGCGCTATTACTTCGTTTTTGCTTAGCGTTCTTTCTGACTTTTTTTTCTTTTTGCTCGGCTCCTAAAGGTCATAGCGTGATGTTAAAAAAAGCCTATAGCCTTCCTCAAGAATTGGGCTATCAAATTCAAAAAGAATTTTTCAAATCCGATTGGTAGTTCCAGAGATTAGCGCGTTCAACCAAACAAACAAAACTCTTCAGCTTTATAATATTAGTATAGATTCGCCCCAAAGGGCATTATCTAGCCTACAATGTTCCTACTACAGGTACTCAGTTCTGTCAATGAACGCAACCTATCGCAGACCAGAGCTGGACATAGGTCCGTCCCAGGCTGCGCCACAACATCCTGTTCTCTGCCTTCCGCATCCAATCTGTCCCAGCCACCTTCTGCAGGTCGGTCCATCTAGCTGGACCAGATAGGATATTTATGTATTTTGTTCAAAGCTCAGCAGCAGAGTCGCAACGACAAGCTAGGGAAGTCGCAGGCTCTCGCTACTTGTCGCAGCGACTAGACGCACGGTGCACGCGCACACAAAATGACACGAAGACTATTGCAGTCTTCTTGTTAGCGCTAAGGAAGGTGTACGTGATTCTATTGCCAATCTCAACATTGCATTGGAAGTCGATGTTTTCAATACATCGAAGCGCGCCGAATACTCAAAGAAATGATCCTGCACGACGTCTGTCGTAACAACTAGTCGCAGATGCATACGACCAACTCTGCGTCTAGTCGCAGCGGCAAGACGCAGAGATAAAATTCACAGTTTGCGCTTTGAACCTTGAACAATAATTTTCTTATTTCATGTCAATGTCACTGAAATTTTGCAACGCTGAAACTTGACATCTTGAGACTTATTAACAGGTACCCTGTTACAGACGCCAGCACATCAAGCTACCCGAAACTGTCAAATTTTCCCAATCAACTTTGAACCTTATGCTTTAGCAATAAAGTTGAAAAGGTATTAAAGAAATTTGACAGATTGTGGTAGCTTGATGTGCTGGCGTCTGTACCTAAGGTAAGACACCGATACTGTTATTTTACACTAGCTTAGAAGCCCGTGACTTCGTCCGCGTGAAATTTCGGACGCCGACACATCGCTTAGCCTTCTTTCTGACTTTCTTTCCTTTGTTCGGCTCGTAAAGGTCGTAGCGTAATTTTAAATAGCCTATATATAACCTTCGTCAAGGACTGGGCTATGAAAAGCAATTTTTTTTTTAAATCCTGCTGGTAGTTCCGGAGATTACCCCCTATATAACTTACTTACAAACGAACAAATTTTACCTCTTTATAATATTACTAGTTTCTGCCCGCGACTTCGTCCGCATAAAATTTCTTGTTTCCACCCCGTCGCATCGCATCAGCTGCCCGAGCTATTACTTCAATTTCGCTTAGCGTTCTTTCTGACTTTTCTTCCTTTTGCTCGGCTCCTAAGGGTCGTAGCGTAATGTTAAATAGCCCTCCACCTTCCACTCCCCCCCTCCCCCCCCTTCTTCCTTCCCTTCTTGACCTTCCTCAAGAGTTAGGCAATCAAATGCAAAAAGATTTAATCCAACTGGTAGTTCCAGAGATTACCCCCTAGCCCTACATAATATAAACAAACTACCACTATTCTACCTACTAGCGGCCCGCCCCAGCTTCGCACGGGTGCAATTTTTTTTTTTCGGAAATGAATTCCCAAAAAAAAAATTGCATAAGTTATTTCATTTTCTCATACATACTAACCCTCTTACTAATAAACTTTGTATAGCGTCTGTATAGTTACACAACGCTTTGTCTTCTTCTTTCGAAAGTCCAATTTCTGACGACTGAAAGAGAGAAATCGGTATGTAACTATATACCATATAATTTTATTATAATTACTAGCTTCTGCCCGCGACTTCGTCCGCGTGAAATTTCTTGTTATAATAATTATTATTGTATTTATTACGTTTATTAGTAAGGGGAATAGATTCTTATTGATTCTGACTGAGACGGTACGAAGTTCGCCGGGTCTATATTAAAATATAGTATAGATTAATAGCTGCGCCCCGCGGTTTCACCCGCGTAAGTTTCGATTTCAGAATGGCACATTAATTATCACCTAAATAAAACCACGCGAACGAAGTCGCGGGCTCAGTTAGTTTGAAATAAATGCTTTGAATTTGAGTTCGAAATGATAGAAAAAATGTATTCGTGATATATTTTATTCGTGGCTTGTAGGTAGTGAAGGCTTTAATAATTGCCACTGCCATGTAGATAAATAAAGATTGCGTATCACCATATGTCCTCGATCGACCAACCATAGGCTAAGGGGAAGTTCCTGAAAAAAAAAACAATAAACTGTAATACAAATCATTTTTCGCGTTAAAAATATTGGCCAGTCTGCAGGATAGCGGAGTGCTGTGTACAGGACGGTCGACCTCGTAATTGCTTAACCGTTTTTGACAAAAACTCCCAGTGCAACTTGACTTGAGCGGGTTCACTTGGAGAGGTAAAACTTCATCAACGATCACCTAGTTAATTCTCGATATTTTTGAGTAGACCAACGAAACCATGGATGGACTGTGTGAATGGTTAAAAATGGGGTGACTACCGAGATGACGACTAATAGAGAAGTATGGAAGAAAAATACATGTTGCACCGACCTCAAATGAATTGGCATAGGGGCAGGAGAATAATGATGATTTTCCTGTCAAACCAAAAGCTAAAGATTTTCGGATGGACTACGGAAACAGCCCTAAAGCTTTGGTTACCTACGAAAGCGGTGAATGATAACACAATAATTGCTGTCCAAATACAGAGCGTTTTGGCCGCGCCAGCTCATGTCAGGTGCCACTTCTGTGAACGCGGCCGAATCGGCCCACGCGCCAGTCGTTGGTGCGCTCGCCTGACATCTGTCGATCATTGTACTTTTTTGTGCCGCGCGCTGAACACGTTTTCGTTAAAAGTTTTCGTAAAAGTTCAGAAAAGTTTTAACGAGAAGGGAAACCATAGAAGAAAACGAGAAGAAGGAATGAAGGAGCTGAACGAACGTCTGCGAGAACTGGAAAATCGCTTGAAGAAGCGAAAGCGGAGCCATCATCAAAACTGAAATTGTCGGCAGTTGAAATCATGTTCCTAAAATTACATGGGATGCCGTAATACGCACAGCAGTCTCTAGAGTTTCCATGAGAACGTAACTGTGCCGTATACTTACAAAAGAACGACACCACATGAGCTTTCACGAGAGGTTAGCGGTTAGCCGATGGTATATACGTTCAGTGTTATAAACACGTTCCTGCTGGATCCCTGGCCGTTTCTAAGACTTTTCACGTCAACTGTGCCATATACTTACAATAGAACGACACCACACGAGCTTACACGAGAGGTTAGCCGATGGTCTGAAATACTGGGTGAAAATGACAAATTTTCATGACGGCCGTTATAATATGACGGGCACCGTTCTTCTGAAAAAGTGTGAACAGAGCGGCGGGGTAATTGCGTAACACACGTAACAGTAGCAATGGCTTTACATTTTGACAGTTCAACAACATTCATTTCGTTATTTATGTAAGTTGTTGAGCAGACAAATTTTTCAAACCTATGAAGCATTGATTTAGTAATATCCTTCAAAATGATTCAGATTGAGATTGATAGTGTGTTATGAAATTAGGCTGCTGGCGTAGATTAGTGCTACTACTCACGAGTACTTAGGTCTCTTGTCCGGAGTAATCAAGAGCCTGCCGAGTTTTAAGTTCTTGTATCGGTTCTTTCTATCTTTCATTTGCTTCTCAATCTTTGACTTTTGCAGTGCCTTCTCGTATGCTTTTATTTCCATAGCCGATTTATCATGTACGCTGTATACTCTTTCTCCTAAACATTGTAACATATCATGCATTTTAATTACTGTAAAATTAGAAGCTACTTACATTACTTTCACAGAAAGCCGCACTAATCTGATATTTTATTGTCTCCATTGACTCCTCATATTTTTTTTAGTGTAGCTATTTGTGACCGACTTTAAAAAAAAATTAAATTTTTAAAAGTCTTTTAAAAATTTTTTAATTAAAAAAAAAACGAATTTAGGTAGGTGTACTGACTCATCATCTGCTTCCAATCTAACCGGATGCAGCTGAATACCAGTATTTTATATGGAGCGACTGCCTATGTGACCTCCACAACTCAGTTACTGGATAATACGATAGGTATACTGACTATGCAACCGAATCTGGCTGTTTCAGTCCTAATACATTTTGACGCCCGTCGCGCCATCGAGTCGGGGTGCGTCACGACGCGCGGTCGCGTCGCATGTAGAGAGCAGACCGTATGTTCCGCCTTAAATGAGTAGTGTAGCGAAAAAAAATAAAACTCAGATATTCTTCGCCCTTTTCTTTTTGGTATAAGAGATTCTGCTAGCACTCAGGTTCTTATGGTTCGTTTTTTGCCACATCAAATAACCGGCCTATACCTACTGGTATTATACGCCTCAGGCAAATACTGTCGAACGTTATAATCAAAGCGTGGTTACATGTTGTATTTTGGTAGGTGAGAATCAAAGAAATTGGTCTAAAATGATGCATAAAGTTAAATTTTATCTCAACTCTTGTATTAATTTAGCCACAGGTTTCTCACAAAACTTCCTTACGTTTGGTAGTGAAGTTTTCATGGATCCTGCTCGTGCTAACTCAAGGCGTTTTGCTGAAAGTCGGACCCAGCACGCATCGAACTTGTCATCCGTAGCAGAGGTATATGTGAAAGTTGCTGATAATCTTTCTATGGCTTTTGTTTGCGCATCGTTCAGCAGTCACGCTAAACGTATGTGATACTGTATGGAGAGATATGTTTTCTAGATCTTCTGGTGACGATTATTTTTCGGGGAAGCTTGCTCCACGTTTTATTAAATGCCGTGTGACTAATGTTATTTCTAAGACCACCTATGTACTTCATGATTGTGACTCCCTCCATTCAGAAGATATCTAATAATTCCTCTGTAATTTCTAAACTCGTAATCCCATTAACATTTTTGCATTCGGAATTTTATTTTTACGTTTAATTTGACCCCCTGTAGGTAATTTAAATTCCCTTAATATTTACTTATCTAAATAAGCTCATTCATAAATATTTATTTCGACAAATCTTTTAATAAAAACAATAACCTTTTTTTATTTGTCAATGCATGCATGTTATTTTAAAACTTGACATTAGCCATTGATCGAAGCTTTAGCCCTTTGTTAGATTAAGGTTCTTTTTTGACTTAATTCCTTTGCTTGACTTAAGTCCTTTGTCTGACTTAAGTCCTTCGTCTGGCTTAAGCCCTTTGGTTGACTTAAGCTGTGTCTTTCTCTGACTCAAGTCCTTTGCTTTACTTTAGCCCTTTGTTACATTTAAGGTTCTTTTTCTGACTTAAGTCATTTGTCTGGCTTAAGTCCTTTAGTTGACTTATGTCGACTCTTTCATTGACTTAAGTCGTCTCTTTCATCGACTTAAGTCGTTGCTTTTTGCTCTTGTATATATTTTTGGGATCCTCTGGGTTTACTTAGCTCTTAAGTCTTCAGCTTTTAGGTTATTTCTAGATTTAGTGGACGCATCTAGAATTTGCACTGGTAACGTCTAAGTTGGAAGTCTGGATTTCGTATTTATTCAGTATCTGCTGCACTTCGATGTCTTTTATTTAGGTTTAATTTCGATTACTTATCTTACTGACTTATTGTTTAGGCAAGGTTAGGTTAATTCTTAGAGGGATTTCACTCCTCTGAATTTTTTTTTCTCTGCTTTTCCTCTCCTATTCCTTTTTTTTATCTTGGAAAGGGGATACTGCAGTATTAGTAATAACTGCATGTTAATTTTTCGACATTCATCCTTATTTACGAATATATTATGCACCCTTTTTTTGGGTATTTTGCTTAACCAGAAATATTATTTTCGAAATTTTTAAATTATGAATCGTCTTTATGTCTGTGTGCACTCACTTGCACTTGATGCACTATAAGATACCAGATTTGCACAGAGCATGTAACTGTGTACTTGTTGAAATTTTATCACGGGCGACTGCTGTATAATTTTATTTCGGAATACAAATACTAAAATTCGCAGAATATTTTACTTGTTATGTCATTAAGTGATGTTAAGGTGATTTATTGAATCGGGGACGTTCCTCAACAAAGTCAACGAGTTGTGACTCCCGCTGCAAAACAAACCGTGTATCTATTCTTCTTTTCGTTTTTTCTGTTATGTATAATTCTACGCCCTTATGGTGAGACAGTCTGTCTGTCTGTCACAGCTGGATATCTCAAGAACTACTAATGCTATCAACTTGAAATTTGGAATAGTTTTAGATGACATTTGCCCAACTATTTTGCGAATAAGTAATAAATAAAAATATGTATATGTATAATTTTTGCAACAGGGACTGAATGGGGGTCTGAAAAATTTGAAATCGGGCTACTAGGGCATTTGGGGTATCATATGAAAGAACGTAGTTTGCAAATTCTCAAACATTTTTTCTTTTTTTTTTAGGCTGCATAGTCTTCGACTTTTGAAGAAAAATTTAGAAAAAATACCGTTCCCCTTATCTCCGAAGTATGCATAGAGAAAAATCTGAAATTATTTTAAGTGATAGAAGTTTATGTAAAGATTACAGAAAAAGTAAAACGAAATCTCTAAATATCACACTTTTTCAGAAATCATCAACATAAGTACATTAGTTCCGCTATCGGTCAAGAGATGACGCTGACATAAGAATGCAATAGTCTTCGGTTTTTTTTTGTATGAGATCTGCTTGCCATTCGGGTTCTGGTGGCCGATTCATTCGGCTCTACCCCTCCCAGGCTCCTACCATTTTTCACCTGACTGGTTTGCAGTAGGAAGCAAGCAGATTTGATCTTTCCACCAACTAAAAAGCTTAAGAGGTCGTCTACAAGTGCAGTGCAAATGCAGTTAACACTGACGGAGTCACATCTTCGCGTCTAAATTTCTGAGATAAGACCTAGCAGATATTTATTTCCTACTCCTAGTAGTTAGTCTAGTTTATTTTTAATAACGATCATACGGTTCGATACATTATTACTTACCGGCCTATTATATTTTTTTTTGTAATTACAAACTTTTAAATCACGGAATCGAAAAAGAATCACGGGCTCGATACCTTTTAAACGCGGCCTAATTTTAGCGTCGTGGAAGTAGTGAAAGTTGTGGTTGCCACCACATTCGCGCAGCCCAATTAATCTTTATAATATAATCTATGGCTCCTATGCTATGGTACAAAAACCTAAAGTATTTCTTACACCTCTTTAATTTCTACCAACCCGACAATGTAACGTGACAAGTTTCTTTACGAGTTTTTGCATTTTCTACATCTTTTAAAGTATTTTTGATATTTTTTATATTCAGTCATGATTTAAACAAAAATTAAACGTGTTCTGTGGCGAAGAATATCTGAGTTTTCTTTTTCGATACAGTAGTTACAGTCAGTACAGTAAAGGAAATTAATAGTAAATCAAATTGACTTCCTACGTCAATTTGCCGTGTTTGTAGCCATTACATACAACTGTCAAAAGACAGTTGTGGTTTGAATATACGGACGATTAAAGTTTGTAGTAAAACTTCAAACAATAAAAATCTTCCTGGCTTTTATAATATAAAATATTATTCCTTTGACCAACTCACCATTCTCTAAATGGTAATCCGAGAAGCCTGACTGATTGACAGGGATAAACCTATACTTATCCTCTATCTCATTTAGCATATTACACAAATGTGATATGACCGTTCCCATTTCCAATACATTCGTGTAAATATACAGAACGTATGTACTCGGCGCATAAAATCTTGCTCGATTTTTGTAATAGTATTGTGTTCCCAAGTCATATAATTCTAACATTCTCTGATATTTCAATACTATTTCGTTTACTAAGTATCCGACTTCGTACGCTAAATTATTTTCATAAAAATATCGAACAGTGAAATATTTTCTAATATCTGTTTGCCTGTAAAATAAAGGATATTAATACATAAATGGAGAATGGGGGTCTCTTTTCTAAGTCCGTCAACGAACATACAAGAAGATACAACAACATAAGTATCTATACCTTTTATCCAGAAAAAATAAACACTTTTCCCGACTACAAGAACAATAACTTTCGACGGTCAGATGCTGCTACGTGTCTTTCGAATCATGATTGAAATATGACCCGACTTTCTGAGCAGTATTCTAACAAAAAGTACTAGGCATGCATACATTCATGATAATATTTCAATAATTAGTATTATGCTTTTAATAGGATTTGGACACACAGATAGTTTATTATAATCTGGTGTTACGTACGGAAATTTTTTTAATAAAAATAAATCAGTACCTAATTGAGACCTCGCTCGCCACTGCGACCTTACGCATGTTAACATTTTTCCTTCAAAATAAATAAAATCAATAAAAAAATGTGAGATAACGTAGTCTTGTTACAAAAGCCATAGATCGCACATTTGCTTGGCAAAATTTTGACGGCAGTTCGTCTTCAGTCCTCGCATACAAAGAGTACTTACTATCAGTGACGGATTAAGACTACTTGATGCCCTAAGCAATCCATGCCTGTGGGCCCCCCTATCCGTAAGTCAACTAGAATCGGTCTTTAAACCTTTACCGCCTAAAAACATTAGTTTTTTGTAAAATAAGATGATGAGATGTAAGGTACTTTAGAAGTGGAGTAGATGCGACAACAATAAAAACCAAAGCATAATTTATTTATTTTTTGAAATGCGCCTTGCGGCTTTTCCGAGCATTGAATTCACGCAAGATAGTATTAACGTGTAACGTTTTTAACATATCGGACTTTATGTACAATATCGATAAATTACAAAAAAAATTTTTTTTGTCAGCTGCATGAGATATTTTTGCTAAATCATATGTATTAGAATGCGCTGATTTCAGAAGTGATGGTCATTTTTTTCTATCACGTAAGAGTTTTTTGCAAATTGAAAAAGAATTTGGTGAAAGCCCTCGTTTGTTAAAAATTCACAGGTGGACAATATTTGACGAACGCTCTGTCCCAGAAACCAGATTATACTTTTCCAAAGGATTTTGACGCGCTGAACTCGAATCTGGCCTCAAAATTGCTCTATCACGTCAGGGTTTCGAGATATCCTAACCTAAAAGTGCAAAAAATACCGTTTTTTCTCATTTTTGATGTTATGTAGCACGGCCGATCCTATTTTCTTTCAAAAATTATTATATAGCATCTCAAAGTACTAGTCTTCCTCTTTAAAATGACGTTGAGTTTACTCAAATATCTTTTTTTTTTGCTGAGATATCGCATTTAGAAATTTTCGTGTACGTGGATTGTTCTACGTTTGAGAATTCATACACATACAGTCTATTGACGAAAACACGAAAATTTTTTATCGAGCCTTTCTTGTATCATCTTTGTCCTTTTTTCATTTTTTAATATTTTTAATTTTGAAAAAGAACGTTCCGCTGAGCAATTTGTAATCATAAGCGATAAAAATATACGCAGGGCTGTTTCCACATTAGGGAAAGCTGATTCAATCTTATCATCATGTTTTATTTTATACAATTGAGCGTGAGTTTGATGTAAACTTGTGCGAGCTGAATCACTAGGTCTGGAACTTATTTTTCACTTCAGTAGCTCAAACAAGTAGGTTTTGCTGCGTGAAATCAGTGAGCAAAATGCGATTTTGCTCACTGAGTGAGACAAAGTAACTTTTTAATTTTTTTTTCAGAAAGCCGCGAATATATTATTCAGCCTTGGGTTAATCATACAATTCGAAACATTCACACTCTATCTCTTTCCCGCCATTAGAAAGAGAGAGAGACAAAGACCAGCCCTTTCGAAGTTCGGATTTTGAATTCGACCTCAAAGACAAACACGTTCGGAATTTCGTACCAACTAAAGAAATTTTGCAAAAAGAAAATTATGTCTTTTAATGTAATTTATTGAATTTTTAACTTATTGTTGTATTTAAACGAAAATAAGTATTTACTGCAAATAAAACTGATATTTAACTTGTAAATATTTATTTCTAGTTTCAATAAATGTTAGGTACTTACGTAATATATTTTGAATAATAAAATATCATGGGTGCTATTTCCGAAATCCGAACACGCCTTAATTTAAATAAAAGAGCGGGAATAAAATTTCGTGACTGGCGTACAGAGTTGAATAAGTTAAAAAATATTAAAATAATCGTAAAATATGAGTGAAACTAGCGACAAGAACAGTATTTTAACACCGGAAGAGTTAAAACAACAAGTTATTAATGCAGAATTAAGTTTCCTACCTGAGAAGTCTCGTGAGAAATATCTGAAAGCATACCATGTCTTCAATGAATGGAGACTTACAAAGGGCGCAAGCAGTTTTTCGGAGCTATCTTATTTTTTAGATTTTATAGAATTGGTATCTACCTACAATGTTAATTATTTTGATTCACAATAAATAGTTATTTCAATCTATTCCTGTTTATTATTTTATCTCCTAAAGTGTTCTCGCTGCTGAAGTGAAAAGTCATGTGTGTTACACGAGAGCAAAGTTTTTTTGCATCTCGTGCCTTTGAATCCCTTGCCACACTCAGGATTCAACTTTAGAATCACTCGCTACGCTCGTGATTCAATCGTTGAATCCTTCGCTTGCTCGGGATTCAAAATCAGCACTCGCAGCAAAAAACTACTTTGCTCTCTTGTTGCACAAATAACTATTACTTATGACATATGAATGAAACTGTTGAATTTCTGTTATTGATTCGGTGTTAAGGTCTTCTGGATATGTGTTTACTAGATTTGTACTGTGCTGACTGTATTCTGCAATTTGATCGGGACACATAATTTTATCGGCATCGGGTATTTTATTCAAGAATGAGAATTTGTCTGCTATTTCTTTGTATATCTTTCCTCTTTTTCGCATCTGTATTTAATTTATCAATGATGCTATAATGACACGTTATTTTGAATTGTTCTCTTGGGCTGAAACTTACTTCAGGAGCTGAACCATCATTGGGCATTTACTTTCTTCGTCTTTGACAGACCAGGTGTCTTTGTATTCCACATTTGGTAGTTTTTCTTTTGCGCGGGCTGGTAGCTTTTCTTCTGGTGCCCCCTCAAACGTGATGCCCTAGGCAATTGCTTAATTTGATTAAGGGTTAATCCGTCACTGCTTACTATAAGATACTCGCATAGCTCGCACGCCGATTGCCCGCTGCGAGGCCTCACACTTTCAACAAAAAATTTAATTAACTTTTTCATTTACCTAACCGACTAATCGCGTACCTGCGTGCTGTACGCAACACCTGGATTAACACAGGATACTTCCGGTAATAAGTACGTTTCCGTGGGATAATTTCCGACCTCCACACAGGCGAAGCCGCGGACAAAAGCTAGTTCTTTATAATAAAATACTGTTCGACGGTAAGCGCATCATTTGAGAACGGCTGAACCGATAGAATAGAATAGAATACTCTTTATTATGTACACCATATAAATTACAGACATAAATATAGAAACTGTACAAAGGGTGACACAATGGGCGGTCTTATCGCTAAAAGCGATCTTTTAAAGACAACCTTAGGACCGATTTGCCTATTTTTTGTATTAAAATGTTCGTAATAGTCCGAATTAAGCCCGGTTTCTACCGCAAGCGGAGGGGATCCTTTAATAGCCTCTTATACCTCGCAAGAGAAATCTGCTTACATGTGTTTGCACCAACAAAGAGTTGAGCGAAAATGACTAAGCGAGCAAAAAGAGTAAAAATGAGCTCGCTCATTTCTAGAGAGCGGAGCAGAGTCATTAATGACTCCTTTTACCTCGCAGTTGAAAAATACATAGTAATGTTTCCACCGAGAAAGAGTTGAGCGGAGCCCAAACGAATAAAAAGGTGTAAAATGAGTCCGCTGCGTCACGGTCTCACTACAACTAGTTTGTAAATGACTCGCTCGCTGTTGCCGCCCCGCGCTTTCCCCGCCCCTCACCCACTCATTGTTGTGGCAGATTCTGTATCACTCGACATTGCGAATTGGCAGCAAAACACGACCGCTCGCAACCAGTTTAAAACTCCAACTGAACTTGCTCTAATCATTTTCTATTTCTCATTTTCCGTTCAGCTCGCTCTGCTCATTCTTCTGTTTCATTTCTATTTTGTGGGGGGAATCAGACGACTAAACTCTTTCTTGGTGGAAACGCAAACCTATTTCATGAAAACGAAGTCCGCTCCGCTTAGTCATTTCCGGCGCATTACTCTTTCGCGGTGGAAACCGGGCTTAGGTTTTTATGGAAATAAAAACTGAAAAAATTTCACGGAACATTTTCAAATTCGGGAAAACGGAACGTTCTTTTTTATATTTGGCTGTCTTGTAGAAGCCCGGGTGTCACCCGTAGAGTAATGGGTAGCTCACCGTCCGAACAGGACCAGGCCCGTGCTGGACGGCGCGTACAATGCGTGCCACGAAAGATGAGACTTGACACACCACGTGGTTTGACTTGCGCAGAACACGATTTTAGGTATCTTTAGCGGTATGAGGTCTGAGTGCGGGACGGGACCGGAGATCATAGGGGCGGCGAAAAGAGCGGGGGAGGCGGGGTCAAGTCTCATCTTTCGTGGCACGCATTGTACGTGTTCCACGCGCGCCTCAAAGAGATGTCAGCATCAAAAGAAGGGACCCGTCAGGGCCGAAGCCTGCCGGGTCAGCGGGATTGTCCGAAAGGGTTACCGCTGGCCCGGAACATAAAGGGCTAAGGAAGGAACACGGGTGGGTTTTAGTCAGTAAGAGTCTGACACTCCCTTCCGCTCCACCCAGAGCGGGAGGGGTCATTTGATGATTTACCATCCCGAAAAAAAAAAAGGCTCACGCGCTGATTTGTGTTGTTGCAATCATATGGCAAGCCATCGATATCATCCAAAGGTGCTTGTATGGCAACTCGTAGTGTACTTTTTTCAAAGTTAGTTTCAGATTTTTCCAGAAGAGATCCTTTACAAAAGCATCCTTTTCCTCGCCCAGTAGTTTTGGCATGGTGTAATTAGCTGAAACAATTAATAGTACATTGTATACAAGGGTCGAAAGGAATCAATTCCCATACGAGGTATTTAGACGCCCGAGGGCAGCAAGGGCGGCTATAGTCCGAGTAAGTAGGAACCAAGAAAAACATTTTATCAAGTGACAGTTTCTAAACGTTACAATTACTGCAAAAGATCATGTGGAGGGTCTAAGTTGGTTTACAAGCAATAATAATAAGACGTAGTCGAAGAAGGCTCCTATTTCTGTCTACAGGGTATAAAGGAACCTAACCTTACCCAAGTCGGGTGCCCCAAGTTCCGAGATCGCTTATAGAAACCATTATTTTTATAGTTCATTCAAATACCAGGGAAAAATACACCGAACAAACAGTAATTCGTTAACAATAATTCTACTGTTTGATAAGTTTGTGATTAAAAATTCATTGAATTGTGGTTCTGTGAAATATTTTTCATTCAAGTAAATAATAATAATAATAATCTGCGAGAAACAAGGGGACACCCAAACTTATACTTAAATATGTTTGGCTCAAATCTGAGACGTGATTTTATAGAAATGATTCCTAATTATCGGGTGCATGCAAGCAAAGCTGTGAGCAACAGCTGACAATATTATCTACAATATATTTTTAAAATTGTCTTTCATCATTTGATAACCAACACTGCATCATTAAAAAAACCTTTTTAGTTCATAACTTTGTGTCCGTTAGAGGGCGCCATATGCAATTTGATATGACGTCACATAGAAAAACAAAAAAAAAATGTAAAATGTATGGCTTCGCCGTTTCGCTACCGTCGTGGAGGTGATGCGAATATTTAGTTTCTGAAGTAAGTAACGAAACAGCCAAGCCATACATTTCTACTGATATGTAGAATTTGTGAAGTTAGGGTCGGTAGAGTTAGGCCGTGTAGATTCAGAAGCTTGGCTCTACATGAGATCTGATATCTTTTTCACAGGGCAAACCTTATGTGGTCGTCTTGGCAACATTTTACATGAAATGTTTTTGGTGGGATTTCAGTTCTTTTTGTAAGTTGCTAGGCAGTCTTTTTAGTGTTTATTTTTTTCTTCTTTTTTATGGGTGTATTTCTTGCACATCAGCAGTGCCGGTTTTCATAGCTCTGTCTTTGCCTTTTTTCTTTGATGGTTTACTGATTACCATAAGCGATAAATCAGGGCTATATTTCGCTCAGGTTCTTGTAAGTACTTATTAATAGGTTTTTTAGTTACTGTCTACAGTCCCGTGTAAACTTTCATATCCTAATTCATAAAATTGGTGAAAGTCTCATTCAAACTTCCACCTTATAAGTTTATCTGGGGGCACGGTAGTGTTTTTTTGTATACTGAACTTTGTTTACATACCAAATTTCGGCTTTCTAGCACTTCAGGAAGTACCCTAACATTTTGAAGTCTCATACAAACTTCCACCCCCCCCCATTTTAGGGGATGGGGGCGAAAGTTATAAGTTTATGAATTTTTTTGTTGGTTGTATACTAAACTTAGATTACATACCAAATTTCAGCTTTCTAGCACTTCAGGAAGTAGCCAAACATATTGATGATCACCAGTGTGTCAGAGTATCAGTGTGTCAGTGACGAAATCGGTGTATATTAGATATCAATAAAGTCTAAAGTATTAGAGCTATTCAATTGAGACTTTGTATGTTTAATTAGTCTATTATCGACATCATATCCTGAGAATATGAACTATCTGGTACATCGGAAACCAACTCTATGAGGGTTCAAAAAAACAACGAAACACTTCGAGAAAAGGTAGGTAGTGCCCTTGCGCTTCGCTTGGCTCGTCTTGGCGGGGCACTACCGTGCCCCCAGATTTCGTTTCACATAACATTTTTCTCATATTTTCGTTTCATAGAATAATCAATAAGCAGAACACTTACCTTGAAGATTTTTAAATAATTGATTTTTGTTTCACATAAAGTTTAATGTTAGAATAATCATATCATAGAATAACAAATCAAATATTTTTTATCCTCATATTGTTTAGTTAATATAAAAATTATTACCAATAAAAACATTTTATCAAGTGACAGTTTCCAAACGTTACAATTACATACTGCAAAAGATCACGCGGAGGGTCTAAGTTGGTTTACAAGCAATAATAATAAGACGTAGTCGACGGAGGCCCCTATTTCTGTCAGATTTCAAGTTGATAACTCTACGCGTTCCTGAGAAAAAGGGTCTTGACAGACGGACAGGTAGACGGACTACGAAGTAATCTTATAAGGGTTCAGTTTTTCCTTTAGAGGTACGGAACCCTAAAAAAATTACTCAATTAATTGATTTTTTCGCAAGCTACAATGTTTTCAGGTTTCACACTTGATTGACGAGAATTTTTTTAGAAATATTTTGATGTTATTGCGATTCTACTGCATTAAATTAATTTTTGAAAAGTACAGAATTAGTCTCCATTACATACAGTACATAAATTAAGTAGGAGTTTAACAATGGAAACAGTTGCAGAAAGGAGGCAAAAATAGTAGATTGTTTGCCAAGGGAGAAAACAACTAATTTGAAGGCTCTGTTTCTGTTCTGTTCAAAGTACCTACGTCACTCGAATTTAAAATAGTGTTGCTCCCGAGGTGGCACTACTTTTTATCACACTCTATGAAAAAATAAGTAAATGCAACCTATGATTATGAATAGTACGTTTATTTATTTACATACAATAAGGAGCAATACATAGAAATAATTAGAAGCTAGTGTTTATATTTGAACAATTATGGAAGTGCATCGTAACAAGTTTATTACTACCATCCGTTACAGTCTCAGAAAATAGGCACCGTTTTTAGGATGTATTTTTTGAGAAACTTAATTATTTTCTGGCATGGGTGGTGGTTCACGATGTTGTTTAGACGAGCTGTATCCTAATTAGGATGCTGCAGTGCGATTCTGTAACCATCTCACCGTGAAAACTTAGGTGAAGTGAGCGTGGAGTGAACTGTCAGTGTCATCTTACCAGATACTAGGGATTGACCAAGCATACATTTACAATCATAATCGAGATTTTAATAATATTTTTAATGCTAATCCTATTGATATTTTTATATAATTCAAAGCTAGTATTTTAGTGGTCAAAACATTAATATTTTGTGGGGTTTTACTTACAATAAAATAGCAAAACAGAAGCGCAGTCAGAATCTCAACCTTGTTTTTTTTTTCTTTTTTCCCTAGACTAGTAAGTCCTTATATAGCCAGACAGCGCCAGCGCCTAACGCGCTTGCGCGGCGTGAAATATGGCTCATTCCGAATTAAGTCATCATCGCTCACATGAATAATTTGCTTTCCGATTTAGATAAATCACCACTATGGCAGCTGAGAGTCAGTAATATACCTATTCACTTGAATAGTTACTCATGGTTGGATTATAGTATTTATTTGTGTATACACCACGAATTTCTTCTTCTTTGGTAAGGTGGCGACTGTAGCCAGAAGCACAATTTCGAAAATGCCACGTTAGTTTAAAGATCGGTGATAATTATTAATTTAGGCCCTAAATGAAAAACCGACCATGCCCTAAATTTTAGGGCATGGTCGGTAGTCGGCGTTATCGCAAGATGGCACATGCCATGACTTCATATATGTCGATTCACGGGACATCGTTATCGCGTTCACGTTAATTCAGAAAAGGGCCCTAATTCACTATGACCACTTAATGATTCGTTACTTCGAAACCACGTCAATTCCTTAATAACCTAATCACTACATCTGCTATTAACGTATTCTCTATGACACAATGACCGAAACCGGTTTGAACTGTCAAAATACCACGCTTGACAAACGTACGGCGTGGTAAGATAATGCGGGGAATAATAGATAAATACCATACAGCAGAATTGGGGTCAAGGTGTAAGCACGCTGTAGTCGATTACAGTGCAATTCGGAATGTACCATATATCACTCCACTCGAATCTCGTAACCATGGCAACACCACCTCGACGTCAACAACACCTCCACCAGCCGCGTTTTGATTGACGAATACCTCGTCTTTTTCAATTTTAATTGAATATTGTGACTAATTCTAATTTATGATTATTTATTTATGCATTGACTGTAGAAATGATTCCATATTGTTGATTGTATTTAATTAGCATGCAACCATATTTGTACGCCTCTTGGCATAACATAGCGACCTATGAATTTTAATTTAAGAACTGTATTTACTACCTATGTTAGACAAATAAAAAATGATTATGATTATTATGATTACACATTTTGAAAATCGCTCAACGAAAACTTTGCTTAATCTGCCCCTTGGCAGACTCTAAGGCAGGGTCGCCATGGTGTATTATATTAATTATTAATATTATTACCATAATTTCCTAATGTTCTTATACATGACGCCTTACAAGTTAAATATGTAAAAACAAATCTCTAATGTGATGAGTGACTAACGCGCAAGCGCGGCGTGATCTTATCACTTCACCTTCACTCCACCCGATTCACGACATTAAATGTCGTGAATCGGGTGAAGGGAAGGTGAAGTGATCACGCAATCTGCAATGTGATAATGACAGTGATTAACGCGCAAGCGCGGCGTGATCTTATCACTTCACCTTCACTTCACCCGATTTACGACATTTAGTGTCGTGAATCGGGTGAAGTGATCACGCCACACAAACTACGTGGGAATCAAAAAATCTCTTTTATGATTGTAAATGTTTGCTTGGTCAATCCCTAGCATCAGTAGGATGACACTGACAGCTCACTCCACGCAAGTATTCACGGTGAGATTTTTACAGAATCGACATGCAGGTCATAAGGTGTTGGTGTGTTGGTGTATTATGATAATTTGAATGATTTTGAAGGATATTTCTAATGCATTGCTTTTTTATATTTTCTGAAAAAAAAACCTGCTCAACAGCGTAAATAACGCAGTGAATGTTGTTGAACTGTCAAAATGAAAGCCATGTGTGCACAAATAAACATATCGATTTACTTCACAAGGTTGAATGTGTAAATTGAAAATGATCCTAGTATTTTTTAAGATCTCGCATCGTAATCTCAGTCTCATCTGTCAAAAAACGTAAATAGACGTACTATTTACCTACATTTTAGGCATGTTTTTGACATAATGGTCGCTGAAATTACAAATTGATTTTGAAAGTTTTTAAATACTGGAATTGGCATATTTATTTGCAATCAGATTGGTTTCAACCAACTGTTTAAGTTTCAGTTTACTGGAAACTGTTGTCTAATGTGGTAAAGTAATTATGAGGTTATGTAGGTAAACACTGAAACTTACGAAGTATAAATTCAGATTCGTTGAACTTAGACTTTCCTGTTTTGTGTTTCTTGACTTTGACAGGGACCCAGGCAGAGACGCCCTGCCGCGCGATGCGCTGTGGGTTAGCGGTCAAGTAGCGCCGCCGCGCGATGCGGTGAGGGGTAGCGGCCCACATTTTTTTCTCATATCCCGTTCTTCTGGCATTTATCATTTCTTGTTTACGCTCATCTGAAATTCTTCTAGCGTTTTGCACTTCTAAATCATTTTGTGTTTGTCTATCATTCTGCATTGTTACATTTACCATTCTTCTGCCATCTTGTTGTACATTTTTGTTTTGCGTTAAACTGTCAATTTTGTTTTGTAACTCATTTTTGCTTAAACGGTCATTTTTCAGAATTCTGTTTATTCTTTTTCTTCCGTCTTCCTTCATGATTCCATCAGTTAAACTGGCACTATGGACTCTTCTGATATATGGCATTTTTAATTCTTCGCTGTCATTTATACTTTTTTTTTGGTCATTAAGCATGCTGTCATGTTGTCCAGTCAGGATTCTTCTGTCATTTTGCAAAGTTCTGTCAATGGTAATTCTTCTGTCACTTTGCAAAGTTCTGTCTTTGGGAGTTCTTCTGTCATTTTGGAATTGTCTGTCAATGGGAATTCTTCTATCATTTTTCATGTTACCGTCAATCTGCAAACTTCTGTCATTTTCTATTAGTTTGCCAATTGGAATTCTTTTGTCGTTTTGCAATATTCTGTCGTTAAATATTATTTTGTCACTTTGCATGTTTCCGTCAATCTGCAGTCTTCTGTCATTTTGTATAGTTTTTCCAGTTGGAATTCTTTTGCCATTTTGCAATATTCTATCATTGGAAATTCTTCTATTATTTTGTATTTTTTCCTCAAGCTGTATTACTCTGTCATTTTGTATTATTTTGCCAGTTGGAATTCTTCCGTCATTTTGCAAAGTTCTGTCAATGGGAAATCTTCTGTAATTTTCATTTCCCGGTTTCCATTTGCTGTTTTTTGCATCGGCGAAGTCTATACGCAATATAAATGTAACTGTAAACAAATAATTATTTAACTACGGTTATTTTGTTTCGGAGACAGACAACGGAACTCTTTAATAAATGCCAGCAAATCAACCGCGATTGTTGCTATAGCATAATATGCATTGTTTACGCAATCACACAACATAACATCACGCCTGTACCCTTTAAAGGGGTAGACAGATGTGTTCAATAGCTTCCTGTCACTGATGTTCACATAGCAAGTAGTGTTATTAAATATGAATTTGTTTGGGGTAGGTAGGTTCAACTACAAAGTGAAAAAAAAAACTTTTTTACAAAAAGACAACCGACATCCAAAATGACAAAACAGAACCAACGCAACCGACTTCCGAAATTAAAGTTATTTTTCACTTTGTAGTGTTTTTTTTTTGGAAGCCTCATATTTTGATTAAGGTGTAGACCGTGTAAAGTTAGAGGCTTGGCTCTACATGAGATCTGATAACTTTTTGACAGTGCGAGCCATATGATGGTCTCGTCTTGGCAACATTTTACATGAAAATGTTTTTGGTGGGATTACTTTAAAAAAAAAATTCAATTTACAGTTTTGACTTAAATTCGTTAGGTACTTTTTATGTATTATAATTACTAGCTTCTGCCTGAAACTTCGTGCGCGTGAAACTTGCTCTCCCGACCCCTCTGCGTTTCGACGTATCGCCTAAGTACAGACGCCAGTACATCAAGCTACCTACCCGAAACTGCCAATTTTGAATCTTATGCATTAGCGATAAAGTTGATAATCTATTAAAGAAATTTGACAGATTCTAGTAGCTTGATGTGCTGGCGTCTGTACCTGCGCTATTACTTCGTTTTCGGTTAGCGTTCTTTGTAACTTTTTTGTTTTTGCTCGACTCCTTAGGGCCCTAGCGTGATGATAAGTATCCTATAATAGTAGTATAGTAATTAGCCTTCCTTTAGAATTGGACTATGAAATCCAAAAAGAACTTTTCAAATCCGAGCGGTACTTCCACAGATTAGCGCGTTCAAGGGGGAAGCGCTAAGGTAGCCCGCGAAATTCAAATTTTCTTACGTTTTATGCAATTTGCTGGTCAGTATTAAGTTGTACGTCGATGAAAATATGATTCGCGGCCGTAACAAATATGTATTTACAGAATTATAATCACTAAAGTCATCAACACAACTCTCTAAGACCACGTAACCCCAAAGAATGACGATTTCATGAAACAATTATTCTTTGGGGTTAAAAAAAACCTAAAAATAATTGAATTTCGCGGGCTACCCTGGCGCTTTCACCTTAACTTTATAATCAAAGTCATAATATTTTATTTCACATAAACCTACATGGGAACTTATGAAACGTCAGAAGCTAAGCGCACGGTTCCAATTGGTCGTTTCCTATGGAGAAGAGCCGGCAAGAAACTCCACGGTTACTCTTTTTTTATTATTAGTTGTATAGATGTGATTTGTTATTTATAATATTCACATAAAAGTAGTGGTAACTAATTACCTACCTACACGAGTTTGTGTGGGAGTACCACACCTAAAAATGTATATAAATACTTACCTACTAATATTTTACTTACCCATTAATAAAGATAATGTAGTATATTTTTTTATTTTCTGGCGCCCTTGCATATTTCTAAAGTCTAATCTACCCATACTATGCTACTTCACAAAGTTTAGAATGCTATAAAAAATTTATTGCCACATTTCTAATAACCACTTACCTACTGATTTAATTAAGATAATAAACTATGTTACCTATTTCAATTTGCTACTACCAAATGCGTTTGAAGAGGAAACGTGGTACAATAATTATTTTAGAGAAAAAATATACAAAAAAAAACTGACTTCCAAACTTCCAAATAACAACCAGACACTACAAAGCGAAAAATAACTTTAAATTCGGAAGACGATTTCGTTGGGTTCGCATTTTCGTTGTTTGCCACCGACTTCCGACTAGTACCTACTTTTATTTTTCACTTTTAAGATGTACTTATCTACCCCACACAAATTAGTATAACACTACTTGCTATGTAAACTTGGATTTTTATTTTACTGTGTTTAGTTTAGTTTGTGATCTTCGTTTACGAGTCGCAATAAATACTTTTTCTTTCTAAATATCAGTGACAGGAAGTTATTATAACATCATCAATATAAAATAAAATAAGTGGCAAAAATACGTCTTATTGAAGCTAACTCAAGAAGTACCCAAGCAAAGTTAATAACATTTATATGGGACCACCCCTGAGCCATAGGTACCCTAAAAAAATAATATCCTTATATCCAGTAACAAAATAATTTTACGAGGAATAATTTTGAAATTTTGACAGTTATTTCGTACAAAAACTGTCAAACGTCAATTTTATTCCTCGAATAAAAGTTATCTCGCGATGGAAAAATAATTTATTTATACCGCATGCAACGAACACGAAAATAGCCAATGCCAAAGAACGATATTTTTATCGATATATAATGGCAACGGAAATACAAACAGTATTTTGAATATATTAGCTGGTCATCCAAGCGACGTGCCACTCGATCAATAACAAATTCGGTTAATGCTCTCCAGTCATTTATTTATCTACTAGCAGCTCCCCGCGGTTTCACACACATAAGTGTCGATCCCGTGGGAATATCGGGATAAAGAGTATCCTATGTGTTAATCCTGGTTATAAACTATAATCCAAATCCGTTCAGCCGTTAGTGTTTGAAGAAGTAAAAAACATACAAACACGCAGCACACTTACAAACTTTCACCTTTTTACATTAGTGTGATTGGTATGGCACTTCAACAACTTAAAATTGAATTGGTTACAAGTTACAAAATAAAGCGAAATTGAGCTATGTTCACAAACACATACGATACATAAATATTTAACAAAATAACAAAAAGGCTGAAAAAGGTTATGGAAGTGGATACAATTATTAATAGAGGGCTTGTGTCGCACAGAGGTCTTGAGACTCCGAGCTGGTTATAAGTCTCGTACGGAGTTGACGGAAAGGGTTGGATTGGAGTAGATTTCGATGCTATTGGTTTGTGTAGCAATTTTATTATAAACTCCCTGACCTAAAGCGCGGTCACTGTCGGACTGCATAGAAAAGAAAGAGAAGCGCGATAACACAACGCTGGTAATTTATTGCAAAATATGAAGCAATTATTTAATTACAAAAAATCTATTGTTTGAAATAAAAAATTAAAGCACTAGTGTTTTAGTATGATGCTTGTAGAATAATCTGACAAAAAATCTGAATAATTGTATGTATATTAGTATGGTTTTTATTGTAAAAAGAAAGTTTTTAGAGGTATCTTCATGATTTTTTTTCTATCGTATCAAATTAGTTGTATTATGTTTTCAACACACAATCTATCTAGCATATATCCTGAAGAATATCATATGTTTTTAAGATTTTATTTACTGTAGTCGATCATATACTAAATACTTTATTGTTTCTAAAACTTGCGTTTTTTTGTGTTTAGGTCTTGTAAGCCCCTTAAACGGTTAATGGGTGCGTTGCTACCAAGGTTAGAACGAATTGATTTGTGGCAAAGGTAACGGTTTCGCTACAGACATGCTAATGAAGACTCTTAGGTTCAGATATTTCACTCAATAAATGGACATTTCACAAGGTGATCGGCTATAGCCTGACAAAGCAAGGCACACACTAACAATTTATGGCTAAATAATGAACACACAGAATGTAAAATAAACTTTCCGAGGCATAGCCAAAAACTTATATAAATCATTTTCTTTCTTTTTTTCAGAACTTTGATCCCGTTGCTACTGTGCGTAAGCACGGTATCGCCAGCACCTCAGCAGAACAGTAACATCACGTATGTCAAGCAACTCGACCTGGAATACTCACAACCTGAACTGAAGACCGCAGAGAGGGAATCTAGAATAGAAAATGTACCGCTCATCATACCCGGCAATCTCGACAAGGAACCTGCTGCAGACACTAGCAAAAACAAAGAAACTACGAAGACTGCGCAGGCCAATAACAGCCTACCTACATACAACTACTCGGACAGAATATATTCTATCAAGACCAAACCTAAAACTAATACCAGCACAGAAAAGAACAAACCAACCGAAGAAGTTAAAGAAACTGAAAGCAATAATTTCGACGATATTCCCCCTGAACTTAATAATTCTGAAATTGTGCCCGCAGAAAGCGTACTCAATGATAGAGTCGCAACAAATGATAACACAGGGATTAATTCTGAAGCAGACGCCCCACAGAGCGACGAGGTTGTGACAGAAAAATACGAGGAAGACACGACAGTGACTACCGTAGTTGATGAGGAAACCACGAAAGCACCGATCCCGAGGCAATTGGCGAAACTAAGTCACTTTGGAAAGTCTACCATTGGATCATTTTCGCAAAATCTAATCGCACACCCGGGAAAAAGGCGGTTTCGGTCTCGGTGTCGGTGTGCAAAGATACAAAACTGTGCGAAACTACAAATAAGTGTACCAAGATGTCCATCGGAGATGTTCATGTGTTGTTTATAGACAAATGAGTGCACAATGAGTGTCCATAATTTTGAACAGATTTAGTGATAAACCCACCGAACTTTTTAGCAATATTTGCTAATTAAATAAAATCAGCATCGTCTAAAGAGGAAAAAAGAATAACGCACGCAGTGTATTAGGCCGCGTTCTATTCAAAAACAATCGTCGAGCGAATATGCGATCGCCGCGTTCATATGTCACTTTTTCTTTGATGAATCTGAAAGCGTGGTCGCGTCAACAACAACAATCTAAAAGCGTGTGCGCCTTCCGGTTTTCCAAACAAACGAACGCGACGATAAATGAACGCGACGATGGCTTTTGAATAATCAGTGTAAATCAACGCACATCACTTTGTAACTTATTTTATAAGGAAACTTGTAATTAGTTTTTGAAGTGCGGTGTGGTGTGTTTGTTTTTAGGCGCGTTGAGCATTTTTTGAGATGGGGAAAAAACCATTGAACTCGCGCCACTGTTACCGTAAGCGACACCGGGCGGGTTTTGTTTATAAGACGATTAAAAAAATACCCGCTTCGGATGTGTTCAGCTGCTGTCCTCGGGATGTACTCAGTTTTAACGTATATCCGATTTATGTCAGTGAGTGATGATGTTTTCACTTCTGTCAGCACTCCTGGAGTGCCACTGTTTTTATTTTACATAAGTATGCTAACTGGAAAGATCAGTGGTGGCCCAGTGGTAACAACCGGCCGGCTGCGACTTAGGTAAGTGTTATAGGTCGTGGGATCGAACCCAAGCAGGCACTTTGTGTAAATGAATTGATCACCACTGCTCTCAAAACGGTGAAGGAAAACATCGTGAGGAAACCGGCATGTTCTAGAACCAAAAATTCGAAAGTCGTGTCCGTTACCACTGGGCCACCACTGCATTAAGTAGGCACCTATTTAAGTAAAAACCAAAACTTTACCCCCGCGTCCTAACCAAAAAACTTTGTTCGGAAAACCGGATAGCTGGCGCGTGTGTTGGCGCGACAACGCGTTTCGGTTCACTGAACAAAAAGTGACATGAACGCGACGATCGCGTATTCGCACGACATTCGTTTTTGGTTAGGACGCGGCCTATAGACTACATTCTCAAATACGGTGAAAAACGCATCAAAATCCATTTCGAGTTTGTTTTATACCTACTATTAATAAATTATTAATTATTATAATCAAACTAGCTGCGCCCCGCGGTTTTACCCGCGTAAATGTCGACCCCATGGGATTATCGGGATAAAAAGTAGCCTATATGTTAATCCAGGGTGCTAGCTACTTCCAAACAAAATGTTATCAAAATTGGTCTAGCCGTTTGAGCGTGAAGAAGTGACAAACATATAAACACGCACATACACCCTCACAAACTTTCGCCTTTATATTATTAGTGTGATTCGATTTGATTGATGATAATTGAGATGTCGAGAAATATCTACGTATGCATTAGATACTAAATGCATGAGTCGCCTCGTTAGAATAATAAATTAATCTAGGTACACGTTACGTGTGTCGAACAAGCTATTTGGTATACCTACAGCGGTGCTATTCTGTAAAAATCTCACCGTGAAAACTTAGGTGAAGTGAGCTGTCAATATGTCAATTCCTAGCAATAACAAACTCACTTCTCACTTCACCTATAAGTTTTCACGGTGAGATTTTTACAATACGACCGGCAGGAATTATTTAAAAAAATGTTTTGAGTGTGCTGAATAGTCAATTTTTTTTCATCACTCTTACGTGACCGGCATTTCCTAGAACCAAAAATTAGAAGACATATGACATCTACCAATCCGCGCTGAGCCCGCGTGATGAACTCACTCCCTCTCAAAGAGAGAAGGCCTGTGTCCCGATAGTGGGAACATTATAGGCTGGTTATTCTTATGTGCGCCATAAGCTTAAAAAATAAAATAAATAAAAGTTAAGTCCAATAAATATTAATATTTATTACGCATGCAATAAATATGAACATTTGTCGTACCTATAGTGAAAAGATGAATACTTTTGCCTGTATACCAAATAGTTTGTCCCTAATTAGTTTTTATTTTATATAAGTAGTAGTTTCATTGAAAAGTAATTGCTCTGTTTTGCGAGTGGAATAAATACGTTCATATTTATGGGTTGTTTCATTAATTCTGTAGCGGCATCTACAACGCCACATGCTACGCATTCACTGACGTCACGCACAAATCCTGCATCGCGCAAACGAATTTTGACGCGTCCCGATATCAATCGTCAGGCTACTGCCCACCAGACACAACACCCGTCTGGTCGGAGGATCCTCCCTTTTCTATGGGGAATGAGGAACTTTACACCCTTTTCCTCTTACCTCTATAATCCGCAATTATCAAGAAGACCGCGGTCGAGAGACGTCGACCGATGAGGACAACTCAAAATGAACGTAAATTATGTACAGACGCCAGCACATCAAGCTACCCGAAACAGTAAAATTTTCCCAATCAACTTTGAACCCTATGCTTTAGCGATAAAGTTGAAAATCTATTAAAGAAATTTGACAGATTGTAGTAGCTTGATGTGCTGGCGTCTGTACATGATTAACTTTTTGAAAATTAGTACTGTTGAAATTACGCTCATTTAGACTAGGTTTGGATTTGTTTTAAATGATTTTGTATTCTGCGGAAACCTACCGCAGACCTGCAATATTTTTTTCCTTTGACCCCACAAGTCAAAACTTCAAAAGTCAGCACAATCCGTGGTCAGGCAACGTCAGTGGTTAAGCCGTGGTCGGTCTATAAATAAACTACGAATTATTAAAATAATAAAAATATAAAATCCTAATCTATCTAAAACTATTAAAAAATTGTTTTTATTTGTTTGTGTTTTTATTTTTTATTTTTATACGTCATGTTTGCCGGAAATAAACGTATTTTCTTTCTTTATTTTTCTTTCAAAAAACTAAAATATTGCGTCGAAATATTCCTCCGCATCGCTGTCGACTGCTAATGTACCCAAGAGACTGACTGCATTGCCACGTTGTATCAAAATGGCAATGCATAGTCTCTGGTCAAGGTAAAAGCCAGCACTTTAATTTTTGGATTGACATTACTGACGGCGCACTTGATTTTTACAGAATAGGTCGGCTGGTACTCAGCGGTGATATATGTATTGAAAAAAATGTGGTTTTTCTATTTGGTGGAACTTGTTACAATAAGTATTGTAGAATAGGGGCTTAACATTTTGGTAAATGTTTTTGACTCTTTGGTCTTTTATATGTAAAAGGAATACACGATTCAATGGATTTTTCTTGATACAAAAAAATTGCATAGTTATATCTATTTTTTACTTTTTAGGGTTCCGTACCCGAAGGGTAAAAACGGGACCCTATTACTAAGACTCCACTGTCCGTCTGTCTGTCTGTCAGGCTGTATCTCATGAACCGTGATAGACAGTTAAAATTTTCAGTTGATGTATTTCTGTTGCCGCTATAAGAACAAATACTAAAAACAGAATAAATAAATATTCAAGGGGAGCTCCCATACAACAAATGTGTTTTTTTCCTTCCCTTCGTGTCCGACTCGCACTTGGCCAGTTTTTTCGACATCACGGCGTATATTTACTTTAAAACATAGAGAATTATCATATCAAAGTTTACTCAAAGTAGTTTTGAATTTAATTCATTTATTTTGTTAAAAAAGGAGTCAATTCGTTTTGGCACATACGTCGTTTTATTCCGAGCGCACGCACATTATAGCCATCTCTCTTCTTTTGTGTTTCAAAAGTAATTGCATCACTTTCGCTCGCTTATTAGACCAGTCGCTACGATTTATTTTCGAGGTAGCGCCTTAAGTGGAAGCCGAGACCCCAAGATAATTCGGAAAAGGTTAGACAGGTCGATTGTTAAATGAGACCAAAATTCAGAATTTAAACAATTTAATTCGTCATAGTAGTAGTTATATAGAATTACAAGTTATCACAAAAATATACAACGTTACATAAACAGTCATTGTCCTACAAGAATATAAACATCCAATATCAACTAAACATTTATTTATACTCCGTTCATTTTAAGGTGACACATCTTTTAAGGAATCTATAATCGGGGAGGTAACCCACACAATGTAAGTATAATAAAAGGCTCAATACAGGATCAAATAAAATTAGCTAGGAAAAGAAAAAAATAATTTGATGTTTTTGTGGGGTCATCGACCGCAATCGATGTAAATCTCTTGAAATACAGCGTGGCGCTACAATGGTGACATTAATTTAACACACGTGTAGGGCTAGTGCCCTTTAATCATATTAATTTTAGTAGGTTAAAATAACTCGTAAATTGAAAAAAAAATTTTTTCAAACAAACTAAATGATAAAAATGTAACTAAAATTGGGATCACCCTTGCAAAAAATCATTCATGAAATTACCTACGTTACGCTGGCTTACGTTAACTCGGAGCGGCAACGCGTCGCTTCACGCGCTGCCACTTTTCGCGCTTTAATATCGTATGGACGGTACTGTGATGAACTTGAAAATGCCTAGCGCTGTGGCGGAGGCTAGTTTTGGGTTAGTTTTGGAAATATTGTAGCACATTTTCAGTTAACTGGATTGGGTTTTGTCGTGTAGGTGGTCGATCAGGGCGTTGAGACCTAGGATCCACTGGCCGGTTTTCGCGGATGCGCTGAAGAGCTCCTACAATAGTGCGAGGATTAGTAGGGCATTGTCTTGAACCGCCATATCTCTCGCGATATGTCCTTATGGCAAGAGCGGCATTTTCACGACATTCTCCGTAAATTAGGATCATGTCCGCATATTCAGCTGCTGTGTAGTTCGGATGTGTATTTGCCATCACGATCACAAGTTTACACAAGCACTAATAAAATAACACAAATAAAAGCGCCCGTATCGCAAGAGATGTCAACGTACCTACTAAATTAGAAAACGAAAACAAAACAAAGCGTCTTTATCGCAGTACCATAATCTAATTACTCATTAGTTCATTACACAAAAATAAATAAATAAAACAATAGGTAAGCGTCTTTTTCGCGGAAACATTCACAAAATTAGTCGACGTAATTATGTGCACTACTGTGAAGAAGTGTGTCAAGGGCACGAGTTAGGCTAGCACTAGAAATGCAAAAAAAAGAATTAGATTTCGCTGCGACGCGACGGGGCGGGGGGGGGGGCACGCGTCGCCTGCGCCGCCCGCTCGCCGACAAAGGGATATCACGTTACTTTAAAGTATTGTTTATTTATTTTAATTTCATTGATGCGATGTTATGATCCGTGACCCGGCAAATGACCGCTGCGCGACAGTTTTTTAAGTACAGGTTGCTCCAAAATGCTATTTTAGAAAACTTTAAATAAATCCGCAAATAATAACGTTTAATGGAAACATAATTTCTTCATGAAACGAAAATGTGTAAACGTATATGTGTGTTAAATTAATGTCACCATTGTACCGCCACGCTGTATAATTTAAAACATGTTTTGTGTAAACATCAAAACTTTTACATTTTAATTTATCGTGTCTAGATGTAGATACCCATCACGCTAACCAGGGCCTGATTTACCCACAGGCTAACTAGGCTCAAGCCTAGGGCGCAAGGACCGAGGGGGCGCTGAGCTTGCTCTTGCAAGCACCACTTATATACAGAATAAAATTTGATACAGATGTTCTATGTCACGAAGTCCGTTTGGCTATGAATGTTGTCAAGCGTGCACATGCACATTGTGATCAACAGAGACTTAATAATGGGTGAAGTAAAACGGTACACATTCGCGGAAATAGCCTCATGCGACGGCAGCAAGGGGCAGCCGCTGTGGGAGCGCGCTTGTCGGGATACGTCACTACTACAATCAAAGCCGAACGGACTTCGTGAAATAGAATATCTGTACTTAATTTAAAATATGCGCCTAAATACTAGTTGAAGAACCGCGGTTCGTAAATCTAGTAAAATATAAAAATTTTGTGTATATGTGAGTATATTCATGGGCTAGGCAGGACAGGCCCGGGGGTGGGGGGCGCATATTCATAGTTAGCCTAGGGCTGTCAGAACTCTAAATCAGGCACTGACGCTAACTAATATAATTTGACCTTGTATAATAATAATTAATCATTATTCAAAGAAAATATGGATAGATTGTGTGAGGAATGTTATGAAAGGGAGTGAATGAAAGCGTGACGGTTGACAGGGGAGAATGGAAGAAGAAAACGTGTTGGGTCGACGCCGACCCCAAGTAACATGCCACAAGGCAGAAAGATGATGATTCTTTTGCCCTTAAATATCCCGATTGAATAATAACTATGATCTAAAAAAAGTATTTTAACATTTCATGTATCATTATCACCATCGTAAAATTAACAGAGTGAAATTATGTATCTTATTTCTATATATTTTTGTTTAAATTAATAATACACACTGAAAATTACTGATCTATTATTTTATCGATGTCATGTACCGAATTAGCCACAGCGCGAAATAGGACGACCGACCACAATTCGAAATATAAATTTAATTTAAAAATACAGCATACAATATGTTAGTACAAGTAGGGTAAAGCGAGTTTTGCTTCGCAAGGCGTGGTACACACTAATTGTTCAGGTTGGCATTAGCCCAGGTTCGCACGGTGGGTATTTTTATCGCAACGATTTTTTCGCGCACTTTTGCTCTTGCCGTGCTGCAGTATGCACTCTGTTAGATATTCAATGCTCAATAACGAGAGTTAAAATACCGGTGCGCGAAAAAAAAATCGCCCGTGCGAATCGGCTGGCAGCCGGGCCGCAAGATCTATATAAGTTTATAAAACAAAGTCGTGTTAGTTACACCATTTATAACTCAAGAACGGCTGGAGCCATTTTTATGTTTGATTTGTTGGATTTTTCTCCGCCCCGAATAGCAGAATAACTATTAAAACATGGGAAACATTCACGAAAAAAATAATAATGAAGATAATTCATTTTTTCATACATTTAGGCGGTACGAAGTTCGCCGGGTCAGCTAGTCAAATATATATTTGTCGCTTCGGGTCGGCTTTTTTTTTTGTTCAACAACTACTGCCGAATCAAATGTGCACCCGAACAAGTTTGTGGCCTAATACAAGATTAGATACGGAGTTCTGAACTTCACTTGTTGCCTTATGATAGCAGCTTCTAAGTTACATTAGGATAGATTGACTTTTGTCAGAGGTTGTCATTTAATCGGCGCTTTGGCTGAATTTGGCACACGGTGGCAAATTATCTAAGGCCGACGCCACACAGGGAGAGGCTTCGCTAGCAGCTTAAAGCAACGCTACGTGCAAGGTGACCATGCTCTAGCGCACCAACGATACACGGAAAATACTACACTGTACAACAAAGTTATGCACACCATGCCACTGTGTGTGTTACATTTGTGGCGTCGGCCTTAAATATATTTATGGCTATGAGTAATGGAAAATGCTTTAACGTTCGGTACGCTAATTTTTAGGCCGCTATCCCACTGGCATTTTACGAGTGTTGACGTGAACGTCACGTCTGCGCAGCGCCGACGCCGCGCAGACGCGACGTTGACGTTGCGTCGTCGCATGGCAAGCATTAACGTCCGCTGAACGCGACGTTAACGTCGCGCTCATGTACCTGTTGCCAACAAACGCGACGTTAACGTTGCGCAGACGCGACGTCGACTGACGCTAATGCTTGACACGCGACGACGCGACGTCAACGTCGTGTCTGCGCAACGTTGACGCTGCGCAGACGTTCGAAAGACGCCGACGCTCGTAAAACGCCAAGTGGATAGCGGCCTTAGGCTAACACATTAGGATACAATAATACAGCACGACTCAAGCTTTATGGCGGCTCTGAAGTGCGCTACTCAGCGACTCGCCGCATGTTCCGAGCCGCCATAAAGTTTCAATCGGACTGTACTAGATTGTACTATACTATTTTATTTTATTGGTATTTTAATTATTTTTCACGTCGATATTTCTATTAACATTGAGAATTAAAACATCTATTTAATTCGTAGATATGACAAGTATAATGCCATCCACGCAGACGCGGCCCATTCTTACTAATCGCTAGCTAATTCAGCTATAGTGTTTTAGTTTTTGATACACACTCATTATCCACTAATAAGTAATTACTGTGTATCGACAAAACTAAAACACTAGCGGAATGTTGCACACTTATTATACTGTAAGCGATTAGGAAGAGGGGCGCGTCTATTCGTGGATGGCGCTATCTGTATTAAAATGTTTTAATAAATATATTCAAACTTTATAATTAAAAGTGAAAAAAAAAATAGATAAATGTATGAGATTCGAGCTTGATAAAAATATAATAATTACAACTCATTTTTTTTACCTAGGAGGAATTTAACATAGATTTTCAAAAATATTTTTAAATGCTTGAACGCTCATAGCTTAAAATATTATAATCTTACATCCAACGTTCAGACATTAAAGTTTTACATGTATAAAAGGTATTTATAAAGTTACCTATACATTTAACAAAGAAGGTGCCACTCTAATTGTATAGTTACAATGCGTGCCACGAAAGATGAGACTTGACACACCACGTGGTTTGACTTGCGCAGAACACGATTTTAGGTATCTTTAGCGGTATGATGAGGTCTGAGTGCGGGACGGGACCGGACGTCATAGGGGCAGCGGAAAGAGCGGGGGAGGCGGGGTCAAGTCTCATCTTTCGTGGCACGCATTGTAAGTTATGGTTTGCTAGAAGAGCGGTGGCCATTTTAACTTCACACACGGGATGGGTATCAAAATCTAAAGATAGCTTAAAGTTTTGTTGTGAGGGCCTTGAGGCTAAGTAATAACAGCCGCATGATTCGATCGATCAGGTTAAGCTACGCTTACCGCGGTTGGTCCGAGGATGGGTGAACATCTTTACATACCAAGACAGCCCGGCCACCGTAGGCGCGGGCCTGCGGACAGAGAGTAATGGGTAGCTCACCGTCCGATCAGGACCAGGCCCGTGCCGGATGGCGCGTACGTGTTCCACGCGCGCCTCAAAGAGATGTCAGCATTATATGAAGGGGCCCGTTAGGGCCGAAGCCTGCCGGGTCAGCGGGATTGTCCGAAAGGGTTACCGCTGGCTCGGAACATAAAGGGCTAAGGAAGGAACACGAGTGGGTTTTAGTCAGTAAGAGTCTGACACTCCCTCCCGCTCCACCCAGAGCGGGAGGGGTCATTTAATGATTTCCCACCCCGAAAAAAAAAGGCCCCTCCGTACCTCGGAAAGCACGTTAAGCCGTTGGTCCCGGCTGTGATTCGTGGATCTCTGACAGTCTTTACGGGTCGTCGGAAGCCCGAAAGTCTGACAACCAGTCTTACCAAGGGATATTACCCAGTCACTGGGTTGTGGAGGTCATAGTCAGTCGCTCCATGTAAAATACTGGTATTCAGCTGTATCCGGTTAGACTGGAAGCCGACCCTAACATAGTCGAGAAAAGGTTAAGCAGATAATGATAGATAGAGTATTGTCAATTTTGCATAAACGGTTTTAATAAAATACAAGCTCAGCGCAAATCTCGTGAAAGCTCCTAGATGTTCCGAACAGACAAAATGTCCTCATGGCCAAAAGGCAGATTATTGACATTATAACTTTATTTCTTCTTGCTTCTTCTCAAGAGTGGCACCTTCAGCGCCTGCGCAAACGATCAATTAAACTGCTTTACATACAGTGACGCCAGTTGGCAACAGTTTATTTTAGATTTCGATCTTTTGCGCAGGCGCATTAATAATATCTACATACAGTCACAAGCATATTACTATGGACAGCTCAGTAAAAATATTTTATCGTCGCTTATCTCGTCAGACAGTTTTGTCGCCCTTCGATGTCACATATTCGTGCTGCCACTGTAAGTTTTATTATATTTGCCGTCATCTTGACGACAGATATTAATGGATTCGAATCATGAAATCTCAGAGCAGTGGTGGCCCGGTGGTAACGGCCGCGACTTACGAGTTGTAGGTCGTAGGTTCGAATCCGGACAGCCGCTTTACTTTGAGTAAAATATTTCATCACTACTGCTCTTAAAACGATGAAGAAAAACATCGTGAGGAAACCGGAATGTCCTAGAACCAAATATTCGAAGACATGTGACATATTATACGAACTCGCACTGGGCCCGCGTGGTGGGTTACGGCCCAATCTCACCGAGAGGAGGCCTGTGTCCCAGCTGTGGGAATATGATAGACTTCATGCATTGTCATGCATGAAATCTGATATTATTGCCGTGCTGTTCATAGCAATATATTTATGCTCCTGTCGGTACCTACCTAGTTACACTTATATCAAACAGCCTATGGTTTGGCGAAAAATTTAATACGTATCTTATAGTTCATTACACAACAAACATTTTACGAGTGTAGCTCAATGTAACCGTAGAGTCGATTTGATATAGTTTCATATAAATCATAATAAAAAAACAATAGAGCTAAAATTGAGCTTTGCTTTATTGTCAAACTTAATAATATTATCAACTCCTAAGGAAAAAACAAATAAGACTCCTGCGTCTCCCGTAATCAGCATTTTGGCACTAACATCTTAGCACTTCAACATGTTCCGTCCTTACAAAACAAGAATTTTCTTCAGAACCAGGGTTAAACCATATTATTTTTTTAATATTGAACTTTATTCCAACTATGATAAAGTCTACAAAACTGCTTCGTCGTGTGACCGGCATGTTACGACAATATATAAAATTCCGCATCTTCCTGCAGGGTCCAACCTCCCGTAGCCAACTTGGAAGAACTCCCTCCAAACCCAAATGGGAAGATTTAACCACAACCTCGCAAAGAAGGACTACAAAACTGACAGCTTAGACCGATCTAACCCTGCGTTCCGAGTTGGGAAATAATCGATTTTAGCGTGCTTAAACCCGTACCGAATTAGCGTGAGTGCGATAACGATGTCCCGTGAATCGTCATAGATGACGTCATGACATGCGCCATCTTGCGATAACGCCGACCATGCCTTTTAATATTATCAGCGTGAGCGCTGTCCAAAATGACAGTGTGTGTGTGTGTGGATGTGTCAGTGTGTTTTGTTTTGACTTGCATCATATCTTTAAATTAAACTAACGTGGCATTTTCGAAATTGTGCTTCTGGCTGACTGTCGCCATCTAACCAAAGAAGAAATGTGGTGTTTATACTGTAATAATATCGTTTTGACACTGAGTAAGCACTGTGAGCGCGTTCACGAGCGTTCCGAATTGTTGACAGCTCTCAGCTGTCATAATCGTAATATCTAAATCGGAACGCATGTAAGATGATGTGAGTGCCGTGAGCGATTATAGCAAATTCGTAATGCGGCCTAAGTTGTCAGTTTTGTAATCAGAACAGGGGGGCCTAAAAAGGCCACTTTGGCAGAATAAAAAAAAAACAAAAGGATAACATTATGAGTCATAATATGGCGAAGACAATCCATGTTTTTCTTTTTTTTCGCTGCACTACGTAGATAATTTCTTACATCGGACTTTGCACTTTTTATTTTTATCTTATTTTTTACCTGATGTACGACTATCTAACTATCTGGTGTGTTGTGTGTCTCTTAGTCTGTGCTAAATAAATGTATTTTCTTTCTTTCTTTCTATATAATCAAAGAGATTGGGATTGGATTGATTGGTATTTTAGCACAGACAAAAAAAAATACTGAAAAATCCTTCACCAATGGGATTTGATACGATTAACTTAACAGTTAACTGTTCATTATGATTCATAATGTTATCCTTTTATGATTCTGCCACAGTTGCATTTTTAGGCCCCCTGTACTACCTACAACACACTTTATTTTCTTATTACAAAAATTTACCTTGTTGGTCGCAAGAGCTACTGGCGTGCCAAGGATCAGATTCTAGGTTCAATTTCCAGGCCTTGGGTATTTCCATTAGGTATTTCTCAGTAGCAGCTCAGGGTGCAGGTTAATGGCTAAAGGTTCGCCCCCAATTACATGGGACTAAACATAACTGGCGAAATGCGGGTGTACTACAGGTGTACTGAAGATGTACTACAGGACATAGGTGTACTACAGTTGTACTACAGGTGTACTATTATAATCTGCATCATGATCCGATTTAAATTTATATTATAATTTTTAAATATTAATTTTATTAAAAAATATTTTTTAACAACAATATACAAAATTATAAATTAAGCAAATTTATTCGTGTAAAAGTGTACTACAGATGTACTACACCACCAACCATTCGGGGATTACAGGCGTGATGTTATGTTTTATCTGTACAAAAACTGGGTACCCAAAAAACCATGTTATAAGACAAAACTTGTTTTGTAATAAGACCTCGTTTGTTTCTTAGTGTGCTAGTAACATATTAAACACACTCTTTTAAAATACCCTTCTTAAATGCGTGATGCGTGAAATGCGACTACCTATAACAGTTGCCAAACCATCAGTCATCATTCAACAGTTGTCAAATGCACCTGTATGATCCTCGCGAATTTTTTGCTAGGGTTGACGTTATTAACTAAGTTTTTGGCGTTAAGCTCGTAAATTCTACAGAAAAAATTAAATACATCTTTCAGAGTTCCTCTTTATCCTCAGTAATGTTATGCTCTGCATACCTAGTACAAGAAATTCTTTTATAACCACTGGGGTCGTCTTTTATAACCACTGCGGTCGTATACCTAGCCATTCTTAACCCGTCAAGCTCCGCGCGTATCTTATGTAATACGACACAATAGTTAGCGGAGCTTGAGTGGTCACGAGCATTTTATAATAAGTCACTTCCTTCAATTCTATCTATTCACTCTTATTATTTCTTCATTCTTTCTTTCATTTTTTAATCATATCTATAGGACGTCCATTTTTTTTAATTCCTATTCTAACTACCTCGATTCCTTTCAAATATTTTTTTAGAGATCAAATCGTCTTTGTACAGGAAAAGCCAATTTCAGAAATAGAATCATTACTTGCGCAGGCACTGATGCGTTTTGATTGGCTCGCGACGTAGCCAATAAGAATGCAGTATTCGAGTCGAATTGAAAAACAGAGTTATTGAAACAAGAACATGAAATTAAAAGGGATATTATACAAGTATTAAATACTAGGAGTTGCAAAAGACAAATACCAAAATAAATCAGGTTTTTCTCTACAAAGACAAAATAATTTGTTGAAACTTTGGCTCAACAAAAAATATCAGAAGTGCAACACATATTTGGAGTTCCAGAACATTGGCCATGGAGAGACAATTTAATAAAATTGTCGTAAGAATGAAATAAAAGTGAGTTAGTATAGCTAATTTATAAAAATGGTAAATACTTCAGGAAGACTAGTTCAGTCGGGGTACAGAAGGTTGGCCTCCCTGCCGCAGCGCTCCTGAAAAACATTCAAGTCATTATTAGGAATGCATGTCCTTCTTTGTACTAGTACTGTAAAGATTAAAGCCTATTTGGAGCTTACATGCAACCTCCGCGAGTCCGTTAAAAGGTATTGGCAAGAAATACGAGACAAACATTAATTTAGTTTATGATTAGAAGACAGTAGGCATCAGATTAAGCTGACAATGTGGCTGACAAGCTAAAGGAAAAATATATACCTAATAAATGTTATTGATGTATAGACCATAATAATTATCACACTAATATTATCAAGGCGAAAGTTTGTGTGTGTGTGTTTGTTATTATGTTTGTTACTTCTTCACGCTCAAACGGCTGGACAAATTTTGATAAAATTTTGTATGGAGGTAGCTGACACCCTGGATTAAAAGTAGGCTATATAGCCTACTTTTACCCCGATATTCCCACGGGATCAACATTTACGCGGGTGAAACCACGGGGTGCAGCTAGTGCTATATAAAAATAAACAGTCTTATAAATTTATTTATCCTAGTACAGTTAGCATCCCCCCGATGCTTACAGTATCTTGTCGACTTTGTATCTGTCACCTCTGACCTAGACTAGAGTCAAGAGCAAACCCATTTCAAAACAATTTTTTTTAAATTATAACAGTACCCGCAGTAACAGACCACGATTTCGGCTCATATGTATACTAAGGCTCGTCGGCTAAACAAAGTGATTTGTAATCGGGTTTTACCTGATGCTCGCTAATAAGGTAGACGGGCAGCGATTGCGCGCAAAACTCGCACGGGATGACGGGCTCGGGCTCGGGCTCGGGCGCGTGCGCGGGCGCGTGCGCAGGCGCGGGCGGCAGCGCGGCCGCGCCCGCCGGCGACGTGCTGCGCGGCCGCAGCTGCGCCAGGTCGGGCCGGCAGCCGGTCTGGCGACAGAACGGGGTCGAATACCCATGATAGATATACGCCTTGAAGCATCGTAACGAAAAAGACAAAGGACAAGTTGTCACGTCAAGGGTGTCGTTTTCATGGTTTTCGAAGGTGCTAATGCCGATAGTGACGTCAAAAAGAAAATTCAAGATGGCGTATATGAAAATATTAAAAAATTTCGTTGTGGTTTTTATGCTTTTAGAGGGTACTAATGCCGAAAGTGAAGTCAAAATGAAAATTCAAGATGAAAGCTTCGAAAATTTTTAAACTTAACACTATTTTAATGCAAAATCTGAGTTTATTATTACGTTTTGTGACAACAAAGGTTTCAATTTCATTTAAAACCAATTTTTTTACGACCTTTATATTACTTACTAGTGGTCCTCGCCGAAATCAACTTAGAATACATATAATGCTAAAGTAGATACTCGTAGTAAAGGTAGTGGTGAAGCAATTTATAATATTTATATTAGATTATGAATTATTGAAGTGTAGTATTACCTGATGCTGCACAAGGTTGTGTGCCGGTATGAGTGAGTTACAGAACTCGCACGGAAGTCGCACGTCTTCGTTAGGGGGCGATGCAGGGCCGCCACGTTCATTCCTAGAATACGTATTAATGCCTTTGAATATCTAAGGAAAGTTTTGAGAATGTGGATGGTTATAATAAGAGTAGAGGAAGACCAAAGAAACAATGGCTGGCGTGCGGGAAAGATGATATGGTTATAAAGGGGGTGACTACCAAAATGATGATTAATAGAGAAGGAAAAATACATGTTGCACTGACCCTAAAAAAATTGGGATAAGGTCAAGAGAATGATGATGTCTTTGAATATCTTAAGTCTGACCACCAGTCATAGAGCCACCAGCCAAGGAGTATCGTGTTATCCAGTGACTGGGTTGTGAAGGTCAGATAGGCTGCGTTTGTTCCCGTTCAGTTACACCATGTTTTGTTACACTGTTACACACTGGTAGAAAATATCCCGACAAGTAACACAGTACTTGTTGCCACGTTTTTTCCCCATCAATTAACACTGTAACTCAACAGAACGCTGTGGGTAACAGTGTAACACAGCATGGTGTAACTGAACGGGAACAAACGATAGGCTACCGCTTCATGTAAAATACTGGTATTCAACAGCAATCGGTTAGATCGGAAGCCAACCCGAGCATAGTTGGGAAAAAAGCAGGCTGATGTCATCATCTGCCTAGGCTTTTTCACAAATATTGACAGCTCGGAATTTTGCGGAGCTTGGTTAAAAGTAAAGTCTGCATTACATTTACCCATTGTTATTATTGTTGTTGTTTGGATTGGCGCTGATGTTCGGATTCGAATGGTACGGAGCAGTCACCTGAAAGACATACATAAAGAGCATTATTATTAAAAAAAAACTATGAAAATCATGCTTTTTTAAAAACTATTCAGATGAAAAAATAACTACCATTTGCAAATACACGCGTGGCTTTGTTTTTTTTAATAATTACATTAAACAATAGTATTGACCAAAAAACATCATTTAAAAAGAAAGCCGTCGAGAACCTCACCTCATTTAATCCCCTCCGCAACTCCCTCAGCGAGGACTTAATCTCACTGAACCGATCCCCACCCTTCCTCCCCAACTCCTCCCCGCTGTTCTTTCGCATTTCCTCATCCTTCCTCAGCTGCATCTCACTGAACCTCTCCAGGAATTCCTGAGGAGTCATCGGTTTCAAGTTCCTGAACTCCTGTCGTCGCGTCTCAGGATCTTCATTCACTGCAGAGCCTAGCACGTGACCAGGTTGGACCTGGTTCTCCGGGCTTCTACTCATGCGACCCTGCAGACGACTCTTATAGTCTACGTAGGATTCAGGGTTTTGAAGAGCGTCCATCTTGCGTAGTTTCTCGACTTTCGCCGCTGCGCTTAATACTGGTGGTAGACCTGGAATGGACATGCCGTCTTAGTATAAAACGAGTTCTTACTTTAGTCAAAGTCAAAACTTTCGAGCCATTTATTGTATTTTGATCTTTATTCCGCCAAGCGTAAAGTTCTTAATACTAAACTGAAAACGATTCTGTAGGTGTGACTTACCCACAGACAAGTTGTAGGCCGTCTGCTCCTGTCTCTCTCGCTCCTCCCGCTGTTGCCGCTGCAGCGCGCTGTAGTACGGCAGGTCGCGCTGCGCGGAGGGGGCGAGCGGCAGGTTGCGGGTGGGCGGCTTGGGAGCCGGCCGCTTCTTCACAGCGCCGCGGGAAATGCTCCTGGAGGGCAACGTAAGGTCCTTTGACGGATACGGTGAAGAAGAATAACTATAGAAGGGAGAAACTAGCCCAATCATCTAAAATTCCGAGTTAATTTATTTTTATTAGATATTTGACTGCCCCGTTGGTCTCGTGATTGCAAGCGCGACTGCTGAGCATGGGGTCCTGGGTTCGATTCCCAGGTCGGGCAAAGGGTTATTGGGTTTTCCATTAGGAATTTCTTAGTAACAGTCCGGAGTTTGGAAGTTGGCGGTTTAATGTCTCTGAAAGCACGTAAAGTCGTTGGTCCTGCGCCTGGTCTCTCCCCGGTCGTGTCGGATTGCCGTCCCATCGGACTATGAGAGTAAAGGAGCAGAGAGTGCACCTGTTTGCGCACACACTTGTGCACTATAATATATCTCCTGCGTACTTTGCTAATCTCCGTTGAGATTACCACCGTGACCGAAATCGGTCGGGAGCATATATTATTAGAGATATATATAAACAGTACTTAGCATGCCATTTTCAAATTATATATATTTTATTTTGTATAATGTAATGAATGTATACGCTGATTATTAGTGCCGTGCTTAGCTATCACTAAGACCATACCGAAGAACCATAATTTTACCTGGTAATTAACATTTTCACTGTCCACAAAGTAGACACAATAATTAAACAATCAACCTGAACCATATGTGGTTCATGGGACATGGAATGGGTTAAGCTTACAGCCGACGCCGTGGTCAAGCCAGCTAGTGACAGTATACTTACAAATCCTTCTCTACTTTGTTGGTAGCTTCAACGTTGGTGTTAATCTGCGGCTGATCATTGGTCCTCTTCTTCGAGCCATTTGCTAATGCGGCCTGGACTGTCCTCCAATCAGTGGATGCTCCCTCTCCAGGAAGGGAAGAAGAAGATGAGCTTGAACTTCCACTGCTGTAGTGGCTTTGAATAAAGAATTAAGAGTTTATGTACTGCCAGTAATTTATGTTGTCAACAATTAGAGCCCCGAAATTGTATGTCATGCAAAAAGGTACGTGTCAAACTGAAACTTTGGAATCGAATCGAATTCACATCGAAGGATTCATAGGGAGCTGAAGTGGAAAATTGTCAGCTAATTTATTTTAGAGGCCACTGTATGTACAGATACAGATGCCCCGGAATTGAAGTATTTGGAATATTATCGAATATGAATCAAATAATTGTCGTCAATTATTCGATTTCATACACACTCAATGTCAGGCAACCTAGTATGAACCATATTTCATGCAAATAAAGATAACATTCTGTTCTAATTTAAGTTACCTTGTATCTACAGGACCAGCCGTCCTAGGCACATTAGTCCTGGGCAAGTTAATATTCTTCAAGCCATTAGGTCTATTATTAATATTGGAGGTGGTTGGCCGAGAGACACCGTTGTTGACATTGGAAGTGGTTGGTCGGGAGAAACCATTGTTGCTTGCGTTGGTGTTCGTCATCTTGCTGACCATCGGCTTTGCTGGGCTCTTTGGTAGCTCCTTCTTTGGTGCTGGAGCGGGATCTAAAACGGTTTATGTCAAACTCAAATTTAGATCCTGCATAGCTATTCACAACCATTCCACTGGTTGTCGAACCGCAACTGACACATTTTAATTACTAATTCGCCTTGCTCCCGACAGCAAATAGCTGTTCATGTATCGGACGCGAAGTAAAAAGGAAAAACATGGAAAATGTACCTATGCAAAATTTTGACTGCAGCCAGTTCTAAGCAGCGACTACAGGGCATTGTCCATTTAACAAACCAGCAGCGCTTTTTAGAACTGACTATTAAAAAGCGAACAGCATGTATTAAGTCGAGCCGATGCTCGGCGTCGGCCACATCCATGGTATCCAATCGTATTCGCTCATATTTTGCCAAGGTCAAAGTCAAAGCATTTATTTCCATGAAATCTGACTTGAATTGTCAATGAATCAGTCAGTCAGAAACATGCAGCTAGTTGCCCATTCTAAAGCATAGTAAATTCCTATGGAGAAGAACGGGCAAGTAACTCCAGTGACACTCTTTTAAGGTTGTACTGTGTCGGTCACTTTCACTCCTGTTTACCGTCGTCCAGTCGAATAAAGCCGTGGTTGGAATCGACGTGCAGCTGGCGGTACTTGATCATCACCCACTCGCGGCAGTCGGGGCACTGCTCCGTGCGTACTCCGCAGTAGTTCTCGTGAGCCGGCAGGTCGCGGCGCGGCAGTTCTAGCTCGCAGAACCTTTGAAACAAACAGGTATTAGGGGCTTAAATGACCTAAAGCGCAGTCACTGTTGGACTGCATAGAAAAGCAAGAGAAACGCGATGACAACACTGGTAATTTATTGCAAAATATGAAGCAATTATTTAATGACAAAAAATCTATTGTTTGGACTAAAAAATTAAAACACTAGTATTTTAGTATGTTGCTTGTAGAATAATCTGACAAAAAATTAGAATGATTGTATGTATATTACTATGGTTTTTATTGTAAAAAGAAAGTTTTTAGAGGTATCTTCATGATTTTTTCTATCGTATCAGATTAGTTGTATTATGTTTTCAACACACTATCTACCTAGCATATATCCTGAAGAATATCATATATTTTTTTCTGATTTTGTTTACTGTAGTCGATCATATACTTTTGGGTTTTTTGTGTTTAGGTCCTGTAAGCCCCTTTAACTAATCTGGTGATTAATTTTATGCAAATTCTGTTTCTTTTTTTATTCAGGTATTGGTATATCTACCAATACAATGCTTATCCGACCATCTTGCTGAATGGCTAATACTGTAAACAAAGCAACAGCAGCTGTATTGAAAGTTAAAACGAGAGAAGAATAATAAAAATTTTAACCATGATTTATATGTGAAGAGCTTTTTTTATAGCCTACATTATGTCCCACTGCTGCGTCCTCTCCAGAAGAGCTTTTATATAATTATAAGCAAAATCATATGCACGTAAAGGAGTCTTGGAATTCTGGACACTTGAATCCTGGTATAAAGTACACAATGAACAGCACAGTAATTTGTTTAGTGTTTATGACCCAACAAAACTACTACAGGGCTGATTTTTCAATCCTCATTTATATTAGGTAAGGTACCTACCCATGACATTGCCGATTTTAGATACTGGCTATTGTGAAAATCGATATCTTTCATTCTATTTAGACTTCTAAATTCAAATTAATTTTATAATACCTATAGCATGACATTTTTTTTTCTAAATCAGTTCATTTGTTTTGCCAGCATTCGATTCTTTTTAAATATCACTGTTTCTGTGCCTCTGGAAAAATTTAAATTGCGCGCTATTTTCGAATAAGAGTTCCGTCATCAACGCAGCGCAGACAACACGCAATATTAACGACGTGTAAGAACATGGTACCGCATGTGAACGCACGTCCGTTTTTGGTTTGATCGCTTCCGTTCTGGAAATTTTGATCTCAACAATGAGGTCCGTGGCCGACCGAAGCAACAATGAATTGAAAGCCATAGTGGAAGCAGATTCATCTCAAACCATGTTGGAACTTGCAGCAGCCTTAAGAGCGTTTACGCCGTACGGCATTTCATACAAACTTTCAAGCCCTTGTTTTCCGAAATGAATGAACCGATTTTAATGAAATTTCATACGCATATGCAGGATATGCGGAAAATTTGCGGAAGTCTCATACAAACTTCTATCCCTTAGTTTAAGGGATTAGGGGGAAAAGTTCCAAGTTTTAGAATTTTTTTGTTGTTTGTGTAATTTACATACCAAATTTCAGCTTTCTAGGACTTCAGGAAGTACCCTAAGAGTTTTGATAATCATCAGTCAGTGACGAAATTGGGGTTTTTTAGATATCAATAAAATCTAAAATATAAGAGTTATGCAATTGAAACTTTATATGTTTAACAAGTCCACTATTGACATCATATCCCGAGAATTTTGTTTATCTACCAGAAAGTTATGAGGGTTCCAAAAAACGACGAAGCGCTTCAAGAAAAGGTAGGTAGTGCCCTTGCGCTTCGCTTGGCTCGTCTTGGCGGGGGCACGGTAGTGCCCCCAGGCGCTGAATGATCGGTTTCCTAGAAGAGCGGTGACCGCCACATTCGGCCGTAATGTCCAAATACAAAGCGTTTTTGACACCTTAATGTCAAATACTGCTGGAAATGACAGATATTCATGACGTCCGTTATAAACATGATGGAAACGGTCTTCTAGGAAACCTTAGCATTAGCGTTGTTCTATAATAATTAAAAGGTTATTTGTACTTGAAATAGGGTATGTTTAATACAGAGAACAGTAACTGATTTGCTTTGATAGTAGCTTACTTAAAAAGAAATACACTGCGAACCTTGTACTCCTGAAACAAGCAAATTGAACTTACCGGCATGACTTGATGGTATGTGCGCAAGAGTCCCGGATGTGATCCTCCAAGTCGGTGCCGCACACACTCTCGCCGCATTTCTTACATGGTTCTGGTGAAAAACATACACTTAGTCTCCACACCTCGATAAGGTGATTTTAGCTGTTCGATTCCTGGTTTAGGTAAGTTTTTCGAGAAGACTGTGAAAGCAGTTTTCTTTCTTTTTAAAAATAAAGGAATGTTTCCTCTAAGTAAAACAATCTATCTTAAGTATGTAAAGTGGTTTTTTAATTCCCTTCAGAGCCCATTGATTTTTTCCACCCTGTATAGATAGACAGATGCGCAAGTATCACGATCTGCTTGAAAACCAAACGTGTCTTTTTGACTACCTACTATGCATAAGCACTATTTAGTGATGGGAAAATCAAATCGATTCAAATACTCCGCCGCGTGTAGCACCCGTCTCGCCCCACCCCCGGAGCCTAGCGCTAGCGTTCACGCTCATCAAGCCAGCAGTACCTACTCAGGAAGTCCGGACTGAGCGCGAAAGTGGTGGCTTACGATTTTTGTACGAAGTTGGTGCGATTTTTGGCACGCGAAGTAATTGTCTTGCGTTATCTAGGTGTATCTATATCTGTGGTCCTGTATAAGTAGAAGTAGCTACATTTCCTCCAGGGGTGTAATGTAAAGCTACCGCATATTATTTAAATCTAGCTGCGCATCGATCATCAACATCATAGTATTGTACAAATTCACACTACTATGAGGTTTTCATACTGCATTACTTTTACTACGGCATGAGCTATTCCATAGTTTGTCCCGACAAGACAGAAAAATCTACGTTTAGTTTACGCGCAGGACATTGGGCCGTTCCTTACAAACTCCAAAAACGGACCTGAAAGGTAACAAGGGATCCAAAGAGTGACCAGAAGGCCAATTCTCTTAATTAAAAACGTTCAAAATCTATTCGCAGTCTCATCTCGGCGATAAACAAATGCCAAAAACTTGTCAAAATGTAGGGAAATTAGAGGTATTTTTGACAGATTGAGAATGAAATCAAACTGTGAACGTTTTTATAATTACGAGAATTGCCCCTCAGACTTGAAGGAAAACATCGATCAGGCCTAATCCCTACATTAAAAGGGAGTGAAATATTTTGTTCTAGAAACCGCAAATAGCTCCGTTAGTGTTGCCAAACGAGAGATGGATTCATGTGCGTACTCTCTAGATAATTATAACGGTAATTTTATCTGTTTTGATTACTATTAGTTATTTTGACGACACGGAGACGGGCAGTTGTGCCTTTGTGCTAGAGTGCTAGATCACGCACGCTCTTATTTCTCGGAGAGGTGGGCAGCGGCGTACCAGTACCTACACTCGCATTTTGCTATTTATGGTACAACAGCTTAACCCCTCGTATCGTGATCGAGAGACATAATGGCTTGTTAATTGTTTCCGTAATTCAACCGGTTAAAGTCGAATTTCACCATTGAAACTGAATGCGATCAAGATATCTTAACCGCGTTCACATGTCGCCCTAAGTGCACGTACGCATGACGGGCATAAAACTATTGCGGCGGGATTTCATCGCACACTGGCTTTTCAACCCTCCGTGTTGAGCCGAGCTTTGGGAATACAACAGAGCGCGTCAAAAAACACTTGGATTTGAACTCTCGGCACTAAGCAGTGCGTTTAACAGAGTGCGGGGGGAAAAAAACGCCGCGAATAAAACACGCCCGTGCGTACTTGGGCTAACACACATGATAGAGGCCATTTTATAAGCGAGTGAGTACAAGCCATGTAGTGCCTAAAATTGGCGGACATAATTATCGTGTCGTCAGTCCGTGACACATGGACAACGTAGCATGACGGTGCGACGCAGTTGCATCCGTGCTACTTCAGGGACGTCCTATCACTATCAGTAATTGCGTCTTAATCGCAGTATAGATGCAATAGCTCGATTTTGTGGCATACAAACATTAAACCCCGATTTACATATCAGGGTAGGAGTTTTGAGGAATTCTTTTATTATGCAACTTCACATTTTTTTATGGAAATTCATGTCTTCTATGATCAGTAGTTCAGAAGCAAGATATCAAATAGAGCGACGTGAAACAAAAATTATTGTGGACCCAGAAACGGTTTGTATGCCATATTGGCACTATTGTGTCAGCAAGAAACTGCATTGAGAAATTGGAAATTGCCCACATCTTTGGAAAACTACCCGGATATCAAGTTGCATATATGTTAATCCATTCCAGTCTACCGTGTGCCGTCGTTCAAATTCATTCCGCAGTAAGTGTGATGGAGTAACAATCATCAAAATACATTTGTAATATTGGTAGGATAAATTGCTTGACGACGTTATTTACTTACGCAGTTTGTGCAGCTTCTCGTGGTGTCCCTTGAGCTCAGCGTACAGCATTGGCTCCTTGCAGACGGGACACACGCGGATGTTGCGCGCACAGTGCACGTTGTGGATCGTGAAGTTCACCGTCGGGATCTCGCGTTTACTGCGCAAGAAAACAAATGAAGTACAATAAAAGGGCATACGTGTTGCTAAATTCGATCAAGGTTGCAAAGTTTAGATTCTTTTTTTTTATTATTCTGTGGCCATGATACAGGCGGTCAAGAGTATAGTGGTGGCCCGGTGATAACTGCAGGTTGTGAGTTTGAAGGTGAAGGGAAACACCGTGAGGAAACTGGTATTATCTTGGAACCAAAAATTCGTAGACTTGACGTGTCATCTACCAATGCGTATTGGGCCCGCCTGAAGGTTTAGGACAGATAGCCCATTGCCTCTCACAGAGAAGGCCTGTCTCCTGTTAGTGGGAACATTACAGGCCGATTATACTATATTTATGCAAGCAGGCGGTTCATCTATCAGCTTAAACGGTTATAATTCTCGGTAACTAGGTTCATACCTTAAATTAAAAACCTCTTATAAACCTATACGATTATAAGGATATCACAAAAGTTTTTTTTTTATAGTTATAGGTACTGCGGTGCTATTCTGTAAAAATCTCACCGTGAAAACTTAGGTGAAGTGAGCGTGGAGTGAGCTGTCAATAGTGTCAATTCCTAGCAAAGACAAACTCACTTCACCTAAGTTTTCACGGTGAGATTTTTACAGAATCGACCGGCAGCTTACCAATTTTTGCTTAAAATTTTTATTACTAAGCCCGTAGTATAAAATAAACTTACGAATGAAGATAGACTGTGAAGAGGCTTATAGAAAGGTGTTAACGACACAACTTCTTCTCAGAATGTAGCTTTACATTGCTACTAGAGATAATCTCTATCAGAAAACCAATACCTGCTAAATATAGTAAAGCTTTTGACCTCTACGGTTGTCTAGGCGACAGCGCGCTCTGGCTTACAGAAATCAGGCTAGTTACATACCGAAATAAAAGAAATAAAACTTCCGATAAGTCGAATGTCAGACAAGTTATGTAATTTTTAGGTCAGTCGTTCACAACAGCACCGGATACAAATAGATTACCTATCGAAAGGGAAATTAGAACTCAGGAACACCTCAGAACGTTGATCGCAGATGAAGATGACGTAGCAAAGCAAACTAGGCTGTTCTTTGCTGGGTCTTTACAAGTGGTCAAACTCAAACCATTTATTTTAATTAAACCAATTACATGCACATTTGAATTGTCAAGGAGTCGGTCAGTCAGAAAAATGAAGCTAGTTACCCATTCCAAAGCGTAGTAGGTTCTTATGGGGAAGCAACTGACCAGATGTCGAGCAGCCCTATCGCGTGTTTATGTACCGCGCGGCTGTAGATAATTATTTCAAGAACAGGGCCGAGTCACAATACTGTTAGATAACATTAACAACCATGATCATCAAACTATAACAAATTCGAAGAATTCCTTTCGAACAGAAAATAATTCTTCGAATTTGTTATAGTCTGTGAATTCGTAATTTTTTTTTGTGTTTGTATTCTTTCTCTGCGTCATGTTTACTGCAAATAAATGTATTTTCTTTCTTTCTTTACCTGTGGATGCCAATTTGTAGTGCCACTTTCAACTTGAGTGCTTTGGTTTGATAATATTAAACCCGAATTTCAAAATTTATATCATCTTAGAGATGCGTTGAAAATAAATTGAGGTTAATTTAATAACCTCAATTGTCGCCGATGATTTATTTTTATATTCAATTATCATTTAATAATGTTATGAACCGGTGAGATATAAAGTCAAAATATTCGATCAACAATACCAGTAACCTTCCAAATACACATGAATGTGTTGTTAATTCCCTTTAGTGAGTGATTGCGTAAGACTTTAACCTGAACAGGGTTTGTTTACACTTTCATCAGATACTTTTGGAATAGACTATAGGAGCTATGCTGTGCGCCGCGTAGATCGAACGAGTGACAAATTCATGCAATACCTAGAGCAACAGCTAGCAGTAAACATTAGAATGGCCATTGCAAAAGCCAACCCATGCGTAGGTAATTATTTCGCTAGGAGCATATCAGCGTAGCACTAAGCATTGTGGCTTAGATCTACGGACTACGCAATTACGCATACAAGGACGACGGAGGGCGCAAAGCAAAATTCTACAACCTAATTCAAAATGCATATTTGTAAATGTTACGTGCTATCTAGACCACTGGGCAAAATTTTTCGTCAAACAGACTGCAGTTTCATATTAAATGAGAGATGAGAGTCATACTTGAGTGGAGGTCTATCACCTTTGAGCCGCGAATAACGGACAATTTCGATCTGGAATCACACGGAATATCGGTTGGCAATCATTCGGAATTTCGGTCTATGAAAACTTTTATAGACTTTAAGAAATATTTGACACGAAGTTACGGATTGCGTCTGATGGCAGGTGTGCAGAGGGCTGGGGTGAAGGTTGAAAGGGAGCGGCAGACGAGACACAGGGCTATTGCAAGATCCTCAAAAGACGCCTACATCCTGATTATAATAATTATGAAAAAACTAGACTAAAAAACTAGCTAGACTTCACCCGGTTTTTTGGGTGTATACACACGAGCGACGCGCGCCAACAACAGCAGTCGACGGTCGACGGCTGCTGTTGCCTTTGAGCGTCGTGTGATAAGCACTTAGTCCATTAGCTAAATTGTTTCTGTTTGCGTTGATTAGCCTTTCAGAGAGCGGGTAGGGCGTGCTACTAGGAAATAAACCTATATGCATAGCGGTTTTTGATAATGGTTTGAAGATATTATATTATGGTTTGAAGATATGTTTGAAGATATTAATGGTTTGAAGATATGAATGATTACAATGTCATACCTACCCATTTATACACAGCAGTGGATGGTAGGCAGATATTTATGAATTGTAGTATGATGGATGCCACGGATGGCGTTCCGAGTTATCAAGTTGACGTATTGCGCCGGGCCGCGCCGGGCGTAATAAATGGCAAAGAAGTCTTTTCGAAAATACCCACCTATTAGATAATGAATCGTGAACACAATGGTGACAATTAACCTATCCTACCTACATTAGCATTTAAAGGAATTCAAATGTATGAAAACTTGTTACAAGTTGTTACAAGTACCCAATGATATTTTTACTAAAATATCATTGCAAGTACCTAAAGTAGCTATTATCCATTGTACTTATTCACGAAGTGTTTGTAATGTGATAATTTTCGCAAAACATTTACTTACATAATACTTGTACCTATTATTTTAACTGTCCTTACCTACCTACTTCTTAATTAAACCAACAAATTTCGCTGAGCGGATTTATTTACTTATCGTTTTTCTTTCGATTAAAATTTAATGTTTATGTTAAGGCAGGAAGAAAAAATATAATTTTGAGTAGCTTAGATTAATTATTCTAAGGTGGGTAGCTAGTTATAAAATACATTCACCATAGAAAATGCAGCCATGTACCATAACTGTGATTATTTATTATAGGTAAGCCATTTTTTAGAAGCCTCACAGCGCGGCCCGACCAATCTCGGCACCAGCCAGACATTTCCAGGAATTCATCCCCCACTGAGTGCATAATTGATTTTGTAGCCTAAAATATAGGTCGTCCAGGGCAATACAGGTCATCAAGATCATCGACCCTTAGCTACACAGGTAAAAAAGGAATATCATACAGGACAATAAAATACCAACAATAACAAAAGAATAAATATTTTTCACACTCAATTCTATGCCTACAAGATCTCCGTAAAGGATAAACAAATAAACAATGAGTGTAAGGAATCGTGTAAGGAAGTTTTTCATAACAATAATTTCGATGTAAGGTAAACAACAAGTGATCCCGAGACAGCTGCGATGTTCGCAATGCTCCAAATAATCTAAAAATAGCCGGCTAACGTGTGTACTCTGAAATAGAACTAATATTGACAACATAACACGCATAATGCACATTAAACTCACCAATTCTCACACAGTTTTGTTTCAACGTCTTCCATTTCGCGATTCATCCTTTATTTTTATAACATCTATTTAGACTTACATACGCACTGTAACAAATTGCAATTTTAACCTATTTCAGAATTCACCGTGGATATGTTTTTATTTCGCGCTAATACATGGCAGTAGCTACGTGGCAGTTAGGGCTCAACTGTTGAATGTTAAATAATTTATTATTCGATCTTAGCTGCTGATTTGAAATAAAAACATTTTTGTGAACACTTTTCGGTGAATCCCATAACCACAGACTATACTATTTTACTAATAGGGAGCGCAGCCAACTTCACTCATGTCTTTGACAGCAGGACTGACAGAGACGGAAGGAGACAGATGATAAACTGTTCAGTAGTGATGTCCAATTGTATTATGTTAGCGGTTGGCGGTGTAAAATCGATACCAAGTATCTCCCACACCGTGCACCGTTCCGATTTAACCTCACGTTATTAAAGGCGGCAACAACGTGATATTTCCTCACCTTTTTGCGAAAAGTAGTAATCATTACATAATGCTCGTATTTTACGCAGCTTTAAGCGGAGCGGAGGATTCGGAAAGCGGCCTTTGTATGTTACTGTGGCCGCATTCCGAATTAGCTATAATCGCTCACAGTGCTCACATAATCTCACATGCGTTCCGATTTAGATATTAACGATTATGACAGCTAAGAACTGTCAACAATTCGGAACGCTCGTGAACGCGCTCCACAGAGTACACTATAATAGACTGACGCGCTCACAGTGCTTACTTAATGTCAAAACGATATTATTACAGTATTTTTTTGTATAAACACCACATTTCTTCTTTGGTTATATGGGGACTGTGAGCCAGAAGCACAATTTAGAAAATGCCACGATAGTTTAATTTAAAGATAATATGTTGCAACTCAAAACAAAACACCCACTTGCACAGAACTAACACATCCCCACACACACACACACTGTCATTTTTAACAGCGCTTACGGTGATAATATTAAAAATTTAAAAGGCATGGTCGGCGTTATCGCAAGATGACGCATGTCATGACGTCATCTATGACGATTCACGGGACATCGTTATCGCGCTCACGCTAATTCGGTACGGGTTTAAGCACGCTCAAATCTATTATTTCCCAACTCGGAACGCAGGGTGTATTGTTTACGACCGACTACTGTCTCCACTACTCCATCATCCAAAAATTATATCGTGACTAAATTATATGTTGGCCGCTGACGTCTCCCATAACGCAAGTCGCCAGTTAGTACGGCAGACCCCTCTTAGGCCGGGACTCCACCAAAGCGGAGATGTGTGCGGTGTGCTGTGTGCTGTGCGAGAAGAGATGTTTTTCAGCTCGCGGGACTCCACCAAAGCGGAGATGTGTGCGGTGTGCTGTGTGCTGTGCGAGAAGAGATGTTTTTCAGCTCGGGTGCGAGGCGTTGAGTGCTCAGTACGCATTCTGACACGAAAGGTAGACGATGTCGCTATTATTACAAAAAAAGTATCTTCTTTTACTTGAAGAAGATCTACAGTCTGAAGAAGCAGAATTGATAGCTTTATACTACCTAAACAAAAGAAAACATCGGTTTTGGAAAAGAAGTCACTTGTATTACCATACCAGTCATGGAGAATTTTTTACTCTGTTTAATGAGGTAGATGATGAAAGTTTTACCAAGTCCTACAGACTACCGAGGAATATATTCTATGACCTACATAACTTAATTAAACCGCATATATTTAAGCAAGATACTAACTACAGGAGATCTATCTGCACCCAAGAGCGGCTAGCAGTATGTTTGAAGTAAGTACCTACCTAATTATTTTTTTGTTAATGTGTGTTTGTGTTTATGTGTGTTATCTGCGTTTGAATGTGATCAGTCTTTTTTGAGTGTTTGTTTTTTTTTGTGTAAAAGGGCTAAGTGAGAAGTACTCAAAACGAGAATCAAGAAGTACGAGAATACATGAAAAATATTATGTAAACTGAGGTATGTAAGGATTACGAGAAATCGAGATCCGTTGTCTCTTTCTACCCCTCCGGGAGACTGGAGTGATGCATATTATGTAAAAACCAAATATATTTTTATATTATCTTATTTATTCATAAAGAAAACAAAAAAATCAACTGCCGTTCTGGGAGTAGCAAAAAAAACGTAAGGTTATATTAGAAACATAACGTACAAAAAAATTATAACAGTAAATCACATGAGACATATTGCTTTCTTTTCCATATAGTTACAAATTATCATATGTGTCTTCTTCGTTTCTGAATGCTTCTTCTATCTGTTCATCGGTCATGTGCGTATCTTCCAAGCTTGGAACAGGTGCCTGTGTCGAACTTGGACCCGGTGTTTGTGTTGAGCTAGGAACCGGTGCCTGTGTTGAGTTAGGACCACCGGCCTGTGTTGATGTAAGAACCGGTGCCTGTGTTGAGCTAGGACCCGGTGTCGAACTTGGACCCGGTGCTGAAGTGTAACCGGGGGAATACCAATTATTTTCATTTGTGTTATACCATGTGTTTTGTAGCTCAAGTTCTTCCAATTCTAAAAGAACATTGAAAATTTTACGTTTAGCCTGAAGCTGCATATATTGAGAAAGTTTTTTTACACTTTTTGATATCGACAGAAAAAAAGTGTCCATTTCGTCAAGGGTATTATTTTTCTCTATCAATGATTGTATTTCTAGTTTTTCTTGGCGTATTCTTTCACGGTTTGCATGGTGCTGTATAAGTAAATTACTTATTTCATCCGATTTTCTTGTTGCATTTCTGCATGTCGAGGCTGAGACGCTTGATGTCGGTGACGGCGAATGTTGTACAGATGGACGATCTTCTGGAGTGCTTTTTGTATGATTGCTTGATGTTTCAAAAAACTCATCGGTTACATTACTTTCCAATGAATTTGTTTCCTGTTCATTTATATTTGTTTGTGAGGTATAATTTGTAGTCCTGTTTCTATTCGTCATATATGGTATCAAAAATTCCATTACCTTCTCATATTTCCATTCACGAATTTGTTTACCACTCTGTCCACTTCTAGTGGCATTCTTCCTTTTTAATGCGTCCCGGTGGCTGTCTCTCAACTTTTTCCACTTAGATTTAGCCGTTTTTACTGAAATAAAAATAATTGAAATCATTATAAATATTAAATGTTGACATTGCCATAGTCAAAATATACTTACCGCATTATCACTCATGCAGAATTTATAACCATTATAAATATTTAAAAAATACCAGAGTTTCAAGGGAAACCAATTTATAAATAAAAATATCTGAAATCAAACATACAAAACGGATTGTATCTCTCGTACGTGGTCGCGGCAGACGGCGGCGTCGAAATTTGAAATGTTAATAAATAACGAGTGATAAATCCATTTTATTTGTTTGATTTCAATGTGTTGTGCTCGTGTGAATCTTAGACTTTTAATTGTTTATTTTCTATTATTTAAAAATGGCTATAACTTTTGAACGAGTGAAAATTCTGTAAATACATAATTTCAGTAATGCCTAATCTTTTATAGTTCCGGAAACAACACGACACTGATTAAGATATTATTTTGAAATGACCCTTCTATTCTAACTGAAACCACGACACAAATATAAATCTATATTATAATTATCACAGGTATTTGGCGACTGGTTCAAAATTTTCACAAATAGCTGAAAATTTTAGGATTGGAAAATCGACTGTTCCAAGAATTATAGAAGATGTCTGCGATGCCTTGTGGACAGTATTACAACCTTTGGTTATGCCAGAACTTAATGAAAATGATTGGAAAAAAATTTCAAAGCAATTTGAAGAAATCTGGCAATTCAAAAACTGCGTCGGGGCCATTGATGGCAAGCATGTGTACATGTTTGCACCCCCAAAATCTGGGTCCTCATATTACTGTTATAAACACAGGTTTTCAACTGTAATGATGTGCGTAGCCGACGCTACCCGAAGAATAATTATGGTAGATATAGGTTCAATGGGAAGGTTCAGCGATGGTGGTATTTTTGCTGATAGTATATTCGGAATTCGTTTGAGAGAAAACAGACTAAATCTACCACAGCCACAACCCTTGTACCAAAATGGAGAACCTGTACCGTTTGTTTTTATTGGAGACGAAGCATTCCCTTTGATGCCTAACTTAATGAGACCATATCCACGCGATAATTTAAATAACGAAAAACGAACATACAATTATAGACTTTCAAGAGCTCGTCGTATTGTGGAAGCTACATTTGGTGTATTATCACGGAAATGGTACGTATACCGTAAAGAATTTGAATGTAAAATAGAAACAGTGGAAAAAGTGATAAAAGCAACGTGTGTTCTACACAGTGGCGGACTAACAGGGGGGCGGAAGGGGCGGCCCGCCCAGGGCCTCCGGTCTTGGGGGGCCCCCAAATGCCTCCGCGTTCCCCTGATAAAATCCTAAACAAGACTTTATAAATGTGCTTAGTACCTACATAATTTCATCAAGATCAAAACACTACAGCCATCTAGACTTTTTACGTGCCTACTAATATTCTTTTAACTTTGCTGAACGCGTCCAATATGCTGGGAGAATTCCCGTCTTTGTAGCGGGTACTTCCCCAGGAATCCCTGAATCCTACATTTACATTCACTACATTCTATTTACGTCGAAAAATAAACATAGGCCTCATTTAACAAATATTTAATTTCATTACGTTGATATTTAATAGTTTATTAGTGTATACTAATATTTTCGCGAACAGATAAGCCTTTTTTCAAATTGTAAAATAATAAACGCGGCTCTCAGAAAAGGAAGCTAAAAAAACGAAGACTGAAGAGGCAAAATCGCTTGCTGAATCTTATCCAATTACTTTTCGAATTCTGAAGAGAAGAAAAGTGGCGTTGCCGACAAAATTAACGAAATAAACATAAACACTTACTTATTCATACAAATGTGAACATAGATATAAAAGTACTCTGTGATGTGAACTGAATAAAAAGCTTGTAAAACGATTTTTTTTTTAAAGCTTGGGGGCCTCATACAGCTTTGCCGCCCCGGGCATCTGACGGGCTTAGTCCGCCACTGGTTCTACACAACTTTTTAATTGACAAGATGCCTGGCTATCTAGATAATAATGAAACGGGTTTGGCCACGACTATGTTTAACGACACAAACGTGGAAAATCTATTATCGAATGACAATATGGATGCCTATCAAGTTCGAGAAAAATTCTGTAGTTATTTCAACAACGAGGGCGCCGTTCCATGGCAAGACACTCGTATTACAATATTACTTGAACGAAATACTTAGTATAATAAATTGCACTTACCGTCAGATAATTGAGTTTCTTTCAAAACGTTCTCCCAAGCTGCATCTTTGACGTCAGTAAGTTTATAGGTATCTATTGATGTGTTCCATAGACATGGATATTTTTTTACTGATTCAATAAATTGTTCATCCATTACGTTTTATTTAAATTAACTAATTGTTTACGTTGAAAAATACAAACTGCACGAATTATTCACGATAAAAGCGTGTGCTCGCGTGCACGGTACTAGCAAGATGGCCGGCCGGCCGGCGCGCGCGCGGGGTTCTGCGGGTTGCTAGCGGGCGAGAGGGGGGAGGGTGACATCGCTCACTGCACGCCGCTCACATCTCTCGTCTCCACTGCGCGTCGTCCGCGCACAGCTCACATCTCCGCTTCCATCGCGACATACAAATATTACACATCTCCGCACAGCGATCTCCACTGAAGCTGAGCGGAGAGGAGACGTGTCAATAACTCAATTCTATTGGTTGTTTAAAAAACATCTCCTCTCCGCTCGTCTCGTCTCCGCTTTGGTGGAGTCCCGGCCTTAATGTTTTTGAAGTGATAACTTCTTTAGGCGCGTTGGGCATTTTTTGGGTTGGGAAAAAACCATTGAACTCGCAACACTGTTATCGTAACCGACACCGCGCTACATAAGGATGTGTTCGGCTGCCCTCGGGATGTACTCGGTTTGAATTTATATCTTGTGTTTTGTTTAGAAGACGATTAAACACACGTAATTGTTCAAGTTTTCACTTCTGTCGGCACTCCCGGAGTGCCGCTGTTCTTTTTTTATACAATTACATGAAGTTAGCTATTTCTAATGAATAGAATAGCTAATAAATATAAAATAGCTCTCGCCAAACTGAAGCGAACCCCGCCCGGGATGTGGGGCGAAATACGCTCGCACCGATTGTGAGAGCTAAGTTGTATGGAGGCGTTTAACACGTTCCCTGTCCAATGACTCCAAAAGAGTCACGTTTATGCCAAACTCGTACGTCCATGACTCCATAAGGAGTCACACAATTTTTAGTTGACACGTCCTTGACTCCTTGTGGAGTCATAAATTTATTTTTCAGTTTTGGTCTGAAAAATATACAATTTTTTAACTGATATTAGTATAGATGTAAACCCTTAAAAAATTATTGTCAACTTATAAGAAAATGGACGTACGTATGATCGATGGACGTACGAATATTTTTTTAATTTTTGTTCTGGGACAGGGAACGTGTTAAACTGTTGCGAATAGTCGAATACGTACATAATCGCGCTGTCGCGTTCCGCATCCATCGTTTCTTTCTTTCTTTCCCATAGTCTTGAAAACCCGATAACACAATAAAAATTCCAATATTTTAGTAGTAATCTTTTATTTACTTAAACAACGACAAAAATAATAATCATTGACTGGATAATCTACTACGTCTACAAAGGAACACTTAGTCTACTTACTCGCAATCAATTTCAATAGAACTTAGGAACATAGAGGATCTCAATGGATAAAATGTTATCCACGCATTGATCATTATTTTCATCATAACTAAATAATTGAATAACATTATATCACACATAGCAGTAAATCTAGAACTTATTCTAAGAATTTTTGAGTTCCATAGCTATTTGAAACCACTGTGAGAATATTTCTTCAAGTATCTCGGATCAAAGGTGTTGTAATATTTGTAGCTAGCACCTACCCGCTACTTCGTTCGCATGGAAGTGGTAAGATACACAATCCCTATACTAAAATAACAGCCACATTTCATAAATCATAAACCTCCCCATTGCTATTACTAAGCATTCTCTCTGACTTTTTTTCCTTTTGCTCAGTTGCTATGTCCTAGGACCTAGCGTGTCAAAAAGCCTGTAGCTTTCCTCAAGAATTAGGCTATCAAAATAATGCAAAAATATTTTTTTCAAATCCGACTATTAGTTTCAGAGATAAGTGCACAAACATGTTAATATTTACTATTAGTATAGTATATTATTGTATAGTAGAGTATATTATACATATATATTAGTATAGTTGGTTTATTATTAGTATAGTATATGTATATTAGTTACTAGAGTAGGAAATAACAACAAATCAGTCACATCACTTGATTTGTGATTTCACTACAAATTAAATTCTATTACAAAATAGGAATTTACCTAACTGAAGCCAGCCAGCCAGCCAGCCAGCCAGCTATTGCTTTAGTTAGGAGTGGCAACCTAATTACAGAGATAGCTTTGGTTTATAATACATATAAGCTGAACACTGCAACATACACAGCAATTACTTTTTCTATTGTTAAAATAAAATTGAAGTGTCTGTTTATTATGTCAAAATAACAGCTTTTTACTAAATGCATAATATTATACAGTATTGATAACAAAAAAGAACAATTTTAAAAAAAATTGTCAGTTTGTTTTTGATCGGCTAATCTCCGAAAACGCTTGACCAATTTAGACGGGACTTTGACACTGGTTAAAGCTTTTATTTTAGAAAAAATAATTAATAAAGAGACACATTATTGTTTTCAAGCATTCACGCGAACGAAGTCGCGGTCGCAGCTAGTCATCTATAAATCTTTATTAAAGTATTTTACAACTCTTGATATGGTTTCAGGAGTAGCTTCAGAACTTCACATTACATATTGTAAATCTCCACCCACTCGCTAAACCCACGCGATTTGCGTGACGCATTTCCAAATTTACTTTGAAAATATAATTTATCTTTCTACATGATACTCTGCAAGTTTTATAATCTGAGACGCTTACTCACAATACCATGTCATGGCTATTTACAATTTTCAATTCATTTATCTAGATAATTTCAATGCCAGATTATCTATATATTTCGTTTTGTTTATTATGGACATTTCTTTTGTTTTCGTCAATATAATTTACATATTTTCGTGAAGTATTAAAGCTATGGTAAAAATATGATATTTTTGATTTAGCTTTTTCTTTTCATGACCTTTTTGCTAGTTGCTTTATTAGATTGATCCAAATCAATTGCTACATGGATTACAGAATCTTAAGGGGGATACGATAGGGTAGCCTGCAAAATTCAAATTTTCTTACACTCTCTAAGTTCCAGTAGCGAAGGGTCAATTTTTGTAAGAGGTAAGCCGGAGTAGATATCTTTAATAAGATTATATTATTTGTCTATGACTGACTGTGCCATTTTTCAAAGGGAAGCCCATAGAAATATGGCTTTAAAGAATTACAATCATTAGAATCAAGTTGTATGGAACCTTCGTCACTGCTAAGTTCATATTAACATATTGAACGAAATCATGACATTTGAGGCCAATTCTAACATACAGGAGTTGTATTGCTGATTCTAATGATTATAATTCTGTAAAGCCATATTTGTTACACTCACGAATTATATTTTAATCAACATATAACCTGAAACTGGCATGCAAATTGAAAAAAAAAAAAAAAAAACAAAAATATAATGAATTGCGCGGGTTACCTTAGTGCATCGCTCTTAACTACTTGCAGTACCCTTTCTAATCTTTAGCTAGTGCATTCCAGTACCCTAATATTTACAAACTACAACAATTCTTTTACATCCTCTTTTCTGATTCCTCTAGCCAAACATCCAAAATATGAAATTCAAACATACATAAGTATTAACATTCATAAGATCAATTGCATAGGTTAACAGGTTGTTGAACTCTCTAAAGAGACAGTGAAGGCGAGTACCAATGGCAGTAACATAATTTACTTTAGGAAAACAGTATAACTCAAAAAGCACTATTAAAATGGAAAAATCGTTCTTTTACAAATGCTTGTCACAAATAACACACATATCGGAGACAACGCTCACACAATTTACTGCTTATTACAGTTATTCCAGTACAATTTGGGTAGAAAATCAACATAATCTATGACAAAACACGAGCTCATCTTCGGAGTGCACTATAACACCAACGCACTATTCCGTTCACCATTCATTTCCTTTCCATCGCACTAGGCACACTCAGGTTGCACAAGGACATCACAACACTAAGCACTATCACTATGAAGTTAGTTAGTAGTTGGTACTGAACCCTAGTACTGTCCCCGTTGAAAACCCAGTCCTACGCCACGCATGGTGTGGGTAGTCGCTCTGGCCACTTCGTACTGTGCTTGCATTGCTTGAAAGAGTTCTTCTTGCTTTTTGATAGGATCTACCGCTTTTTCTGGAGGCTCAGGCTTGACTGCGGCTGTTGGAATAGAGATATTGATTAGTGAATTTTTTGTCTGAATCTTGGATTAAAATGAGAATTGGTTGAAACAAGTTATCATGTCATAATTTCTTCCCAATATGGGAAAAAGCACGCAAGGATTATCAGGTTATTACTGCTGTTTTTTCTCTGACATCGGCATCTTAAGAGAATCAATATATTTTATGATAAAATTTAATTTAACAACACAATGGAGAGAGGGGCACATTCATACTTTGGTTTTAAACGTTAATGCCTGCCTTGAAGCAGGCCCTACATAACGATTTACTTGGCAAAACATTCACCTGGCTCCTTGATGCCCATAAGCCTCATGAACTTGGAGACCTGTTTGCCGTCGTTGTCCTGCGCAAACCGCGTGCCGCTCCACTTGGCAGCTTCCTCAGCTTCCGACTTGTTCTTGTTCGACCACAACAACTTGCGCTTCTGTACCTGTAGAGTGTAAACGATGTTTAAAGAATTGCCAATGATCATACTGCTTGTTTCAGAGCCGTGCGAATATAAAGCTGCGCCTGGGGGTTACACACACTGATTTTTTTGCCTTTTTTTGTCATTTTTTATTCTAACTCTGCCGTAAGTACTTACGTTTCTAGGGGATTGTGTATCTTTAAACCTACGTAAGCTTGCCATAATCCTATATCACCACGTGACCCTTTCTTTAATGCTGATTATTTTATTCTTTAGAACTCGCCTTGCAAGATCTTGGCAGGCGTGTTCTAGTCTTTAATTTTTCTTTTTTGACACTTATCCCTTAGCCCTGTATCAAAATTCGTTGTGGGCCCTTTTTACTACTGTCACACGACAGACACGAAAACTGAATTTAGTTTATAATACGAAAGAAAGAAACAGTTTCAGCCAACATTAATATAATTATTGATGTGCACAATTTTTCGCTCCGATGTCGCGAAATTTCATAAAGATCGGTAACAATACAAAAAGTAATGGTGCCTCATTAGTGACAGTTGAGCTCTTAACTGGAGTCTTTTTATTCACGTATTTCTTGCATTTGCCTAATAAATGTGATTTTCCCTCTTGGAACATTAATAACATACCTGGTCCATAATCTTGTTAGCATTGACAGCGGTGGGGTTGTAGTATGAAGGCAGGTGCGATCCCGGAGGAGGTATTTCGCAGGCCGCTGCGCGAAGTTGCTGCGCTGTGGCCATCGAGCCATCTGGTGTCTTGATCTGAAGTCCTGTGTGAACAGACATAAAAATTAAGATTAGGAATATTCTTGTGAACCACATACAACAAATAATCAGTATCTTTGATTTATTAAGACATGTTTTCATTTTGATAAAGAATATAGTTGAACTTTTTTGTGATGCAAAGGTAAACGCTCAGCAAATCCGATGACAGATTTCATTTGCTTGTTTGGCGCCTGATACTCGAACTGATGAAACCTGAACAAAGTCTCTTAATAGTGTATTAGCTGCACTCTAGGTAGTCCGCCCTGATACTGCCTGGCAAATATTTTCACCATGGCACCTATTCTTATTCACCAATTTAGTTTGTTCCGATACGAAAGAAGATGAAAATTTTACTACAGAAATCTGAAGTATCATCACTGGATATACCTTAATTTTTGTAGTAGCACTACAGAGGGTTTGTTCTGCGTATCCCCCTCCTTTTTCTTGGCGTGTCAATGGCAATTCAATATTCATACACAGTCAGCCCATAATTTGGCTAAGAGCTTGGCTCCTTTAGTAAACACCCAGACAACATGACAAGCTGGACAAAATATCAAGTACCCCATTGTTTGTGGGTCAGCACCACATTTACATTCCTGGGCGGAGCCACCTAAGAATAGAATATTACAATACTAACCCATTTTCTCCATAACCTCCAGTTTCTTGTTGACCTTGTAGGACGAAGGTCGGTAGTCGGCAGAAGGCGGGGAGGGGCGGCGCTCCGACGAGTGGCTGGCGGGGTACTGCGCCCCGCGGGACTTGGAGCGCGAGCGGTCGCGGCGGTCGTGGCGATGGCTTGATGAACTAAGACAAAGTTAAAAGGATGACTTAGTAATGTAGGTTGCATAGAAATAAATACTAATAGCAGCCTATTACTGTCCCACTGCAGAGCAGATGCTTCTTCTCATACAGAGAAGACATGAGCGTCGATCACCACACTTATATGAACTACTATAACTATACTAGCCGTTCCAACGACTTCATTCGCGTGGATACCGGAAAACAATAATGTGTCTCTTTACGAATTCTTTCTTTTTCGAAAATAAAAGTAGCTAGTAAGTATAGCTTAAGTTACTCTTTATAACATCAGCTATCTGTAAGTGAAAGGCCCGTCCAAATCGCTCCAGCCTTTTCGGAGACTAGCCAGAATAAACAAGACAGCCAGGCGAAAATTTATAAATTGTTTTTTTTTACTTATGTACCATATAGTTTCTTAGGCATTTAGTAAAAAGCTGTTATTTTGACGTTATAAACAGACACTTCAAGTATATTTGTATAGATGTCGCCAGCAGAAATTCAACGTAGTATAGTAGTTCTATCATAGAGGCACAATACTATGTAGTTATAAGTTCTATGAAGCATTAATCGCCAACGTAGAGATCTATGATGGCGCGAGCGTTTGGACCAAAGTGTGGAGCAAGCCAGGGTTTTATTAACAAATTGATGCTTACCGTTTTTCCTCTGAACGCCGGCCATGACGATCTCTGTCACGTTCACGTTCACGTTCTCTGTCCTTTTCTTTATCGCGACGGTCGCGGTCTATGAATCTAATAAAAAATAAAGGCTTTGATGAAATTAAATGGACAGATAGGTTATTTATTTCAATTATTTTTTCAGCAGGCGCTGATAATGATTGAGACTACAATTATTTTTACTGTGGGTTATTATTGTTAACAAAATAGTACTGGTATTCAGAAAACAGTAAATTCAACCCGGGAACTATTATTTGAATAGATTATATAATCAAATGCGTATACGCTCGTAATTACTGCATTTTTAATGATTTTCATAGTTTTCATATGGTGACCTCCAAATATATCGGGAACGTGATACTTTAACTCTTAGTACTGGATATTTTTTTATTTGTTTTGTATAAAGTGTCCCCTACCTGGCACAAAGGTTTGAACACCTTTTATAATTGAAAAAAAAAATATTTGATCTTGAATACGGTACCTGGGCGACACAGCATCCCTAGCATCCTGAGACCTCTTGTCAGCTGGAGGTGGAACCTCACTGGCGTAAGGTTTGAGGTCCATAAGTGCGGGCACTTTCTCGCGGTCATCGGGCCGGTCGCCTAGCAGACCGCGGCGGACTGGCTCGTGTGCGTGTGCGTGTGCGCGTCCGCGGTCGCGGTCGCGGTCACGGTCACGGTCTGACCTATGTTATAAGTAATAATGTAAAAATAGTTTTAAGCTAAATTTTAAAAAATTCAAATATACTATTTATCTTTGAAATGAAAGTATATATATTTCTGTAAGCAGATCTTTTAAGACACTTTTACACGTCAATGCCTTTTTTTTTTCAGGATGGGAAATCATCAAGTGACCCCTCCCGCTCTGAGTGGAGCGGAAGGAAGTGTCAAACTCTTACTGACTAAAACCCACCCGTGTTCCTTTCTTAGCCCTTTATGTTCCGGGCCAGCGATAACCCTTTCAAACAATCCCGCTGACCTAACAAGTCAATGCCTTGGGCTTTAATCAATATTTGAATTACATAAATCCAGTGGGGTCATCGTAACACACTAACATTACAGTAGCAATGGCTTTCATTTTGATATTTCAACAACATTCATTGCATTATTTACGTTGTTGAGCAGACAATTTTTCGAACATATGAAGCAATGGATTAGCAACATCCTTCAAAATTATTCAGATTGTGATTGAAAGTGTGTTACACAATTACGCAGCTACGAGTACTACTGAGAATTTGTAATCGGAAGTTTTTTTTGTTGGTATTCTCATCTACGGCGGCCGTATAGACTAGCCACTCTAGACCAAAGAGTAAGTCATAATCTTGACGTGCCTTTTTATTCTTTTTAGGTGGGAAATTATCAAATAACTTCTCCCGCTCTGGGCGGAGCGGAGGGCGTGTCAGACTTTTACTGACTAAAACCTCACCATGTTCCTTCAGTTGCATGTGCCAGGGCCACGGTAACTCTTTCGAACAATCCGCGACCCTGGAAGGCATCGGCCCTAGCAGATCAATCAGAGCTGACATCTTTTTGAGGCGCGCGTGGAAAACAACGCGCCGTTGATCTGGGCCTAGTCCTTACCGGATGGCGAGCTACCCATTGTTCGCCGTCCGCAAGCCCGCGCCTACGGTGGTCGGGAATCGGCTCTCGATTGACGACACCCATGGCGTCTTCTGCGGCGACTAGGGGCGTGAAGGTGCAAATATTGCCTCTCCCTCACGCGCTCCGCTTAGTTATAAATGTTGTTCTACCTCGTAAAGGATATTCAGATTTAATGTAACCTTGAGTAATTGGAGAGGCACAAGGCACTAAAAGAAGTTTTAAATGAGGAGAAATTAAACAGTAAGTAGGTACCTGTATTTATCATCCCTGCGCGGTGACCGTTTATCTGAACGGTCTCTATCGCTGCGTGCACGCACGGGCGAGTCGCGGCGTTTGTCGCGCCGGTCGTACTCGCGGTCACCGCGGTCACGTTCACGACTGTCATCTGTAAACAAAGAAACATTTTAAAATACGCAATTTTTTACCGAGTTTATACTTAAAGAACGAAGATATTTTTTTTTTTTTAATAGGAGGTTAGGACCCTGGTTCAGTACATTTTGATAGCAAACCTAACCATTTTAATAAATTATTGTCATGATAAAATACTAATGTTGTAACTTCCTACAGCATGGCATATTATAGGAACTATAAATCAGTGATTTCGATTGAACATGCAACATTTTACGACTCGTTGATTAATTGAATGCATTCAACTGTTGGGAATTCAAGTAGATTACAAAGTACTGTGCCTAAGCGACAAGAACATGGAATTAAACAATATCGTGACGTTTCGATTTTCGAGGTTCGCCTCGGAAGTAATTTTGGATACTTACTAATTGCATTTTCTCATCATACTAATATTGTAAAGGCGAAAGTTTGTGAGTGTGTGTTTATATGTTTGTTACTTCTTCACGCTCAAACGGCTGGACCAATTTTGATAAAATTTTGTATGAAGGTAGCTGACACTTTGGATTAACATCTACTTTTTATTCCGATATTCCCACGGGATCGAGACTTATGCGGGTAAAACCACGGGGCGCAGCTAGTACAATACATATATACCAATAAATAAAATTGAAGGGTCTGTAAAAGTGAAGTGTTCGCTATGTCAAAATTACAGGTTTTTACTAAATGCATGCAAGTATACAGATTCGGTCTACCAAGCCACTGCTTGGTAGACCGTAAATTTTGTTTTTTGTTAGGCATGGTTTCTTAATTGTAGGGCACATACACTAAAATGTAATTGACAGGCTTGTGGTGATTTATCGAGGTAGGCACTGCTTATATGCCTTTATGCAATGCAAGCCACTGATGTCACAATGCGCTTGAACGGGTAACTGTATCGAAACGCAATAAGTGATACTACAATAGATAAAATGACACAGTGGATCGCTAGGCAACGACACAGCTGACGATCTCGCCAGAAGGACATCCAGTATGTCAGTTAGTGGACCGGAACCTATCGTGCCCATCCGCATCCCCTTCAACTGAACTACGCATGTGGCTACAGGACCAAACCCACACACAAGCAGAAAGCTGGTGGACGTGGTCACCAGGTTGCAGGCAGTCCAAACAAGCTATGCCGTCATTGGATGGCAGGCTAACCAGGCGCTTACTACGACTGGACAGGAAAGGCCTGCGCTTGGTGACGGGGACCATCACGGGACACTGTTCGCTCAAATAAATACTTTCACGCATTAGGCATAACGGACAATCCCTTGTGCAGGGCCTGCACGGAGACTGATGAAACCATTGTGCATGTGCTCTGAGTGCACAGGCGTCACCCAAATTCAGGTCAGAAATCCTCGGGACACCCAGATCGTACACAGATGTTCGCAATAGACCAGGAGACTTAATCAGCTTCTGAAGGGAGGTGGGCTGGTTGGAACAACCACCGACGGCCGCCATGACCCACGCACAATGGTCCATTGAAGGACTAAGTGTGGAAACAAAACCCATAACATAGTACCCGTGCTTCAAAATTTTTCGTCGTTTATTAAAAAAAGATATTTTTTCATCTGTACACGGTACCTACTTATAACAAAAAATCAAATTTTAAAAAAAAATGTCCGTCTATTTGTTCCGGCTAATCTTCAAAACGGCTGGACCGATTTTGATAAAATTTTGTATGGGGATAAATAATTAATTTTTGGGGATAATAAATATGTACTTTGAATCCTAGGTAAGGACGAAAAATTTGTCTGTTTATCAAATAACACATGAATTAATGTTGTTAACTGTCAAAAAAAAAACCATTGCTACTGATAGTGTGTTTTAGACGCAATGGGTCATGTATGAAAATATTAAATTGTCTCGATTTTTTTTCTGCGCTTATGAATAAGCTAATACTATCTACAAAAAAAGTATCAGATTTATCTGATTAGTATTTCCAGAGAAATAAATTAAATTCTGTTAGAGGCGGCCATCGACAGTAACCCACGGATTTTTATTCAATTTCCTTAGCCTACTCAATTAAAAAGTAAAAACTTGTCAATTTGTCATAACATAACCTCACTTTTCACCTCTTGCTTTGTGTTTGTTTGCGATTTTATGGATATATCTTTACGATTACGATACGATTTATCTTTATTTTATTCAAAGCGTGAGGGTCGTCGTAAAGATATATCCATAAAATCGCAAACAAACACAAAGCAAGAGGTGAAAAGTGAGGTTATGTTATGACAAATTGACAAGTTTTTACTTTTTAATTGAGTAGGCTAAGGAAATTGAATAAAAATCCGTGGGTTACTGTCGATGGCCGCCTCTAACAGAATTTAATTTATTTCTCTGGAAATACTCATCAGATAAATCTGATACTTTTTTTGTAGATAGTATTAGCTTATTCATAAGCGCAGAAAAAAAATCGAGACAATTTAATATTTTCATACATGACCCATTATCTCGCAGTTTTGCTCATTGCCTTTTAAATGGAGGCTATTTTGTTAGTTAGCATTTGCATTGCAGAGCACTAATAATAAAAGCCACATTACAAATGAATAGAAAAGCTGAGCAAAATATTCTTAGCAATATGTCTATTTATATGTTTTATTATGCAATAAAAAACCAGACGCCTCGAAACGGGCCAAACTAAATTCTCATTTCCTCAGGAATAGGCCAAAAAATTCGATTTCTGTCCGGTATTTGGCTAAATAATAACAGTCGCACAGGTCGATTGATCAGGTTAAGCTACGCTTGCCGCGGTTGGTCTGTGGATGGGTGACGCATCTTTACATACCGTGACCCCTCCGTGTCTCAGAAAGCACGTTATGCCGTTTGTCCCGACTGTCATTCGTGGATCTTTCGACAGTCGTTACGGGTAGTCAGAAGCCCGAAAGTCTGACAACCAGTCTTACCAAGGGGTATCGTATTACCCAGTAACTGGGATTTGGAGGTCAGATAGGCAGTCGCTCCATGTAAAATACTGGTATTCAGCTGCATCCGGTTAGACTGGAAGCCGACCCCAACATAGTTGGGAAAAGGCTAGGCAGATGACGATTCGGGATGTTCGGCAGGTTTACTGAATATTCGTATTCGGGCGATTATTCGGCAAAAATGCCGAAAATTCTACCAAATCATATTGTATTAAAAAGAGAAGTCTATAACTCCGCAACGGATTTTAATGCAGTTTTTACCATCGCCATCATTTATTCCGAAAGGTTTATGTAAATAATAAATTACATTACCTACATTAAAGATATCTCGATTTGTCAAGTCATAAAAACCGTGCAAAGCAGTGCAGTCACGTGGCGGGTCGCTAGTGAAAAATTTAAAGAAAAACTTACTAGATCTGCGGTCATCCCGCGATGACTGTGGCGGAGGCGTAGGCTCCGCCGGCGGCAATTCGGGCTCCGACTCTGCCTGCGAATCCTGCGACAAGAAACACAACACTTACACTACATTATAATCTAAAACTATTCATAAAGTATTTATTTTGTGCCATACATGATGGTATCACAAAACCTAGTGTTTTCAATTTGTTTGCGGTTTTAAACATAGTCATATTTCAATGATGTAATATCGGTTTACGCCTTGAGTAAAAAATAACGTAACTTTGGAGTTTTATTTCCCTTGTGATTTATAAATGTTCTGAAATTCCATTTGCAGTGCAGTTTCAAAATGTTATTATTTTTTGTCTGTCCCATTCATATTGTAGTGCAGCACAGGTGGACTAAACAATTTTAATGAGAGAATTTGTTTTCTGCTTTTTCCTGGTTACGATTACCAAATAATTATGTTCATGTTTGAAATAGATTTCAGATTCTGTTAACCATGGCTTGATGAAGCATTGTGTAGGTACTGCCTACCCCTGTGGCAAGAAAACAAGATATTATATCTGCAAAACATATTAAGGGAAGAATTCTTTGGTGGGGACATAAAAACAGGGTGCATATGAGCGTTTCTTCAGACTTGTCAACTGGCAGGCCAATTGGGCCGTGAAGCCAACAATAAAATTGTTGAGCGCACCCATTATTTCTATAACTTGTCGCATACCTACTTCTGCTTGAAAACAGTCAGTTTGCTTCGAAACCACAGTCAAAACTTTACATGTTTTGAAACTTATAATTTGTAGTATGTATCTGAAAATCAAACTGGTACTGCAGCATTTTTCAATGCTGCGGCTCGTATTTAGTTAGGGATTTTTTTAACCACACACAGATTTTATCTTTTGTTGTGACAATTTGTTATTTTTTTTGCAAGCCAAACAAGTGTTGTTGGCCATTTATTATCTTGAATACCGACTTTTGATGTTATTACATCATCATTAAGTTAAAACAATCATAGGTCCCTATTAAATCAAGTTATCATAAACCCCCTTATTAGTAAATTTTGAGTAAAATTATGACAAGCTTTCAGCACAAAAATTGTATGGTTAAAATCACATTACTCTTGTGTAACAAAAGTTCCGTATTTTAATAATAAGGGGGGAAAATGTGTAAAGGAAAGTTATTATCTTGATTACTAAAATAGATTTATATTGTGATGACTTCTTACTTCATTGCCATAAAAAATAACAAGTTTATACCAAGAACAAGAAGAAGGGGACAGGAAAGCCGAAAACCTATTATAGTATAGTGATAAATTCTATAGAAAGTACATAACATAATATATTAAATATATAAGATAATTACATGGATGTTATGAAACATTTTTTAATTGGTATTGTTCAGTAAAATCACATACTGCTTGTATTAAATTTAGAAACGGTTCTAGAACAAATAATAATCATGGATAATATGAGTAAATCATGATGCCAAATAGTTTGGGTTATCTTATAGCTATGTACTCACGTGAGCCTGTAGTTAAAGGGTCGCAGTGTGCATGGACTCGGTCGGTCATCTTGAAGCCTCGGCACGTACTCAAGGGGTATTTGACTTTTGTTTTGTGTCAATTTACAAATGGGTAACATATAAAATAATAAAAGTGTTAATATCATCGTTGAAAACAGCATAATGCAAAGTTGCTTTTTTATTTGACTCTATTTATAAAAAGTGTACTATTATGACAATTATTTAGTTAATATTATGAGAAATTAGGACTACTTGAATGCTGCGAAGGATTTTGGCTTTATGTCTGAATATAGATGAAGAATAGACTACTTAGTTAACAATATTTCTACTGTTTAGCTTCATCACATTACCAAGGAGAGTATAACAGTGAAGGACCCCATCAGGTGGACTGTTACCAAGTGAACTGACTGGGGCTCTCACTGTGCTAGCATATGTGATGGTGATAGACGTACATATGGGACAGTTACCTCGCTCATGTCCATGTTGACGTCATCGTAGTTGGTATCGCTGTCTCTGCGGCGGCCTCCAGCGCCACCCGCTGCCACCTATAATATCATTCTATTGTCAAGCAGAGAACGCAGGTTAATATCCATGATTCTCATACAAATTGCATCAAAACGTACTAAAAAAACACCCAAATAAGCAATAAAATAAATTAACATTTAGAAAAAAAATTGTCAAGGACGCCGAAACTTACCGATGACTGTTGGCTTCCATAGCGCTCCGATTCATTCTCATCTTCGCTACCGTAACCAACAAGACAATCCATGGCTATTCCTTATTAATTCTCGCACTATCTATTGTGTGAATCAATAGTCCAACCCAAATCACAATAAAAAAACACAGTAAAAATCTAATTTGGCTTCAAAAGTGAAAATAATATTATAATAATTGACAATGTCTCCTCTTTGCCTATGACTTTTACCACCACAGTAGGGGTGAGGCATATTTATCGTAACAGATAGAAATAACAGATATTTAAAAATAACAAATAACAGTTGTTCCTACCAATATAACTTATCTGTTACTTAAAATAACAGACCCTCAAAGACTGTTACCACGGCTGTTACTGATAATAATTCAATATATCAGTCAGTCCCACACAGGCTCATGGACTGTTACCACGGCTGTTACTTTGATACATACATACAAGGTCTCTCTCTTCCTCATTAAAGAATGACGCTTGCTAAAAAGAGAAACACCTATTATTTATTCCGAAATCGGAAATATGTATACTTCTCACTCTTACTAAAGCGGTTAAACTACGCTAAAAAGAGAAGCTCCTAGTATTTATTATCCGTAAAATACAGTTGGTGGTCTAACAAGAACCAACATTTTCGAAAAAGTGACTCCTAAATTAGGTCGTGTTACCTACCTGTTATCTGTTAGCCAATTACCATTATAATAAAAACTTTTTATTATATTTTTCTTTATGGCAATGTCCTTTGTGATGCAACCAAAATTTGTGATCCGTTTCATCGTTTCCGAATGCCTATAATAAGTTCGGCGGAATTCATCGCGAAATGTTCCAGGTATTTACGATTTTTTGATAAACCAATAAATGAATTTCAGACTAACCGGATGTCTGAAAAAAGTTATGAATAAACGTAATTCTATTATTTCAAATTACCCCGTCATTCCTTCCTATTCAATACTTCGGAAACGATTTTCGACTTAAAACGAAAAGAAATAAAGAAGATACTCAATTGTTATTTTAATACGTATTTATCGTCGGTACAAAAATAACAGGCTGTTATTTAATAACAGATATTTGGATATGTTATTTTTGTGTAACAGTAACAGTGATAACAGATATCGTGTTTAACCTGTTACAACCCATCTCTACACCACAGATTAGTAATGTTATGAATTTACGAAATACGACCATAGTCCTTCCGCAAGTTGAGACCGCGAAATTCAAATTTTCTTACGTTTTTTGCAATTTGCAGGTCAGTGTCAGGTTGTATCTTGATCAAAATATGATTCGCGACAATAGCAGGTACATATTTAGAGAAGTATAATCATTAGAATCAATAATACATCAATTAGAATCATTACTTTATGAGACTGAGACTTTCAAGTGTGATAGCGTTCGGCGCTCGTGGTCAAGTTAGCAGCTATCCCATAATATTTGACTTTTTAACCTGAGGTCTGGGGGACAGTAAATTTTAGGCCAGTACAGGAATAGACAAACATAAACAACTGGAGTAATAAGTAAAAGTTTAATTATTTTTAGGCCACTATTCCACTGGCGTTTTACGAGCGTTGACGTCAACGTCAAGTCTGCGCAGCGTCGACGCCGCGCAGACGTGACGTTGACGTTGCGTCGTCGCGTGGCAAGCATTAATTATGTTTACGTTTATCCTCCTGTGTTTGGTGGCTAACCCGAGTACACTTGACATTGGCTAAATTGTGGTGGTTTTTCCGCAAAAGCCATTTAACGAAGAGAAGAAGAAGAACGTCCGCTCAACGCGACGTTAACGTCGCACACATGATACTATTTGAGGCGTACAATCAGAAACATAATGGATTCCGGCGAGGAACCACTACTGTTGACTTTACTACGTCGACGAGAATTAAAGAAAAAGAAAATCTCATCGTCAATTTTGGAAAAACCCTTTATGGTCTAATCGATCACAAGAAAGTGAATATTTCGCACTGTACTCTAATTTAGCCACTGTACTCGAATAACGTAGCCCCCACCCGTACCCACACGGACAGAGCAGGACGTCGTGATTGTACCTGTTGCCAACAAACGCGACGTTAACGTTGCGGAGACGCGACGTTGACGTCGCGTGCAGCGGACGTTAATACTTGTCACGCGACGACGCGACGTCAAAGTCGCGTCGTTAGTCGCGTCGCACGTTCGAGAGACGCCGACGCTCGTAAAACGCCAGTGGGACTTAAGGTTTCAACCATAAGGGGCTGAGCAGTCTATTAAAAAGTACTGTGTGGGCTGAGCCGACGATGGACAATATGTCCGCGGCGATAGCGACGTATGGAAATCCGGGCAATGTATTTGTCCTACGTGTGCGTTATTATTGCATAGATTTTTATACGTTATATCGTCACGGATAAATTGACCATCGCCTGCTCAGCGTCTGAAAGAAAAACGGATCCCTTGATAAGATCACGTACGAATTCCAATAAAACATTGTTTTGTTGCACCTTTGCGTTCAAATTTGCAGGCTGTTTAATTAATAATTACAGGTGAATTCTAAAGAAAAAAAACCAGGAATTTGATTCTAGTATATTTTTAAATCTGTTATCACATTTTATCTACAACCTACTGTGGTTCTTGCATAAATAATTTAAGTATGTACATTATATATAATACCTACATTATGACAAAATATATCTGAATATTTATTGGTACAATTAGGTACCACAAAAATAAATTTTCTTATGCTAACTAAGAATTTTCTAATAAATTACGAGTAGTTATCAGATTTAAGACAAAACTAGGTACTATCAATCTCAATCTGAATCATTTTGAAGGATATTGCTTTGCCATTGCTTCATATGTTTGAAAAATATGTCTGCTCAACAACGTAAATAACGCAATGAATGTCGTTGAACTGTCAAAATGACAGCCGATCCTGATGTGTTATGCAATTACTCCGCTGCTTCAATAATTATAATATCTCTAGACCTTCGGTTCTGTTTCCGTGTCTGATGCCTTCTGTTTTAGTGTAGTTTTGTCTAAATCATAATCGTCGGTGCCTTTAGCTATCAGAAAAAGAAACAGGCCTCCTAACCCCATCATAAAGTAGATGAAAGCTTCTTGCCTATTTGAGTGTTCTACATCTCTTTGCTTCTCATGTTTTTTCCTCAGAAATTCTTTTTCATATTTAGCCTTTTCAAATAAATCTCCATAGTGGCTCTTAGACCTGAAACATGAAAGATATGATATACTTAATCAACACCATTAGCAGAGTTAACATTTTCTATAGAATAGAATAGAATAGAATACTCTTTATTATGTACACCAAATAAATTACAGACATAAATATAGAAACTGTACAAAGGGTGACACAATGGGCGGTCTTATCGCTAAGAGTGATCTAGCGATAAAGAGGATTAAGGGGGAAGCGCTAAGGTAGCCCGCGAAATTCAAATTTTCTTACGTTTTTTGCAATTTACTGGTCAGTATTAAGTTGTACGTCGATCAAAATATGATTCGCGGCCATAACAAATATGTATTTACAGAATCATAATCATTAGATCAGTAATACAACTTGTTAAGTTAGTATAATCCCAAAATGTCAAGATTTGTGTGTGTGTGTTTGTGTGTTTTGGGCAGCAGCTGAAAATCAGCGTCAGGTGGTGCACTTTGTGTTGCCATCTGGCATTATGCTGAGCTGAGGCCCTTTTGGCATTATTATTATGAATTTGTTTTGTTTATTTTTAAGGGTTTTTTTGTTTTGCCAAATAAACGCAATTTTCTTTCTTTTCTTTCTTTCTTTCTTTCTATTTCATGAAATAGTCATTCTGTGGGATTCCTGGGTCTTGGAGTTGTGTTGATGAATTTAATGATTGTAATTCTGTAAATATATACAGCAAATTGCAAAAAACGTAAAAAAAAATTGAATTTCGCGGGCTACCCTGGCGCTTTCGCCTTAGCACAGTAGAAGAGTGGTTCCGCGTCCGCGCAGTGACAGCTGCCATGCAAAAAAAAGATTGTAGTGCATTAGATTTTTTGATGCCCAATGAGCTTCTCCCCTTTCCTTTTATCAGCTTGTATATTATAAATAAGGTCACACATCATATTTTAATCAACCTACAACCTGACACTGTCCTGCAAATTGCTAATATTATTGTTGCACGAGTATGCAATTTAAGGTTTTGGGTGCAATACATACCATGTGTCAAAGTCATAAATAGGTTGTCTGCCATCCATGGTTGGCACGACCTTGCGGTGCGTGCGGGACTTATAGAACTTCAGCGTAGGGTCTGTTGGCTCAGGTTCTGGCTGATATTCAACTCTTGACTTAGTAACCCTTCCTCCTAATAACCCTGGAATAGACAAGGAAGAATATTACTGTATTACTGCAGTCTATATTTCTTCTCTACTTATGTAATGAGTTTCTTGGCAATGGCAATCATTTAATATATTTTTCTCAGGAAGAATCTAGTACAGGAATATTTATTCAAGGGCAACTATTCATATTAGCTACAAAGCTGGCTGACTATAATTACCTATTATTGTGACTGAAAAATATAATTATGTTTTATTCTCCATGTTTAGAATAATGTGTTAACCAATTAAGTTCCTAGTGAAAGAAACAAACCTTTATCATACATCTTTTTTAATTGTATATTTCCTAAAACCTCATATGCTTCGGAGATGGCTCTAAACTTTTTTGCTGCTGCTTTATCCTGAAAAAGCAGTTTTTCGATGTTACATGGAATTCGTTTTAAATAAATAAAATTAATTAAATAATAATAGCATGCTTGCGACTTCCTAAGAAGTATGAGCCACCCTTTCTGAGAACTCAGAGCTTACGTTATTAGATTTATCCGGGTGGTAAATCTTTGACAATTTGTAATAGGCAGACTTGATATCGCCCTGTGTCGCTTTAGGAGTGATTCCAAGTACGTCATAGTGGTTGGAACCGTATCGAGGCGAAGATGTGCTCAGCGTCCGAACTACGCCAGTTACGCCACACACCAGTCTCGATGAGGTATAGAAGAGCATCTAAATCTAAAAAATACATCGATTAAATTGAAATTCAAGTCTACCGCCAAGCACAGTAATGATAAAAAATGTAATTTACTTACTGGCTCAACTACAATTGATTTGAATAAATTATGGAATGCACTAAAAGGCATTAAATTATATAAAAATGGGGAAATAATATTTATTGTAAATTGAAATACAGAACTGATTTTGACAATTTTGACATTAAAATCTGAAAATTTTTCGCACAGATTACAATTATTTTTAGATTTTCCGTCAAAACAAATGTGGTCACCAAAGACCTTGTGCTTTAGTATACGGTCTTTACCTTATACTTTATAAAGAGTATGGTTTTTAGTGATCAGGTCTGGTCAAATCACACTAATCACAGGGACAAACGTCAATCTTGTTTGATCTTGTTATAAAAAAAATTATATAATCTGTTTACAAAAAAATTATTATCTTTTAACTCGTAAGAAATAAATTATGATACTATTTATTAAAATGTTAGCTTTTTTAATATATTCATAAATCGTTTGTTTACTCTGAGATAATAGAAAATAAAAACGATTACTTGGTAAAGGGTTGTCGGTTATGTTTGCTTGGATCCCTAGTCATTGTGGAATTGTAGGTAATGAAAAAGCTGACCAGTTGGCTAAAGCTGCATCAACTTGTGGTGATGTGTTTCCCTATAAAAATTATTGTCATGACCTGATATCTCTCCCTAAAGTTTATCTTCGGGATTCTTGGGATAGGCTTTGGAGAGAGAGTGCTAGATTTAAAGGAAAACATTACTTTAATATTCAACCCAACATCCCTATAAAACCTTGGTTTTTTAAACTTAACTTTGACAAACGTTCTACTTCCATTATTTGCCGTATGCGTCTTGGACACATGTGTACTCCTTCCCACCTTGCTAGATTTAAAATTGTAGATAGTGATATATGTGAATGTGGTGTTGATGTTGGAGATTTGGACCATTTAATTTTCTCGTGTTCCCGTTTTGACCACTCCTCCCTTCTGCAACAATTGCTTAGTGCTCGTGTTCCTTTTCCTACCCGAATGTCATGCCTACTTATGAATCCCAAACTCTATCCTATAATTACATCTTTTATTTTGCATAATGATATTAAGATTTAATAATATAATATATATATATATATATAAATTCCTATTATGCCTTCCTTCCTCATAAGTATTTTGTGTAAGTTTAATTTTGTAATACATATAATTAGATCCTAATAACTCACCTGATCTTGTCAATAATTCCTTTTCGAATTTACCTCTCCCGTCCGTTTCCTAACCTTTTTACTTGACATTGGCACAAAGCCTGCTAGTGCCATAATAATAAAAAAAAAAAAAAAAAAAAAAAGGATTACTTGTATGCCAAGTTTTAGTCAACTGGCAATACAAAGTATGCGTTCCAAACATCCTATAAACAAACTAATATTTAATAAATTCAGTGCAAGGCAGAAAAAATCTAATTTAAAGAGTATTTTGAATTTTATACAGTTACTACATTATTGGGCAAAGAAAATAAAAAATATACCAGAAAATTAATTTCTGAGTTTCTGAGCTCGAATTTTTGTCATCATCGAAAAGATGTAGATATTTTTTTACATTAAGTTTTTGAGTGCACGCATCTGTGATCTGACGTCAAATAAATTAGTCACCGACCGGACCGAGTAAAATATACGCTAAAATCATATTATTTCAGTTAGGAACCGTTTTTTCCTGTGGTGTTAAGTCTAAAAATACAGGTTAGTTTAAATTTAAAGTAAAGCAGTTTCTATTATTGCCTATTTTCAAGCAGATGTTATGTGGAAAATGCATGTCCATTTATGGAAGTCCTTGCCTCCTTGGTGTTGACACCGTGTGCCCTAGATAAACTTCGTTACTAATACTGGAAGGCGGTTTTGGCAATGAGTCACTTTCTCGTTAGCGCAAGAAACTGACGAATTGACGATAAGCTGAGTGACACCTCAACTTCATTAAATTTTATTTTTAAACTTATTATTCTTGTGTGCTCAAAAAGTTGTCGCAGTCGAGTGTTCGCTACCTGGCTTATCAGCGTTTACATTACAAAAGGAAGTTTATTCTCGTATCTAAATAGGTATAACATATTGGGTTTTGTAACAATTTCTTTGTTGTGCATTTATTTTTGTACCTTTAAGGTCGAAAAACTGTGAGTCATGCCCAAACTTTTAAAAGTTTGACCTTCTGTTTCCATATTCTCTGTATTATTAATATTTTTAGATATCAAAATGTCGTCCCGCAAGACAGCTGGTCGCCGTGGCACCAACAAGAAGCGTGCCCAGCGTGCAACTTCCAATGTCTTTGCTATGTTCGACCAGGCCCAGATTGCTGAGTTTAAGGAGGCGTTCAACATGATAGATCAGAACAGAGATGGTTTTGTGGACAAAGATGATCTCCATGACATGTTAGCTTCCCTTGGTAAGTACATTTTTATTTATTTTTCAAAATGGTTGTGGCCACTAATCACACGGGTTTATTTGTAAATGAAGGCTAAACTAAAAAAATTATGGTTAAACAGTTGTTAATCACTACTTAACTATAAGCAATGTTTACAAATAATGGGGTAAATGGGCAAACAGATACTTTCCCTATAAAAATATTCTAATAAATGTTTGCCTCAACAATTTGAAACTATCCTGTTTTATGTACAAACATGCCAAGTTTACTATGAATATTATATTATTTAAAACTAAAAATGATAATCATGTTTTCTCAGTATTATGAGTTCTTGAATGACAAATCCTTATTTTGACCCTGGAGTTTTAGGACACATCTACATGGTAAAAAAAAATACACTTATCTCTCAAAATACAGTGCTATGTGGTGAATCCTGGGTGATGGTCCTGTATTATGACGGCTTAATGCCATAATGATTCCAGTGTAAGAGAAAGACGGAGCTATGTATATATGACCAATAGCATCATCCCTTTTTCGCACAGGAATCATGATGGCATTAATACTTCGTAATCCAGCCCCCAACTGCTGTATGGGTTATGTTTTTAAACACCATCATTCCCCTTAAATCCATTGATTACTTTTATTGCTTTAGGTAAGAACCCAACGGAGGACTATTTGGAGGGTATGATGAATGAAGCTCCCGGTCCTATCAACTTCACGATGTTCCTCACCCTTTTCGGCGAGCGTCTGCAAGGAACTGACCCTGAGGATGTCATCAAGAATGCATTTGGGTGAGTACACCAAGTACTATTAACAGTTTGGTTATAAATTAAAATTGATTTATTCATTATTTATATTATGTTTGTTTGTACTTCTATATTGTTCCACTGCAGGGCCTACATATTACGTTTTAAAAATATTTGATACTAGCTTCCGCCCGTGACTTATCCTCGTGAAAATTCTTTTTCCCCTGACCCACCCTGTCACATCAGGTTGTCTGCCCGCACTTAGCTGCACTATTACTTTTTTTTTTGCACGGCACCTAAGGGACCTAGTGTTATGTTAAATAGCTTATAGCCTTCCGCAAGAATTGAGCTATCATATATGTACAAAAATATATTTTTTTATCCAACTGGTAGTCCCAGAGATTAGAGTGTTCAAACAAACTATTCAGCTTTATTATTAATAATAGATTATTATTAAGTATATTAATAATAGATTATTATTAAGTATATTAATAATAGTTGATAGCCACTATATCAAATTAGGTCTGATGTAAAGATAGTCGTAGTAAGAGGATAATAAATAAATAAACATTGCAATATTGTGGGATAATTCTTTAATAAATAAAAATGCAGTCCAGCTCATCCAGCCATCTCCTGAAATGTTGTCTTTAGTTATAAAATAGAATAGTTCTAGGAACACGTAATTTATAATGACATGAAATGTATCGCCACAAAATATTTCAAGCCATGACATAATCTATTATAATTTATTTTTGTTCTTGGTGTTGAGTAGATAACAATGGTATAACTACACTAGTGCCACACTGAAGTATTTATTTATTCAAAACACCCTGTTCCCACAATTCATGTTAACGACTGTTAAGGGGCTTACAAGACCTAAACAATAAAAACGCAAATTTTCGGAACAATAAAAATATAAGATCGACTACAGTAAACAAAATCAGAAAAATATATGATATTCTTCAGGATATATTCTAGGTAGATAGTGTGTTGTAAAATCATGAAGTTAACTCTAAAAACTTTCTTTTTACAATAAAAACCATACTAATAAACATATAATCATTCTGATTTTTTGTCCGATTATACTACAAGCAACATACTAAAATACTAGTGTTTTAAGTTCGAACAATGGATTTTTTGTAATTAAATAATTTCTTCATATTTGGCAATAAATTACCAGCGTTGTGTCATCGCGCTTCTCTGACTGCTTCAAGCTTAACAGAGAGTAGTATGTGTATGGAATTATCATCATAATCAGTTCTGCCTATATACCAGTCCACTGTTAAACTTGGCCAATCCAATCGCCTGGCCATATGGCCTTTTGACTGCCAACCCTGAATGTGATATGTTTGCGGATGAATGGAATAAAATAATGCGTATGTCTGGTGTTCTGCGAGAGAAAGTATGCAAGGAATCCACAGTGCCATATGTTAGTTTTAAATTCAAACTATCTATATTTAATATTATAATTATTGTCAACGTAATAATTGTCTCTATGTTAATTAATGTAATTGGTGTTGTACCGTTTTAATTAACTATAAATAAATAAATAATCGCCGACATTGTTCTCGATCCTCTGCTACTCTCATCCAGCCATCAAAATTATGAAATTCTATAACATAAGCGGTGATCTTACGACTGCGTGAGTGAGCGGAGTTCGCACAGCTGAAATTTGGAAAATATTTAAAAAAAAATTAAAGCCGCGCTCACGGCTCGTCGACCGCTGGTTGATGGTGCAGCAGGCAGGCTGGAGGGTGAGAGGGGCAAGGGTGGACGAAGAAACGTAAGCTCGGGTACGGCGAGACGTAAGCGCGGGGACGACGAACCGTAAGTCCGTAACGCACCGCACCGCGGTTCGTGAGCTTGTCCCGAGGCGAGGCGATTACGTTACGATTCCGATTAGTGTGCGTTGCAGTAGGGAGTTTCATACAAAGAATACTGAACGACTCGAGTTGATACGGTGCCGATCCCTTTCCGGTTTGGTACGTGTGCTGTGACCTTAAGGGGTGCTAACTGCTATAACATAACACACAGTCATGTTCGGGCGGCATGATCGAATCTTCTACTAACACACACACACACAACATGGTAAACGCATTTTAAAATGTTCGTAATAGTCTGAATCAGGTTTTTAAGGAAAGAAAAATCGGAAAAGTTACCGGGATAATTGTGGGAAATTTGGAAGAATTATGGACAGGATGACTGATCTATCGGGTCAGCTAGGTATACATAATTATGTATACAGACAGGGTGACGGGACATCGACGCGCGACCTGTTACCATGGATTCAGTACATGATTCTGAAATCCCCGGGTTGAAATAAAAAAAATTCTCGAGGGTTATTAAAAAAAATTGTTGTTCCATACATTTAGACCGCGTAGGTATTGCACTTTTCTATTAAACAACTGATTTTATTTTTGATAACCGACGAAAAATTTGTACGCTAGAATCAGGTGCTGAATGATAGTTACTTACAGTTTGCGCGTCGATGTCCCTGGTAACCTGTATTTTGCCGCCCGGCTGTGCCGAATCGTGCCGACCCAAACGTGTGTAGCACGCCTTATATTTTTACATATACTTTATTGTACACCAGAAAATACATTATAAAAAATAAATTTAACACTACAAAACATAATATTTCCTAATCTGTCACCAAAATCATCTCCTTCGCTTCACTGCCATAATATTTCAAATCAGCATTCGTTGTGGTATCAAATGCAGAGTTGGTGACAAGATTTTTATTGCACTTCCTCTTAGTCTCACATCGGCACGTAAAACGAACGTTGACGCACGTTTAGAAAAAAGGTCAAGTCCGCATTTCACAGTTCGCGCATCGACTCTTGCTGACGCACTTTACGTGTATACTTGGAATTTCACTTTTATTCAATAACTAACTATCCTCCCAGCCCTGCTTCGCACAGTTGTTACGACTTGACAATACATCGAGATTTCTTTATTATATTCATGTCCAATATTAATGCATTAAGGCGAAGGCGCCAGGGTAGCCCGCGAAATTCCATTTTTTTTAGGTTTTTTGGAATTTGCTGGTCAGTATTAAGTTGTACGTTGATTAATATATGAATCGCGGCCGTAAGAAATATGTATTTACAGAATTATAATCATTAAGGTCATCAACACAACTCTCTAAGACCACGTAACTCCGAAGAATAACTGTTTCATGAAATCATCATTCTTTGGAGTTACTTGGTTTGTGGTCGATTATTTAGTGAGGATTCTTAAATAGGTGTTAGGGTGGAAAATCACTAGGGGGCGCTGCAGTATATTTTATTTTAGCTACTACGTATATAATGAATATAATGAACATATGCTCTTTAAAAAGTTTGAGATAAAAAGCAAAATTAAACATTTTGAATAAACTCACGACGGTTAAATGTAATTGGAAAAGGATAAAATAATTTAAAAACCCCCGACTATAAGAATTTATGTAACGAGACTAAAACAGATAAATTCATATGGCAGTCGGGGGACCTCTTAGAATAGATGTCCCACAGAACGGTCCCCCGACTATAATACATTTAACCGTCGTGGGTTTTTTCAAAAAATTTAATTAGGCTTTTTAAAAGATTGACGGTAACAGAACGATGTTTGACATTCGTTTGGCACTAAACTGACTGCTCGTAGGTATAGTGGTCGTAAGCGCTTCTGCTCAGCATGAGGTTTTGGGATCGATTCTCGGGTCGAGTAAAATTGTTATGTATTAGGTTTTTCTGGTGGTATTTCTCAGTAGCAGCTTTGAGTCTGTATTTGTACACGGTTTATGGAAATAGGCTCGTCCCCTATTACATGGGACTACTACATTCTGTCAAATTTCTTTAATATATTTTCAACTTTATTGCTAAAGCATAAGGTTCAAAGTTGATTGGAAAAAATTGACAGTTTCGGTCGGGTAGCTTGATGTGCTGGCGTCTGTACTAAGGGACATCTCTGCCCAACCCTTCGGGTAAACAAGGCGTGACGCTATGTTTTAGTTATTGTAAATTATCTATGACTGATTATACAAAACTTATATACAAACTTGTACCACCAGATGTTTCGATGAAGAGAACCAGGGTGTGATCAATGAGGAGCGCCTCCGTGAGCTCCTGACCACCATGGGCGACCGGTTCACAGACGATGACGTCGATGAGATGTTACGCGAAGCACCCATCCGAGGTGGGCTTTTCGACTATGTCGAGTTCACACGCATTCTCAAACATGGCGCCAAGGATAAGGATGAGCAGTAAGGATTTAAAAATAAGGTGGGTGGCAACATTAGAGAGTGATTGGTAATCATGTAGCAAGTGTAGCAACTATAGATTAACGAAATCATATATCCCATTTAGTTGGTCTCTTAAATTGGCCTCCAGTTACAAATGTAGCTAAGTATTGATATATTTGTTTTAGGATATATAGTGAATATTAGCTACTTAAAGTTTGAGAAGAAAGTATTAGGATTACTTAGCTGTTCAGATACTAAGATCTTTAGAGCGAACTTTACCTTTAGCTAAGAACAGTAGAGTTTCATACGAAAATAAACCTTAGTTGTACAAATTTAATGTTCATATTCGTATGCAACGCTTGATAACGGTCGCCTACACCAATAAGAATAAAATTATTCAAGCAATAATGTAGATTAGAGAAATTTTATTAACTGGATAAAATACTGGATACTAAAGAACAGACTACACTTTCGTATGTACTTAAATTTATAGAAGCCCCAATTTTAGGACTATGTTATTCATAGATTTTCTCTAATGTAATCAGTCAGAGGTTTATGAAGAAGGTTCTTATGATTTTGTGATTGGGTAAAACATGACATGATAATATTTCTCTCTGACTGAAGTACGATACCCGCCTTACCCGCCGCCATTTTAATAATTTGTATAATACATACTGCCAAAATAAAAAATTGGTAAGATAAAATCATTAGACTTATAAGTTAGATTCATATGGATTTCAGAATAATCTCTTAAAGTTACTGAGGTGCTAAATATACCCTAGTTCTTACGAATTTTGCATTTCCAATCTCGCATTTTATAACGAACATTGTAATTCCATATTATTGGACCATCATAAGTTTAAGTTTTGCTTTTGTTTATTTTTCTTATATTATATCCATGCATTGAGAATTTCGTTTTAATTAAAATTGTTAGTATTTCTGGCAACACTGTTATTTATCATCTTTAGAAAAAATGCATTCTGATGTGCAAACATTGTATTTAAAGATTTATTCATAAAAGTGAATTAGGTATTAAATACAGAAGGCTCTTGAGTGCAATATTATTCCATATTTACACCTTTAATATAATTTGTTTTAAATAAAATAGAACAAAGAATAACGGTAGAGATCTCTCGCTAAATTAAAATGATAATAATTGTTTGTAAATGTTTCCTGTGTTGTAGACCAGTCCTTATTCGAGTCAGTGTTGCCATTTGAATATTTGATTCAATCCTTTAATTGGTGAAATATTAGTATATCATTCTTTGAATTAGATACTAACAGTGTTTCTTTCAAAAATGAAGTTTTTTTTAAGTTTAAATGACAAAGTTATTTGTTTTTAAATTATGAATTGTTTATTATTAGTTTTCAATAAAATTAACTTATAGTATTAACATAATGTGTGTATAAGTTGTGTAATCATGTATGTATGTATTTGTTTTCATTTATTTACATAATAAATTTTATTATCTCTCATTTCATAGTTTTCTTTCCGTCCTATTATTCTATTTTTGATCCTAAATCTTTAAAAGATAGGCAATGAAATTTTTTTTTTTGGAATATTCACTTTGAATAGATTACTAAGTATTCAAATATTCATGACGGCGCGTCTCTACTACAGTATTTGTAGCTCACGAAGCGACGCGCGCTTTACTTGTGGTAACCAAGAGAACAAACGCGCTGTGAATGTGTGCGTGATGACGAGTAGCGTCAGCACATAACGCACACATGGCGAAGTCGAAAGTATGTCTGCGAAACACTTTCGACTTTGCTATGGTCTCGGACGGTACCGAGAACTCCTGCGCTTCCACACACATTCACGTGTTTGTACACTTGGTAAACACAAGTAAAGCGCGCGTCGCTTAGTGAGATAAAAATACTATAGTTACTATAGGTAGCACATTACCGAGTAATCTACCCCGAATCCACCTTTGGTTTGGATAAACTGAATAACCCAGGTTGGCAACCCCGGAATGTTCAAAGTGCTTGTTACCCATCGTAGGCCTGATTGACGGAGCTCGGCTGCTTGATCTATAAAAATAGGTCCGTTCCAATCACACTAATATTATAAAAGCGAAAGTTTGTGAGTGTGTTTGTATGTTTGTTACTTATTCACGCACAAACGGCTGTACCAATTTTGATAAAATTTGGTATGGACGTAGGCTGACACCCTGATACTTTTTATCCCGATATTTCCACGGGACCGAAACATATGCGGGTGAAACCGCGGGGCGCTGCTAGAAAACAATAAAAACAAAAATATAAATTCATGAATATTCAATATTTTATTCAAAAAGTTCGAAATAACAATAAGAAACCTTTATGTACGTAGGTATTATTTAGGGCGAATTCTACCAAAGTTTTATACCTAGAGTAAGTCTTATCCTGAGTTTAAAATTTTGAATTTTTGACAGTGTTTCCACTTTGGAACTGTCTGACGTCAATTTTATTTCACGGTCAGGTATTTTGTTGGGTATTAACTTGAGATATAGTTGCATAGCAGATAAAGTCAGGTATATCGTTAAGTATTGGTTCATTGCCATCTTTCTTTGATGAGGTGTGCGCATTTTTCGGCGACCACCATGATGGCGCCTTGAGGGTTGCCGGTCGGTTGTGAGGGCATGGAGCCCGCGTCACATACTCGTATATCTGAAAGTGCAAACAATGATTGATAAGTTTATGCTTGATTGACAACGCATAGCCTGATTGAAGATAGAAACATGAATTTTGGAAGATGTGTGTTTAGCAGAGGGTTTTAGGTGGTCATCATAACATCTGCCTAGCCCCTTTTTCCCTTGGCTTCCAGTCTAATCGGATGCAGCATTACATGGAGCGTCTGCCCATCTGACCTCCACAACCCAGTCACGTAGGTAATACGATACCCCTTGGTAAGACTGGTGTCAGACTTTCGGGCTTCACACGACCCGTAACGACTGTCAAAGATCCACAAATGTCAGCCGGGACCAAACGATTACATGTAATCCCTTAGCCACAAGCCCCATTAATGGAGGTGAAATAACTAATTGGTATCGAGCTTGAAACTGAAGACAGGAACATGAATTTTGGAAGATGTGTGTTGAACAGATGGTTTGGAGGTGAACTAAATTTTTCAAAGTCCACCCCTGAGATTCCACAGGGTTTTGAAGATGATGAAGGAGTATAAAAAAATGTTTTGGGTACCAAATCATACCGGCTATATTTGTTTAGTTGGACAAGGACAGTTATTTTCTAAATATCTACAACATTAGCTACTGCCCTTGACTTAGTCCGCGTGATATTCTTTTTTTTTATATAAAATACATATAGGATAAATATTTTATATAAAAACAAAGAATATCCTAATATACCTGTGTCCCGTTACTTTGTTAGCGCTTAGCGTTCTTTCTGACTACGTTATTGACCCCTAAGAGTCGTATATTAATGTTAAATAGCCTATACCTTCCTCAAGAACTGGGCTATCAAATGCAAAAAATATATTTTTTCAAATCCGACTGGTAGTTCCAGAGATTATCGCGTTCAAACAAACAAACAATCTCTTTAGATTTATTATTAGTAGAAGATAACATTTGGCCAGCTAAGCCAAGAGGTCAAGTCCTGCTATGCTAAACCAAGCAAGCCTTAGCTTGAAATTAAAACTTACCCGTAAGGTTGTACACTCTGAGCTGTGGGTCGATCACCTTGCCGATAGCACAGGTAGCGAGCTGGTGGTTCTGCGGGTCCGTGTGCACTCGAATCATGCACTCCATCCAGTCGTCAGACCAGGCTTCGGCTCTCTTATCGCAAACCTCCGAGTATTCAGGGTCTAACTCCACTTTGTATTTGTTTTGTAGAATCTGTTTGATAGAAAGATAATATTGAGTACCTACATAATCATCTTTTATTCATTGCCATAGCCAAAAAGTTTATTGTGTCATTGTGAGTAAAGGTACGAGTTCGAGTTAACCAAAAAATAATCAGCTGTTCCATAGAAAACCTACATACATAGTTTACCAACGCGGTCAAAATGCATGGAACAGCAATTTTATTTAATGAACATGAACACCCGAACATGAACCCGAACCCGAACCCCCCTGACTTGAACTTAACACCCGAACACCCGAACATGATTCTGAACCCCCCTGACTTGAACTTAATTCATGTCAGGGGGTTCAGAATCATGTACCTACTGAATTTATTTTAATCGGTTGCGCGTCGATGTCTTTTCCACCCGGTATAGCTGCTATGGACGAGTTTTTATTAAAAAAGAATAAACCAAGAAATCAAAAAGATAATGACGTCCCTTACCTCACTATTAAATATCTGGCGCAAGATTTGGAGGCCTTCCTTGATGATCGCCATGTCGTCAGGGTGTGCGAAAAAGTTGGGGTAGTAGAGCGCCTGCTCGAAGGGGTCGGTGGAGTTGATGGTCATCCAGCCCGTGCTGCGCGGTAGGAGGGCCACTGCGTTTGCTCTGGAAATGTGAATTATATTGAGTTATGTTGTGATATTGAGCAGTGACGAAGTGTCTCCAAATGTTGCAAGTAGTTACGCTATGTTTTCAACATAGTTTTTCTTGCTGACGAATGCAGTTGCAGCTAAAAATTTAGAGCTTTTGGTTGACTTTGTTAACGAGACATTTTATTTCCTGAATGAAAACTATTATTTGCTTCATACACAATCTACTTACGAAACGTTGTAGCCGAAACTAGGGCAGTCTCCAGCTGGCTCACCCATGACACCAGTTTTTGAGCATTCCGCATAGAGACCGTTGAAGAAGAACTGTAGGTCTGGCTGCTTCAGACTTTTATCGGCGTAACTGGAGTACTGGAGGCCCGTGAGCTGTGGATGGGGGAAGCAATGTGTTATTATATTAGTCTGTGAAGAAAGGGAGAGAAGTTCCAGCAGCACCAGTGTCTTGACAAACTTTATTTGCATGATCTGGGAATCTGTGACGTCTGTGAACTTAATTACGTGTTACCATCAAGTTGTTTCCATCTTCTATTTTTAAGCGGCGTCTCGCAGGTCAACCTTGACAGCTGATTAACCATACTTTTGGTGCCTTAATAAATTAAGGTCAAAAACATGCAATTTAAGCGACTACACGCTAAGAGCACCCTCTGTGTACGGGCCTCGACTTAGGGCGTCGCTGGTTCAAGGACAGCAAGGGACAGACTGGATTAGATTGACTTGTTCATTATGTGTTACCTTAATTTTATAGGATGTTCCCACTGCTGGGACACAGGCCTCCTCTGGGAGTGGGCCATAATCCACCTCGCAAGCCCAGTGCGGGTTGATAGGTGCGGGTTATCTTCGAATTTTTTGGTTCTAGGACATGCCGGTTTCCTCACGATGTTTTCCTTCACCGTTTTGACCGCAGTGGTGATGAAATAATTTACACAACGTAAAGTACCTGCCTTAGTTCAAACCTACGATCTACAACTCGTATTTCGCGGCCGACCCCCTTGGCCACCACTGCTCCTCAAATGTATACGAGCGCTAAAAGTATGTCAAATAATTATGTTACCTGAGTAAGTCCAGTAGAGCTCATAGGTCCTTTATTCGTCAGCAGGAATTCAACCAAGGCATTCCAGTCCAGGGCTGCGGTGTTATTCACTGCGGTCAGCATGAAGTACAATGTGGCTCCACAGTGGTTCTTCAGGCTCTTGCCAACAGGAAGGTCAGCTAGCACAGGGATCCCTAATGGCTCTAGGACCTCTTTCGGTCCTACTCCGGAGTGCATCAGGATTTTGGGGCTGGTTAAGGTTCCTGCACTGAGGATTACCTGCAAATGATATTATTAGATCGGAATTAATTTTAATACTTGAAGCTTTTGTAAATTTTAATAATAATAGCTGACCCCACGAACAACGTACCGCCTCAGAATTAATAAATACAAAATGTATGAGAAAATGAATTATCTTCATTATTATTTTTTTTGTGAATTTTTCCTGTTTTAATAGTTATACTGCTATTCGGGGTGGAGATAAATCCAACAAATCAAATATCATAAATACAGAACCTCTTGTTTTATTTATATAGATTATTATGTGCACTCAAGTGCCAATTTCTTCAGGGAGACTGTAGAAGAAAAGAAACTTCCCAAAGGTCCTTTAGTTAGCACGTAGGTACTCATCTTAGTAGTTATACTTGCAGAAAAGCATGACGCGATAGCGCGACTTGGCTCTTGTAAAACAATTTCTACAAAAATTGTTCTACCAGAATCGTGTTTCGTTACACAGTTGGGGTGTAGCCAAGTGGTGGGTGGCCCTGATTTTCTTCAAAATACAAAGTGCCTTTTACCTCTTTGGTAGCATTAACAGTCTTGGTGTTGCCTTTATTGTCCACGTACTCAACTCCATAGGCTCTTGCGCTGTCGAAAAGGACCTTAGTCACGTGGGCAAAGAGCTTCACGTCAAGGTTGGGTTGCTCGGACTTCGGAGGTAGGTAGGCTCGAGCTGTGGTGTAGCGCTGGCCATTGCTGTAGGGCAGAAGCAAGATATTATGTTAGGCTGGTTTTTTTACCTTTGTTATTTTTTGCGGTTGATTTTTGCCCCTGAAAACATAACCCTATCTTTGTCATCATTTTGCATTAATTGCTTTGTCATCATTTTGCTTTGGTGGAACTGCAATTATTATAAACCGCTAACTAGGTATTGAGAATCTCAATACCACGACCCACACCGCAGGAAATAATTTCCACCAAACGTCTCGCACCGCATCGGATCGGAAAGGATACGAACGAAACCGGCGACAGCGGATCACGTCCGGCAGCATGTCGATACATTCGATCGGCTCCGTACCGTCGCTTGCGAACGTATCCGTTTCTGCGCCTAGTCAAATAGTTTCATTCCTACCGTGTTAACTAGTTAGTTCTAATTTTTGAAAATGGTTGAAGTTGCCGTAGTATTGTTGGCTATTGCATTAGAGGAAGAAGAAAATAATCATAAAACACAGGAGGAAAAGAAAAATTTGGACGACTGCCGAAAGGATTTGATCGGATACGACGACAGGCGAACGGAACCATACGCGCGTCTCTGCATACCTACTTTCGGCTACGATCGCGTGTCGCGGAAGACGCCCGTGGTCAAGCTGCTGTCCGTCGACAACGACGACGTTGCTCCGGAGGTGACCGAGGTAGAGCTGAGAGTGGCGGTACGTAGGCTGAATACCAAAAATACCGCCCCAGGACCTGACGGCTTACCTGGAAAAGCCTGGGTTCTGGCCTTGGAGGCTCTCGGGCCTCGACTAAGGGGGCTCCTAAGCGCATGCTTGGAGAGGGGCCCGTGCCCACTTCGTTGGAAGACGGGGAAACTGGTCCTCATTAAGAAGCCGGGGCGCCCTGCGGACTCTCCGTCCGCTTACCGGCCCATCGTGCTGCTCGACGAGGTGGGCAAGCTCTTGAGTCAAAAGTCTCTGAAAGAGTCATTGCAGACCGCCTCGTCCGGCGCCTGGTGCGGGTGGGGCCGGATCTGGCGAAGGGCCAGTTTGGTTTCCGCACGGGGCGCTCTACGGAAACTGCGACTATTGCAACCCAGTGCTGGGTACGCCACAATTGCGGCGATAAGTCTCCTTTTTGAGGAGTGGCTGGAGAGGCGCCACGGCGTCCTTACCTTCCACCTAACGCAGGTGCTCACCGGACACGGCTGCTTCAGGAGGTTCCTATTCCGGATAAGGCGGGAGGAAACGTCCGGGTGTCACCATTGTGTGGATCGCCCGGAGGACACGGTGGAGCATACGGTGGAGATCTGCCCAGCTTGGGCAGAGCACCGCTGCATCCTCACGGCGGCGATCGATGGCGGCGATCTCTCGTATCCGGCCCTAGTCCAGGCCATGGCAATTGCCGGATTAGCCCATAAGCAAATTAAGTAATTGTTTAGGGCATCACGTCTCGGGGGGCACCATAAGGCAGAAACAGCACCGAAACAGTATTTGCTAGCACATGAAAGGCAAGGCTGTTTATCAGCAAGATATTACAAGACCCAAAAGTCACTCTAGCTAGCTAGGTGTGCGCCAATCTTTACAAATCGCTCGTCAATGTTTTGGGAAAATACGAGGCCACTAGTGGATAGGAGGGCCTTCAGGCGTGGATTACTTAGACCGGGCATTAAGTAGTCTTAAACTGGCACTGATGGTACGGAGCGAGAGTGCATGGGAGGCCGTCGCCTCCTTCTGCGAAGCAGTAATGCTCGCGAAGGAGGAGGCTAAGCCCATGAGGGCGAGGCAATCTTTGCGCCCTCACGCCCCTAGTCGCCGCAGGAGACGCCATAAGCGTCGGAATCGATAGCCGATTACCGGCCATCGTAGGCGCGGGCTTGCGGCGAGCAATGGGCAGCTCGCCGTCCGGTAAGGACTAGGCCCGGGTCAACGGCGCATTATGTTCCACGCGTCCCTCAAAGAGATGTCAGCACTAACTGACGGGGTCCGCTAGGGCCGCATGCCTGCCAGGGTCGCGGGTTGTTGGAAAGAGATACCGTGGCCCCTGGCACAGGCAACTGAAGGAACACGGGTGGGTTTTAGTCAGTAAAAGTCTGACACGCCCTCCCGCTCCGCCCAGAGCGGGAGAAGTTATTTGATAATATCCCACCAAAAAAAAAAAAATGTTTTTTCATATAAAAATGCAATAGGTACGGTCAGCAACAAAAGTCGATTAACACTTCAGTTTTTTTAATCTCAGTTATTGAGCAAAAAATATTTGTTCAAAATTGCAGCAGAAGTGCAATGCAATTTTGTACAAATATTTTGCTCAAAACGTATAAAACAGCATTTTTTTATTAATAACTGTCGAATAAGTTTCAAGGCAGAGAGGAGGCGTAGGTATACTAGATCTGAATTTCATCCGTATATTGGTTAAATATTAAGCAATACTCACTCATTGAAAGCTTGTGCTATGCCGAATCCGTCGGGAGTGTTGGGGTCGTTCATGTCCGTGATGATCGGAAACCCTGTCTGGTTGATGGCTTCAATCAGATCATGAAGCGCCGGTGGCTGGTAGCGGAACTGGAAGAGAAACGACACGTTGTTATCTCTTTTGTGTCTACTTTTACCGTATACATTATTGGAAAAACTTAACACCATGTTTTCAGATAGTATTGTAGCGGTATCTACAACGCCACATGCGAACAACGCGTCATACTGACGTCACGCAAACGAACGGCGAAACGATGGGAGTGGAAACGCCCTAGATGGACATATTAAAGTGACCTTATTTGTGATGTTCTTCAGAAAGGTTAGCTGGGTAGGTAGTAGGTTCTCGCAACAGGCATGTGTGTATGACAAGAATTATGGAAGTAGGTATACGAAGGAAAAGGAATATGTATTAGCCGGTGGCGTTCTGTAGTATAAATTCCGCTTTCCCCCATGGGAAGAAGGCTTGAGTTTATGTATCTGTGTATGTAAACTCTATTCAAACTTATGTTTCAAATTAATATTATTTAAGGTTAAACAAATATCAACTTTATTTTAATGGAAATGAAATTGATTTCAGAGTGACTATTGAAAAAAGTTATAAAAATGTTTGAAGTTGTAGCGTAAACCGAACTTTATTGAGTAGGATTTAAAGTTTATTTTTCCATAAACTCATATTTGTTTACATATTTGGCAAATAAATCGCAAATGCAGATTATGTACTTATACTACCTACTACGTACCCTTTGGATAGGCAATTTACCACTCTCGGAGTGGTGTTCCGCACTCACGAGTGACCCAACTTGCTTGTTGCCTTCCGCCATGTCCATGTAAGGCCGGACCTCGTCCCAGGACCAGCCGACGGCGCCTTCTGCCACCCACTCATCGAAGTCGGCAGCATGGCCTCGGTGGTACATCATACCGTTCAGTTGACTTGTTCCTCCTTAAGATGAAAAAAGGGAGGGTATGTTAAGACGGGTTGCAGTCATGCTTTGATGGAGTACGTATTTTTCTATCAATTTTTAGCCATCGACATTATGTGTTCCAACTGAATGGAACGGAGAAAGCATAAATCAAAGTCGAATAATTTATTTCAAATAGACACATTAAAGGCACTTTTGAACGTCAAAACTTACAGTAAAATTGAATTGATTCTAGTCGCCCCTTCCGAAAGGTAGTGTTGGAAAAAAATGGGCAAGAAGCTCCACCGTTACTCTTTTAAAATTACTACTGTGGGTACAGTTTTTTCATGTAATTGGTAGGCTTTCAAACATGCTTTTTCCGTCGTATTGTCTTTTTATTAGGATATTTGCAAAAGCCGGTTACTTTTAGACTATTAAAAAGTACCTCTAATAAACACTTGTACCTATAATACAGGATCAGTGGTTCCTGCGAACAAACTTTAAAAAAGGCCGGTAAAAAAAGAGACAATAAAGTTTTAAGAGGATCAAAAAAAGACGATCACTATTAGAAGATCTGTATATTACGTTATTGAGGAACAATTATAATATATTTCCTTTGGCAAAAGGTTAGACACAATGTCCATCAAGTGATTAGTACCTACGTACCTAGTTTGGGTGAAAAATGGGGCACTTCCTGTGTCGAATTAATTCGCAAGAAAACCTTCCGTTAAGTAGGGAAATCCTAAAGCATAACCTCCGTCTTAGGAGAACGAAGGGTTATGTTGGACTCCTATCGACTAAAACCCTTTTGTTCCTACTAATACCATGAGTCGGGGGCCCAGGAGATATTAGCACATTCGCCGCACCCCCGACTGGTATCAGCCCACCATGCTTAGCGGGCCCCATCACCAAGTGCGGCCGATTCAACGATCGCACGTCGTCCCATGAAGGCGCGTATGCAACACTGCGTGCCACCTCTTTGGGCCTGACTATTCTGGCCACGACATAGCCTCCTCAATTTCACCGCCTTTGCCCTTCTTTGGCACGGTTTCTTTACGGTAGCTGCATATAAACCGCGCCGCAGAAGAGCGTGACAATCTTTCATAGTGATCCATACAATACTGAAGACCGTCTCGTGTCTACACACGGCGTATAAACTGCACTGTAGAAAAATCGTGTCTGTCAACAAGCTTCCACAGTGATCCATGCAACACTGACGACCGTGCCCACACACGGCGAATAAATCGTAGTTTTTCACGGCAAGAAAAACATGTGTGTACTTACGTCGACGTATCAAGCTATACATTTCCAGTAATAAGCTGACTTTTCATTGTACGAAAAGCCTATACAATGCGAGGTCAGCTAAAACTGGAGATGTATAGCTTGATATGTCGCCGTGTGTGTACAAAAGGCATTGTGGTAAACGGAGATCGTTAAGCGAAGCGATACCTTACCTAAGCCTTTTCCAAGCGGCCATTGGCATCCTTGTCCGTCTTGATCGAGGCAGTAATTGTCAGGTACGGTGCGAATTCGCCAGTCCACTTCTTCGTTACCCCAGAATGATCTGTAGAACCCTGGGATTCGTCCACCTATAGGTTCCGGTCCACCTGCTTCTAGTAATAGCACCTGCAAGAGATAATCTGCTGTAGGTATTCTGTTCACCCAAAAATATGTCTATTATCAGGATTTAAAATGTTTCCAATTTATGTTATTTCAAATTAAACAAATATCAACTTTATTTTCATGTATTTAAGTTGATTTAAGAATGACCAGCACTATTGAAAAACATATAAAAATATTTGAAGTTGTAGCATAAATTGAACTTTATGGTGTTGGTATTAAAGTTATTTTTCCATAAACTCGTATTTGTTTAAATTTTTGGCATTTTTTTTTTTGGCATTTTGTGACATTGACAATTTGTATCTTATAATTTTCCTTTACTTGAATTGCTTTGACATTGTATTTTAATTTTAATTCCATTACCTTTTAAATGTTTTCGTTAATTTATTTTATTTGTATACATTGAAATTTTATTTAGAGGCATTTTATTTAGAGAAATTTTATTCTGTGGCAGTAGCATTGTGATATTTGAATTTTAATTTTGTGTAAATATGGGTCTTGCCTGAATTAAATGAATTTTATTTATTTTTTATTTTTTTTTTAATTAAATCGCGAACGCAGATTACGAGCGATGTCATATCATATCATCACGCCTGTTTCCCCGAGGGGTTAGGCAGTACTAACCCTTCGGGGAAAACCTCTGGGTTACTTAGAGTGCACCCTTCTCCAGTTATGTTTTGTCCCACATGTAATAGAAAGCGATCCTATAGAATTTGGGCTGTTACTGAGAAATTCTTAATGGAAAACCCCTAACAACACTGTCCTACCTGGGAATCGAACCCAGGACCTTCATGCACAGCAATTGCGCCTGCAACCACTATAGACCGATGACGCAGTTACAAGCGATTATACCTACTCAAATAAGGTATCTGCCAGCATCGGATACATACATGATATATCCGTTGCTGGGAGAATGCTGATCATGAGGCAGTCGGACGGGTCTGCGGGGGTTGGGCGAGTGTCTGAGTGGGACTTACTGCATATTTTTTTTTAATAATCTACACTAATGTTAGAAACAGATAAAGTTTGCAAGTTTTCGTAGAGGTAATCTCCGAAACCACTCAGCCGATTTCAAAAATTCATTCACTGATAGCAAGCTGCTAGTCTTCCAGATTCGAATTCAGCGCGTCAAAATCCTTCGGAAAAGTATAGTCTGGTTTCTGGGAAAGAGTGTTCGTCAAATTTTGTCGACCTGTGTTATATACACAAAGTAAAGCAGCTGCCTACCCAGACAGGCGCTTTACTTTGAGCCACGACCTACAACTCGTAAGTCGGGGCTATTACCTCTGGGCCACCATTGCAAGATAGCAATGCGATGCGATTTTCTAAATTGCATATTCATGCGAAAAAAAAATCGCGCACGCTAATTATATAATTTGTCAAGCAATTAACGCGGTGCGCTGCGGTAAATAAAATTTAGCTTAAAAAAATATAGGTATTAGCGGTCAGCAATTTATTTCGCATGATCTTGCGATTAATAAAATCGCATCGCAGTGCGCGCTTAGCCTTAGTTTAAAAAAATATTCACTTACTTTAAATGCAGTATTTTCGACCAGCCTTCCAGCCACGATGGAGCCAGCGGATCCAGCGCCCACGACAATGAAGTCGTAATCGTCATTTGTTTCGTCCACCGATTCGACCCTCTTGCAGGGTGTGGAGATGTCACAGCGTCCCCAAAGGTACGCTTGCAGGAGTGCCATGAATAGGATGTTACCGCTGCAGACCGGGGAGTTGACTAGACTCGGCCCTTCTTGAATTATCGGGCACCCGCAATCCTGGTGGCAATATAGGGATAAGTAGGTAACATATATCACACTCAAGGCCGTCTTTACCCGAGGGTGCATGGGGTGCGTGGCACCCGGGCGCAGGGTCTATCGTGAAATTCAAAATTACTATTTCATGAAATATCAATCAATAGAGTTGTATGAACTTAGAGGGTTGTATATCAATACAACAACAACACAACCCTCTAAGTCAATTGCAAGACAAAATATACAACCATTAGAAATAACACGTAAAATTGCATTTCGCGGGCTAATTTTTCAACGCTAAGGGGTCTCGAACCCTGAATCCATTATAACAAGTTGCGCGTGGATGTCTCTGCCACTCTGTATTATTTATGTAGTACCTGCATAGATATAAGAATTCTAAACGGTAAGACTTGTTATTAATTGGCTTTCTGTCGACTATTGTTTCCTTTTTTTAGCTGTAAGTCTTCCATGCTGTTATAAATAAATAAATAAGACTGGTTTTTATATTCCTACTACCTGCGCGACGCGGTTTCACCCGCATAAGTTTTGATCCTGTGGGAATATCGGGATAAAAAGTAGGCTATATTATGTTAATCCAGGGTGTCAGCTACCTCCATAATTTTTTTTATCAAAATTGGTCCAGCCGTTTGAGCGTGAAGAAGTAACAAACACATAAACACACACCTCTTCACACACACACACACACACACACACATTCACAAACATTCGCCTTTATAATGTTAGTGTGATAGTGTGACTGATTACAGCATGGATTTATTTTTTGGATAAATGTTTATTGACTATTTGTTAATACTCTGAAGGAAAACGCAAATTTTGAGTTAAATTTCCCCGATAGAATTTAATTTCGAAAAGACCTCTAATTTTTTATATTTTTTTCTGTAATTCTAAAATCCTAAGTAATTTCATTGCAAAATTGCATTCAAAATGTGCGTAATAGGTAATTGAAAACTTTGGATGAAAATATTTTTGATACACAGCTTAATTTATTTTTAAACAATTTTTATGTCGTTTGGCCCTTCCGTTGTTTTATTTTGGTTCCAGCGCATTGTTGCGCTCTCTTTTTTTGCATGTCTAAGTAATTGACTCTGTCACTTTCTTTCTTCCACCCAGGTTCGCCTGCAGCCTTCGTCAGTAACGTTTTACGTATCAACTTATGGGAAATACCCCCAAAAAGATTATTTTCCGGGACCTTTACTTAAAAAAACAATACAGCAGAAAGATAAAATAATGTTAAAAACATCCACTCACCTGGGCTGCTAAAATGCTAGGATTTACCATGTTGGTGTTGCTCCAGAAAACCTAAAGACAATAAAAATTTTAAACATTAAAACATACCTATTCATGGTTATAACAGGATAGAATGAATATAAATAATTTTTCTTCCAACTACGTAGTAATGTTATCATTAATCACTACAAAACCGATCACAAAGGACGTATTTTTTGCTTAGAACCAAAACAGTGCAGAAATGTTGTATGAAATCTTTATGGTTGAAAGAAAGAAAGAAAATACATTTATTAAGCACAGACTAAGAGACACACAATACACCATAATAGTTAGATAATAGTGGTACTAAGATAAAAACTCAGATAAAAATAAAAAGTGCAAAGTCCAATGTAAGAAATTAGCAGGAAAGTGTGCCTCCCGGTTGTGCCAAAAAGGCCCAGTTCAGCAAAAATGCCAGAAAACTGGTGCCTGACGCTGGTTTTCACAAGCTGAATAACATATTTGGGAAAAGGCAGCTAAACACCAGTGTGTTTAGTTGCCTCCGGTTAGACGGGAAGCCGACCCCAAAGGAGGAGAAGGGCAGATAGTCGGATACTGGGCTTACCCAGTATCCGTCTATCTGTCCTTATATACCGATCGTACCAAATACCCGACTATCTGACCTCCATAACCTAGTTAGTAGTTTGGTACTGGGAACACGATCCCCTATTAAGAAAACTAGTTTCAATTCCCAATCAAAATCGCGGGTTCGATGTCCAGTAATCCGGATAGTTTAATATATGGCCCTGCATTATTAGACTCACATATGTTTTTTTTCTGCCTAGCCTTTTCCCAACTATGTTGGAGTCGGCTTCCAGTCTAACAGGATGCAGCTGAATACCAGTATTTGAATGAAATGGAGCTACTGCTATTTGACCTCCACAACCTAATTACTGGGTAACGCGATACACCGTTGTAAAACTGGTTGTCAGACTTTCAAAGTTCTGACGACCCGTAACGACCGTCAAAGATCCACGAATGGTATTCGGGACCAACCAACGGCTTAAGGTGCTTTCCGAAGCACGGAAGAAGAACCCATCCACGGACCAACCGCGGCAAGCGTAGCTTAACCTGATCGACCCGTGTGGCTGTCATTACTTAGCCACAACACAAGCCCCTTCTCTCTCTCTCTCTCTCTCATAACAAGTAACTTATTTATATTATTATGTTTTGGACTTTAAAGAAGAGACCGACCTGCCGACCGACAGAGTCTGACCTCTCAGTTTGTTTTGGTATTACTTTTCAGCGATCAGACAGTTAGGAAATGCCTGCGCCTTTAATAGGTTTACGATATTGACCAAAAATATTACGTGTAAAAGTACGCACGGCCACACGTCAAGCTTACATAACCAGTATTAGCTGACTTCTGATTGTACGACTTTACGTACAATGCGAGGTCAATGGAAATGTATAGCTTGATGTGTCGCCGTGTGTACACTAAGCAGTCTGCGGAACGGTCGCTGACTTGCTGTAATTACTGAACTGCGCGTAATTAATAAACCTGCGCTAGCTCCTTAACCATACATTTGAGGGAAAGAGTGTCAAGGAAAAACAATATCCGCACTATACAATTTAGTTAACTAACAATTTTTATTTGAAAAATATTAATACTGTTGCGCGCCAAAAATAATGCTTGATACATCGCCATGTATCGCCATTAGTTACCACTAGCGCCATCTTGTATCGGGTAGCAGAACTAGTACCTTGGCCTTGGTACTAGGACATTGACCCTTCCTGTAGGTACTAGTAGTTCCGAGAACTATCGACGTCGAGTCGGTCGGGACCGCTATGTACTCGAACATACTAGATGTTTCTAAAGTAGCTCTGTGGGACTATATAAGGCGGGCGCGAGCCGCGAGACATATAGTTTTGAGTAAGCTATAAATGCGATAACATCGAAAGCGATATTCGAGTGCGACTAGAAGTGATCAGTAAGTGACATTGTGTTTCTTTATTTGTGTGTTTGAGCTGTAATTAGTGTTGGTGAGTAAAGTGTCAGTTTTTTTGGTTATTAAATCGGTAGTTTTTTTATTGTCACGAACCCCAAGCTCGTAACAATTGGTGTCAGAAGCGAGGTTTAAAAACCATGCCGATTTTACCCAAAGACGACATGGAGGGTATCCGTACCCGGAGTCAACGCCAGCAAGAGACGGACCAGAGGCGATTCGGTGGAACAACGCCACAGAGGTCGGAAGGCCAGCAACCGACCACGGAGGCCGGCCCGTCCACAGCTGCTCCAGCATCATCAGCACGAGATTTTGCTGCTCTGATGATGATGCTGCAGGAGCAGGCTCGCCGACAGGAGGAACAGGCCCGCCGACAGGAGGAACAGGCCCGCCGACAGGAGGAACAGGCCCGTCGACTGGAAGAACAGCTCCAGCGGGACAAGGAGGAACAGGCCCGCCGACAGGAGGAACAGGCCTGCCGACAGGAGGAACAGGCTCGTCGGTTGGAGGAACAGCTCCAGCGGGATAAGGAGGAGCAGGCGCGCCGCCAGGAAGAGCAGATGTTCCTTATAAAGGACCTTCACGCTACCTTCGGGAAAGACATGAAGGAGGTGAAGGACAAGGTTGCTCAACACGACAACCGTCTGTCGGAAGCTGAAACCCGAATCGACCACGTGAATAATCGGGTTGACAACGCGATGGCTGACATGAAGAAAACGCTGGACAACCTTAAACTGTGTGATGGAATCGCAGCTCCCGTAGCTACAACACCTTCGCTACGTGGATTCAAAGTGCCACCGTTCGACGGAACTTCTTCCTGGTCGGCCTACAAAATCCAGTTTGAGGCTGTCATGAAGGCGAACGGGTGGAATAAAAGTCAGGCCATGACTGCCCTCACCCTGGGCCTGCGTGACCAGGCCTTAACTGTCCTGGAAGCTCTCGGTAAGGAAGTGACTTACGAGCAGCTCCTTGAGGCATTGGAGGCTCGGTATGGCGACGCTCACCTGGAACATGTGTTCCGTGCGCAGCTCAAGGATCGCGTGCAACGCAGTAACGAAAACCTGCAGCAGTGGGCCCTTGAAGTGGAGAAGCTGGTTCGTAAAGCTTACCAGTCCGTACCTGCGCTTATTGATGGGAACCTGGTGCAGGCATTCATCGACGGCATCCGCGACCTTGAAGTTAGAGCTGCTGTGAGGCTCGGTCACCACGGGACGCTTAAGGACGCCTTGGCCCATGCATTAGAGGTGGAAGCGGTGCGGCAGGATCATCGTTCCCATCGCGTCAGGGAGGTTGCAGCGGCTACAGTTCGCGACCGCAATAAAGGGTACAGCCCTAGGTGCTATGGCTGTGGGGAAAGGGGCCACCTTCGATCCAGTTGCCCTAAGCGAACTGCAGAAAGAGAAGACGCCCGATCTCCAGAGGGCAGTGCGGCTAACAGCACCGCCCAACACCAGCAGCAGGGAAACGAGTAATAGCCAGGACTGCGGGGCGGGTGCTGGCTGATGTTCAAGGAGCCCCAAGGATTTCGATCACACAAACCCATGATGGGAATAGCCTAATCATAAAGGGCCAGGTCAACGGAACGCCGTGTAAGCTGACCATAGATACTGGAGCCTCTCGTACTGTCGTCAGTTCCCAACTTATAAGTCGGTTCCTTGGGGACTCCGCACACAACCGAGAACACATTAAATTGGTAACAGCCACCGGTCAGCGCATACCCGTCCGTGGAGAGAAGAAGATGGAGTTGAAGCTAGGCAACAGAATCTACCTGCATAATGTCATTGTGGCTGATATAATGGACGATTGCATCCTGGGCCTTGACTTTATGAGGAAGAATTGTTGCGAGATCGACGTCAAGCAAGGTGTTTTGAAATGTGGACAAGAGGAACTTTTCGTGGAAGGGGCGTTACCAGGAAATGTATACAGCCTTAAGAAGATTGTTCTGCCGCCGAGATCGGAAACGATTGTGCCGGTTAATCTTCCTCGGAATCCTGGGCGAACTCCTCGTTGTGTACTCGTGGAAAGGGTAGACAATGACCTTCCATGGAAAGTGGCACGAACCTTGGTCAGAGCCACCGACATCTCAGGGGTACGTGTGCTGAACCTTTGTGATCAGGAACAGATTATAGAAAAAGGCACACTACTTGGTACTTGCGAGGAAGTGGATTGGTTGCGTCGATGCCAATATCTATCGACTGAGACCCTCAGCAAGGATGCACTAACGAGAGTGACCACACTTTTAGAAGACTGCCGCAGCGCTCTGTCCCAAAATGAAATGGTCAAGGCAAAGAAGATGTTACATAAGTACGCCGGTGTTTTCTCGTCAAACGATGCTGACATCGGGAGGACTGGCTTAGTTCAACATAAAATCAATACAGGAGACGAATTGCCTATCCGTCAGCGGCCAAGGAGATTGCCGGTAGCACGTGAAAAGGAAGTGGAAACCATGATTGAAGGAATGGTGAAGGATGGTGTTATTGAACCTTCATCTAGTCCATGGTGTTCGCCTGTAGTGCTGGTGAGAAAGAAGGATGGCAGCATGCGGTTTTGTGTTGACTATCGTCGTCTGAACGACGTGACGAAGAAGGACAGCTATCCTTTGCCAAGAATCGATGACACGCTGGACATGCTTACTGGAGTAAAGTGGTTTAGCACGCTGGACCTTAAAAGTGGCTACTGGCAAGTTGAAATTGATCCCAAGGACAAGGAGAAAACTGCATTCTCGACAGGAAAGGGTCTGTGGCAATTTAAAGTTATGCCGTTTGGATTGTGCAATGCTCCGGCAACGTTTGAAAGGTTGATGGAACTTGTACTTACCGGGCTAATTGGCGATGCCTGCCTGGTCTACTTGGATGACATCATCATCGTAGGCCGCACGTTTGAAGAACATCTTCAAAACCTAGAACGCGTGCTCATGAAGATCCAGAGTGCCAACCTCAAGTTAAGCCCGAAGAAGTGTTCACTATTCAAACGACAAGTTAGCTTTTTGGGATATGTCGTGTCTGAAGAAGGTATCCGCACGGATCCAGAGAAAATTGCAGCTGTCAAGGATTGGCCAGTTCCAAAAGACAAGACGCAGGTCAGAGCATTTTTGGGTTTGTGCTCCTATTATCGCCGATTTGTCAAGAACTTTGCAGATATAGCCAAACCCCTGCATAAGCTCACCGAGGAGAAGCGACATTTCTGCTGGGATAATAGTTGCGACATCGCATTCCAGGAGCTAAAGGACCGTCTGTGCAAAACACCTATTTTGGGTTACCCTGATGCGGGCAAGGAATTTATAGTTGACACAGACGCAAGCGACATAGGACTTGGCGGTGTGTTGTCCCAACGGAATGGTGATCAAGAGGTTGTGATAGCGTACTTCAGCAAGTCGTTGTCAAAGCCGGAAAGGAACTATTGTGTTACGAGACGGGAACTGCTTGCTGTGGTAAAGTCATTGCAGTATTTTAGCAAATATCTTCTGGGTCGGAAATTCCACTTACGTACTGACCATGCTGCACTGAAATGGCTATTGCAGTTCAAAAATCCAGAAGGTCAAGTTGCGAGATGGATTGAACTACTGCAGGAATACGACTTCGTGGTCGAACATCGCAGCGGAAAATCTCATGGCAATGCAGATGCATTGTCAAGAAGACCTTGTCCTGAAGACTGCAAGCATTGTACTAGACAAGAGAGTAAGGAAGTGGTACCTGTGAGGATGCTCAAGACAGACCTCAACAACGAGTGGAAGGAAAGCCTACAACGTGCACAGCAGGAAGATTCGGACATCAAGCCGATTCTGGAGTGGATGAAGGCCAGAGCTCCTAAGCCCAGGTGGAGTGACGTCTCAGCGATGAGTTCGGTCACAAAAAGCTATTGGGCCCAATGGGAAAGCTTGGTGGTTCAGGATGGAGTCCTGTGCCGTAAATGGGAAAATGCTCGGGGAGACAGCTGTCATTTGCAAATGGTTGTCCCTAAAGCTCAAGTACCGGATGTTCTACAGCTGTACCATAATGGTTGTTCAGGAGGTCATTTGGGAGTAAAACGGACTCTACTGAAGATACGAGAACGGTTTTACTGGATCCACTGTCGGGACGATGTCGAGGATTGGTGTCGCAAATGTACAAGTTGTGCAGCTGTAAAGGGACCTCAGACTCGTAGTAGAGGTGCATTGAAATTGTACAATGTTGGTGCACCGTGGGAGAGGATAGCCCTCGACGTTGCGGGGCCGTTTCCGGAGAGTGAAAGTGGTAACAAGTATTTCATGGTTGTGATGGATTACTTCACGAAGTGGCCGGAAGTCTTCGCAATTCCAAATCAAGAAGCTTCGACAGTTGCGGATAAATTAGTTCATGAAGTCTTCTGTCGTTTTGGAGTACCTTTGGAGATTCACAGTGATCAAGGAAGGAATTTTGAGTCACAAATATTCCAGGAAACTTGTCGAGTTATGGGTACTCATAAAACAAGAACGACTTCTTACCACCCACAATCGGATGGAATGGTGGAACGATTTAACCAGACACTGGAGAGGTACCTAGCAAAAGTTGTGGAAAATCGGCAACGAGATTGGGACAAGCACATACAGCCGTTTTTGTTGTCATATCGAAGCGCGGTTCACGAGAGTACATCGGTGACGCCAGCTTTTGCAAACTTCGGAAGAGAACTACGGCTACCTGCAGACCTGATCACCGGAATACCACCTAATGCCCCACGCAGTGTAACTGATTATGCGAATGATTTGCGGAACAAAATGAACGACATTTATGAGCACGTCAGACAATCGGGCCAGCAAATGTCTGAAAAGATGAAAACCCGTTATGACCGCAAAATGAACAACAAAGAGTTCGACGAAGGTTCACTCGTGTGGTTGCACAATCCAGTCCGCAGCAAAGGGAAATCTCCTAAGCTCCAAGCTAAATGGGACGGACCGTACCGGATTGTAACTAAGATCAATGACGTAACCTATCGGATACGGAAAGGTGCAAGAGGTACTCCTAAGATCGTCCATGTGGATCGACTGGCGCGTTATTACGGGGCCGATAATGCTCGGGACGAGCATGTCTTAGGAGGGGGCAGTGTTGCGCGCCAAAAATAATGCTTGATACATCGCCATGTATCGCCATTAGTTACCACTAGCGCCATCTTGTATCGGGTAGCAGAACTAGTACCTTGGCCTTGGTACTAGGACATTGACCCTTCCTGTAGGTACTAGTAGTTCCGAGAACTATCGACGTCGAGTCGGTCGGGACCGCTATGTACTCGAACATACTAGATGTTTCTAAAGTAGCTCTGTGGGACTATATAAGGCGGGCGCGAGCCGCGAGACATATAGTTTTGAGTAAGCTATAAATGCGATAACATCGAAAGCGATATTCGAGTGCGACTAGAAGTGATCAGTAAGTGACATTGTGTTTCTTTATTTGTGTGTTTGAGCTGTAATTAGTGTTGGTGAGTAAAGTGTCAGTTTTTTTGGTTATTAAATCGGTAGTTTTTTTATTGTCACGAACCCCAAGCTCGTAACAATACTACACAGGTCAAACGACCTTCGTAAGTAAGAACCTATTTTTTGTTTTTTTTCTGCAATTATGGCAGTGTCGCACGCAAACAGCTAGAATTTTACTGTAAAATATGGGTTATCTAATCGTACATACATAAACCCACGCTTTTTCCCATGGGATTCGTAGCAGGTGGCGTTCTATATACAGGGTTATTGTTAAAAGATTAACAACCTCTTAAGAGGTCATTGTACTCATCATTTTGAACAACTTTTACTATGGGACCAAACCTGAAATCGCGAAAAAAATCTGCTGGTCCCGACATTTTGACGAGTTATACGAACATAAATGTAGGGAACAGCAAATTTTTTTTTCGCTTCACTTGCTCTTGCATTCTACATTGAATTCGAAAATTGGAAACAAACCTGGATAGGTTAGATTTACTTCTAATAATCCCAGAAGAACTAGGCATTACTTGCTTTGTAGACCTTGAAGAAAATCTCATGGATAAAGAGAATGTATAGGTAATGCAAGAGAGAGCGAAGCTGCCCTGGAAATTTTAGCACCCTACATTGCCTAGGTTTTGTTTTCTTTTGATCATTATATAGAAAGTGAACTTACTTACTTTGTCGACTTATGACAAAAAGTTTAAACTCTCTGCAGTTAAAGTCAGTTAAAGTACCCTTTCGAACCTTACGTACGAGCGGGGTGCCCAAATTGAGTGATTAGTATTACTGATCACTTGTCGCTTAGTTCAAGACAACTTTCCGACGAGTTTTCCCTAAAAGTCATCGGAAAGATGTCTTGTGGACTGCTTGCTGCAAAACATCAGAAAACCGTTTGATTTCTGTAAGAAGGCAAACAAAAAGAATCTGTCGTCAAATTTGCCGCTCCTAAATTCTGCTGCTCAAGCCTACACAGCCTGCTGGTAAATCTGCCACTGCATTGCACAGCTCGACAAAAATTCTGTGGCAGACAGGCAAAAAGTGATGATAAAAAGGTTCCGTATTTTTTTACACACTAATCTCTGGAAATACCGAATGGATTTGAAAAACTCTTTTTGTATTTGATAGCCCAATTTTCGAGGAAGGATATAGGCTATTTAACATCACGCTATAATCCTTAGGAGCCGAAGAAATAAAAAAAAAGTCAGAAAGAACGCTAAGCGGAAGCGAAGTAGTAGCGCGGGCAGGCGATGCGATGCGACGGGGTGGATCGGGAGAACAAGAAATTTCACGCCGACGAAGTCGCGGGCAGAACCTAATATAAATTAAAACCAATGCTAGTGGAGATTATGAAGCCTAGTAGTAGGTATGTACAGTCAGTGGTCACCGAAGGAGATAAATATCCAGTGTCGTCGGATGTAGTGGAAGTTTATTAATAAGAAACCGATGAATGTTTCGATTGATATTTAACTTAATTAATAGAAAACAAACAGTTAATTTATCAAATTAAATTTTATTCGAAAAATCCTTCGGTTTCTTACACAGACTTATTATAAGTCTGTGGTTTCTTACCAAGTTTTAACTATATTCCACGGGGTTGTTACTTGTTTCTTTTGGTGACTGTACCTACACTGCATGAACTTAGAAAGAACGAAAGAAAGAAAAATTATTTATTGTTCTTTTAATTTTTAGATAAAAAAAGAAATACTTTACTTATGGTAGTTGTCCCACCGCCGGCGAAGAAGCGCCTAACTATCGGCTATTTTCTCACTCAAGAAATGTACCTATAATTTTAGATATACATTCCGTGTAAACAAAAATGATGGAAATATTAATAGTTGATCGCTGACTGTTCACACTGCCGGCGAGGACTCGCTCCACTGGTTACTCGCTGAGCGGCAAAAGAGCTATCAAAGATAATTCCCGCTCAGCGATGCTCGCTTGGCGGTCAGAGCTCACGCCGAGAGACCAACCAGACAAATCGCTCTGGGACTAACAGCCCCGAGCGAGTGGTGCGAGTAATCGCCCATCACACTCGGACACTCGCTGATAGCCCAGCAACAAAACTATCGGAACTACACACTCGCTACTCGCCAACTCGTTTTCAGTTGCTAGTTCTATTAGTTACACACTAGTCAACTGCCTATGTTTATACTTGATATGTTGATGAACGGCGGCGAAGCCGAGGACGGCCCGACAGAAAGAGATGGCGAGATGGCCTGGACAACGTACCGCGAGGGCTGGGTCGAGGTGGCGCGGGAAAAGAGTTCCTGGAAAGACTCGGGGGAGGCCTTTGTCCAGCAGTGGAAGAGTATTGGTTATCAAAAAAAAAGTATATGTTTCGTACATACCTAAAGTTTACGTATACATTTCCGAACCAACATTGCACTATAATTATTTATACTTTTATGGCAACATAAAGAAGCTAGTAGTCGAGGTGCTGAATGCACAGCTACCTGACTTCTATGAGAACTGACTGAAACATAATTAATTACTACCTCGAACACGGTGCGAATCGCTTGACCATTCATAATCTGAATTACGAATGTGTGTGTGGAATTAACGTTTTTATGGTTCCTTTGAAATGTTTTGTTTTTGCTGGTAAAATGGAGGGGCTAACAACAATTTTTAGCAAGAAATTTTTAATTTTGATGAGTTACTGCCAGTTGTTCTGTAGCAATTAACGAAAAAAAGAATATATAAAAAAAGAAATTGTGTAATTTTATTATAACCCGAAAGTTTTCAGTTTTCAATAACAGAAATAAAAAGGTATAAATAAGTAAGTAGTTCTCTAGTATCAGTTAAGCAAGAAACCCTAAATCATGAAAAATTGTTATAATAATTCTTCAACTAAACAATCAATCTGGCTTCGCGAAGGGTCTTAAAGCTAATTCAAAAATAAAAACCCTTTTTACCCGACTGCGCGACGAACAGGCGGGTTATGTGTTTATCAGACTATATTATATATGTTTGTTCCAATAACCAGAAAAATAATAAAAATACAATATAATTCTTAAAATCGAGTGGCAATCCCATAATTTTACTGCTTTGAAAGATAATTTATCATCTCATATTATAAAACAAAGTCCCGCTTGACTGACGTCTGTCTGTCTGTCTGAACGTCATAAACTGAAAAACTACTGAACGGATTTTCATACGGCTTTCACCAATGGACGGAATGGTTCAAAGGTTTTTGTGTAAATTGGCTGAAATATGACGATGATTGTTGAAGATGTCGGAAAAAATCATGCCGACTGGGAGTTTACTGGCGATGGCGTGCGGCGCGTCAAACATTTAATGAAATTTGGCACACAGATACTTTATGGATTAACACATAGGGTAAATTTGGCATACAGATATTTTATAACCTGGATAGGGTACTTTAAATCCCGGTAGAACGTTCCCGTGGAATATTTTCTGACCTCCACGCGGGCGAAGCCGCAGGCAAAGACTATTTTCCTATAAATTAGAAGAATCCCCTTCTTCTAATTTATAGGAAAATAGTCTTTGCCTACTACTACCAAATAAGATCTTAGAACTGCAGAACCCAAAGATAATCTATGTGAAACACGCATTGTCCCGTTTAGTTATCACGATTACACTGATGAGTTTAATTAATTAACCTAATTAATCATTTTACTTTGTTACAATTGTAGTTAATCGCAATTCGCAACTTCTCAATCATGTTAGTTCATCTGATAACAAAATCGTAAAAAATGGTAATTAATTTGGTAATAGACTTCCAAAAAAATGGACGTGGGACTATCGCATTAACAAAAACAAACAACAAATGATTATCTATTCAAACGGCGGAAAAGGCCAAATTCTATTCGGACGCAAGGATACATTAGGCTGCGGACACGGAAGCCTGTGCCGCGCGGCGGCGGCGGCGGCGCGGCGGCGGCGCGGTGAGCGGCGTGTTTCAATGCATAGATTTACATATATGGCCTCGAAATCAGCAGCGCGACGCGGCGCGGGGAGCGGCGTAAGAGCGGTGCCCGCGCGTCTGCATTAACGTAGTGTTGTGCATTTTATTTTTTGCTTTTTAATGACCGACGCAACGATTCAAAATGTTGTATCAAAAAGATCTTCGACTCCTCGCTGTTTAGACATATCGTTCGCGATAAAAGACACAAATTTCTCATAATGCAACACTACGCCGTTCTAGCACCGCGCGATGTGCGCGCTGGCTTCGAAACTGGGTCTGCGTCTCCGCGCCGCTCCCCGCGCCGCTCTCCGCGCCGCCGCCCCGCAATCGCTGACTTCGTGTCCGTGGCCTTATTGTTATACAACGTGTATTAGAACTCCGGAGCAGTGGAGGACCAGTGGTAACGGCCGCAACTTCCGAGTTGTAGGTCGAACCCTGACAGGCGCTTATCTTTGTAAATTATTCCAACACCACTGTTTTCAAGACTCCGCCTTGGAGTGTAAATGTAGTGCTGTTCCACAAACGATGGGACACTTGATATCGTGTCCTGCGTGTCCTGTCAGCTGCACGTTACATGAACTGATGGACGCTGGTGATGGCGCCAAACAAGTAGCCGAATTCTAGGCTGAGTCCATTTAGATTGCTATCGTGAAGAAGGAGAAGATAGAGTCGTTGGTACTTATTTCAAGTACGAAACCCATCGATCACTAATAGAACTAGATACCCAATGCCATGCAAAAAGTTCTCATAAAACGGTCGCCAATTGTATTTACTTACCTAATTTAAAATAAATATACGTTAATGTAAATTCAACCTTAAATGCAATGCTTAAAGTTGTATTCATAAGGCTACTACGACGGGTGCTCGCTGGTCGACATACATCAAAACAAATTCAACCTTACGTAAAACGTTTTAAAGTCAGAATTACAATGTCACAAAAAAAAATCAATGAATTTTACGACTGAGACTCGCCGCTAGGACAAGAAATGAGTGGAGTCGAATTGTTCAATATTTTTTTTGTTTTTATTGTAATATTGGTAAGGAATTTTTAAGAATGGTTTTTTTTGATTTTGTTAAGCTATATATATATTGTCATGTCATGACATGACAAAAAATGTCCTTACCAAAAAAACGCCAGAAATTTTTAATTTCACGGACTACGACAGCGGATCAGCCATATCGCTTGTATTTCCCTCCATAAACCCTAGCCCCCCCCCCCCCTTATATTAAAATCGATTCAAAAGGAGTAAAGTCCAATAAAATCTCACATCTTTAATTTTATTACATGCATTTAATCAAAATTAAATCTATTAAAATTTACTATAATATTTACTTCTAGAAACAGTAATAAAGTCTCATTAAACAAAAAAAAAAAAACAATCATACCTTAATAATAAAAAAACTTAAGAAACAATAGCGTCTCCACAAATGGACAGAATCAACGCACATAACCCGAACAATTTAAGTGTATACGTAATAAGTTTAGTAAGAGTCTTTACAATTGAGATGCTTAATAAATGACTACAATTTATTACTGCTTTACTCCTGCTGTTTATTGCGACTTACTTTAAAAAATGTTTTTACGATGATTTCTTGACAAAATATCAGTATTTACAATACAGTGATAATAATTATATAATGATAATATTAATACTTACCGAAAATATGAAACTCCATCCTTTTTTAGCGTCGGATGTTTAATTTTTAGTTTTTAAACGAGCACCTGAGGCGTGTTTACCGTCGGAGCGTTCGAATGCTATTAGATTAAATGTGCACCCAAATGTTGAATTGGGTGCACATTCAGTGAGGAAATTTTTTGCGTGTATTTACATAGTTCTATTAGCGATCGATGACGAAACCCTAAAAACATCGCAAACTGATAATTTCTATTGCGGTAGTCGCTGCTTAATTTACAACGTAAAGTTGTAAATTAAGCGGCGGTGCTTATTTTAATTACATAATACATTTTTTATTTTAATTAGCGTACAAAAACATAATTATGTAATACAAATAACAGAAAATATCTCATTGTTTCTCTTTGTAACATAATTATCAACGTATTGTTGAAACTAATTGTTTTTCATGGACATGCTTTGCTACGCTGTTCTACGACCTGCTACAGGTCGTGCTACGGGTTCATACTACGACGTTCTACGACTTGCTACGCTTTTCAAGGCTACGCGCTGTTCCACATCGTGCTACGGGTTCATACTACGATGTTCTACGAGGTTGATTTTTTACGACGCGCTACGCTTTCAAGCGGGATTGCCGGGTCAGCGGGATTGTCCGAAAGGGTTACCGCTGGCCCGGAACATAAAGGGCGAAGGAAGGAACACGGGTGGGTTTTAGTCAGTAAGAGTCTGACACTCCCTTCCGCTCCACCCAGAGCGGGAGGAGTCATTTGATGATTTCCCATCATGAAAAAAAAAAAAAAAGGCCATGCTGTGCTACGCCATGCTTACTACGCTATTGAAGGCTCACGACGTGGCTCTACGACGCGATACGCTGTTCTACGACGTGCTACGCTGCTCTACGACGCTGTTTACACAATGCTACGCCACACAAGGCTACGCGCTGTTCTACACACTGCTACGCCATTCGCCATTCTACGAAACGCTACGCTTTTCAGGGCTACGCGCCTGGTATACAATGCTATGCTGTTCTACGTCGTGTTACGCCGTTCTACGCTATTGACTAGCACCGTTTATTATAGAGAAAGCACAACGTAACGTAAGATAACGATGTTAGTTGTTTCCTTTAGCAATAGGTTAGATATAACACTAGTGGTTCTCATATAATTGCGTTGGATTTATAAAAGGACATTTTTATTACATGCGTACTTTTGTTTTGTTCTTAGTAAACCCAACAGTGGAAAGGCGGGGAATTTATCTTGCTCAACATTTTTGAGAATAATGAACAACTAATAAGAAAGTAGTAAAGATAGAGTTGTAATCAATAATGGTTGGATGTTTTTCTTCCGTTGGATGTTTTCATTATATCCGCCTCACCGTTTGCTATTTAATATGATAATAATATGTAAGCTTTTATAAAAAAATAAATATATAAATCTAAAAACATCACTTACATCAATAAAAATTCTTGTGATGCCTCCAAATTAAAACAGCAGCACAACTTTCGCAACTCGAAAATAAGTGTGCGGTCTTCTAGACCAAAAAGGGTCCAAATGCGCAAATTATCCGCCTTATTAAGTCACATTATTCATAAATAATCTAATCAAGGTGGCATAACACCTTGATTAGATAATTGTTCCTTGTTATACATGCGCGAGTTCTTTCGAACATGTAAATATCTGTTTGAACTGTGTATGCGTATCTTTCAGCGATAAAATAAACAAGCATTTTTCGTATGCGTTTTGAGTCATATCTATGGAGGATTCCTAATGCTGTCAAACTTGTTTTGTTCTTAGTAAACCCAACAGTGGAAAGGCGGGGAATTTATCTTGCTCAGCATTTTTGAGAATAATGAACAACTAATAAGTAAGTAGTAAAGATAGAGTTGTTATCAATAATGGTTGGATGTTTTTTTTTCTTTATATCCGCCTCACCGTTTGCTATTTAATATGATAATAATGTGTAAGCTTTTATAAAAAAATAAATATATAAATCTAAAAACACCACATACATCAATAAAAATTCTTGTGAAGCCTCCAAATTAAAACAGCAGCACAACTTTCACAACTCGAAAATAAGCGTGCGCTTACGCACTGTCTTCTAGACTAGACCAAAAAGGGTCCAAATGCGCAAATTATCCGCCTCATCGAGTCATATTATTCATAAATAATCTAATCAAGGCGGCATAACACCTTGATTAGACAATTTTTCCTTGTTATACATGCGTGAGTTTTTTCGAACATGTAAATAAATATCTGTTTGAACTGTGTATGCGTATCTTTCAGCGATAAAATTAATAGGTAAGCATTTATCGTATGCGTTTTGGGTCATATCTATGGAAGATTCCTAATGCTGTCAAACTCGATAGGTAGCTACCCACGTTAGCAATTTGTGTTTCATAATCTCAATTAAGTACTTACTATTATGTAAGTACTTACTATTGTATAGAATCAAGTTCTTCTAACTGGACAGACAGCGGTGCTGCTGGGGAGTTTGTTGCGCCATTTCTTCTTTGGCACAGAATATAGTTTATAACCTTTTTTTTTTTTTTTTTGTCGCTGAGAAATGACATTACGCATCTCCGATCGTCGGGGGACGATACGGAGTATGTGGGACTCCCTGCCAAGGTGGCAGTATACCCACTAAAACTCAGCGGTGTTCCCTCGTCGCCTTGATGGAGGGGTCATGGGAATCCGGCTCAGCCTTTGCGTCCACAACCCCCCCGGCGCATGCCCGCCTAACTGGCGGGCCCCGCATGTCCCCCCAGCTGGGGGGCTACGGGAATGGCCGGGAACACCTGGCCATTCCCATCCGGCACTGGTGGAAGCCTGTGCAATACAGGCGAGTGTGCCCCCGCACCCGTCGCCTGCTGGCTTCCACCTGGGAGGAGTCGGAGGTGACTGTCATACTGACGTCGTCTTCGACCCCTCCTCCGCCTTCGGAGCGGCGGCGCGAGAGGGTCTTCCTCCCGCGCGCGCTCCGCCGCCTCCTTCTGGGACATGACGTGTTCGCAGAAGGAGGCGACTGCCGCCCAGGACCCCTCGTCCCCAAGCATGGCATTGACCAAGCCGGGGAGCGAGAGGTCCGTTCCGATCGCCACGGTGAGACTGCGGCGCGGCTCGGACCACGACGGGCACACCTCAAGAGTGTGCTGCGCCGTGTCCTCCGCCGCGCCACAGCCGTGACACGACGGCGTCTCCTCCCGCCCGATACGGTGCAGGTACGATCCAAAGCAACCGTGCCCGGACAGCACCTGCGCCAGACGGAAGGAGATGAACCCGTGCGACCGCTCGAGCCAGTCTCGCAGGACCGGCCCAATCGCGTCTAGGGTACGGCGTCCGAAGGCTGCGGCGGCGAGGTCCCGCGTCCAGTGGACGACAATGGCGTCCTTCGCCTCCCGCCGGACGGCCTCCCGCTCTTCGGGGGCGGGGTGTTCTCCTCTCGCCCTCCGCCCCGCCGTCCATTCATACACTCTGGCGAGCACCCACGCCTCGAGTTCCCAAGGCGGGGTGCCGGCCAGAGTGCATGCCGCCGAGAAGGCGACCGTGCGGTAGGCCCTCGCCACCCGCTGGGCTATGGCCCTTTGGGGGGCCCGCAATGCGGCGGCGTTCTCCCTCCTGTGGAGGGAGTCCTCCCAGATAGGGGCCCCGTAAAGGGCCATACTCCTCAAGATGCCGGCGTAGAGCTGCCGGCATCGCGCGCTGGGCCCCCCCAAATTGGGGAGCAGCCACGAGAGGGCGCCCGCAGTCTTCAGCAGGCGCGTCGACAGCCCGCTAAAATGCGGGCCGAAGCGCCACCTGCTGTCGAGTACAAGGCCCAGATATTTCATCTGGGCCTTCACCTCGATTCGGACGCCCTCCACGAAGATGTGGGCGTCTGGTGGTTGGCGCTGCCGAGGCCTGTGGAAGAACACGGCCTCGGTCTTGTGCAGCGCCACCGTCAATCCTAGGCGGCGGATCCTCCCTGCGACCAAGGATCCGCCTGCCGAGGCCAAGTTGGCCGCTTCCCTGAAACTCTCCCCCCGGGCGGTGAGGAGGGTGTCATCGGCGTAGCAGATGACACTCGTGCCTCGGAGGAGAGTTCCCCGCAAGAGCCAGTCGTAGCCAACGTTCCAGAGGAGAGGTCCCACTACCGATCCCTGTGGAACGCCGGACTCGACTGCGTACCGCCGGACTTGGCCAGCCCTGTTCACGAGGACGATCGCCCGATCCTCCAAGTAGCTGGCCAGTAGACGCCGCATGTATAAAGGCACCCCGTGGAATCGGAGTGCCTCTAGGATGGTGCTGTGGGGAACAGAGTTGAAGGCGTTGGCTATGTCGAATGACACCGCCAACAATCCGTCCCCCGCCTCCATCGCCTCCTTCACCTGGCCCTTAAGGCGGGCCAGCGCGTCCACTGTGGAACGCTCAGCCCGAAAACCGAACTGAGCGTCCGACAAGTCCGGCCCCACATTCCGCAGGTGGCTCTTTAGGCGGCCAGCGATTATCCCCTCGAACATTTTGCCGACCTCATCGAGCAGGACGATGGGTCGGTATGCCGAGGGCGAGTCTGCGGGGCGGCCTTCCTTGCGAAGGAGGCACAGCTGTCCCTCCTTCCACGGTTTTGGGAACCTCCCAGACGCAAGACATGCGCTAAAGAGGTCCCGAAACCGCTCCTCCATTTGAGTGGCGGCAATTGCCACCACCCTCGCCGGGACACCGTCGGGGCCCGGAGCCGTCTTCTTGGCGCGGATATGCACAATCGCCGCGCTGAGTTCCGACTCCGTGACAGGAGGGGCCTCCTCTTCCTCCTCGGCTGGCGGAGCTATCCCCCGCGGAGGATCCATCACTGGTGGGGTGAAGTTGTCCCTGCACGGGAACAGGGACTGAACCACCCCATCCAGGAATGAGGGCTCCAGGGTCTCGGCCACCGGGGGACCAAAGGGGCGCAGCTTGTTGCGCGCCGCCTTGTATGGCCTCCCGTAGGGATCTCTGTCGAGACCCTCCAGCATCTCCGCTCTCGCCGAGTCCCTGGCGGCGGCGATGGCCCGCTCGAGGACCAGTTTTGCCTCTATGTACACCTCATAGAGGTGGTCCTCGTGGGCGAGGTCTCGTCGACGCCGCCGCCGGCTCCGCGCATAGGCCCTTCTGGCCTCCACGCACGCCGCTCGAAGCCTCTCCAGTTCGGCCGACCACCAGTACACCGCCCTATTGGGCAGCGGTCGGCCGGCCCGAGGCATGCTAGAATTGCACACCTCGGTCAGAGACTCCCTCAGGTGTCCCGCCGCGATGTCTACGTCCAAGCCGGCGGAAGGCGGCGAAAGCCAGTCCTGGATAAACGCCGCCTCCGCCGCCGCCTCTCTGTCCAGGCGGGTGAGAGCCCACCGTGGAAACGCTGACCGCCCCGAGAGGGGCCGCGTCCCTCCGGGGCCACCGGTGGAGATGTCGAACCGCACGTAGCGGTGGTCCGACATGGTCTCCACCAAATCCACCCGCCAGTTCAGCACGCGCGCGGCCAGCGCAGAGGTGGCAAAAGTGACGTCCACTATCGAGCCACCCTGTCGCCGCACGCATGTCTGGACGTTCCCTCTGTTGAGGAGGGAGAGCCCAGAGGAGGCTGCCCACTGCTCCACTGCCCGCCCGCGATGGTCGGTGGCCGGGTTGCCCCAGGTCACCGACTTGGCATTCAGGTCTCCCAATACGGAGACCTGACGCGGCGCCGCCCTGCCGACCACGGCGGCCAGGACTCCAAGATAGTTCTCGAAGTCCCGGAGAGGGCGGTTTGGGGAGAAATAGACGCCCACGAGGGCTATCTCTCCCCACGCGGCGGCCACGTATCCCGGTCCCCTCTCTAATAGCGAGAGGGGAGGGGAGTCTGTGGAGGACCGCGCCGCTAGTGCCACCAAGCCGTCCTCGTCACCCAGCCAACTGCCGGGGATCGAGTAGGGCTCGGCGACCACCGCTACGTTCACCAACCACTCAGCCATGGCCTGCACCAGCAGGTCCTGGGCCGCTCTGCAGTGATTGGTGTTCGCCTGGAGGATGCGGTGATAGGAACCCACTATTCCGACATCGCACCCCCCTCCTCAGCCACCGCCGCTTGAGCTGGAGTAACAGCAGCGGCGACAGCGGTGGTGGCGGCAACAGGGCGAACCTGCACCGGCACTATGCCCCTAGATTAACATATCATCACCTGCCTAGCCTTTTCCCAACTATGTTGATTTCTTCCAGTCTAACTGGATGCAACTAAGTACCAGTATTTTACATGGAGCGACTGCCTATCTGACCTTCACAACCCAGTTACTGGGTAATACGAAACTCCTTCGTAAGACTGGTTGTCAGACTTTCGGGCTTCTGACGACCAGTAACGAATGTCAAAGATCTACGAATGACCGCTGGGACCAACGGCTTAACGTGCTTTCCGAGGCACTGAGGGTTCTTGCTAGTGTGTAAAGATGGTCACCCATCCACGGTACTATTATATCCTGTAGTACGTTCCTATGGGATATTTTCCGACATAAACGCGAGCGAAGCCGCGGGCAAAAACCAGTAATTGAAATAAAAACTCGAAAAGTTGTTAAGTTCTGATAATATTTAATACACACTTAGCTATTACAAGAAATGCAGAAAACTGTGTATCAATAATTTTTGGTCTAACTTTTTACCCCTTAATACTAAACGGATATATATATAGGTATATATATATATATTTATATTAGATGAATAGTTACACACCAATTTCTCTCTTTCAGTCGTCAGTAATTTGATTACCGAAAGAAGACGGCAAAACAGACGACAACGTTTATTAGTAAGGGGTAGCAACAGAAATAGATTAACACTTATGTTAATCTATTTCTGTTGCTAGCTGTACATATACTTACCTGTAAAGCTGTCATGTTACTACTTAATTGGTTTCCGTTACAATAATTAACTACTGAACATTGACACCAAACCTACACAACCGTTGAAAAGCAAACGTTTAAAACGTAGGTCCTGAAAGATATGTTATCAGGCATTACATGGAAAATTATGTAGGCTTACTACAATACAAAGCGATTTTTGGCAAACAGCGCTTTCCTGAAAAATAGCAGTATTGTAAAAGCCATTTTTTAAAAGAGTTTTTGTTCTAACGTTTCATAAGTGCCCATGAGATATGTATGAAAAAAAAAATTATTTTTGAAGGTTTAGAATTTAAGCCCGCAACAATTGACTTTTGGACTTTTGGGCTTAATTTTTTCTGCAATACAAAGAAGAGTGTAATTGTATTTTAGACAGTGTTTATGTAGGTTTATTATTTTACATAAATTAAACAAAAAATCATTTACAAATAATTTAATTTGAAAAAAAAAGAACTATTGTGAATACTTTAATACTCAACGATGCTTTAGGGATTTTACTTACTATTGTTAGACCACGCAGATGATTGTTTGATTGAATTATATTAGAAGGTAGAAGATTGATGAAACCCGCACAGACCAGGGAAGCATGGCACAATAGGGAGGAGCTTCAGCAGTGGGCGTAACAAAGCTGCCAATGCTGATCTAAAAATCTTGAGGGATCTAGGAGTAGCAGACACTCATCATTCCCTCACTGGATAGGGCAGCCCATTCCAACACATGATACAGACGCATATGTGGATTCTCGTTTTTAACTGAAAAACAAACAATACATTTATTATCATCCCGACATCATTCATTTTGTACCCAAAAAATGAAGAGCTGGCCCGAAATAAAGAATACTGTTTTCTTATGGCAAAAAAAGTAACAACATCTTGATTTTTTTTAATATTACAACGAGAGTGTACAATTAACCCTTCCGCTGCTATTTAAGTTTCAAAATACAAAAAATCCTGTTTTGACATAAAATGTGTCGAGCATATCATTAAAAAAATACGGACTTTGTACTGAAAATAATGTATGTCTAGTACAGACATTATTATAACTATAACAACATAGGTAGGTCTACAATTTACCCCTTTTTTTTTGAGGATGGAAAATCATCAAATGATGGGTCATTTGATGATTTCCCATCCTCAGTGTTAGACTCTTACCGGGGCAGCGGTAACCCTTTCGGACAATCCCGCTGACCCGGCAGGCTTCGGCCCTAACGGGCTCCTTCACTGATGCTGACATCTCTTTGAGGCGCGCGTGAAACACGTACGCGCCGTCCGGCACGGGCCTGGGTCCTGATCGGACGATGAGCTACCATTACTCTCCGTCTGCAGGCCCGCGCCTACGGTGGCCGGGAGTCGTCGCTCCGACTCCCGACGCCCGGAGCGTCTCCCGCGGCGGCTGGGACGAGAGGCTCTCTCCCTCAGCCAACCCGCCACAAAATTAACCCCCTTGGCTGCTATTTGAGTTTGAAAGTATCAAAGATATTTTTTTTCTCTGGCCCCTAGGGACTTTTAATGTTTGGGTACAAATTGTTGGACACCTGAATTATGTCCTTTGATCGCGGGGCGGCGAATCTCATCGGAGTCTAGCCTAGTGACAAGCAGATATTAGGTATAGGACGCAAACACAGCAAAGTAAGGTCTCTCACTCTCATAGTCCGATGGGACGGCAATCTGACACGTTTTGTGTGTAGGGGTAAACTTAAGAGTAAACTAGTCGAGAGCTCGAACTCACGGGTGGTCATGACCAAAAAGCACGCTGTCTCACCTGGCTTCGTGTCCGACAGAGCTAGTATCAGTGATGAGCAGTTAGACGCTAGTCTACACGCACAAAGTCTAGTTCTCACGCACAGAAACACCGTTCCGAACTGACAGGCGCGTAACAAAATTCGAAAAGTCCTTTGGAAAATCGAGTTTTATGAAAAAACCACTGCATAAATCAATTACAAATAAAGTTTATTGAACTCTTCGATAATTGAGCTTTGTCGGTACGGACTTGGTTTTGAAGATTTTACAGTTCTTTTATTACTTATTTACACCCAAAGTTCCGTTTAAAATAGCAAGAAAAACGAATATTTGTTGGCTCATAACTTTTAAATGGCTTTTATTTTACTATTCGGTTTCCGTACAGACAAAATTAATAATAAGTCAAAACGATATCATGTTTAACTTTGGATGCACAATGCCAAACAGTGGAGTAATACTCTCCCGAAATTTGTATGGAAAAAATATCGACTAGTAGCACCTTAAGGGGACTACATGACCTAAAGCGCGGTCACTGTCGGACAGCATAGAAAAGAAAGAGAAGCGCGATGACACAAGCTGGTAATTTATTGCAAAATATGAAGCAATTATCTATTTACAAAAAATTTATTGTTTGAACTAAAAAATTAAAACACTACAATTTAGTATGTTGCTTATAGAATAAACTGACAAAAATCAGAATGATTGTATGTATGTATATCAGTATGGTTTTTATTGTGCAAAGTTTTTAGAGGAGTCTTCATGATTTTTTTCTATCGTATCAAATTAGTTCACACTATCTAACTAGCATATATCCTGAAGAATATCATACATTTTTCTGATTTTGTTTACTGTAGTCGATCTTATACTTACTTTTAGGCATTATAAAACCTGAGTTTTTTGCGTTTAGGTACTAGTCCTCTTAAGGTTTTCCAGAAGAGCGATGGCGGCCATACAGCGGCTCCAATTTACAGGCGAATGACATCACCAAAACGTTATTTATTAGTAAGCTAGTGTGTTTTTCTAGAGAGCATTTTTTTATACCTTCAAGTCAAACCCCGCTGCTATCTTTTTCATGCCAGCCGTCACTGCGGCCGTTAGCTATGTGGCGGCCGCCGCTCTTGTAGAAAACCTTTGGTTTATTATTGTCTGGGGCGTATTATGAAGTATTAATGCCATCATTATACCACTGCAAAAAAGGGATGGTGCTATTCTATAGCTCCGTGTCTCTCTCACATTAGAAAAATGATCGCATGAATACGTTATAATACCCTGGCTGAAACCCTGGGCTGTGCTAAGCGAATCACGGCACAGCACTGTTGTCAGGCCTACTGCTACGATGCGGAATACAATAAATACAATTATTTGCCGGGTGTGAGTGTCACTTCTTTACGTTGCAATAGTTTTCTTTGTATAACTATAACAGAGAAACTGTGTTTATTAATTGGATGTCTTACCTACAACCCTCACGAACAGCTTGGTAGGCCGATCAGGGATGGCCCACTTGGGCCTTCCAAGGGTAAAATGAGTTGTTGATGGTATGCCCTTGTGAAATTCCTGTTGCAAAATAGTTCATGTTTATAAATCTTTAATGGCAGGCAAATGTGCAGTGCAAGCCAGTCCACCGGTTGGTAACTTGGTAAGTGATCATGCCGACACGGATAAACACATTTTCATTCTGATCACCACCGCAATACCAGATGCATCCTAGATGCGTTGATGTCCCAGAGACATTATTATCATCCGCCTAACCTTTTCCTATGTTTATGTCGGCTTCCAGTCAAACCGGATGCAGCTAATAGGTACCAGTATTTTACATGGATCAACTGCCTATCTGACCTCCATAACCCAGTCACTGTGTAATACGATACCCCTTGGTAAGACTAGTTGTCAGACTTTCGAGCTTCCGACAACCCGTAACGACATTCAAAGATCCACGAACCGCCACCGGGACCAACGGCTTAACGTGCATTCCGAGGCACGGAGGGGTCTTGCCTAACCCTTTGGGAGAATACAGGGGTGACGTTATTTTTTGTTCATAATATATGCAGCGAGAACAAAGGCTATAATAATTGTTGAAGACACTATCAACCACAGTAAATTATACCCTGTTTTATTAAAAACAAAGAATAAAATTACTTGGTCCCAAATATTCTGTCGTATGATCTGCGGTTGCTGTCGATCAGTGCGCGCAGCTTTGGGGTTATAGTCGGGAGGGTGGAACAGCATGTCGTAGGCACATAGAGGAGCCGCCTTCGCCTTCCACTGGGTGTTCGAATACGTTTCTTTGGACGTCGGGATTATCATGCCTGTTCTAATCCTGTCCGGCAGTTTCATCGTCGTCGTCAGCGTTTTCTCGTCGATTTGCACAGACATTTTGCTTCTACTTACTGGATTCCGCTTAGAATTTCCAAAAGTAAAATTTCGATTTCATGAAGTTTGGTAGATGATACCAAATTTATTGTTGAGATACTCATTGGATTTGAACACAGATATTTTAAATACCCTGAATTTTGTCTTATTGTATTGATTTAAATAGCATATTTGGTTGAGTTTTTCAGTATAGTATAAAGCATAGAGGAAAAATTTTAACAATGAAAGTCTCGTGTGGTTTAGTTGATCGAAATCAGCAGTGATCGAAACCAAAAAGTACTCTGTGATCGAAACCGAAATTGATAATAAATGTCATTCCGTGACAGTTAGGTACCTTACACGGAGCTTCGAGGTATTTTCAATAAAACCTTTGGACATTTTTATGTCTTAATCTTTTTCGCCAATCAACCGACATATTGTCAAAAACGAGAACAACCAATGCCAGTTGTCGTTGTCAAAGTATGATCATTGTCAAAATTTTATTACCGAAAAATGTTGTTTCGTAGCGATGTTTGTGTTTAATATTAATTAATAATTAATGCAGCCTCGAAATTCATTATGGACTGTTACAGCGCAGAGTCTGAATTTATCGGTCTGATTTAATTTTCGTTTTATTTGATTCAAAATTGTTAGTTTTTTTGTTCTGCACATTTATTCATATTTTTGTTTTGTTTAGAATCACTGGACTTCTTAAGTCCGCCAGTGAGAAGGATCAGCAACAGCAAGCAGGCGTTCGGTAGTTCCTATAATACGAACACGAACGACGTGCACTTGTTACGGGGTTTCCGCCATAAGTTCGCCGAACTAACACGCGGCGTCGGCGTCGCAAAAAACTGTAAAGCCGTAAAAAAATCTGAATCTTCTACATCGTTGGTACTAAAGAAAACATCTGAGGGACAGGTCAGACTACGATATTATTATCGATAGTGTAATTGGGGATAAATTCAATACGTTCATAATCAGATTTTAATTATTTTATTCCATTTAAAGGCATTTTTCCTATTTCCAACAGATTCTAGGACAGCAGTATTCGTATGTAAGTTTCCCGAGCCTACATAAAACGGAGAAAACTAGTTCTGCCTTACTCAAATCAGAGAAAAAGCCAAATACATATGACAAACCACTCATAAAAGTTACAGTCATACCGAAAAAGGATCAAGTTCAAGCGGCAAAGCTCCTCAGAAGACGGAGATACATACCTAAAAGAGTTCATAGTACTACGTCAAATCACGAGAATTCCATACAAACTAAGAACGTTTATTTAATAGTTGCGGGACGAAGAAAAGAGAAAATTTATGAGATCAAGACGACAGGCAGCGCAAAACTTTCCAGCGACCACGATAATCACGCGAAACATGAAGAGGTACCCATAACAGAACTGACAAATTTCAAACATCTGATCCAGTCTCTGAACATGGATAGGAAGAAGAAAAAAGAGAAGAAGGTACCGGAGACGGCGGAGGCCTCGGATGAGCAGCCGAGGAGTGGAATGGGCTGGAATTTTTTCCCAAACTGTATTTGCGTGAATGAACAAAAGGATCCGCATAAGAAAAGTCGCGTGCGCATATTCGGGCAGTTCGGTATCTCTGAAGACGAGAAGTATATACTGAGATATGGAGCTACTGTTAACGATAAACAAGGTATCTATGTCAGAAAAACATTGCGAGGCATTACTGCGAGTCCAGTTTAACGATAAGAACGCTAATGTCTTATTCATTTTACAGTTATGTCAGATGTCGCTCAGTTAACTCGCGATTTTTCGCCTGTTATGGCTGAAACGTCATACGGCACCACTGAAGAACAGTCAACGTAAGATTTTACTAAATACAAGTTCAAATTAAATTATCTAGCAAAACTCTGCAGACGTGATGATGAGTATCAATGTGAGTATACATTATCTAAACACGATAAAATAAAAATATAAAATATTTTGATGTCTTTTTTGGGGGAGTCAACGACCGCCGGGAGAGTTGTTACTGAACTGAAGTATGAGTTGAGAAAATCTGTATTCTTTTGTTTATCAAGTTTAGATATCGATACTACTATGAATAATACTAAAAGAAACTGATTTTTAAACTGATGTTTCAAGTGACTACACTAACTGCGGTCGATGACCCCTCAAAGTGTCATCCGATTAATTAATTTTTTGATTTATCATGTTTAGATATCATATACCCATCTCGTCTGCGGAGTTTCGCTAGTTTAGTAGTTAGAAACTTTCCATCGCCTTCTTTACGGAGGTTAAGTCCGATTCCGATCAAAAATAATTTATTCAAACTAGGGTGAGAATCAGAACTTTTGGAACGTCAAAATTACATAACCCCCAAATCGCCCGCCCTTCATCACTTCTTAGTGCTTTAGCTGGGAAGAAGTAGCGAAACGAAATCTTACCAGCACAGCTCTATTTAGATAATACAAAGATGGCGGTGCATCAGGCCGCGCCGCTTTTACTATGCAAATTACTATGCAAAATATTCACTAAGTATAAACCAAAAATTTCGCATGCGTTCTCCGGCCGCCGTCGGAACCATACCTTTATTTTGGAAACAAACGTTTCTTTGATAGAAATACATTGTTTTGGTAAAGGTGAGATCTTATAATTTAAGTGTCATTTTTATTAAGTTTACATACATTCTCATTATATTACCTACTAATATTATTATATATTTATATTACTATTAACATGCAATTATTCACTATTTAATTTATTCCTTTACATTGTTAATATTCTAGCCCCTTACTAATAAACGTATTATATCAGATGAATAGTTACACACCGATTTCTCTCTGTCGTCAGTCGTCAGCTATTTGACTTTCGAAAGAAGACAAAGCGTTGTGTAACTATACAGACGCTATACTATACAACGTTTATTAGTAAGGGGGTAGTAATACTAATTTTAAATTTTATTGCTCCTTAAATTCCTTAATACATACTATAAGAACAACACTTTAGTAGTAACTAGCTGACCCGACAGACGTTGTCCTGTTTCTGATTCGAAAGACACGTGGCGCCATCTATTATCATTATAACTTTATGGTTGTTTTCCTCGGGAACAGCAACTTTTTCGGGATGAAAGGTACCCTATGTCCGTTTCTGTACACCTGACAACGTAGGTACATATATGCAAAATTTCAGGATGATCGGTTCAGTGGTTTAGGCGTGAAAAGGTAACAAACAAACGAACAAATTTACTTTCATATTTATAATATTAGTTAGTAGGTATTAGGATTCTGTAAATTTTTCTTGAAGTAAAATAGATATAGAAGTTTTTTTATTAATTACTACAGGCTACAGCAAGACTCGTGTCTACAAGCTGACTATAAAAATGACCTCGAAATTGAAAAACCACCAGTGAAGGAACTAGTAAGGTAAAAACATAATCACTAAGTTTATAATCGATACCTTTAAATATTGATAAAATTAGTTCTCTATTTTGTTACCTAACCGTTTTATATACAATCTAAAGAGCCATATTTTTTTTTGTCCGAATGATAATTTGCCCGAATTTAATGTCACATGCGATAAAATTTAAATCCCTAAATATGCCCTAAATTTTTTCGTCATGAATATTACAATAAATATTATACAAAAATCTTAAAACCATTTTCAATAAAAGTTATAAGTCCTAAATTCAAATTAATTAAAGTTTTATTTATCTTAATACCTAATGTTTTTAAAACAAATTTGTATTACATGCATGCAGCATGCAAGTAAGCATGCATGCAGCAAGCATGCAAGTAAGCATGCAGCGAGCATGCAACATGCAGCAGGCATGGTTTCTGTCACGGCTCCGGCGCGCGGCGTTGAGAGTCTCCGGCGGTCCCACGCGTGCGTATCGACGCAGACGGCTTCTGCCCGCCACCGCAGCTTCGGCTTGCTGGCCGGCCTAGCCGTCAACCTCAGCCACGGTGGCTCGCTCGCAGCCTCCTTCCCCTCAGCTCTACGCGCTTACGCGATTCTAAATTACACTATAGGCGTAGGGCAGACAAGACTGCGTGGAGTCGGATTTACAGCGATTAGTTTCTGTCACTAAAACCTAATTTTTAGTAAATGTTTTAGGACTAACAATTTTATTATAAATGAACGTTCGGAATAATACACAATATTAACACACACAATATTTAGGAGATATCATCATCATCATCATCAGCCTATAATGTTCCCACTGCTGGGACACAGGCCTCCTCTCAGTGAGAGGGAGTGGGCCGTAATCCACCACGCGGGAGATAGGAGATATGACTTTATTTTATGCAAAATTACATAGATATCCGTGCAAAATTACTTAGGAGATTCAATTATTATAATTCCTACTCGATATTATGACAGAATAGTTTTACAAGTAAAGATAATTCGAAATATTTCGAAATTTTTGAACATTATGGTTATCGAAATTTATAGCAAACGTGTTATGGATAATGATTTTCGGACAAACAATTTTAGGAGAAGAAAGGGAGTACCGATAAAATTAAAATTACGTTTGATTCCAGCAAGGAATCTCAAGGAACTCAAGTCAACTTTAATATCCAAGTTGCTGCGCCCGAAGGGAAGTGTGCAACATTTTCAGACAAGAAGGTTCAGTGCAGTTGTTGTGGCAACAGATCGGAATATAACACTCTTAAAGATTGCCAAAGCCCTATGGTCATCATCTCTGTTTACCCTAAATCAAGCCCGGAAGATTTACTGAAAGCTGTACATTATTCTGCCGGAAGTTCACGAAGTACCAACCACACACCATCAGCACCACCACCGGCGGGAATGGCCACGAATACGAGCAACCACGTTATAAAAACAGAGAAAGCTTCGAATAAAATTGATACAAGAACACTAAACTATAAAAGTCCTCGAATGAGTCGTTCGCCATCACCTGTAAGAAAAATATCAAAACAAAAATTGCCAGACGACTCGCTGAAGCCTCCAGTCACCGAAAAGAGAAGTCCTGATCGTCAAAAAGCGCTGAGAGCAATAAAAGAAAAGATACGAGAAAAAGATAAATTGAAACAGGACTCTAGTTCACGAAAACAACTACCATTACAATTGAATATGTCTAGTGCAACACAGGTCTCCAAAAACTTTAAGAATCTAACTGTATCAAATGCAACACAAGTGTCTAAAAGAAATGTAGGTCTTTATACTTCGTCTCATGCTACACAAATGTCTAATAAAAAAAATCAACGTAATAATATATCTAATGGAACACAGGTCACAGCCAAAAGAAATAAAAATTGTACTACGTCCAATGCAACTCAATATTCTAATGAGGCGGAAAGTTTCACAACTTCCAATGCAACACAATGCGGGGATACTCTTGGTAGTCTGCAGGACATAGCTCCTATTAAACATACGATTAATGAAGCAGTGGCGTCTCAAAAATATCCACAACGCAAGCCTCCGCCTATTAAACATCTCAGGACTCAGGTGTCTCAAGCAACGCAGGTACCTAAAATTCAACAATACTATTCGAATCATGCAACGCAAGTTACTAAAAGTGATCCTTTAACGATTTCTTGTGCGACACAGGTCTCCAAAAATCGAACAAATGTTATTACACCGCGGATGGCTAAACATCAAGAAACTTTTATTGCTAAGCCAACCCAAGGTTTCAAAAGCGAACAAACCTCGAGACTTATTTCAAAAACAAAGGCCGAAACTGGAACTAATACGGATCACGCTCGGGCTAAAAAAGTATTAGTAGACACTTATACAAGGAAACTGACTGAACAAATGACTCAGAAACATCCTGCCATGTTTGACAGTTCAAAGGTCACTATAAATATAGACGGCGACACAGAGTACTACGATGTGTTGTTTAATCGAGATAAATTAATGTCAACTGACTTGACGATTCAAAAGACAATAAAAGATATGGGTTCCCAAAAGTTTGTCGACGAACCATCCTTGGGAAGTTTGTTGGGTATACCCGATAGCGCGCTAGAAAGAGGAGGGTTTGAGTCTGGAAATAAATCGCCGACAAAATGTCCGTCAATTGGGCTTTACAACGTAAGTATTCACAAGTTGGAAGACGAACATCGTAAAGATCTGAAATCGCTCCACTTCGCTGGCATTATATATACGTACTGTAATGTTCGTAACATCATCTAATCGTAACATCAAATAACCATCATCTAGCTTTTGGGCCAGTTACAGTGCTTCACCTACCGTCGGTGCCTACGTCTGTCGCGTTTGTCAACATAAATTATACGGAAGTTCATTACACGTTACAGTGTAACACTGACTGTACGTACGCACACGATGCGGCGCACTGCGTACGAGGACCGTCGGTTGAGAGCATGCCGTACGTCGATCGACCAACGTGCTATGAAAATAAAGAGTGCTTTCAGTGCTGGACCTTCCGGTGAACCGACCGTACGTATACGTCCAATGTGTAAACAACTGTACCAGTTGGCACTGTTTGTCGGTCAGGAGAACACTGAATGCTACCAACAGACGGCCGGTCATTGCGTATCGTCAGAACCGACCGACGACGGTCGGTGAAGCGCGGCAACCGGCCTTAGAAAAGCTTCAGGCGTTTCATAAAAACTTCCAAACCACTTGCTTTTTGGTTTCAGCCTTCAGAAGATGAGTTAACATTACCAATAATGCAACATGTTTCAAGACTTACAATACGAGATAGTCTAGAGATTCGTCACAGGTAGATTTATTTTTTATTGCTTTTCGCGTGTTCTCCTAACCTGACCATTTTGTCAAATCGAACTTATTTTTATTATTACTATGTATTAACGACATTTTTTTTCTAAATTAGCCTGTTTTTTTCAGACGTGAAGATAATAAAAGTAATCATAACATAAAGAACACACAAACTTGTTTTAGGGCTCATCTTGCCGATATCGGTCCAGATGAATCGGAATTCCTAGGTAATATTTAATTATTTGTAGAATGAATATAACCTCTTTGAATATAGCTGTACTTAGGGAGTGCAATAAATAAGTGCAAACATGCACGAGCGGCCCGCAGGGCCGTCTCAAACCTATTGGAGGCTCTGGGCACATAAAGATCACTGGGCCCCGGTGTAGAGAGTAGATAACAATTTAATAAAATATTCAACAATATTATTTTTATTTCTTTACAATCACAATAAATGAATAGATAATTGTAATATGATTCGGAAAAGTAACTCTTATTCACAGGTTAGTGCTTAAAATTAGCACTGCAAATTAATTATTTTGTCATTGAATTGGGTACTAATAAGCGTGGAATCGAATGGCGGCTGCAAAGAATGATTTTTTGAGGACATGCCCGGGCCCCCGTCGATCACGGGGCCCTGGCCCAGATTGCAAGATCGGCTAGGAATATTCTGAACATTAATAATTATTATGGCTGGAAAATTTAATAGTAGGTACCATATAATATTAAAAAACTATATAAAACCAGTCTTTAAGAATCACTCGAAAAAAACTTGTTTTTAGGGTTCTGTACCAAAATGGTAAAACGGAACCCTTATGGTGAGACTAAGTCTATCTGTCTGTCTGTCACAGCTGAATATCTCAAGAACTACTAATGCTATCAACTTGAATTTTAGAATAGTTTTAGATGAAGTTTGCCCAACTATTTTGCAAATAAGAAAGAAATAAAAATATATGAATATTTTTTGCAACAGGGACCGAAAGGTCTGTAAAATTCGAAGTGGGGCTACTAGGGCATGTGGGGTACCATATGAAAGAGCGCAGTTTGAATTAAATTAAATTCAAGATGACGGCTGTAAAATTTTCAAATTTTTCGCTACGGTTGTCGTTTTCATGGTTTTCGAGAGTGCAAATAACGAAGTCAAAATTAAAATCTTTAATGGCGACGACTTTAAGAGATCTTCAAAAAATTATACTAGGCGGCTCTGTATTAAAACACGTAGGTATTTAATCCACACTTTATTTTATTCTCTGTCTTTTTCTATTATATACGAGTGTGTGTACTTGCGCGTATCGCGTAAGGAACTTCGTTTCTGACGGGGGTCCCCGAGACCCGACCGCACAAGTTTGTTTTTTAAAAAGTTGCAGTAGTCACTCATGAACTGTTACACACGGCTACACATCAAGAATAAATAACCTGACTTTTGATTGTAAGAAAAACGTAATATTTTCCAAAGAAATCGTACCGCAACAGTCGTATAGTTGGGCCCTAGTAAGTTGTTGTCTATAACAACTTGGGTCAGACAAGGAGTTTGCATTCGCGAAGGAGATACTACATTTTTTTTCAGCCTCTTTTACTTTTACCCCTACTTCTAATAAGTGTGTCCTTGTCTCCTTTTATATCTACTACTCATTATCATTCGCCTAGCCATTTCCCAATTATGTTGGAGCCGGCTTCCGGTCTAACCGGATGCAGCTGAATACTTACCAGTATTTTACATGGAGCGACTTCCTATCTGACCTCCGCAACCCAGTTACTGGGTAATAGTACGATACCTCTTGTTATGACTGGTTGTCAGACTTTCGGGCTTCTGACTACCCGTAACACCGTCCATGATCCACGAATGCCAGCCGGAACCAACGGCTTAACGTGCTTTTCGAGGCACGGAGGGGTCTCGGTATGTAAAGATGGTCACTCATCCGCAGACCAACCGCGGCAAGCGTAGCTTAACCTGATCGACCAACCTGTGCGGCTGTTATTATTTAGTCACGGGTCCCTCTACTACTATACTATCTATATCTTTATAATAAATAGTATAAACTTTATAATAAAACTGAAGAGTTTGTTTGTTGGTTTGTTTGAACGCCCTAATCCCTGGAACTACCAGTTACCAGTCGGATTTGAAAAAATCTTTTTGCATTTGATAGCCCAATTCTTGAGGAAGGCTATAGGCTATTTAACATCACGCTAGGACCTTTGTGAGCCGAGCAAAAATAAAAAAAGTCAGAAAGACCGTTTGGTAAAAACGGAGTATTAGCGCCAGCAGGCGATGCGATGCGGCATGCGGCGGGATGGATCGGATCGGTCAGAAGCTAATATCGTCGTTGCGCGTGCAAAAGTCGCTATGTGTTATTTAGTTATTTTCGGTTCTTTATGCAGTTTTAATCGTTATTTCAATTCACACATACTGTAAAAACAGCTAGGTATGTGATAAGTGCAATATTTAAAGAGTTACGGAATGTAGCTATGTGATATTCATACATCGAAAGTTTCGTATAAACACGCTAAGTGTTATAATTCATATACATACCTACCTCAATTAAGTTCACTAAAAACACATAGCGACTTTTGCACGCGCAACGACGATATTACTAATAATCTGTGGCTTGTCTATTGCTAAACTCTAGGTGCAAAAATCATTTATACTGGACAGTTAAATAGTTTAAATGATTATTTTTCAGCTCCAATCAAGCACTTCACTGGTGATGATTGTTCCATAATTGATCCTATTGAGAGAGACAAACAGATCCGGGAACTTCTTGGTGTGGATAAAGTAAAACCCAATTACTCTAAAACAAGTCAGGTCAGTTAGATATTTGATAGCGTCATAACAAAACTTAGAAATAAACACCGGGGTACAATGCGTGCCACGAAAAATGAGACTTGACACACCACGTGGTTTGACATGCGCAATACACGATTTTAGGTATCTTTAGCGGTATGAGGTCTGAGTGCGGGACGGGACCGGACGTCATAGGGGCGGCGGAAAGAGCGGGGGAGGCGGGGTCAAGTCTCATCTTTCGTGGCACGCATTGTAACTGCGTAACACACTATCAGTAGCAATGGTTTTTATTTTGACAGTTCAACAACATTCATTGCGTTATTTACGTTGTTTAGTAGACAATTTTTTCGAACTTAAGAAGCAGTGGATTAGTAGATAATTAATACCCTTCAGAATGAGATTGAGGTTGATAGTGTGTTACGGAATTGGGGTGCAAGTCTACAAGGCCTACAAAGTCCACAAATTTACAAAATATAAAAGAATCTATCCAAAGGGTAAATAATAAAGCGTGTATCATATCATCATTGGATTCCATAATTTAAAAGATTGTGATGTTTTTATATGACTATTTTATTTAAGTCAATAGTTTGCGAGTTATGAGATGTTTTTCATAGTTTTTTCGAGAAATATCTACAACGAAATACAAACTTATTTTTGCAGTCAGTAAAATCAATACTGTGCTTGTATTCATTCTAACAGCGAAACCCTGTGCGCACTTCGACACGCACTTGGCTTTTTATTTTCAGTTTTTATTAAAGTTACTTTACTAACTTAATATTGTGCTCATTTGTTTTTTTTTAGGGTCATATTTGTGGAAGCGATGTCGGAATTCCGTATCAGTGTCTCTACCGGCAAAGATGGTTTTAAGCTTTCTTAATTTAATTTTTTTTGCAATGTTTTTGTTTGTTCAATAATTATATTTAATAAAACATCCTTTTTTAGCAAAGAAAACCAAGTCACGGAAATTAATTATGAGTTTCATAAACTATGCCCTTATTTCAAACCAAGGCCTTCAAAAGATAAAGCAAATGTGTCTATTCAGGTTCGACCTAAAAATGTTAAAACACGTCTCCCAAAAAAAACCTCGCAAGTAGATGATTTCAATTATAATGTAGGAGAAAAGAAAGACGAAAATAAATCTGGTATCTATCAACAATTGATACTAAACCGAAACATCCAAGTTTTACTGCAAGTGGAACAGTTCTCGAAGCAAAAGCCTATCATCCTGTCTCGTCAACAATACGACAAGGTAAGGAAAACAATCCAGAAGACCATAAGTATGAAGAAAAGTACTCACAATAAACGAAAGCCATTGTTGACAAAGCGTGACAGTAGTGAAATATCTATCGGTGAAGTTAGAACCAAAAAGGCCAAGGACGCCGCTTTTGACATGCTTCAACTAAAGTCGCCTCAAGAAAAGGACAGTGCACCGCTGCCTAAAAAAATGGAGAAGGCCCTGAGTCCACTAACAGCAGACACAAGCCAGGTATCAAGACATGAAACAGCAGCACAGACTGAGTTTCCCTGCAGTAAAAGAAAAGATAAACATTTGGGCAGAACTGATCGCAGAACTCGTGAAGCAAATGCAAATTTCGATAAAATAGGCGACTTCGACTACTCACCAGACGAAAGCCCCGTTAGTGACAACGCTAAACCTCCAATGAAAGACTGTTCTGCATGCTGCGTATGCCAAAATGTCGACGAACGGAACGAGACTGAAGTTAAAACTTATGTTTTGTTTAATGCTGAAAACACCAAAGACAATTTAAAACACGCTGAAGAAGCAGAGCATGTTAGCAGTACTAGAAAAACAATGTCTTCAGTGGAGATACGTTACGCGAGTGTTGCTTTTATGAAGCAGGTGGCATTTTCGTCGACGGATGTAGGAGCCCGGTCCGACTCGAGTATAGGTCATTTGAACTCATTTCATACTTTATTTAGAGGTGGGTATTATAAGTTCTACATTTGGACAAAGCCCTTTCTAACAGCGTTACACACTAGCGTTTTTCTGGCCGTATAAGCACTTTTTTACTATATACGCACGTTTTTGCCCACATACTCATCTCGTTTGAGCGTAGATGCGCTCATAAGCCTGTATTGTATTAAAACTATGTATATTGATATTGTCAGGCCTACTATTTTGTGCGAAAACGCGGTACGTACTTCGAAGCGCGGAATAAGGCGTAAAGCTAGTGAGCCGACATCTACCATGGAAGGACATCTTACTAGCTTTGCCTAAGCATTACGCTAGCCCATAGGTTCTCAACGTGGGCGATAACGCCTCTCGTGGACGTTTGAGATTTTCAGGGGGCAGTCTAAGACCCAGAGAAAATTATATAAGCTGTTTCAGATTCGCGACATATGGTAAATAAAAAAAATAGGGGGCTCAAAAAAAATATTCACAAAGTGGACACGGTGGGCAAAATAAGGTTGAGAACCTATGCGCTAGACGATTGAGGAAATTGAACTCATGATCTGAGGGGCAATTCTACTAATTTTAAGAACGTTCACAGTCTGATCTCAGTCTCAATCTGTCAAAAAATACTTCAAATTTCCCTACATTTTGACAAGTTTTTGACATTTCTTTGTCGCTGAGATGAGACTGCGACTAGATTTTGAACGTTTTAAATTAGTAGAATTGGCCCTCAGACCTTTGCACTACTTTTGCATCAATAAGGACCCACATTACAAATGAATTCTCAACTGTAAACGATAAATTTTCAAACTTATTTCCACTCATTACAACTTGAATTAACCCGCGGGGTAATTGCGTAACACATTAACAGTTATAGGAAAGGCTTTCTTACTTTTGTGATTTCAACAACATTTATTGCGTTATTTACGTTGTTTAGCAGACTTTTTCGAACGTACGAAGCAATGGCTTAGCAATGTCCTTCAAAATGATTCAGATTCTGATAGATAGTGTGTTACGGAATTATGGTGCCATTACTCGTCAACTTTAATTACCTACCAACATTTGTTCTTTTTCAGGACACAGAAAATGCGCCACACCCAATTTAGGAACTTCTGCCTACTCATTATATTCAGAAGACGTACACAACTCAGAAAATAAATGTGTTAAGTTAGACCCGCAAGATTCGAAACCCAAGAAGCCGTTTTTGAGGAGACTTATGTCGTGCTTAGTCATGAGATCGACCAGAAACTCAGAGCTAAAACTACCGATTGGGCCCCCACCTAACCTGCCAAGCGTCAATAGTTCTATTGATTCATATCACATCAGTACTTCGCTTGGTGTGAGTATTTTATTCATAAGGGCCTGCGCCCACTGGCGGCACGGCACGGCAAGACATTTTTATGCGACTAATAGGAATATAACATAATAGTAAGACAATAAAATTGATATGTCATCGTCAGACATGTGGACGATGTTGGACATCCACGTTAAGATCTTCCTCGCTTCTTTGGTTCATTCTTAGGTCTATGAAATTCTCAGTTATCATCAAAGTTCGGTGGACAACTGAAGCCTGTTAGTCACTGACCATGAAAAAGATAGCCAATAGCCCTGCTGATCAGATGTGTTTCGGAGAGCAAGCGTTACAATTCTTTCAAAGTAGGTACCTACCAATTTGTTTTTTTTTTTTCAGGCTATGGAAGTAACTTCATCGATCTACGACACGTCGGCGTCCTTCTACAGCAACCACACAATCCTTCCGATAAACAGCAAAATAAAAAGAGGATTCTTTAGCTCAGTGAGAGGTTTCCTCACCAACCGGAAAAGCTGATCCTGTAATGTTTTTATGAGTTTTTACTTTGATACTTTGTTGCACATGAATGAACTCGTGTTCTTCAATGTGGTTGTATACTGTTTTATTATGAAAAGTATAATATTTAAAGACTCTCTACTAGACTGTTTTCTTTTACTTTTTGGAGCAGTACTAAGCGCCCGGCTGGTTACGGCCTCTACCTACTTGGTAAATGGGTCGTCTTAGGGGCGGAGTCACGAGTCGTAAGATCATGGTTTACTCAGAAAAAAAATTATTTGGTATGTAATTAACGAAATCGTATTGGTTGTCTCTAACACATCTCTCGTCTCGTCCCCTTTGGAGCTTTGGTGGAATCGCCAGCAGTCCAGCAGCACTTTCGATTACATTTTACCGGTGCAATATCACTGGAAACGAAACTAGTGAAAACCGTCAACCGATCTACAAAGCTATCATTACCCTGATACACAATGGATGGCAGGTTGAAATACGCATCAGAATAGTAACGTTTTTCTACCAAATATTAACGACTGATACCATAACAAGTATAGCAACCCTAAAACAAAAAAAAAACTAACCTCAAAAATCTGACGTTTGTTTTGTGAATTTTGCTTTGCTTGCGAATTGCGATGTTTTGAATTGAAATATTTTGAGAACAAGACAATTTATTTTAAATAAATATGGCTCTACTAAGACGTTGCGTACCGCTTTTTGCGAAGGTTGTTAAAATTTATCCTGTAACCACTCAAGGTATGTTTTGTTCTTTAACGTAATAACATTCTTATTTACGAAGTTTTATCGTCTATTTGATGTCTTTTAGCTCAAAAGATACATCGATGGGTGGCTCCAACACTGATGGCCCTTAAACGTCGCGAAGACAGGCACGGCGGGAAGAAGACCAACCCAAGAAATACGTTTCTTGAATGGAACTTAGAAGCTGAACTATACGCTTTTGCACAACGATTGAATGAAGAATTTGATTCAGATTTGCTACTGCAGGCATTCACAGACAGATCTTACGTTATAAAAGAAGAGATGAAACAGAAACAAATGGAGTTTGATATTAAAATGAAGGACAACAGGGACCTCATACAGATAGGTCAAACAATATTTTAATAAATTACTATAAACGGGAATTCTGTCTAAAATGACATATATAATTTCCAGTGTGACATACATAATGTCTACTTTACCATAGTTATGAAATTAATTTCTGTTTCATGAATATACAAAAGTTGTGATGATTCCATTTGCAATAGTCACACGCAATCATTTCTATACCAGGCTCCTTTTTAAAATAAGTTGTATCTATTTCCAGGAGACCAGTTTATAAATGCCTACATTCAGAACTACCTAGAGACAGTGCTGCCTAAATTCCCCATAGAAGGTGTGAAGGGAGTCCGAAAGTTTCTTACCAGCGAGGCCACATTAGCAAATATATCCCTGCATTTAGGCACCAAAGATATTATTCTGGCTGCTGTAAGTAATTAGACAGTTAACACTATTATTAACCTATTGACCCCTTGGTTTTATATCAAGCGGTATGCCCCCAGCGCCCAGCTCATAAATCAGCAAATAAATACCTATGATGAATAAATAGGGTCATGAAACGAAATAAAAAACGAGCATAGGTTCTCAGTTGTATAAATACGACTGAAGCAGCACGGGCACAAAAACATTTGCCATATTAATCCGACTAAGAATAGGTTAACTTGACTAAAAAAGTGGTGACTGTTGTGATAATGGCCAAGGCTGGCCCTTTAGTGAATACAAGACTTAACAGCTAATAGATGGAACATGGAACATTGGAGAAGCAACCACAATTAAATTGGAATGAGGGCCAGAGGATGATAATAGTTATCCTGAAACAGCTGGATATAAATCAAAATCACTACACGGGCAACCATGGCAAAAATACAAGTTAAAATAATAAGTGACAGAATAAGCAAAGATATCCTTTTCGATCCATCTTTTTGGTTTTTCTTGTAGAATTAGTAGTACTAGAACAAAAAATTCGAAGACGTGAAAAAATTCGAAGACATGTGACATCACCACCCCGCACTGGGCCCGCATGGTAGACCACCCACGGCCTGGCATGGTACGGCCCACCCCTTCTCACAGAGGGGAGGCCTGTGTCCCAGCAGTGGGAACATTGTAGGCTGAGTATGTATGTATGTAATTTAGGCTTTATTGTAGATAAAAGATACAACCAAGTCGAGATCAGAAAGCAAACTGTTTTATTTAATCTTTACCCTCATTACGAAAATGTTACACATGACAACTAATAAAAACAATCAGTAAGGTTCAAACATAACATACCTTTCTATCATAATGATTTCAAAATATAATAATTAATTCAACAGTAGATAACAAAATCAATTTAACAAAAATGTCTACTTCTAACATAGCACGCACTTAAGTCATTCATTAGGAATTCCTATAATTTCTGGCCATAATTCAGGGGGCGGAATCACAATCGGCGGATCCTGTGATAATTCAGAATTCGTATCATTGGCTGGCTGACTGTCAATGACAGGTGACCCATTAGCAGATGTGTCCGGCGGTCTGGCCAGTATTTGGTCTGCGTGTCGCCGATGCAGCTCTCCATCTTCCGTCCTCACCACATAAGTGGCCGGCCCCTCCACCGTCTCTACGGTGGCCCGACGCCATCTGTTCCCGGGCCCGTACATGCGTATGAGCACTGGCTGCAGCAGCGTGAAAGTCCGCGCGGGCGTTCGTTGCGCCGCCGCCTCCAGTTGTTGCTCGGCGCGGCTCGGCGCCGAGTCGGGGTGTAAGCTCGAAACTGCAGTCCTGTATCTTCGCCCATTCAGTAACTCAGCAGGTGTCTTGTTAGTAGAGCTATTGGGCACGGTCCGTAAATAGTAAAGAACTTTGCAAAGTTTCTCCTGCCATTGCATGTCCGGGTTCTCTAGTTTCTTTATTTTATTCTTAAATGTTTGAATCGTGCGTTCAATCTGCCCGTTAGTCTCTGGGTGGTAGGGCGGTGAATACAAATGTTTAATTCCATTCTTTTTGAGAAAATTATTAAATTCATCCGAGGTGAACGCACGTCCATTATCCGACACCAACACGTCGGGCAGCCCTTGTGAAGTGAAAACTTTTCTCATAACAGCTATCACCGTACCACTGTTCATCGCAGGTATGATTTCAGCCTCAAACCATTTGCTGTAGCTGTCAACTAGGACTAAAAACGTTTTTCCCTGAAAGGGCCCAGCAAAATCCACATGCACACGGCTCCACGGCTTCTCTGGAACAATCCAAGCCTGCGGGTCCTTTGGTGGGTTATTTCTCACTAGCTGACATTGCTGACACGCGGCCACCACACTCTCAATATGTCGATCCATGTTGACCCACCACACGTAGCCTCTTGCATACGCTTTTGTCTGCACAATGCCCGCATGAGGGGCATGTAACAACTTTAACACTTTGTCCTGTAAGGACGAAGGTATTATGACTCTGTTGCTCCACAATAAACAACCTTTATTATGTGAAAGAGCCTCTCTCCGTGTCCAATAAGCTTGTAGGTTCGGGTCTATATTCCTTCGTGGCCATCCGTGCAAAACGTGGAACATTACTTTTTGCAATACCACATCTTTGTTGGTCTCCGCGGCTATCTTAGCTGCATCCAGCTCCCATCCGCTCGGCTGCTCCTCCAGCAGCAGCACGTCGCGCAGCAGATCCTCCTGCACACTCGACGTGTCCGGAGCGGTCCACCTGCTCAACGCGTCCGCGTTGCCGATCAATTTACCAGGCCTGTACCGTATAGTGTAATTATAACTGGAAAGTTTCAATGACCAGCGCAACATCCTCGGTGATATCTGGTCTGGAATTGGTTTTGCGGGATTGAATAAACCGACCAACGGTTTATGATCCGTCACAATACAAAATTTACGACCCGCCAAGAATTCGTGAAACTTTGTCAATCCAAATATAATAGCCAGGGCCTCCTTATCAATCTGCCCATACCGTCTCTCGTGCGCTTGTAGTGTCCGTGAGGCCATCATCACCGGTCGCTCTGACCCGTCCTCCATGACGTGTGCTATAATTGCTCCGAGACCATATTCTGATGAATCACAAATGAGAAGTAGTTCTTTCTGCAAGTCGTAGCCCACCAACGTTCGATCTGATGACAGTAATCGCTTCGCCTCCACAAACGCTTTCTGTTCCTTCTCACCCCAGCTCCAAGGTCTTTTTGATTCTAAAAGTCGATACAGTGGTTCCAACACAGTGCTTTTGTCAGGCAAGAATTTTTCATAAAAATTATATAAGCCCAGGAAGGCACGCAAGGTCTCTCTATTGGTTGGGGCCGACTTTTCCTGAATCTCTTTGACTTTCGCGGGTGCTGGGTGAAGTCCCTCTGCATTAATCATGTGCCCTAGGAATGTGATGCTGTCCGCAGCGAACACGCATTTCTTTACGTTGAGGCGGAGTCCCATCTGTTGCAGTTTGCTCAGTACTTCTCTAAGTCTCCGGTTGTGTTCTTCATTCGTGGCTCCAGTGACAGCGATATCATCTAATAGACACGCTACTCCGTCCATACCCGCTAACGCCGTCGACATCAGACGCTGAAAAATCGCTGGCGCCGCGCTGACACCGAATGGCAGACGATTTACTTTCATTAGACCGATAGGAGTGTTCAGCGTGAGCAGCCTAGCTGTCGCGTCGTCTACCTTCAGTTGTGTGTACGCGTTTTTCAAGTCCAGCTTACTAAATATTCTGCCGCCACTGAGTCTCACAAACGCTTCCACAGACGTCGGCAGCGGATAGATGTCTGTATCTATAGCGGTGTTCACAGTGACACGATAATCACCACACATTCGTACTGTCCCATCTTCTTTCATCACCGGCGTCACTGGTGTCCCCCACTCAGAATAACGGACAGGTGTCAGTACACCCGCCTCCACCATCTCGTTCAACTGTCTAATTACTTTTTCCTTAAGAGGGTAGGGCACCGCGCGCGCCTTTAAGAAGCGGGGTGTAGCATCCGGCCGCACGTGAAGTGACACCTCAGGACCTTTGTACTCGCCGAGTCCTTCTTTAAATAGTTCTGGAAATTCTTTTTTATATTGTTCTATCTCCTCTTCAGCCCAGCACAATCCTGATACTTGAAGGCCTAGTGTATGAAACCAATTCCTGCCCAGCAGATTTGGTCCGTTCCCCGACACCACGACCAGTTCACATTGCGCTTCCTTATTACCTAGCACAACACGCACGTCTGCTAGTCCTAATACTTTTAAAGGGTCTTGAGTCCATGTCACGAGCTTTAAATTGGTAGTTCGTAGGGGTGGGGGCGACAACCACAACATCTTGTATGTCTCTTCCGACATAATGGTACGCGATGCACCCGAGTCCACTTCCATAGATAAGTGAACGCCGTCTATCATAACGTCTGTGGTAATAGGTGGTGAGTAATTATCCACGCAGACGTATACGCCCATCATCTTCTCAGCTGAAGTGTCCACACTCGTGTTGGCTTCCCTCGCGTCGTCGACCTCGTGTACACGACCTGGCTTCTTGGCGCAGGCCGCCGCAATGTGCCCAAACTTTTTGCAGTAGAAGCACTTCGCCTTAACAAACGGGCAGCGCTCGCCCGACCTGTGTGCGCGTGCACACCGTCGACACTCATTCGAGTTAACATTACCAATGTACATAGGTTCAGTCTCCGTGACACTGGACGGAGTTTGCTTAGACTCACTAGTCACACACGTAGGGTACAAATCAGGGAACGTCGCTTGATAGTCTAGACACATCTGTAACGTGACCTCGTATGTCAAGTCTTTCTTTTTCAATAAGTCACGTCGCAAGCGATCGTCCCGTATCCCCAGCACTAGTCGGTCTCTCAACTGGCGTTTCAAGTCCATGAAATTGCATTTTGCACCAAGCAGACTTATAGCCGCCACAAAGTCTTGCACGCTTTCACCTTGCACTTGTTGACGTTTGTAAAATTTTCCCGCTTGCAAAATTTCGTTAACCTCAGGTTCATAAAACTTATCCAAAATATTAAAAATGTCCACTAAATGTACTTCCGTAGGACGTTTTGGAACTAAAAGTGATGCAATTAACGCGAAAGTGTCTTTTCCGCACTGAGAAAGAAACAGCGATCGTCCCTTGTCGAGGTTAAGTTTGTCGTAACCCGCCGCATCAAGCGCGCACAGTAATTGTTCTTTATAATCACACCACTTATCAGTCTTTGGGTTAAATTGTCCGGGAAACACTATATTCGTTACATTTGCCGTCATTTTCACCGAAATCCAGCTTATTTTCCGCAGTCGCCAATAAAAGATACAACCAAGTCGAGATCAGAAAGCAAACTGTTTTATTTAATCTTTACCCTCATTACGAAAATGTTACACATGACAACTAATAAAAACAATCAGTAAGGTTCAAACATAACAGTAGATATGACTAATTATATTTATTTTGTTTCTAGGAATATCCAGTAGACAACTTTATTCTAGCAAATACATTCAAGGCTGTGGTTGGTGCATTACTAGACTCCTCAGGAGAAGAGAGAGCTGCGCACTTTGTTAGGGACTTTGTCATCACGCAGTTACAAGGTTTGTTATCATATAGAGCTAATGTAAGTATAAAGTTACACCAAACAAAACGGACCCGCAAGAGCATTCTTTACCTGATTTTCTTGATATTTCAGTATACTTAGACTAACAAAGAATGCCTTTTTTCTGTTGACGTAAGGAGAATTTGATAGAATGGAATTAAAATGAGCATTCGCTCTTTCGGTCTACTCTCAATACACCTCAAGGAACAAAGCATTTTGTTTATACTAGACGTAGTGTTCCATGCAATACTGATTGAATATGAAATAATTTTGTGTGAAAGATTACTGTCTGTTCTCTAAAACCAATTATATCATAGAATAGAATAGATAAAATTAAAAAAAAGTAACAAGAGTGTGATATGTGATACAAGCAACAGAAAGAAACAGAATTAAAAATAATAAATTGGTAAGATTGTGTTTATTTGTAAGAAGTAATCTCGGGAAGTACTGATCAAATTACAAAAATTATTTCTCTGATGGAATGCTACACTATTACCAAGTGCCATAATTATGTTGTTTATGGTATATTTGACATCCACGGACGAAGTCCATGGGCAGATGCTAGTTAAAAATATGTTTATTACTATAAAAAAATAAAAACTACAGCTAATTATTTGCCTGCCAATGTTTCAGGTCAAGACGTCAACGAGTACCTGCCGATAGAAGACCCTTGGTTGATGCTGACATCACTTGTCCAGAAGGATGGTGCTCAAATAGAACCCCGGCTGATTGGCGAGACGGGCAGGAACACCATGCTGGCTTGCTACAGGGTCGGTCTTTATGTAGACAAGAAAATGGTATCTTCAGGTAAGAAAAACCAGTTTCTATTTGAAATGAGCAACAAAACATGATTTTCCGGCGCAACCTAGGCACCCGAGCCCGGCCCCTGCTTCCACCTTGCCAACTGTGTATATTTTCACCACAGCATGAACTATTTTTTTAATTATTATTTTATTGTTGCTCTTCTGCAAAGAAAAAAGACTATGGGAGTTTATCAATAACCTCGGCGAACAATTTCTCTATTTAATTATGTAAATCTCTGAATCCCCATGGCCCATTGCATACAAAAGAATACTTGCTGATATTTGTCATAACTGCAGCATTTTCTGTCCAACATTCAATTCCTTATAAAAAATTTCAACATTCCAGGTTTCGGTGAGTCAATAGCGATCGCCAAGGAGATGGCCGCTAGGGAAGCACTCAAAAAAATATTCGGTACAGAAGATACCATGAAACCAATCAATTTGAAACTAGAGGGCATACCCAAACCAAACCCGCAAAAACGCTACCAGATATCTGCTAGTTAAATTAGAACTTTATTGTAGTGTAGACATAGGATTAAAATTGTATATTATTTATGTTGATTGTTTTACTTGTTAAAAAGTACAGCCCCATTCAACCTTCATGGCGGTTCAGATGGGGACATGGGGCGAGTCGCTGTGCAGTAACAAAAATTCACGGGAACCAGCAATGCACAACACAGCAATGCACGGCACGAGAACGCACGACATTGGAATGAACGTGTTTTGAATTCCAATGACGTACATTGTCATGTCGCGCATTCTCGGCCCGGACCAAGAGTGTCCGGCTTGATAATGTACAGCACGGGAATTGGAATCAAAACAAACAGTGACGTCACAATAAAAAAGTAAAAAGCCATGTGAAACTAGGGATGAGATTTTGATTGATTAAGGATTGATTTTGATTGATTTTGTTTCATTTGACGTGTGGTTGACGTTCAATCAATTATTATTGAAGTAAATCTGTGAACTATTCGTTAAGAGGAAATACGGGCGGAACGACTTTTGAAAATTAGGTATTTGAAGAAACTATCGCTGTCGCTCTGCGAGCCCCCGCCCTCTAATGCGTGCGATAAGGACAACTGCAGATCCGACTGAATAGCCTAAGTAAAAAGTCACATTTTCGAGGTTTGGCTCTCGCCTATTTTCTTCACCAATATTGAACCAATTTAAAAGATATTTCATAAACTGGATAAGAAGGATATGTACTGTGCCGCTACATTATAGTTAACACCCCGACTCAGAGTACCCCGACTCGGATAGGTTAGGTTAGAAGGCTAAGGCGGGAGCGAAGCGTAGCGGAGCTCCCGCCTTAGCCTTCGTGGTTATTTTTTTTTAAACCACCCAGAAGTAGGAGCCCCGCGAAGCGGGGCTCCGTCGACCTATCTTACACTCTGAGTGCTTACCAAAATTTTATTAAACATGAGCAGCTGATTGCAGCTTATATAATTAATATGCTGTACAAAACTCTTTTTATAAAGACTTCTCTGCTTAAAAACTTATCAATCGCGCAATCAATCGTTTTTCGGAACAGCACTATCTAGCTCAATTACCTAGTATCCAAGTCCCAAAATTTCGAGTCACCTGATTGGCCAACCAATCGGCCAATCACGCGATGTCGCCAATTCATGTGTTGTACACTCTCGGGTCGGACCATCAAGGTACACCCCAGGAATTGGAGACATCGCGATGTCGCCAATTCTTGTGTTGTACATTCCTGTGTTGTACAATCCAGTGTCGTGCATTGCTGGTACGTGCATTACAGTGACGTGCATTATAGGGACTCAAATTCACGTGACAGCGGGGGTGGGGGGTACTGCGCAGCGAGTAGCGTACTTCAGAGCCGCCATAAAGTTTGTATCGGACTGTAACTGGTAGAAAGCTCAGCTCATAGTTTGGGTTTCTTTAAATAGGGATGCCGTATTATAACGGCCACAAAACGACGGTCAATGTTTGACTTACAATGCGTGCCACGAAAGATGAGACTTGACCCCGCCTCCCCCGCTCTTTTCGCCGCCCTTATGACGTCCGGTCCCGTTCCGCCCTCAGACCTCATACCGCTAAAGATACCTAAAATCGTGTTCTGCGCAAGTCAAACCACGTGGTGTGTCAAGTCTCATCTTTCGTGGCACACATTGTACTGATGCCACTAAACACTATTCCAAAGGGTGTTTCCAAATAAGTATGAAGAAACAGACAAGCAAAATACTTCAAAAACATGCCAGTAAGCTATAAAACAAAACGAATACATAAAATATAACATTCTTTATTAAATTCGACATTTCCCTTACAAAATTTATGATTACACACATTTACAACTTAAATAAAACTTTCCTATAAATAATATTCAACATTGATCATTAAAAGGAATCATATAAACAAGTTGTAAATATTTATCACAGTTAAACACTGTTTAAAATGTCACATGCAGTGTTCTACCGAATTCAAAGAAAACTTAAGAATTTAATAGAGTTTTCTAAACAAGAAATAAAAAGAGTTCATTTACTATAAAATAGGGTCCAGACAAAATTAAAAAAAAAAAAGATGTGTGCTTACGACTCGTAAGCACACATCTTTTTTTTTTCCGCTTCTCTCGTAAGTTACGAGAGAAGCGAAAACTTACGACTGGAGCTAAGTATACGCGATTCAGCATCACCGAACCGAACGTGACGGTTCAGTTTTGTTTACTGTTCAAAAAGAGCGGGAAAAGGCACCTAAAGAAGTTTTCATTTCAAGAAAGAAAGTCTTAAAAATTACACAAGAATCAGTAGGTAGTAGTAGTAGGTAGGCATTCGAACATTAATTAATTATTCTATTGTGCTAACAGTTCAACAGCGACAAAAGTTCCAAGGCACTTCATTACAATATAACAGTCAATAAGGTACAAATTCACCTAACTTCATCCAGGGGCCGAGTCCATGATCAGCTTGCCATGTTTGTCCTTAATACGCACGCGTCCAGACGCGTACCGCGTTTCAGACGTCCCGTCGTTGTAGACTAGCTTTACTGTGCCATCGGGGAATTCACGACGCTGAAAAGAGATTATAAATTGTATTGTTTATCGGGTTTATATACTTGGCAGCAGACTTTTTAAATTTTCTCTTGCTGTGTCGTATTTTTGATATTTGATTGGGTGCTAGGGTGGGGGGGTGCTGATTTGTGACCGGTTAATGGTAATTGGCTCGCCCCTATGCCATAAGACTTAAACTAGCGAAATGTAATTTGTCACATTTTTCCCAGTGGAGCAGTTGTGGCCCAGTGGTAACGACCCCCACTTACGTGTCGTGTCGGTCGTGGGTTCGAATCGAACCCTAGCTTTACTTTGTGTAAATGATATCATCACCACTGCTCTCGCAACAGTGAAGGAAAACATCGTGTTGTAGAACCAAAAATTCGAAGAAATGTGACTTCTACCATCCCGCACTGGGCCCGCATGGTAGTTTACCACGCCCACTCCCTCTCTAAGAGGGAAGAGGCCTCTGTTCCAGCAGTGGAAACATTATATGCTGATTATGTTATGTTACATCTTTGCCAATCCTTTTTGGATAAACAGGTGTAACGTTAAGGTAAATAAAACAATCGTCTCTTCACCTTATGATCCTTAGCGTGTACTTCCACCTGCCCGTTACTGAACACAATGCGCTGTTCTCCACTGGCTGCCACGGTCAGCGCCGCGCCGTCCGGAAACCGCCACTCTTCGCGAACGTGCTCGTTCTTCGGATCGAAGTACCGGACACTGCCGTTCGGTAACCGGATCTCCGACGAACCGTCCTTGTAGCGCTTTTCTACTTGGCCACTGTAAAAGACAATGGTGATAATGATAAGTATGTACTTCTATAAATTGGTTAAAATAAACTTTATCAACATGAGGTTTGGAGTGTTTCCTATCCGACTACTATGCAAAGAAACAACGAAACAAACTCAGAGGTTATTCTCTTTTAAAGTCCAGACATATTCTTGGTCAGGCCATATTATGAGGAACACGCAGATCAGTGAGCGGTGCATCATGGTCCTTTGAGTACAGGCCTGCTCTACTGCCAGTTCTGGAACTCCGTATATCTAGCTGTTTGAAATATAAGCGCAAGCAGCACACAAAATGATGGATGGATAATTACTGTAAGGATTTTACTAGTTGCTGTACCGTATTTTCTGCATACACGCATTGGAAAAAGACGTGAATTTATGTATGAAGAGCACATATCGCCTGGTAACCACCATACCCGGGTATTATGCAATCCATACTAATGTTATAAATGCGAAAGTGTGTCTGTCTGTTACCTCTTCACGCTTAAACCGCTGAACCGATTTAGATGAAATTTGGTATAGAGATAGTTTGAGTCCCGGGAAAGGACATAGAATTTTTATCCCGATGTTCTCACGGGATCGACACTTATGCGGGTGAAACCGCGGGGCGCTGCTAGTATTGTAATATAATGTATGGGATACGTACTATTCAAATTTTTGCTGTATCATGCATGATCAAGACTTGTCTAGAGTCAGGAAGATGAAGCAATAATAGTCCTCCAGAGACCGTATTTTGGTCATGACGGCAAATCTTAACGGAGACTAGCCTTCGGCGCGGGAGATATTATAGTGTACAAGTGTGTGCGTATACACAGGTGCACTCTCTCCTCCCTGACTCTCAGAGCCCGATGGGACGGCAATCTGATACGACCGGAGAGAGATCAGGCGCAGGACACGACGACTTAACAAGCTTTCCGAAGCACGGGGGTATCACACCACCAACTTCCAAACTCTGGGCTGTTACAAGAAATTCCTAGTGGAAAAACCCAATAACACTGCCCAACCTGGGAATCGAACCCAGGACCTCACGCTCAGCAGTCGTGCTTGCGATCACACGACCAATGGGGCTGTTAAAGGCCAACATAAGTTACTGCATTATGATACTCACTCTGAAAACTCCAGAACTTCCAATCCATCAGCATGGGTAGTATGGTATGTTTTAGTCTCCGCATAAAAATACTTAATTCTACCCTCACTATAAAAGTTCTCCTTTATATCTCCATTATAGTACACAAACTTGCTATAATTTCCATCTGGAGATATGTGCTTTATGTTCCCATTTGGAAACCTCAATTCTCTAGAACCATCGGCTTTCTTTACTTCTGTAGGATTTAGGGTGGTTCTATTAAAACTAGTCTTACTAACAGAAGGTTCTGGACTTACAGTCAGCAGTTTATCCCTGTACTGTTCATTGTGAATGACTGTCACTGATTTTTGGGAGGAATGGTTGAAGGCAGATGTCGGTGACTTGGATCTGTTCTGTAACATGTTTGAACCAGAATGATTGGATAAGTACTCAACAGAGTTTCTTGAAGGAGGTGATTTGTTCATACTTGATCTGTTGCTCAGTATAGAAACTGGAGACTTAGATCTGTGTACATTTGTCTCATTTTTATTGAAACAAGGCGAAATTGTTCTTTTAGGGGATTTAGAATTTCTTGATGATCCTGAACTAGACTTTTGAATGAAGAAACCTTTAGCATTCTCGTTCATTGGTTTATCATTTAAATTAAGATCAAAGTTTAAGCTTGAACCACTAGACCTGCTAGATCGATTGCTTTTAGGTGATGCTGTTCTAAATCTTTCAATGTATATCTTTTCTAAATTATTGTTATCTTCATTTCTGTCATCATCGTCAATTAGGGATTCATTTGAAATAGAGTCATTGTCAGCTCCTACATTCTCTTCATCAGAATGATCAAACCTTTCCACATTTGCCAGTTTGTTGTGATCCATGTGACTGATGGTGTCTCTTTGGCTGAAATATTTAGCATACCTAGAAGTGACATGTAGATTGGGAACACTTTTAGCTCTAGGCCTTATTAGGCCTTTATGAACAGGGTCAACTCTTCTGCTTCTGCTCTGCCTTTCAATCTCATAAGCTTTATATTTCACGTCACGGTCTATGCTTACTGTCGGTTGCGAGTCCTTATTGGACATATTCGTTAACTTTTTATTTATTTCTTCAAGATACTTAATATTTGTCAATCTTCTTGTTACTTCGTTGCTGTGTTGAATTCGTCTGTTTTGCTTCTTTAATTTCTCAACCTCCTCCTGCAAGTCTTTCTTCTCTTTTTCCATAATTTTGACTTGGTTCCGGAGTCTGGCTATTGTAGACGTCGACTTAGCGTCTTTGAGTCGTATCTCATCTTTGAGATCATTTATTTCCTTCTTCAAATTAACAACTTCATCTTTTTCTTTCTTATTCAGCCTGCCTCTCATTTCCCTCACATATCTTTCGTACATTTGTTTCTGATTGTTTAGTTTCTCTTTTTCTTCTGCTAAATAGTATTCTGATAGAACTTTCTCTTCATTGAACTTCTGTTCGAAAGCCGACTTTTCTTCATAAAACTTTTGTCTATCTTGATCAACTTCTTCGCGTAATTTGGCCAAACTGGCGTTTTCCTTTCTAAATGTTTCTATTTCGTCTTCTAATTCACCTAGTCTATCTTTTAACAGTTCACTTGTGGAAATTAGCTTGGCATTCATTTCTGCAATATTCGCTTTCATGGCATCAGTTTCTGTCATTGTGTCATCATGACAATCTGTGTTATCAACCTCCTTTTGATTAATTTTGACTGCTTTACTCTTTGGATCAATACTCTTTTTTTTCTCTTTTGATTTATTTCGAGTTTGTGGTGAATCCTTTGTTTGTTCAACAGTTTTGCAGGAACAGCATGACACGGAAGAGCATGCGTCACTGCAGCAGCCAGTACAGTTGCTGCAACAAGTTTCAGCTTCACTGTGAGAATTCTCATTTCTGGCTTTACCATTGTATCCTGGTAAAATATATCTCAAATCAGGATTTTGTGACAGACACTTCTGCAGTGCTAAAGGAGTGCTTTCTCCAGAGCATTCTAAGTTACTTCGAAGAAAGCGGTTGAAGAATGAGTTTTCTAAACTAAAGCTCTCATGAGTGACTTTGTTTTCTAGCAGGTTGAACATGTTCTGTTCCGCCGTTTCTCTCTCATACCTTAACCTAGTCATTGTCTCGTCACAGCTAACATCTGAAACCACACTTTTTGTAGGCGAAGCAAAGTTTTTGTAATAGTCACTCTGTTTGAGTTGGCTTAGGAAGTCATTTTGTTCTTTAGTTAGTACGGCCGCCCATGATTTGCCTTTATTGACTACTAATGGGTGTTTATTTCTGGGGAGCCCGGGTCTTTGTGCCGTTTTATTTGCAGTTTGAATATGACTACTGTTTGTGCTTACAGATTCAAAAGTTTGTTTTCCTGTATTATTGCTGGTAGTTTCCGAGGATTCATCATTATTATCTGAAACCTTCTGAGTAGTTTGAGACTTTCTCATTAATTTTGCTTGCTTTATTTCATTTGTTATTATTGAAGGTTCAGACATCTGCACATCAGTATCTGTTATCTTTTGTACATAATTATTTATGACCCTTTGAACATTACTAGAAACATTCTTTTGAACATTATTGGTGACATTCTTTTGAACATTATTAATTTTGCTCTTCTGAAAGCCATTGCTTTTTTCCTTAAGTTTTTTTAGGTTTAATTTTAATGGTGATTCTGTTTTATTCTGGAAAGTTTTTCTCTTCCATGGTAGGGCTTTAGTGTTCTGTATTACAAAGTCATCTTTCTTAAGTCCAAGCCGGGCTATTCCTTCACCTCGTCTAAGAAAAGGTTTTTTGTTATGAGCTTTGATAGAATTATTGCCATCTGGGCTTTTTGCTTTGGGTACATTATTTTCATTTTGCAATTTTTCTAACAGCAGTGTCTCAAAATCTTTTTTAGGAGATAAAATAGGCATTTCATCAAGTGATTTTTGTTTTTGACATAATGAATTTTTGTTCATAGAAGAGTTTACAGACGTTTTGTTACTTTTATTTTGAGATGGTTCTGATGGGGGTGCTTCATCAAGTTCTTGAATGCCTTCTTGGTTCCTGGATGGAGCTGATGCTCTGCTTCTGTTTGATATAGGTGAATTGACAATAAACTCCGACTCCTGAGAAAGGTTTAGTACTGAAACACCTTCTATTAGGTCTCTTTCATGCACTTTATGCGATAAGTCGCTGGTGTTGGGTCGCGGTGTACCCTCATTCGAAATATCATTAGATGATTGCAGCAAACTACGAAATGTGTTATAACTGGTGTTGTTACTGAAATGGCTGACAATTTCAGTGATACTTGATGAAGTTTCAGAGGTTTCTTTGTACTCCAATCGTTGTTTTTGTAGCTTCCCGCGCTGTAGTAGCTGAAGTTGTCGCAACACTTGCAAACGTTCCAATATTTGTGAGGGAGAGAGCGAAACATCACTCTCTGAGTACGTTTCATCCATAATCGTTAGTTTGTTAATACATTATTTGAAACAAACACAAAATTATACTAAAGAATTAACGTAAACATCGAAACACCCAGCGTCACAAAGTTTTTGAAAATTGACAACTTTGACAGCTACGAAAACTAATAACAAAACAAGTTACCAACATAATAATGATGAAAGTTGGCTGCAGATAATAAAACAAAGAAGCTCATTTCCGGGTGTAGTTCAAAAAATAAAGTTGGCTACTCCCGATATGAACTTACTGCAAACAACAAACCACTGACCTCTATGACTATGACCTCCATTGTACGCTTTGTATAATAAGGTCAGTTCTACAAACAGACGAGTGAGTGGAGGCATCGGAAGATCGCAACCGCTTGCCGCACGTTTCCTTATGCTAGGTACACAAGCAATTATCAAAGATCACCGGCGACTCATTGGCAATTTCAAAATCTTACGTCTACACGGTGCACACACAAATTTTGTGACATCGCTAGCGACAAATCGGCTGTCGGCATTAAGTTTCAGTATATTACAAAGTACTCTGTGGCATTAAACTAGAAGGGTCTACAATAAAGATTTATCAAGTTACAAGTCAGACCCTGGGACTTGATAAATCTTCCAGAAAATGTGCGCTTTTATAATTTTTACCACCGTGGACGTCCACGTTGATATCGTAACGTTAGTAATAAATAGTAATAATTATTATAAAAAAAAAAGGTCAAGTGCGAGTCGGAATTTTGCACCGAGGGTTTCGTACATACAAAGTGGTGTGTAAATACAAATTTACGGTTTTCGGATTTTTTTCTTTACTTGTGCTACATGAAATTGCTTCTTGCCAAATTTCATGATTCTAGGTTAAGGCGAAAGCGCCAGGGTAGCCTGCGAAATTCAATTTTTTTTTAGGTTTTTTTGCAATTTGCTGGTCAGTATTAAGTTGTACAGGCACCAGCACATCTACCTACCCGAAACTGTCAGATTTCCCCAATCAACTTTGAACCTTATGCTTTAGTGATAAAGTTGTAAACCTATTAAAGAAATTTGACAGATTGTAGTAACTTGATGTGCTGGCGTCTGTACGTTGATTAATATATGATTCGCGGTAACAAATATGTATTTACAGAATTATAATCATTAAAGTCATCAAAACAACTCTCTAAGAACACGTAACCCCAAAGAATAACTGTTTCATGAAATCGTCATTCTTTGGGGTTGCGTGGTCTTAGAGAGTTGTGTTGATGACTTTAATGATTATAATTCTGTAAATACATATAGCCGCGAATTAAGCAAAAAAAAAACATTCTCTAAAAGTTTCCAAGAGTCTTAAACTTTTTTAATATTGTTCGTCCAGTCGTTGAGCTCCTCATGACTACACGATTATAGACAAATTAATATGCTTGCACTGACTGGACTTGGACTGGATAGTGCCACTCAAATCTGTGTGATTCTTTCCAGGTTCGCCAACTCGGTGGTTGCTCGGGGGTTCCAGCAAGCACCCACGAGAGTTAAACTGTAGGTGTGGAGCACCCATGAGCATAGACATAAAACCTGATAAATCAATCGGCTATATCTCTTATTTCTGTAAAAATGGTAAAAGCTCGCACTTTAGTTTTCGGATTCGCCATCACAAACTATGTTTCATCAGACACTAATAACATGTTTGTTGGTTGGTGATGCACTTTAAAACAGTGAACAACAATAAATCCAGGTGTAAAAAGACTGCTTTAGGATTTTTGGTTGAATTAGATTGTTTTCATTATATATTTTGGTAAGCAATAATAGGCATCATGAATATTAACAGAGCACCCACGAGGTTTTTTAGAAATCGGCGCTCCTGATTCTGACTCAAAAGAACATTTCAGACACTAATCTACATGGTCCTCTTATGTCTGGAACTGGAACTCTGGACTTGAGTCTGTGACCTCTGGAATTATTTGGGTTTTTCTTTAGTTTTCACAGTGCAAAAAACAAGGCAAGAACGAGCCGGACTCGCGCACCGAGGGATCCAAAACATTATATGTTTTTAATATTTCATTGGCGAAGCCTATATTCGTCAGAGAATTTTAACACTGTGCACTGCGATGTAGAATATTGCCGTTTTATGTCATCGCCATCTCTTGACCAATAGTGGAACTAACGTATCTTTAGTTGATGATTCCTGAAAAAGTGTGCTATTTAGAGACTTCGTTTTATTTTTCCTGTAATCTTTACATAAACTTCTATCACATAGAATTATTTCAGATTTTTCTCCTTGCAAACTTCGGACATAAGGGGGAACGGTATTTTTTTTTTACATTTTTCATCAAAAGTCGAAAACTATGCGGCTTAAAAAAAGAAAAAATGTTTGAGAATGTGCAAACTGCGCTCTTTCATATGATACCCTACATGCCCTAGTAGCCCCACTTCGAATTTTTCAGACCCCCTTTCAATCCCTGTAACAAAAAATTTACATATATTTTTATTTCTTTCTTATTTGCAAAATAGTTGGACAAATGTCATCTAAAACTATTCCCCAGTTGATAGCATTAGTAGTTCTTGAGATATCCAGCTGTGACAGACAGACAGACTGAGTCTCACTATAAGAGTTCCGTTGTAACATTTTGGTACGGAACCCTAAAACTGATTGAATCAGGTTATGCTTACTCGCCGACAATAAGCAGAATATGCTTGCAAGTTACTGCAACCAAATGCCCTATCCACACGTTTGAATTCGTGATGGTTTGTCGTGGTTAGTAATGTTTCTACCACGGAAAATAGTAGTAGAATTTGCTATGGTAGTATTTTTAAAAGATATCTTGTAACTTGTAACACCAGCACATGCGCCAATAAATGTCAAAATTCTTGTCCATTTTTATTCAAAAAACATCTGGTTATCTAGGCACAAATCACGTATTACTTGCGATGTCTAAGAGAAGTAGTTTCCACAAAACTCCTAAGTTTAAGCCCGAAGTGAAGGTGATCAATAATAAACCCAAAACAACCATGAACATGTCGCTACGACAGGAGAAAGTTGATGTGTTGCCTGAACCTATCAAATCAGATGCTGATAAAAAACTTTACAAGTGAGTAGCATTTAATAGATAAATAGAAAAATATATTTTATCTCACTTTAAACACTGTATGGGCCGTGAGGTATAAATAAATACATTCTACGTTTATTTACAAAATGATTTATAACCAAATAATATAAAAACATTTTGGTACGTTTCTGCAGGACTATACGCTTGCAGAATGGTCTAACAGCGCTTCTGATATCAGACCCTAGCCGTCCAGCGGTGGGTAACGAAACTAGCTCCAGTGAGGAGGAGAGTAGTGGCTCTGATGAGACCAGCACAGACCCTGAGAGTGAGAGTGGGAAGTCGACACAATCTGCGGCCAGCGACCACCATGGCACGAAGAGACGCGGCGAATACGACGAGGAGAAACTGGTCAGTATGATTATTTTAATCCCAAATCACTCAAATTATTTATTTACTTTTTCCAACTGCAACTGTCCATGCATAAAAAAAGTTAATTTAAGAGTAAAAAAAAATGTGTAAAATGAATGTCTAAGCTAAGAGCGTTTGGACTTGTGTAAGTTCAAAATAATGGCTAGTGTTACAGAATCTAATTTTTATGAGCCAAAATGATTAAGTGGGGTTTACAATATTTGATACTCATTATTTGTTTTCTATAATTGCAACATAAATAGATATTTTTTTTACATATTGATGAAAAGGTGAAACTTAAAAAAAAAATCTAATGACAGAAGCAGAATATTAATATGGGAATATTTTCAACTGGGCATGTTTTTTTCCCCTTACCTATCTTAATGGTTATTGAGGTGTAATACAGATCCTTCAAATCCTTTAAAACACGAAATAAAAAACTCAATTTATTTTCAATCTTGTTTGGAACTAGAATATTTTAAAGAAATGCTCAAACAAGTACCAAGAAAAATATAAATATTAATCAAAGCAACAGCATTTTGCGATCAGTTTTTAGCAGTCAACAACTTATAAATTTAATTTGCTTAGTTTATAATCTAATTAAACAATAAACTATTTTACATGAAAATCCATGTTTATAAACAACACGCCAACCTACCTACTAAATTACAAATTTATAGATAGGCACATTTGGCAACAAAAGTCCAAAAAGATACTTATTTTTTTTATTGTTTACCTATTGGGCACAATATATTTAATTAAAATCAGAACAGACAAAATTGTAAGGAATCCTTACTCTTATATGAAAGTTAAAAATCAGTTTAAACAAAGGGTTATGTGTACTGATTTTTGATTAAATATAAAAGTGTGAATGAAGTCTTTTTGGTGACTTTCATGACAATTAAAGATACTTTAACTAACTTTATTTAACTTTGGCCTTAATATTATAAATAGCATTTGATTGTAGTGTTATGTGTAAAAATAAACTCGTTGTGACCTTGGCTTTAGACCTTGGGTTGGAGACTTGCATCATAATACGACACCGTTGTTTGACCTTGATTCAGATCAATTGTATTAGCATAAGGTGTGTCCTTAGCATTGTTTGTTTTTTTTAACCGACTTCTTTTAAGTCAAAACTGAAAAGTTTCACTAAAGTTGAATAGTTCAAGGTTTTATAGAACAGGTACAGAAAATAGCTAAGTTGTTCCTATAGTTTTTAAGGTAGATATTCTGAACAGATATGTATCTACATACATTTTTCGTAAACTGTTCTAAGTAAAAAAAAAATGCCGGGGCCAAAGCTCGCTTTCATATTTTTCACAGAGTGCTTGGAAATAAAAAACTAGCTGTTGCCCGCGGCTTCGCCCGCGTGTTGGTCGATAACTATCCCAGGAATGTTCCTACATGGATACTTTTTATCCCGGTAGTATGTACTACCGGGATAAAAAGTATCCATGTCCTAACTCGGGTTATGGTCTATCCATGTGACAAAGCAAACAGACAGACAGGCATATAAGACTTACTTTCGCATTTAATACAGGGTGGCAGGGACATCGGCGTGCAAATTGTAACCATGCATTCAGCACATGATGCTAGACCCCCTCGCGTATACGTTTTTCGTTGGTATATAATAAAAAATAAATCAGCTGTTTTATAGAAAAGTGCAATACCTATACGGTCAAAATGTGTGTTTTTTTTAAATAACCGACAAAAAGGTTCAGAATCATGTACTGAATCCATGGTTACAGTTTGCGCGACGATTTCCCGCCAGCCTCTAAATTAGTATCGAAGTATGAATTTCTAGAATCATGCAACTCAATAAGCCCTTTCATATTTCTGATAGATTCCATCCAATGGCATACATTGTTACATTATTATTTCCTGCTGCTGGGCGGCCGCTTTGTCACTGCAATAATGAAAGAAAGAAAGAAAAAGTAACCGCTCTTATACCTAATCCTATCCTTCATCTTTAACGCCAGATAAACATTCCTGTAACTACTTCTCGTAATATTTCCGTCATCAGTTATTTCTTTACCTACGCATCTCTTATGCTTTGGTTTCCTGGTGCTATGGCTACATTGTTGCGATAATGCAAACTATGCACGCTCTCTCTTGTACAGCGAGATGTGTGCGGAGAGAGAGCGCGCGAAGATATAGCCATAGCATAAGGGGACTACATGACCTAAAGCGCGGTCACTGTCGGACTGCATAGAAAAGAAAGAGAAGCGCGATGACACAACGCTGGTAATTTATTGCAAAATATAAAAAGCATTAACCATTTAAAAAAAATCTATTGCATGGACTAAAAAATTGCAACACTAGTGCTTTAGTATGTTGCTTGTAGAATAATCTGACAAAAAATCAGAATAATTGTATTATATTAATATGGTTTTTATTGTAAACAGAAAGTTTTTAGAGGTATCTTCATGATTTTTTTTCTATCGTATCAAATTAGCTGTATTATATTTTAAACACACTATCTATCATATATCCTGAAGAATATCATATATTTTTTCTGATTTTGTTTACTGTAGTCGATCATATACTTTTAGTCATTATAAAACTTGCGTTTTTTGCGTTTAGGTCCTGTAGTCCTTACATTTATTGAAGCAGGTTTTCGGGCCCGACTCTCGGTACATCTCTGCAGGTTGATTTTCAGAAGGAAACAGTTACATGTTTTACCTGTTTCTTTAAGTGTGAGCTTGTAAGTTAATGTGGGACAATTTCACCCGCACCGACCAGTACCGACTTGTCTTTACCGGGAACCCACTTCTTTATGCAAGCACCCTGTCAGCTGTCCAAACTCAAAACAGAGCGTTTTTTGACACCTCAAGAGTAAAGTTGTCGCGAACTCGAACTCACTGATGGTCATGGCCAAAAAGCACGCTGTCTCACCTGGCTTCGTGTCCGACAGAGCTAGTATCAGTGATGAGCAGTTAGACGCTAGTCTCTACGAACAACGTCTAGTTCTCACGCAAAGAAACACCACCGTTCCAAACTGATAGGCGCGTAAAAAATTTCGAAAAGTGCTTGGGAAAATCGAGTTTTATGAAAAAACCACTGCATAAATCAATTACAAATATGAACTCTTCGATAACTGAGCTTTGTCGGTATGGACTTGGTTTTGAAGATTTTACAGTTCTTTTGTTACTTATTTACACCCAAAGTTACTTTAAAAATAGCGAGAAAAACGAATCTTTGTAGGCTCATAATAACTGAGGGGCCCGTGGCTACAGCCGCACAGGTCGATCGATCAGGTTAAGCTACGCTTGCCGCGGTTGGTCTGTGGATGGGTGACCATCTTTACGTATTGTGACCCCTCCGTGCCTTGGAAAGCACGTTAAGCCGTTGGTCCCGGCTGTCATTCGTAGATTTTTGACAGTCGTTACGGGTCAGAGTCAGAACCCCGAAAAACAACAAAGACAACCAGTCTTATCAAGGGGTATCGTATAACCCAGTAATTGGGTTGTGGAGGTCAGATAGTCACTCCATGTAAAATACTGGTATTCAGCTGCATCCGGTTAGACTGGAAGCCGATCCCAACATAATTGGGAAAAGGTTAGGCAGATGATGATGTTGGCTCATAACTTTTTAATGGCTTTTTATTTTACTATACAGACAAAATTAATAATAAGTCAAAACGATATCATGTTTAACTTTGGATGCACAATGTCAAACAGTGGAGTACTTAATACTCTCCCGAAATTTGTATGGAAAAAATATCGACTAGTGGCACCTTAAGGTCAAATACTGGTGAAAATGACAGATATTCTTGACGGCCGTTATAATATGACGGAAGCGCTCTTCTTGGAATCCGTAACTATAGGTACTCAAGCCACTTACAAACCCATCAGGAAAAGATCGTGGAGATAGTTTATCAACCTCCCACCGTCAGCGCAGCCCACGATAAATGCATTTCTGTGAACCTTGTCATCACTTCTTCAATTTATTCTGTGCCAAGTGCGAAATAAATTGGTAATTGCATTGAATCACATGCTACGTTTCTAGATAGGAATAGATAAGCCTGCAATTTAAACGACTCTGTTAAATCGCATGGGTCTTTCCAGGCTGAGAAATCAGGTTGGGATACAGACAGAAGAAAAATGATTATGCGAACACCTCATCATCATCATCATCATTTCAGCCGAAAGACGTCCACTGCTGGACATAGGCCTCCCCAAGCACCGCCACTTCGACCGGTTCTGTGCTTCCCGCATCCAGCGGATTGACACAAGCTGTGGTGTCATGCGAGGTGACAAAAATAACTAGACAAAGACAATAATAAAAAAAGAAGATAGGTGTATCTTCTTTTTTTATTATTGTCTTTGTCTAGTTATTTTTACTCTGCGATCTTAAAGCCAGTGGTAGTGACAAAACTTGCCAGTCAGTAAGTTTAGAAATGGGTTGAACTTTACAAAGCATACCATAAATAACCACGTCTGAGTTATCTACCAAACTTGCCAAGCTTGGTCTAAGATAACCCGATAAATTCGTCTTTGACCTGAGACCTCTCGAAAACGCGATACATACAATTTCAGAATAATTGGAAACCTAGGTTTCCTGTCTGCCCTAACATACAATTACTCTGTCATACCATAGTATTTCCGGCTGCGACAATAATGGTATACTTACAACGTTTTTACTTGAGCAGAGCTGTGGTTACTTGCGGTGGTAATAAACCGCACGGTTCATGGCTCAGTGAGCAGTCAACACGTGAGTTGCGTTTTTGTTGTTGTTAATTAACAACAAAATAACTGACTGACAACAAAAGTATGCTGTCATTTAGCTGCAAGTTCGCTGAACTCAAGAATGGATGAACCGTTTGGCAGTAGTCAACCAGACGCATCACCCGGACGGGAGTGCTAGTATGTGAAGTTCCTCCATTGAACAGGATTCTCCCTCCCGGTCAGATCCTTCTTGTTCACACCGTTTTCCTTCTCCTCTAAAACCTGAACAATCTGTGATGCTAAGCTTTCTCAAATAGGTATCTGATATTTGCTAAAAATCTCTTTGCGATGCCATAAACAAAAACACATGCAACGTGTCTTTAGAATATCAGGCGCATCCTGGGCTAGACCGCGGCACTAAGTCTTGTGAAGTTTGTAAAATTAGAAAAACTAGTCTAGTACAGAAGCATCTTCCGACTGAGAAGTAATAGATTTTTCACTTCCTTATTAACTTCATCGTGAAAAGTCGTCGCCTCTATCTGCGGCAACTTGAAGCCTTGAACCGGTTTAATGGTCAACGACCAATGGCCTACAATCCTACATTGTATAGCGGTGAATATAGGTCAGGAATATAGTTAAACTATTGAATTCAAAACAGAAAACTTAGCTAGTCCCAGATTGAACATTGAAAGCAATAAGTAGGATAAAGTGCTAAAGATCTCCGTTCTACGGCCTTGTGTCTGTTAGAAAGTGAATCGTAAGACAAGATTCATACTAGTTAAGGCGCTGGTCAAACGTAGGACATCGTAAAACGCTCAGTTTTTTCCCGACTGCGTCAGAAATAGGATAACCCTACTTCTGACGCAGTCGGGAAAAAACAGTTAGGTTATGTAGGTATTGGTACATAATATTATTACAAGCCTGAATTAAGTTTAATAATAATAAAGAAAATTCAATCAACTAGAGGAATACTTAAAAATATTCCACTCGTGTATTTATTTTTAATTAAAATAAAACTGCAAAATTACTTTTATTTTGGTGGTCGATTCGATGCAACTAACATCAAACGCATTGCCATTTTGAACCTTATTTGTTGCCGCGATGCGATATTGTCGTTCAAAATCACACGGCTAGGCTGATAAATACTTACAGTGGAGTCATTTTAATAGGTAACATTTGACGTCTGTCAGTTTTATCCTCATAGTGAGGTGACCTGCTTATAAACATCGATTAAAGTGAATGAATCGATACGGACTTGAAACATATGCGAATTTTAAAAATCATCAGGCGAATCCCTGTCCCATTATTATTATTTTTTTCGTAAATTTAAGGAGCAAAATAAGACAAGTACACAATTTAACAAAAAAATTGCATTTATTCAGTTGAACTATCAGAACTGTTAAAAGTATTGTCATCTTCATCACTGCTGTCAGCACTCAGAGATATTATTAATTCATTTTCAATAATATTGTCTATTCTCACATCTCGTTCAAAATCTTGTAAAATTATTTTCTTTGTTTTCTCTACGACTTTTTTCCAGTCTTCTGTAGTGACTTCTGCACACGCAGTTTTTAGCAGAGACATCATTTTAGCAGTACTGAAGGGTGGTTCAGTATTGTTCCGCGCTGCATAACCCTTTATTTGTGCCCAAATAAGCTCGATGGCGTTATACTGGCAATGGTAGGGAGGCAATCGAATAACTTCGTGTCCATGCTCTAGGGCTAGTTCATCGATTACATAGCGGAGCTTGGACGGCTTAGTTGCTTTTACTAGATTTAACAACTCAACTTTTAATAAAGTTGGACTTGCATCCACACCATTTCTTACCAGCCACGAGACAATTTCTTGCTTTTTATTTGCTTGAGTTGGTGGTTTATCAACTTGTACAGAATGATACGGTGCATTGTCCATTATAATTTTCGATGGGTTTTCTAAGCTGACTAGCAGCTTCTCAAACCACTCTTTAAAAACCTCAAAGTTCATTTCCTCATGGTAATCACTTGTAGTTTTAGAGGCGAATGCGAGGAGGCAGTCTGGAATAAAACCTTGAGAAGCTGATCCCGCGTGACATATAATAAGTCGGGCTCCTTTTCCCGGTGGAACTTTTGAGGTGGACGCCGCTGTATCATCGGTCCATGTCCGCGAAACCGTATGGTTCACATTCAACCATGTTTCGTCAATAAACACGACATTGTCCCAATCTGTAATTTTATTCACTTGACGTAAGAATGTTACTCTCTTCAAAATAATATCGTAGCGTTCTAGCAGGATTTTCCGCTTGTCAGATTTTTTAAAACTAAAGCCAATCGATTTCAAAACCTTTGATAGAGACGATTTACCGCCAAAAAATAAGCCTGCGTCTTTTAACGAACTTATTAGCTTTTCCCGTGTAGGATATTCTTTTCTCGAGTAATATCCATAAATGTGGTTGCGAATTGCAGCAGCATCAAAATTATCAATGCCAACAATTTTCTTGTCCCTCTTTCTTTTTTTCGGTGTACGTAAAGTATTATCTTCTGAGCCTGATGGTCCGTATTTCTCTTTCAGAATTTGAGTTACTGTCCTCTTCCCTATTCCCAATGCTTCGGCAACGCGTTCTCTCGGTTGTGTCAATGGTAAAAGAGGCCCATCGTTAATTGATTCCCGTTCAAAATAATTGTACAATTTCACCACTAGTTCGCGAGATTGACTGTTTAGCGTTTTCCCCCGTTTCGACATGGTAAGACTGTAATGTTGTTCTTGTTTACTAATCGTTAAGCAATCGGAGTCCAATTTATAGCCAGGTAAACGTAGTCAGTAAGATCAGTCCAATAAAAAAGCCGGGTCAGAAGAAAATAACAGAGAGCACACCAAAAACGCACAGTCACTTCGCACAACGACAAAAGACTGCGTCATGTAATGGCGACATGACATGGCGTCATCGACAGGCACTGGTGTTGCCAGCAACATACCACCTAAATTGTACCTAACATCAATGATTTTTCTATTTCATTATTTTTTGTATTTTTATACCTAGTTAGTTAAAAGAATAATAAATAAATGTTTTATTATAATCACAACGTGGTTATTAATTTATGGTGATATTTCTTCACAAGTCATCATTGCATTCGATTCTACTTATCAGCTTTCGATTTTTAGAGTAACATCCCTAGTGTTTAAAAAGAAAAATGGTTAACTGACGTAACCTTGTAACGACGTTCAGTTCTTTAGATCAGAAATTGTTTATTATGTTTAGAATGGTTTATTAATGAAAGCAAATCGTAAAATTACTCGTATCGGTCATTATTACAATAAATATGTAATCGTAATTGAAAAAAGGTAAGCAATTGTGCAGTTCTAACAAAACGAAAAAATATGTTATTTTATGCCCGCCGTTACAAGGTTACGTTGTTGAATATTTGATGAATTGTCAAATGTTACCTATTACAATGACTCCACATTAGGTACAAGCATAGGTACTTGTTGGAGCAAACATATGTAACCTCATGTCTGTCACATTAATTTGTAGACAGGCTGGTTGTGAATTTTAAAATGAGATTGTTTTTTTAAAATTGACAACTGTTGTTTGGAACAATAAGAAAATTTATTTTGATAGATTTATTATTGTTGTCAACGTGTGTATGTCCATCAAAGTTCGCTTTCTATATCTTTTATCTTTTCTCACATATATATTTGTTTAACACCAAATAAAGGTTTAATTATTCTGCGCTGTGTTTAATTAACTGAAGACACAACAACGAGTTCCAACAAAGGTTATGGACCCAGAAACCAAATAAACCGAGAAATGATTGAAAACGGCGAAAATCATTCAGCAGTAACTGTAAGTAAGAATGATTCTTTGAGCATGGCGTCAATTGAGAAACTAGATGGTGCCATTAACTATAGTTCATGGAAATTTGTGATGGAATTATATTTAATACACGATGATCTATGGGAGTATACACATACTACGCCCGTTGATGAGATAGGCAAAAAGAGAGATCAAAAAGCAAGAAGTAAAATATGCTTGATGATAAAACCAGAGTGCCTAATTCATGTGCGTCAAGCAAAGACGGCCAAGGAGGCTTGGAAAGCTTTAGAGAAAGCATACGAAGATAAAGGGCTAAATAATCGCTGCAGATTGCTGTCAAAACTAGTTAGTCTTAAACTGGAGCAGTTCACGACTATAAGAGATTATATTTCGGCATTGATGACGACTGCACAAAAACTGTGTGATCTAGGAAAGGAAATAGATGACGAATTATTGGCTGCCCTAATGCTTCAAGGTTTAACAGATAATTTTCAAGCTATGAGATTAGCAATTGAAAATTCAAATATTGAGCTTACTACGGATTATGTGAAAACTAAACTTTACCAAATGGAGGATACACATACAGCGACTACGAGTGCAAACAATCATGCTCTTTTGACAAAGAAAAATACTTTTAAACAAAAACAACAGAAAAAGTTTAAATGTTTCATTTGCAATGGACCACATAAAGCGAAAGATTGTCCAGACAATCCAAGCAAGAAGAGAAATGAAGCATCTACAGCTTTGGCGATGTCGACTTCAACTTCAGAAGATTTTTGGATTGTTGACTCGGGAGCTTCTAATCATATGACTTCAAGGCGTGAATGGTTACATGATTTGAAGAAGTATGAAAGGGGAGTGACTGTAGCGTGTGCAAACGGAGAAAGGTTGCAAGGTATTGGAAGTGGCACAGTGGTATGTACGAAACCGAATGTTACAATTAATGCTATGTATGTCCCGAGATTAGCTGCAAACTTACTTAGCGTTAGTGCTGTCACTAAGAAAGATCTTAAGGTAGTATTCTACAAGGGAGGTTTTAACGTAGTAAAGAGTAGTAATTGTGAAATAACTGGCGAACCTTTACTTATAGGTGTAGAGGAAAATGGTGTGTATAAATTAAAGCAAAGCTTAAAGCACACAGCGCTGGCGACTACTATCAGTGGAGATGAGATGGACTTATGGCATAGAAGAATGGGTCACCTTGGAGTACGTAATCTTAAACTATTACGCAATATCATGGCGACAGGGGTGAGTTTTTCTAACAGTTCTAATACACTAGAGTGCGTAGCTTGTCTGAAAGGAAAACAAACCAGACAACCATTCAAGAAAAGCAGTCCAGCAAATAGAGCAGACAGTGTACTTGAGCTAGTACATACTGACGTCTGCGGACCAATGGCTGAAGAGTCATTTAGCGGATTCAAATATTTTGTAACGTTTATAGATGATTATACGCGTAAAACCTTCGTATATCTTCTTAAATGTAAAAGTGAAGTATTTAATAAACTTGAAGAATTCAAAACTTTTGCGGAATTACAGACTGGAAACAAGTTAAAAACTTTACGGTCAGATAATGGCAAAGAATATGTAAATACTCGGATGAATGATTTCATGAAGAAGTACGGAATCAAACATCAATTAACGGTGGAATATACACCTGAACAGAATGGTGTAGCAGAAAGGGCAAACAGAACAATCGTTGAAAAATCTAGGAGCATGATCCAAGAAGCTGGATTAAGCAATAAGTTTTGGGCAGAAGCTGTGAAGACAGCTGTTTTTCTGAAAAACCGATCACCAACGAAAGCTGTTAGGAATAAAACGCCTGAAGAAGCTTGGACTGGAAAGAAACAAAATCTGACATATATCAGAGTTTTCGGATGCAAAGCGTTTATGCACATACCTAAACAAAAACGCACCAAGTGGGATCCGAAGAGCAAAGAGTTGCTTCATATTGGATACTGTGAAGATGCGAAAGCATATCGTTTGTTTGATCCAGAAACCAAGATGGTACATAAAGCAAGAGATGTTGTTTTCTTCGAAAATCAATTTCAACCCATAGAGAGAAGTTCAGAAACAAAGAAAGATGAGATATCTATAGTTTTTGAACACGAAAATCCACCAGTTGTACCAACAAACACTGTGATAGAAAGTGAAGAAGAACTTCAAGAACAGAATGAGACTGTAAGAGAAATAAATACAAATGATTTAGATCAAAATGAAGAATCTAATGGCAATGAAACAGAAAGCTGTGATGAATGGGAATCCCTTGATGAAAGAGACGAAGAGGTACTACAACCAGAGCCGGTACTTCCTAGTGAGAGAAGATATCCATTAAGAGAGAGGAAACCTAAACAATTTCCGGATCACATCACATATCAAGCTATTGAAAGTGTTTTTCCACTGACAGTGGATGAAGCTTTATCACGCATGGATAAAGAAAATTGGAGAAAAGCAATTGAGGAGGAGTTAGATGCTCTACAAAAAAACAATACCTGGACACTGGTCAAACCACCAGCGTACCCTTACAACATCGTTGATTCTAAATGGATATTTCGAATCAAAGAAGAGGTGGGCGGATATAGGTATAAGGCACGCCTGGTAGCAAGGGGATATAGTCAAAGGAGAGGCATTGATTACCATGAGACCTTCGCACCAGTTGTGAGACACAGCTCACTCAGAACTTTAATAGCTCTCGCAGCTAAATTGGATCTTCAAATTGATCAGATGGATGTTAAGACTGCATTCCTAAATGGAAACTTAAATGAAGTTGTTTACATGAAACAACCACATGGTTTTGAACAAAAAGGAAAAGAGGACTATGTGTGTCTTCTGAAGAAGTCATTATACGGACTGAAGCAGGCTCCAAGAAGTTGGAACATAAAATTAGATGAGGAACTGAGGAAGCTAAACTTTAAGCGATCCTTAAATGAACCCTGCGTCTACACTAGGACTAGAGGAAAGAACATAATAATCCTGGCTGTCTATGTAGATGACATTCTGCTATTTTGGAACAATTTAACAGAAATGAAGGTAGTGAAGAAAGAGCTTATGTCGAAATTCGATATGAAAGATCTTGGCAAGGCAGAGTTGATGCTTGGTATTCAAATTAAACAAAATTTGAATAGCATAAACCTCAATCAAGAAAAATATATCGAAAAGTTGCTTAGAGAATTTGGCATGGAAGATGCAAAGACAGTTTCAACGCCGGAAGTAACTGGACAAAGGCTAGAGAAGCCTCCATCAGAACACAAGTCAAGAGATGACCTACCATATAGAGCATTGATAGGTTCTCTTATGTATCTTGCTGTGTGCACACGTCCAGATATTGCTCATTCAGTGAACAGTTTGAGTCAGTTTAATAATTCATTTGACGAGAGTCATTGGATCGCAGCAAAACGAGTACTTCGTTATCTCAAGGGCACTAAGAGTCATGGTCTAAAATATTTAAAAGGACAGAATGGACCTCTAGAAGGATATGCAGATGCAGATCATGCTGGAGAGTTTGATAGGAGATCATACTCTGGTTTGGTCTTCATATTGCAAGGTGGCGCAATCAGCTGGGAGAGCAAGAAACAAAGAACAATAGCTCTTAGTACAGCAGAGGCAGAATATGTGTCACTATCAGAAGCTGCAAGAGAAGCAATATTCCTGAGAAGGCTAATAGCCGAAGTAACTGATGGACAGGGCTACAAATTGGATGAAGCCGTGACCATTTTCAGTGATAGTCAGTCTGCCATCGCTATTGCCAAAAACCCAGTACATCACCAACGTACTAAGCATGTAGATGTGAGGTATCATTTTGTGCGTGAGGCAATTGTAAATAATGAGGTGATACTGAAGTATAAGGAGACCACATGCATGGTCGCAGATGGTTTAACGAAACCACTTCCAAGAGAGAAGTTTCAGTGGTGTGTGAGAGGTATGGGTGTGTGTGTTTGATAAACATGTATGGTGTGTGAATGGACACGAGATTAAGGAGGAGTGTTGGAGCAAACATATGTAACCTCATGTCTGTCACATTAATTTGTAGACAGGCTGGTTGTGAATTTTAAAATGAGATTGTTTTTTAAAATTGACAACTGTTGTTTGGAACAATAAGAAAATTTATTTTGATAGATTTATTATTGTTGTCAACGTGTGTATGTCCATCAAAGTTCGCTTTCTATATCTTTTATCTTTTCTCACATATATATTTGTTTAACACCAAATAAAGGTTTAATTATTCTGCGCTGTGTTTAATTAACTGAAGACACAACAACGAGTTCCAACAGTACTGTGTCTTACGTCTATGTTGCAAAAGAAAATTATAATTACGTTAACCGTCAGTTAGAGTAATTAAATTATCATAATTAACATTTTCCGTAATACAAATTGCTCTTTGTAATGTAATCAATTTGTATCTCACATGACAAAAAACGTTTATTTTTCTGAACGATCGCGTTTTACGATCGATTTAAAACATCGATTGATTTGACGTGATTAAGGACATTTTACGTTTTCCATGAAAAATAACATTTTCTCACGATACGGTTCTATTGTGTAATAAATATGTAGTATATTTTGTGTGAGTTAAAGAGGCCAATTTTGAATAAAGGTGAATACAAAGCATAATTAGGTAACCATGAAGTGCATATATTTGTACAATTGTGTACGCTGCCTTTAAAAATATTGGATATATTGAGTACCTACATTGTACGGCCCATGGAACATACTGAGGCCATTGATCGTGGCCAAAACACGAACTCAATAACTTTCCAGCTTAGGTCCTTTACTCCTCCATACCCATAAACCGTTTTTCGGGATGGACTACGAAAGTCTTTAAGCTTATTCAGATATTATGGCATGTCTGTCTACACAGAGTTTTATTCAATTAGCACTTTTTGCACGTCAAAATTACACGAGAATGTCCCACCCTCTACCACTTCCTAGTGCTTTGGCTGGGAAGAAGAAGTGGTGTAACAACCCCCCAGCAGCACAGCTGTACAATGCGCGCCACGAAAGATGAGACTTGACCCCGCCTCCCCCGCTCTTTCCGCCGCCCCTATGACGTCCGGTCCCGTCCGGCACTCAGACCTCATACCGCTAAAGATACCTAAAATCGTGTACTGCGCAAGTCAAACCACGTGGTGTGTCAAGCCTCATCTTTCGTGGCACGCATTGTATGTTTAGTTAGAATAACTTGATTCTATACAATCATAGAAATATTACTTCTTACTTAAATCTATGTATACAATAGTCATCATCATCTGCCTAGCCTTTTCCCAACTATATCAATTAATAATTCAATTAACACTAGTGCATTGAAGAATTGAGGACACTAACTAAAAGAATCATCAAAATTTGCATAGAAATGCCGAAGATGCAGTACATTTATGCATATAACTTCGTAAATAAGAATACAGATCGTAGTATGTAGATCACATTAATGAAACAATTATCAAAAATGCTTCATAAGTTTTTGAGAAAATCAAGGACATACAAACATACATGCATACGGGTCGAATACAAAACCTTCTTTTTTGAAGTCTGTTAAAAAGCTATAAAACACCTTAATCATAATTAATACAGTTTTTGCCACTATTCGCAACGGTAAACTCATTATTTTACATGAAATGTGTAACAAATTTGTTATGACTATTATATGCATAGTATTTACATACTTTTTTTTAACATTGTAATGTAAGAATAGATCATTTACTCACCTAGTCAAAACATGTACGTGACTACATTTGAACAATTCCTTTATAGTTTTATAATATTTAATTTAGTTTAACAGCCCTTACTTATTATGACTTACTATACTACCTACTTACACGTTCCATATTCCGCTTAAATTGTGTAAATGTACCACCTCAGCGCGCTAAGGTACCTTTTGATTCTAATGACAATTGAGTATTAAGGCTCCTTTAAACAGGCGCGACACGACACGCGACACAAAGGCACCGCAAGTCGCGCAACGAGTGGTGCCTTTGTGTCGCGCGCGATTATATCGCGTGTCGCGCCTGTTTGTAGGAGCCTTTAAAGGGGATGCGCTAAGGCAGCCTGCGGTTTTTAATGTAGACAGTGTATTGATGATTTGAATGATTAATCATCATCATCTGCCTAGCCTTTTCCCAACTATGTTGGGGTCGGCTTCCAGTCTAACCGAATGCAGCTGAATACCGGTATTTTACATGGAGCGACTGCCTATCTGACCTCCACAACCCAGTTACTGGGTAATACGATACCCCTTGATAACACTGGTTGTCAGACTTTCGGGCTTGTAACTACCCGTAACGACTGTCAAAGATCCACGAATGATAGCCGGGACCAACGTCTTAACGTTCTTCCCGAGGCACGGAGAGGTCACGTAATATAAAGATGGTCACCCATCCACAGACCAACCGCGGCAAGCGTAGCTTAACCTGATCGATTGACCTGTGCGGCTGTTATTATTTAGCCACGGGCCCCTAAAAAATCCCCCAAAAATGCCCTCAAAAACGATTTGAATGATTAATTATTATTCTGTAAATACATTTTTGTGTTATTCAACATACAACTAGATGGTCAATTCCCGTAGTTAAAAACGTTCAAAAACTAGTCGCAATCTCATTTCAGCGATAATCAATGTCAAAAACTCATTTTTTGTCTGTGAACGTTCTTAAAATAATTGCTCCTCTGATACAGACCTGGGGGCCTAAAAAGGCCAATTTGGCAGAATCATAAAAGGATAACATTATGAATCATAATGGACAGTTACCTGTTAAGTTAATCGTATCAAATCCTATTGGTAAAAGATTTTTCAGTTATTTTTTTTTGTCTGTGCTAAAATACCAATCAATCCAATCCAAATCCAATCTCTTTGATTATACCTACATAGTGCAGCGAAAAAAGAACAACACGGACTGTCTTCGCCTTATTATAATTCATAATGTTATCCTTTTATGATTCTGCTAAAGTGGCCTTTTTAGGTCCCCTGCAAATTGCAAAAAACGTATAATATGTTATGAATTTCGCGGGTTACTCTGGCGCTTTCGCTTTCAGGGTCATAATATTTATGATTAAAACCACTGCCAAGGTTATTTAACAATGCACGGCGTGTATCAAATTATCTCGGAATTACTTGAATGCTTTGAAATCATGAATTGCAGTCACATAAATGACAATAACTTTGCATTGCATATATAACAAATACAGACCTTGAAAACGCGAGTAAGTAGGTATTTACTAGGGATGTTATGGATATGAAATTTCGGATACGGATTAATTACGGATATAGGAATGATTATTATACCGGATACGGATACGGATATGAAATTATTTCGGATTATCCGTTAGTTTCGGATAATTTCGGTTACGGTTATTATTTTTTTTAGGAATTTCAAAAGTACAATACAAATAGTTAATAAAATAGTTTTATTTATATGTAACTATTTGGTAGGAATTACAATCAGTCTGTGAGTTATTACCTACATCTATTTAAATTAAAAATGATTATAAATAAATGTTGAGTGTTATCTAATCTACCTAAAATGAAAATGTAATAATAAAATTATTACTTATACTTATTTAGTAATTTCGTATTCAAAGAAAATATTAAAATTAGATTTAAATTTAGAATGCACATTGCACATATTTATTTACTATGATTTAAGTTTAACATAACAATCATAGGTATCTTTATCTTGTGTCTCAATTAGGCTCCGCCCCTATCCGATATTATCCGAAACTTTTATTTCGGATTCGGTTACGGTTACGGATAATTTTTTATATCGGATATCCGATAGTTTCGGTTACGGTTACGGAGCTCCCTAACATCCCTGGTATTTACATCACCGTTTTGTTGACAATAATTGGCATGCTGTAGAAAATTTGCATAAATAATTAGTATTTTGGATTTAAATTGCCTTGTCGAAAAATCTTATGCGCCTCACGATGTAAATTCAATTCAAAGATTTTCAACTGTCATCCTCCATCATCATCATCATCACTGGCAGCCTTGTTCCACCCATCATAAGCAGCCTATATTGTTCCCACTGCTGGGACACAGGCCTGGAGGAGGGAGTGGGCTATAATCCACGTGGGCCCAGTGCGGGTTGGTAGATGTCACATCACGTCTTCGAATTTTTGGTTCTCGAACATGCCGGTTTCCTCACGATGTTCTCCTTCACCGTTTTGAGAGCAGTGGTGATAAAATAATTTACACAAAGTAAAGCGCCTCTCTGGGTTCTAACCTACGACCTACAACTCGTAAGTCGCGGCCGTTACCACTGGGCCACCACTGCTTTGTATAGGCCTTCTTCCTTTCGTGCTATGCTTCCCTAGTATTTGTGAGTCTCATCCAGGTCCCCACGGTCTTCTGTAGGTCGTCCGCCCATCTTGCTGTTGGTCTGCCCAAGCTCCTTCTAACGTCTCTCGGCAACCATTCATTTAGGGCTCGGCTTTACTTGGTATCACCACATCTAGCCAAGTCTCGAACTGTAATTTTCTAAATTCAGACCCTCACTAGGACACCAGCCGCGGCGCAACCATAGTCGAACTGCCAAAAAATGTATGCTTGTTTGCGCAACCGATCGGACGCCTGGTGAGATACCCACCATAAAATTATTAAAGTTGTGTATATTTTGCTGGCAGCGCGACCATAGTTGCGCCACCATGGTGTCCTGGTGAGATCTAAGCCTAATTATCCAGCTACCAAATTCTAAAAAGAAAGACCTTCCTCAATTTAAAACGCATAAACCATAGCGTATACTTTTCAATAAGTAAAACAAAGAGATAGTGCAGACGACCTTGCCTATCCAAGCGAATCTACGCTCAAATCATAGCCCCGCAGTATTATTAAGTCTTGCATCCATCCAGTTGCGTCAGGCTGTCGAAATTGTATTCTTGATAGAACAGTTGAATAGTTTTACACTCTGTTAACTATCTAGAACGATACTATTATTTAATAGTGGCTTATTAAATCCATCGAGTCACCAGTTCGTTGCGTATTCATGAAGATTCCTGAAAGACTGCTTTTCAAGTTGAAGAATTCAACGTCATTGATACAGAAAAGTGTTGTGTGAAAGGGTTGGCTAGGTGCAGTTAGCCCATCCACTTTCGTACAGACGTAAAAATATCGTGACGGGATTTTATCGCGCACTGGATTTTAAATTTTCGGTGTTGTGCAAAGCATTGTGAATCCAACAGAGTGCATCAACACACCGTCAATTCTCGGCGCTAAGCAGTGCATTGAGAATTACAGTGCGGGAATAAAATCGTCGCGGGAAAAACACGCACGGGCGAACCTAGACTAAGCCTCGACAACATAGGGACGAACGGACTGTTCAAAATTAAAACCGCAGCGGCAGTCTCTTGCGGTTATTGTCAATGGTAATGCTGCTGCCGTCTGTGGTCTGCCGTCGCCTTCGGATGAGTTTTTGAATTTTGAATAGTCCGTTTTACCCTGTATTTTGACGCTAGCTGTATCTTTTAAGTAATTTGTGGTCGCACTACGAAACGTTCTGTAAGCAAGTTCTGAGAATGGTACTCCATTTAACAAGATTCCTTTCAGCTTCCCTTTGTATCTGTCAATTACTTCGAACATTTCAGAAATGGGTATAAAAACGATCACCTTCCAATATTTCTAATGGCTCTGCTTTTCTACGATAGTTTTTCGTCATATTGGTGTTGGTTGGTCTAGTGGTCGCAAGCGCTACTACTGAGCATGAGGTCCTGGGTTCTATTCCCGGGTCTGGCAAAGTGTTATTGGGGTTTTCCATCTAGGAATTTCTCAGTAGCAGCCTGGAGTCTGGATTTGTGCCCCGTTAAGACAGTAGACTCGCCCCTTATTAAATGGGACTTAACATAACTGCCGAAATGTGGATGTACAGACGCCAGCACATCAAGTTACCCGAAACTGTCATATTTTCCCAATCAACTTTGAACCTTATGCTTTAGCGATAAAGTTGAAAATCGATTAAAGAAATTTGACAGATTGTAGTAGATTGATGTGCAGGCGTCTGTACTTTAGGTACCTACACCTCTGCCTAGCCCCTCCGCAAAACAAGCATGATGTTATGTTATGTTGTTGAGAGAGAAAAATGGTTAAACAAGAACTCGTCCGTGTCAGTGAAAACGTAACAAATCGCTATCTCGACACTCTCGACTCCTCACAATCACTATCTGTCAATGATGTCGTTTGGCACGTTTCTAAACAAAATTAATGCTTTTAGAAATTATATTAATGCATCACAGTCTACAGTTGCACATTATAAAATCAATATAATCAAGAGTTTGGTGAAATCACAGTTATTTAGAAGTAACTTACACGAATATAATAGCATATTACAAAAGTAAGGCGAAGGTGCCAGATAAAAGCGAAGATGCAAATAATGCTGTAGAAGGATTTTAATAAATGATAGGAAATTCTATTTATTTGTATCCATGGCAGAAAGCACTTTTCTGTTGGACTACAATAAAGACGTATTTATTCCAGAAGCACGAAAGTTTTTGTCCTGAAGGTGTCATCATAATTGTTGTTTTTTTTTCTGACATACTTACTAAAGAAAACTCAAACTCAAAGCATTTATCAGCCCCGGATCTAAGGGGGGCAAACCGGGGCACTTGCCCCGGGCGACAGTTTCATTGGGGCGCCAAATCCTTGAGACAAGAATTCGAAATATCGAACAAAATATGAAGCCTCTTTTCTTACAATCTCATAGGTTTTTAACAAGTAATCGAATCTTAATATAATAATTATGTTTGAAAAACAAACTTTTCTATTTCCATACGACCAGTTAGTTTTTGAACACATACTAAGTGATTTATGAACGCATCTTAACAGATCAAGTAAATTTTTGAACGCGTGCGTAGTGTCCGTGATCTTTCTGCCAAGGGGAATCCCCGTTCGGCTATGGTCTCCTATTTCACGCTGTACGCTGCGTCACGTTAGGTCGTACGCTGCGTCACAATGTTTACTATAGAAATGTACTATTGTGGTCTCTTTCACACGTCGACGTTGGCGTCTTGACGCCGTACGCGGCATCTAAACGCTGTGCGTCGCGTCTCTAGTGATTTCGAACCATTGCAGCGTAAAGGTCGTCTCTCGCGTCATGCAAAATGATGAGGTTTAATAAAGAAAAAGACTAATTGTTGATAGAAACAGTTAAATCTTTTAATGCAGTGTATGATAAAAGTGACAAAAATCATAAAAACAATATTTATAAGTATCAATGTTGGGAAAAAATTAGTGATGCAGTCGGATCGACCGCACGCGAGCAGCGACTAAAACGCCATTCTCTGCTGCGGATGTATTGACCGCCGACGCTGTGCGTTGCATTCAGACGTCGATCGGAACGGAATTAAACGTTGACGCTAACGTCAGACGCCACGTTTGGCATAAAATAGGAGACCATAGCCTTACATATCTATACGAGCCGAGCCGAACAAATTCAATTCTTGTCAAACAGTTGAACGTCATGTGACAACACTGTTTGTTTATGTGGTTGATTGCGTTTGCGAGTAATCAGCGTTAATAAAATACCTAAGTAATTTATTAGTGAAATCATATATTATCGTAGTGGAAATCAACTATTTGCAAGTTTTTCTCAAACACTGAAGGGAGGGGGCGCCACTATCAAGGTTTTGCCCCGGTTCGAAAAAATCGTAGATCCGGGGCTGGCATTTATTACAACAACAATTACAGGCACGTTTGCATTGTCAAGTTGTCGGTCAGTCACAAAGATGAAACAAGTAGCCTATTCCAAAGTGCAGTAGGTTCCTATGGAAAAGAACGGACAAGGAACCCCATAGACGCTCTTGTACAGACCCCAGCACATCAAGCTACCCGAAATTGTCAAATTTTGCCAACCAACTTTGAACCTTATGCTTTAGCGATAAAGTTGAAAATATATTAAAGTAATTTGACAGATTGTAGTAGCTTGATGTGCTGGCGTCTGTACAAACATAGTACTTACTAATACAATATGCTTTCGACAGGACATCGGTCGCACCAAACGAAATTTGATTAGAATGTTGAAGAACGCGTACGAGAAAATAGCTATAAGAAAGCGATGCAAGATTTTTATGACTGAACTTTCACTCGATACGGTACGATATGTCTAGTAACACAAGTTGTATCTTTGAAATAAAATGTATCGCTTTCTATTAGTTGGTAGGACGTATCTGTATTCAGTAGTTAGGCGGGTAGAATTCCAGCGGGGTAATTGCGTAATACACTATCAGTAGTAATGAATTTCATTTACCTACGTTGTAGAGTAGACCAATTTTTCAAACATATTAATATTCAGGGTTATTGGTAAAACATTAACAACCTCTTAAGAGGTCATTGTACACTCACCTGCAAAATTGCATGGATACCCTAATGTACATTCTCCTGTGAACGTTAGAGTTCAAGTTTTCGAAAATAAACTAGATGGCGTTGGTTTCTTCACAACTATGACTAAGTTACGAAAGTAAGTAGTTGGGAAGAAACGTATTAAGTAGGATTGAGCAAGTATCCTTCAAAATGATTCAGATTGAGATTGATAGTGTTACGCAAAGGTAGGTACAGTTCCAGTAAGTAGGACAGGTCAGAAGTTAGTCTAAAGCGTGATTTGCACGGTGCAATTTAATTGCCTGTGACATACCATAAGTTAAAGCAACAATAAAAGTGCACCATCTAAATACTTCCATTGTTGCAAGCAAAAATTAACTTGCATTGCCGTATTATGCCAAGGGCAAGAAGCTTGCGTAGTGTAAAGTAAAGCTAAATATTTACGAAATTTTATTTAATTTTATCTAAATATTTACGCTTATTAGATTGTAGTGTGATCTAAATATTTAGATCAACCTTATAATGCAAATTGCAAAAAAACGTAAAAAAAAAAAATTCGCGGGCTACCCTGACGCTTTCGTATTAAAATTCTTGAATGCATGATTCCTTCTTCTTCTTTTCTCTTCGGAGTGGTCTATCTAAGTACCTATCCATGAACAGTTCACCACTGATATGGAATATTATGAGATTATAGTCTTTATTAACATGTAGTTATTTATCTAAACCGGTTTCGTTACTTATGTTATTAACTTGATCGAGTTTATTATGGTTAAAAATTTCTCTATAAGATCCTGTAACTTGTTCGCGTGAAAGGAGAAAGTTCGGATTTGAACGCAGTGGAGTAATTTCATACAAAAATAACTTTTTCTTTCAACTGTGTCATATCTTTGAAGAAACTGCTGATAAAAACTACACGTCAATCTGAGTGAACCAGTAAAAAATTTTTTTTTTATTCCCATCCGTTTCACATGTAGCAGGTGATGTTCTAAAGGTTCTACCACGGGTTCTGCCTAACCCCATGGGAAGAAGGCATGCGTTTATAAGTTTATTTATGTATGTATAAATTTCGTAAGTATTGACCATACGCGTTAACTAAATGCAGGATAAAGAAGATATGCTGCGTCGACCCCATATATTAGGACAACGACTGGAGGACGATCTTATAATTATGCAACAAAGGTTATTGAAGGCAATGAAAGTGGGCAGCACCCTAATTGCGTAACACACTATTACAGTACCCGGCGATAAATATTGCACATCGACCTTTGGAAAGAGACGATCGGCTAATTTCGGCTTCGTAGAGCGTTATCTCTGTCGCACGAAATACAAACAGTCCGATATCTATTATGAGCTGTTAAAACAATTTATTATTATGATTTGCTTCTTTTGATAATTATTTTTATTCTTTGTATAAAATCGATAGGATCGAATAGGTCAATGTGCAATATTTATCGCCGGGTACTGTACTCTCAATTTGAATAATTTTGAAGCATATTGCTAATCCATCGCCTCATATGTTCGAAAAATGTGTCTGCTCAACAATGTAAATAACGCAATGAATGTTGTTGAACTGTCAAAATGAAACCTATTGCTACTAGAAGTGTGTTACGCAATTACCCTGCTGTATGTAATAGTGGTTGGTGGAATGAAATAAAACTAAATCCAAGTGTGCTAAAAGGATTTTAGAGGGAATAAATGAAAAATATAACATAAATCGGAAACACAAACCAAACCTTTTGACAGATACAAGAAGAAGTTTTCGTTTGTTTAATTTTCTTTTGTGTTACTTTTTTCTGTTAGTTTTCGTCATGGTCTGGCAGTTTGAGTAATTTATGCGGCCTACCCAAATGTCCTTTCTTTGGTATTGTTCGTCGGATCGTTGAGCTCAAGTCTTCAGATGAGCTGCACGATTTTTGACAAATGCGTGCACTGACTGGACAGGTCTACTCAATCTGTGTGGTTCTTACTTCAACATACCATTTCAGACACCAATCTACATGGTCTTGACATGATCTGAACCAAGATGATGTCTGGACTTTAAAAGAGACCTCCTTTCTTCTCACTGTAGTCATATAGAAAACGCCGAGCTAATCTAGTTTTTTAAAAATATGATTAATGTGTAAAAGTGTTTGTACAAACCTACTTACAGAAATAATATCATTATTGAAGCAATAAAAAAAAGAATAACATTCAACCAAATAAAAAAAAAATTAAAATCATCCCAATGTGTTGAATTCCTTCCGTTTCTCGCCCGTGTTCCCCGGCTTATACCAAACTCGCCCTATTATTAAACTTCCTTATTTCCTTGGCACAGGCAGCATGCGCGATATGCGTCGGCGTGGGCAGCTACAGCGACCCCGCGGACATACAGGGGCTGGCACACTTCGTTGAACACATGGTCTTCATGGGCAGCGAGAAGTATCCTAAGGAGAATGAATTTGATTCTTTTATCAAGGTAAGATAAACGTTACCACCAAAATGTTAGTAATCTGTTACTGTCACAAGGCTGTATGAGTATGAGGTGTCATTCTGGTGTAGAAAAGAATATTAATTGGCACTTACGTGGTAGATCTACTCTCCCTCGTGCAGAGGTCTGAGTCCCAGCAGTGGGTAAGTTATAGGTACTGAAATACTCTACCGTTTTGTAGGATATACTAAATAAAAAGTTAGATGGGTTATTCCACTAACTCCTCACAACCTCATAGCGAGAGGGACTGACTTATTCTGTTGCTCTCTGAGTGAATTCACAAGGAATGCGTTACTTATAATAAGTTATAGATTTTAGTATGTTTAAGTTAGGATAAACGCATTTACCGCATTGGGTAATATCTTGTAATGGTTTGTGTAAGTAGATAAATAAAATAAAAAAACTATCCTGTCATCATCTAGGCTTTAGTAGCCTCAATATTGAGTATGAATTATGATAAGGATCACACTAATATTATAAAGGCGAAAGTTTGTGTGTGTTTGTTGCTTCTTCATGCACAAACGGCTGAACCAATTTTGATAAAATTTGGTATGGAGGCAGCTGACACCCTGGATTAACACATAGGCTTTTTATCCCGATATTCCCACGGGATCGACACTTATGAGGGTGAAACCGCGTGGCGAAGCTAGTTGGTAATATGCTCGACACGATGATAATTGTAAGAAATATAACTTCTCCGAAAGCTGTGAAAACAGAACATTTGGCAGCATGCTAATGAGGTTGACATTTAAATTATTTTTTACATACACGCTTCTCGTTTTTCTTTGGTCGCATTTCACCTGAAGTTATGATAAATATATTTATAAAGTAAAACAGGTATTGTTTTGCAAGTGGACCGGCACAAACAAGCATTTGTTCGTGTAGTAAATAAATGTGACATTTCGCGGCAAACATTGGACACATAAAAATAGACACACATACACATAGAAATACACAGTATTGGAGAGTAAACAGAAATTAAACAATTATTATTGTGACTAGTATGTTATTCGATGTAATACCAGCCCTTTAATATTCACTGCTAAGGGCTGAACCACACCTATCCATCCGGTTTCGCATTTTCCCGTGACTCTCTCTTTATCCGAAATGTCAGGTGGGTCGTAACTAGGGTGCGTATATGACCAGATAAATGTGGCAAAAGGAGAATGCAAGGATCGTAGCTGGTAGCGTTTTGTAGTTTTCCCAAGGGAGGAAGGCATGAGTTTATGTATGTATGAATGTCTATCCCTTTATGTAATTATGACTATCCCTTTATGCGGGTATGATTCTGAGCGAAAGGGATTATAGTAACCGGAAAATGCGAATCCCGGCGGTAAGGTTAAGGACAACTAGCATAAGTGTCGAAACCGTGGGAATATCGGGATAAAAACTATCTTATGTCCTTTCTCGATATTCAAACCATTTCTATACCAAATTTCATCTAAATCGGTTCAGCAGTTTAAGCGTGAAGAGGTAACAGACAGACGGACACACTTTCGCATTTATAATATTAGTATGGAGTTCTTGTGTTTGCTATTGCCCTGGTCCTCCTCGGACGGACATTTTTTCCAAATAACTTACAAGCTTTTCCCGTAAACACGAAAAAAGATTTGTTTTTTTATTAATACTAATTCTTGAAAGGTACAGCATGGTAACATCAGATTTACCTTTATAATCTTAAAACCCATACATACATATCTTCTAAAACCCGTACATCTTGTTTAGAAAAAAGGTGGTTCCGACAACGCGTCAACTGACTGCGAGGTGACGACGTTCTACTTCGAGATCCAAGAGAAGCACCTGCCCAAGGCCATGGATATGTTCAGCCAGTTCTTCGTCAGCCCCCTCATGAACAAGGAAGCCATGCAGAGAGAACGGGAAGCCATTGAGTCAGGTCAGTTTTAACCCTTCAAAATACACGTGTAAGTTCATCATCAGCACCTTTTCCCAATTATGTTGGAGTTGGCTTCTAGTCTTACCGGATGCAGTTGAATACCAGTATTTAACTACCTATGCCTATGCTTTTTTAACTTCCTATGTGACTTCCACAACCCTCCACCCTCTACTGGGTAACACCGTAATACGATACCCCCTGGTAAGACTGGTTGTCAGACTTTCGGGCTTCTGACTACCCGTAAAGATTGTCAAAGAATTACGAAGGACATACAACGTCCACTGTCCCATACAAAAGTGCAATACCTAAACGATCAAAATGTATAGAACAGGAATTTTTTTCTAGATACTTTGAAATATAATCACAAAAAGAATTAATCTAAATCATGGAGTAATATTGCTCCGAAGGCAAACGTTAGTAATTTATTTTAATAACTGACACCTGCGTTCAATTTGAGGAATTAATATAAATAATTTTGTAGCAATGATTATGAATGAACTAAAAACATGCGAATTTTACGCGAAAAACAGGAAATGGTTGCCTTGCCTTTTGAAGCTAAACTAAGTTGCAACGTTATATACTGGTTCGGTCAAAAAACATAGAATAACCAGATACTGACATAAATAATACATAACTATTAGATCATCGACAAGTAGCGTCAGTCAACTGTTGAGGGAGTGGGTCGTACGTAATCAACCACGTGGGCTTAGCGCGGGTTGGTAGATGTCACACACAAATTTTTGTTTCTGGGTCTCCTCACGATATTTTCCTTCATCGTTTCAGAGTAGTGATGAAATAATTTACACTAAGTAAAGCGCTTGTCGGGAACCTACAACTCGTAAGTCGCGGCCGATACCACTGGTCCACCACTGCTCTCATGGTTGTTCAAGTCCCATGTAACAGGAGGTTCTCCTATAACAAGTAATAGTAGTAAGTAGGAGAACCAAACTGGGCTAGTTTCGACGAGGCTGTCAATTTAAGTATCGGTCTACCTAGTTCAATGAAATAAAGGATATGCATGTGATTAAAATAAGGGTCAACTAATATATTTTTTATAAACTGTATTTTTTCAGAATTGTTTTGCCTTCATTAGTATTTTTGATTATATCGCCTCTTTGCTTCAATAACGTGATAAGTCCGACAATTTCAATTTTCAAGATCAACACATTATTGAAGCAAATGGTTATGAGCAAGAAATTAATTTTTAAACAGTGCAATAAAGCTATGGAAAATTCAAATATTTGAAAAGCGACGCCATGGTTCAGGGCGAATGAGAGTAAATAGTCCGTGACTACAATACATGTCATTGTGTTATAAAAGAGTGTTTGCGATTCAGTCCGTTGTCTATGTCATAGGCTATGACATCACACCAAGTGCGCCAAAATGGAGGGCGTTTCAGGTGCCCGTGTCGGTTGGCTATTTTTAACTTTTTTTACAGTACTTTAAATTGCTTTTTTGGGGTTGAATATTTTTTTATTATTATATGATTAATGGTAAACAATTAAAAAAAAAAAACCCCGCCTATTCCCTATTCTGGAAAGATCAGACTGTCTTTAACATATTCCTCATTTTACCGATTAGGTACTTGCGTACGAATAAAGACGTTGACAGCTGATTTACATACGGATTTGGTAATAGTAATCCAGTTACACTAACTGCCCAAATTATGGTCGCCTCAACAGGTAATTTGTCTGTTATTAAGAGTACGGTCAGTGTTGTTAAACTCGTTTGAGAGAAGGAAAAAAAAACCGGGGAAGATAGAGTCGGACTCGCGCACCGAGGGTTCCGTACCATCATAAATATGTTTTTAAATTTTTATCGGCGAGGCCTATATTCGTTAGAGAATTTTAACACTGCGCACTGCGGTGTAGAATATTGCAGTTAGTATTAAGTGACAGTTAAGAAACTATTCAACAACATACGTCTGGTTATTATTGGTCGCTGGGGACGTGTCCCAATTTTTGCCTATCCTACTTTAATAAAACACGTAAATATTTGTCAGCCATTTGTGACGTTGCCAACTTTTAGTATGCACGCTCTAAAGCCCAAACTAGATCGCATAAATCTACTAAGTATGCCTTTAAAAAATCAGATTCCGATCAACAAAAAATGTCTCTTGTCCACAGAATTCGCAATAGCCTCTCCATCAGACTCGAACCGCAAGGACCAGCTGCTCTCCAGCCTGTTCCCCGAAGGTCACCCCGCGCGGACATTCACGTGGGGCAACCTCCGCAGTCTGAAGGACGATATAGATGACGATGAGCGACTTCACCTCGCCGCGCATGCCTTCAGGAAGAGACATTACAGCGCGCATAGAATGACTGTTGCTGTGCAGGTAAATGTAACATCACGCTTGTAATCCCCGCAGGGGTAGGGACAGGACAGCCACATTTTGCCTGGTATCTTGAAGTCCCATGTAATAGGAAGCGAGCCTATTGCTCTCAAACGGGCACTAATCTAAACTCACGGCTGATACTGAAAAAAATTTGTTTGAAAACCTACTTTAACCGACTTGGGAATTTTAGATGGATTAGGGCTTGTACACATACTGCGATGCGACGTCGCATCGCAGCAATTTTCTGCGTTGCGAATTCGCATCGCACCGGTTCGCAGTTTTGTGTACAAGCCCTTAGTCTTCTTTGTTGAGAGGATAATTAATGATAGGTGAAAAGTTATAATAAAAAATATGGATGTTAATAGACAACGGGAGGGCTTGTAGAACATAAACAGAAACCGACTAACCTTATTGATCCTTCAAAAAGGTCAAGTTAGTAACCACTAACTTTATGCTCTTTCTGCTTAGCGTTTATTTTATATTTATCCATTGTCTGTTATTAACAATCACGATAACAACCATGTTATAGAGAAAGCGTTCTGTGTCTAATAATAAAATTCAAATTGTCTATAGTTCAGAGATTAAATAAACAATAACATTCGTTAGATCATTATGATATCAAACACATTGTATTACTAGTTTGATAATATTTCATAATAGAGCGCTGGTATGGTGTTAGCTTTACTGGGCAAAACAAAAAAAGAATACTTTTCTAACAATATTTGCCATCGAAACGCTAAGAAGACGGGGCTTTACGCAATTAGGGTGCTATTTATCACTTACACTGCGTTTATCCCCAGGCACGGATGGACCTGTCCTCTCTCGAAGACTACGTGGTGAACACCTTCGGCCACATTCCCACCAACAAGCTGCCTTCTGCAGACTTCAGTCAGTTCAGCTTCAAGGCCGACACCGTCACCCCCGAGTTCAGGAGCATCTACTACGTCAAGCCTGTGGGCGATACCACTGAGGTAAGTTATAAAATAAAATAAAAAATAACGCACAGCCTAAACCGCTGGATCTAGAAGCAGAAAATTTTGGACAAGCATTCCTTTCTATTCCGAAGGAGAGCACTAAGAAAAGATTTTTGAAAATTGATCCCCCTTAAGGGGGTGAAAGTTTGTATTGAAGATCGAAATGTTTGCCTGTCCTTTGGAGATCACATCAGGCATACATAATTAAAGACACAATGTATGTGATACACGTAAAATAATAGGCCTGAACGAATTTAGAACAACAACAACAATAACAACCACAACAATAGTTTATAGTTTTACGTACATGTTTTACTCCACCGTTTTAAGTATTTGCCTATAAATTAGTCGTTTACTTTACAGGTACATTTGACATGGTGCATGCGGTCTTTGCTGTCTGAATACGAATCCAAGCCACACCAGTACATCTCATACCTACTTGGACATGAGGGAAAAGGCAGTTTGCTGTCGTACCTCAGGAAAAAGTATGTATTCTTTTGTTTTACATTTATAACTGTAATAAGCACTAATCGGCCTATGAAAGACTTGACCATACGTAGAATCTTGTCATTTTAAAAGATACAAATGGTGACGTCAAAAATGACGCGTCCGGACGTAATAGTCGGAACAATTACAAACCTCAAACAGTAAAAAAAAAATTTCAACCGAATAACCTCCTCCTTTTTTTGAAATCGGTTAATAAAGAAAGAAAGAAAATACATTTATTTAGCGCAGACTTAAAGGCACACAATATAATAATACATCAGATAAAAACAAATAAAAATCAAGTAGTAGTGAAAAGTCAGGTGTAAGAAATTAGCAGGAAAGTGTGCCTCCTGGCACAGAAATACCCAAAAGTTGCTGAATTTTTTCATTCCTTGAATGTACATACAATGGTCCATCCCTCTCTTTCCAGCTTCTTTGTAGAAGTTTTACTGTTTTTCCTATAAAATCGACATGAAAATGAATCATATTATTGATTTGGTAATCTACAGGGTGTGGGCTCTCGGCATCTACACAGGTAACTCAGAAAGCGGCATCGACTACACATCCATGTACAGTCTGTTCTCCACGCAAGTTGTGCTCACCAAAGAGGGATTGGATCATGTTGATGAGGTGAGTTCGCACTTCTCAGTGAGTTTTGAAATGCTCTAAAGTAAATAAAAAAAGAAATATATGTAGATTATTTCTGCCTGCGAAATTATTTTTTTTTGCAAAGTACTGCAATCATCATAAAAACTTGCTAAGTTATCCTGGGCAACAGACCAACAGTCTCCACAGCGTGGTGCCTGTGAGGGTGGACAACGCCACCGAGGCCGGCCCTGGGACAGGTGGAGGTAGGACCTACACGCGTATCTCAAGAGTTAGATCGAGGTAGCGCTAGAAAAGGAAAAAAAAATCCTTTAATCCTCTAACAGCGTACCAATTGTTTGTTTTCAGGTACTAGAAGCAATTTTCTCGTATATAAACATGCTCAAGCAAATTGGACCTTCAGAAAGAATATACGACGAAATAAAGGTAAATTACATTAACGAATGTTTCTACGTTTTACCCTTGTAACGCACAATTTGGTATTCACTTGAAAGTAACTTGGCGTTCAGAGGTTTACAATACTTGCATAATACGCCTCGAACCCGAATCTCTTCAAAGTAAGAGTGAACATGCTTCTTCTGGGTGAGCTCACTCCATCGTAGACTTTGTCTCTGTCATCTCTGACCTAGACTAGAGTCAAGAGCAAACCCATTTCAAATAAAAAATAAAAAAAAAACTTAAAAAAAAATTGCGCTTGCGGCAACTTACTCGTGATACAAATGTAACAGAGACAGATTTGTCTTTTTTCTCTCTCATGTCCTTGGAATTTCACTCTCAGTTCTCCTCCAAGTATCTAATCGCCGCCGCCTAAGAAGTTTCACTTCAAACTGTTACAGAGTTGAAACTCTTCAAATCCAAACATACTTTACTTATAGTAAAAGTGCGCACTGCTGCACAACCCCGTCCTATTTCAAGTTATACAAATATCAACTTTATTTCAATGACATTTAAGTTGATTTCAGAGTGACTAGGACTATTGAAAAGTTATAAAAATGTTTGAAGTTGTAGCGTAAACTGAACTTTATTGTGTAGGAATTAAAGTTATTTTTCCATTAACATTATTTGTTTACATTTTTGGCAAATAAATCGCGATCACAGATTGCATATATACGAGCGACCCGTCCCTGCTTTGCGATTTTCACAACTCGACAACTTACAGAGATTTCTTTTTATATGTAAGTTTAATATGATATATATGAAGTTATGTACATAAACCTTTCGGAATAAATTCTCTAAATGATGGTGATCAAAGTCTGTTGCGTAGTTTGGAAGAACTACGCGGTCACACAGCCAGACACGAAAAGCCACTCCAATTTATAATATGTATAGATGTTTTAATTTATTTCTTTCAACAGACTATAGAAGAGACAAGTTTCCGCTTCGAGGAAGAGTCTCAGCCGGCAGAGTATGTGGAGACGTTATCAGAGAACATGCACTTCTACCCGCCACAGCACTACATCACCGGCGACCGACTCTACTACAAGTATGATCCAAAGGTAAACAATCTTACTGTATTTTTAAACGTATAAAATATAACCCATTACGTCCGTTCAATTTCAGTATTTTTTTTTATTTGACGACGCGCGCTTTACTTGTGGTTGCCAAGTGTACAAACAAGCTGTGAAACTGTGTGTGCGTGTACTACTGAACGCACACGTTCACAGCGTGATCGTACACTTGGTTACCACAAGTAAAGTGCGCGTTGCTTCGTAAGATAAAAATTCAGTAAATTAGTAAAGTATCTGTCATCGAAAATGCCTTTATTGAAAGGAGATTAAAAGGATGACTCATATAAATAGTATGAAAGAAACTAGTATGACGAAAGGCGATTAGATTTTTAAAATAAGTGAGCGTCCGCGTAAAATAAAACCCTATTTCAAGTTTCTGCCCACCCTTAGGGGAAAGGCGTAAGTTTCAAAACAGTTAAAGTAAATAGCCTGACTCGAATGACATAATCGTAGGCGAGATTTTTGTTCTTCCTTGATTGTAAAATGTCTGTAAGTCTTGTGTATACCACGAGATTTACGAGTTATAAGGTCGTGAGTTCAACCTCAGCCACGCACTCTACTTTTTATATTTAATTTCGTCACCACTACTCTCAAAACGGTGAAGGAAAACATCGTGAGAAAACCGGCATGTCTTAGAACCAAAACATTCAAATAAAGATCCAAAGTGACTAACAAGAAGGCGGACCAGCGGTGCTATTCTGTAAAAATCTCACCGTGAAAAAACTTAGGTGAAGTGAGCGTGGAGTGAGCTGTCAATAGTGTCAATTCCTAGCAAAAACAAACTCACTTCACCTAAGTTTTCACGGTGAGATTTTTACAGAATAGACCGGCTCCGGCTGTATCGCTACCGGGCGCGACACGATACCGCGTACCGATTCGGTATCGCTAACGAAATCGCGAGCGATATCGCTTATATCTGAATAGACCTTTGTTAGCTACGAATGTTACCTTATTTTATCTCTCAGGGTATAACAGAGCTGCTGGACTGCATGCGCGCCGACACGGTGAATATCATGATCCTATCCAACAAGCATTCCACGCCTATCAACTACGACTCCAAAGAAAAGTGGTTCGGAACTGAATACAAAAAAATGGGTGAGTTTTGTAAACTATACCTTAGGTGTAGTATATATAAAGTTCAATATTACAAGTAGTTTGGCTCTGAATACAAGAAAATACGTGTGTTTTGTTTATAACAAGAGAAAAAATGCCTTATTGTGTTTGTAATAAGGTCTAATATTAAATGAACTCGAAAGTTATAAGTAATTGGTTGTCATCGTCATTCATTATTTATTAGCATTTCAGAAACAGTAAGTTAATATTAATTTTTATAAATTGAACATTAATATTTCAATATTATCGTTTTTTATATCCTCAGACTTTTTTAATTCTACCTGTAAATTAAAAATATGTATCTTTCTCTACCTTTAGAAATATACAACATCAATTGGGGCAAGTATCATCAAGTTTATCTAAACTTCGGCCGCAGAATACCGAAAATTTCGTTTTCTGACATATACCACTTCGGTTGTGTCTGTCACTCCGATGAATTTTGTTGGTTTCAGTGTCCACCGAAATTCTCCGTATTCCGCGATCGAGCTTTATAAAAAAGTAAATTATAAATTATTTAGTCACCACTGCTTTCAAAACGGTGAAGAAAAACATCGTGAGGAAACCGGCACGTCCTAGAAACAAAAATTTGAAGACATGTAACATCAACCGATCCGCACTGGGCCTGCGTGATGTATGAAGGCTCACTCCCTCTCACCGAGAGTAGCTTGTGTCCTAGCAGTGGGAACATTATAGGCAAATTATGCTTTAAAGAAAGAAAGAAAATACATTTATTTGCGGCAAACATGACGCATAAAAATAAAAACACAAACACCAGAAAAGCAAAAATAACAATTTGGGAGAAAGTATGCGTCATATCTACGCAAAACGGCCAACGCTCAGCATAATGCTAAGACCCTATACGAGACAGAGCCCCAGCGCTGGTTTTCAGCGACAGCCGGTGATTGACGTGATGACGTCAGCCAGTGCAGCATACGATTAGATATAAATAAAAACAACAATCAAAATAAGAAATAAAAATATACATTACAAAAAGTGGTATGAAAATATTTATAAAATTTCCTTACTATACAGGCATACTGACCATCTTTTCACTCTTACAGAAATCCCCAGCAAGTGGCTTGACCGTTGGCTCAACGTGGACCCCTACAACAATTTCTTTCTTCCGGAGAAGAACGTGTACATAACCACAGACTTCAGCCTGATCCAACCAGACCCAGCATATACAGAGACCGCGCAGGAACTGGGCATAGATCTTAGGAGCTCTCCTAAAGATATACATAAGAAAGTGGAAGCTGCGAATAAGGATGCCACTAAGATATTGACCCACGGTGACCTTATTGCTACTGTCAATCATTTTAGGTAAGTTTTCGTTAACTTTTTTTTAGTTTCGTCTATATTTGATATCATTTAAATACTAACCGGACCATAGTGCATAAATACCGCTCATAAACTAAGCATAGATCTTAGGAGCTCGCCTAAAGATATAGGAAATTCGAAGTAACAATATCATCTGCAACTCGAATGAAGCTTTAGGCGGGTCTCACACTAGCACTCGTGTCCCGCGTCGCGCGTTTTGTTACAGACGCCAGCACATCAAGCTACTACAATCTATCAATTCTTTAATAGATTTTCAACTTTATCGCTAAAGCATTAGGTTCAAGGTTGATTGAGAAAATTTTACAGTTTCGGGTAGCTTGATGTGCTGGCGTTTGTACATACAAATTCAATACAAACACGTCTCCGCGTAGGGCAATTGGCTCCGATTCCCGCGCCCCTTCGCCGGGCGTCTTGTAGTGTGAGATCCAACTTTGATGGATGGATAGAATACACCCATATAGAATATACCCATTGTACAGCATAACAAATTACAAACAAGAACTTCTGATAGTTTCATAAAACATAGGTCTTGTATCTCTACAAATCTATGCATATGTAATCAATCCTTTTACTTCCACAGACTGGACCAGCCTAACCTGATCCGTAAGAACCGCCACATGGAGCTATGGTACAAACCAGATTTCAAGTTCCGTTTCCCCACCGCGTTACTGTACTTCTACTTCATCTCGCCTCTAAGTCTGAAGTCGCCTAGAGAGTGAGTATACTTACTGCCAGTTGAAAAAAGTTTTTTTTTTTCAGGATGGGTAAACCATCAATGACCCCTCCCGCTCTGGGTGGAGCGGAAGGGAGTGTCAGACTCTTACTGACTAAAACCCACCCGTGCCTTCCTTAGCCCTTTATGTTCCGGGCCAGCGGTAACCCTTTCGGACAATCCCGCTGACCCGGCTGGCTTCGGCCCTAGCGGTCCCCTTCGAAGTAGTACAAGGTGAGAAGGACATCGACGCGCAACCTGCCATGTTACCAGCACATGATTCTTCAGCATATGTATTCAGCACATGAATCTGAACCATCCTGCGTTGAAATATCACGTAGGTTTAAAAAAAAAAATCTGCTGTCATAGAAAAGTGTAGTACCTACGCGGTCAAAATGTATGAACCAGCAAATTTTTTTTTAACAACCGGCGAAAAATTATAAAAAAAAAACCATGGTTCCAGCTTGCGCATCTTTGTACTTGCCACCCTACATTGACGGGCTTAACTCAGCGCCGAGTGTCAATTTGCGCAGATCTATCAAATAAGTTGATATGTTCACTTGCGCAGTAACATGTGTGTTGTCTTAACTTAATGTGCATTATATCATAGGCAGTAATTAACGAGCATGAGGTCCTGGGCTCGATTCCAGGGGTGGGTAGTGTTATTGGGTTTTCCATCTGAAATTTCTCAGTAGCTATATAACCCATAATAAGTATTTGTGCCCGGTTAATAGCCATAGGCTCGCCACCTGGGACTTAAACAAAACTGGTGAAATGTTTGTGTACTATATATGTGTAGGTATAATTAAATAATGTGTGTTGTCTTTGGTGCCTGACCCTGACATCAAGCAATGGACAAAATTGACAATATTTTCTAAGCTTGAATACGAGGCTTTTGACTACGTTGTGTGTGTGTATTTTAAGTCTTTTTTTTTAATAATTTTTAATTTTTATTTGCCATGTGCTTTTTTGTTTGTGCAGAATAAACAAATTTTCTTTCTTTTTTAAATAACTATAAATGATTGTTCCATACTATATACAATAATGCAGTGAAGGTAGGCAGGAGAATAGATGAACGAAGTACAATAAAGCAGTCTGCTCAACTACCGGGTTTCAATGCCGTGTCCCCCTCTCCCAACATAACAATATGGACATGTCTGCCTTACCCTTTGTGGAATACAGGCGTGATGCTATGTTATGATTGGTGAAAGTTAAATAACAATATAAATAATTCAGTGCTTTGTTCACAGTTCGTGTCTTCTCGATCTTTGGACGGACGTGTTACAACAAGGGCTAAAGGTAATAATAGTCTATAAAATACTTTTTATGTCTACAAAGTTCAATGAAATAACAACTTTGATCACGTTGAAATAAAGTCTTAAATAAGTAGTCATTGCTCATAATAAACCTTGGTTACAGGAAGAGGTGTACCCAGCTAATATGGCGGACCTGTCTCACTCACTGTATGTTGGTGATAAAGGACTCACAATGAAAGTAACTGGCTACAGTCAGAATTTACACGTGAGTATACATAACATTTTATATATGCTAGCTGTAGCCCGAAACAAAACCCTAGCTTAGTCCATCCTAGCAAAAAGTATGCTATATTTTAATCCAGGATATGTCTACTTTTGTGCCAGGTATCAACCAAATCCGCTCAGCCGTTTAATCGTGATTTTATATCAAAGTTACATATTTTTTTTAGTAGAAATATATATTTACAATCAGCATTGGTGTAAATACATCTGGTCTGGTCACCCGGGAAGTTAGTGAAATAAAACTTTATATGGTATCACACACAGCACGTTTCTTCACTCTGGCAACACCGACTTTTAGATTCCGGATTGAAACATGGGACACTTTTTATTTGGGTACATGTATATTTTCCCTAGTAAACAAGTAATTTTTTTTATTAACAAAACAGCTAAACGCTTTAAATGCTGAGTTGGTAACCCTTTCGGTATGCGCAATAATATTATGTATTACGATTATTTTGTTTATTGCAGTAGTTACTTTATTCTTGTTAGGGTTGCGTACGGTACCTCAAAAGGTAAACACATAACGCTTATAGGATGGTCAGCGGGATTGTCCGAAAGGGTTACCGCTGGCCCGGAACATAAAGGGCTAAGGAAGGAACACGGGTGGGTTTTAGTCAGTAAAAGTCCGACACTCCCTTCCGCTCCACCCAGAGCGGGAGGGGTCATTTGATGATTTCCCATCCTGAAAAAAAATACCCTTATAGGATCACTTTGTTGTCCGTCTGTCTGTCTGTCAAGACCCTTTATCTCGAGAACGCGTGGAGGTATCGAGTTGAAATTCAGGTCTACAGTCCCTTGAAGGTGTGAAACAATCAAACTTCTAAGTTAACGTAAAAAAAAGATACGGCCGTTTATGTCGCAAAGTAACGTATATTTCAACACTCAAGGGAATTAAAATTTATAGGGTACTTCCCGTTGACCTAAAATTATGAAATTTGGCAAGACACTGTCATGTAGCACAAGTAAAGGAAAAAATCCGAAAACCGTTAATTTGTAGTTACATACCGACAAATTTGTACCGAACCCTCGGTGCGCGACTCCGACTCGCACTTGACCTTTTTCTTTTATATTGTTACTGTTGCGGTTGTATCATGTCCGTGTCGAATAAATGTTTTTTATTTGCATAATAGATAACTTTGATCGTAAACACTACATTTGCTTATACAGTTACTAGTGGAACTAATCACTCGAGAGATGCGGTCCTCAACGCAGAACCTAACGAGCGCGATGTTCGAGGCGGTGCGCGAGGTGCGCGCGCGGACGTACCACAACGTGCTCATTAAACCGCACAAACTCGCCAAGTAAGTGTGCAAAAAACGTTTACTTGCATAAATATTTACTGGTTAAAAAAATCCTGATGAAACCATCGACTGATGATGTTGTCTTGCTCTTTATATTAGACACATTAAAAAATTAAAATAGTTTATTTCTGTAACTTTCTTGTACAATCTTATTCTGTGGCTAGAACTTCCCAGGAAGCATGTATGCTTGTGTTGGGTGGTTCTGCTCCTCCCTCGGGTCAACATATTTTTAGGTAACTAGATAACTAAACTATTTTAAGTAATTACAAACAAGTACATAATGGATGAAAAGTTACGAGATACTGGTATGACTTCTCTTTATGTGTGTGTGCATGCGTGTGTGGTGTGTGGTGAGTGTGTGTGTGTGAGAGAGTGTGTGTTTGTGTGTGTGCCTTTATGATAGTAGAACATACTATTTCTCATATAGGCTGTGTGAATTTGACTCCTAATTAGGAGACTTCTAGCCCTACGATGTAATTAATATCTTGGGATCGGGAAGTACCACTAGAAGTCACGAATATTGTCTAGAGTTCGTATTTAAATAACACATAGTCTGAATTTTATCAAGAACAGCTTCGGATTCAGCATTTTTTTGACACATTAATTTAGTCAAAACCGACATCTAAGCATATTTGTTTGCCCTTAGACTGGATGAAATTGAAAACATGCGACAAATAGAAATGGAAAATTGCATTCATCATTATGAACAACTTTTACTATGGGACCAAACCTGAAATCGCGAAAACAAAATCAGCTGTTCCCTACATTTATGTTCGTATAACTCGTCAAAATGTAGGGGAACAGCTGATTTTATTTTCGCGATTGCATCTTTGGTCCATTAGTAAAAGTTGTTGATATTGATGAGTATAATCTCCCATTTCGGTTTGTTGCATGTTATCAATTTCAACCTGTAGTTCCCACGGTATAGGGTAAAAATAAATAGTAAGAAAAACACACCTAAGGGATCCGAATAAAGAGAACTACACGCACACATTATGCTATTTTACTCTGTACTTTTAACAGATACTCGAGCAAGTGTAAGCTGCGGGGTAATTGCGTAACACGCTATCAGTAGCAATGTAAATAACAACATTCATTGCGTTATTTACGTTGCTGAGCAGACACATTTTTCGAACATAAGAAGCAATGGATTAGCAATATCCTTCAAATGATTCAGATAGAAATTGTGTGTTACGCAATTATTAGGGTTCAGTTCTATTAAAGCAGGTTCTGTTTGGCGTAGTGTTCCACGCGCGCCTCTCTTAAACGTCGCGGGGGGAATCAAACACCTCACTCCCCCCCTGACCAGACGGAGCCCACTGCTGCGGGTCGGCACCAGTCGGGGGTTGCGGAAGGATCGTACGTTCCCGCGACCCCCGGCGTAGGTGTGAGATGGAACACCGGGGTGGTTTTTAGTCAGTAAGAGTCTGACAGACCCCGCCGCCCGCCCCAGGGCGGCGGACATCCATGAGGATTTTCCACCCCGGAACAAAAAAAAAAAGTTCTGTTTGGCATGTTACGAATTAGCAGTGACGAAACTGCCTGGCAAGTGGCAATACAATCTTATTACAACCGTCCTAGTTCCATAACATTAACCTTTTACGCTATTGCCTATCACAGAGACGTCCGAATGAACATCCTCCTGATGCCGTACATCTCTCCCCGCGAGAAGGCTGCCATCATACACAATATCACGCTATCCGAGCTGCAGGAGTACAGCGACCGGCTGCTCAGCAAGATGTATTGTGAGGTGAGTGTACGAGGTCAAATTTAATGAACTGGCAGAACTTCATGGCCATAATTTTGTTATTATTATGTGTGATCACTTATTTCTGAGATAGCTGGGAAACCTGCATTGGCGATTGTGTAAGACCGAGGCTATTGTGATCCATCCATCCATGATAATACATAGAAGCTGTTGGTGGTGCAAAGAGTAAAAAAAAACATATTATTTAGGTAATTCCTGTTCGTGTAAAAATTATGAAATCACCATTAGTAATTGTCATCATCTAACCGAAAGATGTCTACTGCTGGATATAGGCCTTCCACATCCAGTGGATTCCCGCGACCTTTATCAGTTCTTCGGTATTCCTTGCGGGGGGCCAACACACGTAGCGCCCTTCGGTACTTGGTCGCCACTCAATGTATCTCAGCGCGTCAAAAAATAACTGATGGTCTTTCAACTCTCAGCGCTAGGCAGTGCGTTTGACCTGTCCAATGCCACTTAAAAATAAAAGTGCGCAGTGCTGCACACCTTATTTCAAGTTAAACAAATATCAACTTTATTTCAATGAAAATTAGGTTGATTTTAAAGTGACTAGTACTATTGACAGTTATAAAAAAGTTTGAAGTTGTGGCATAAACTGGACTTTATTGTGTAGGAATTAGAGTTATTTGTCCATTAATTCATATTTGTTTACATTTTTGGCAAATAAATTGCGAATGCACGGTAGATACATTCATACATAACATTTGCGGTAGATCTGATGCATTACTTGCGCAATCTATTTCTAAGTTAATATCGCTTAGAGCTAAGCGCGTTACAAAATAATATGCAAAACAATGTTGTTTCTTTTATTAGATACTGATGCAAGGCAACCTGCCGTGGCACGAGGCTATCAAAATAGCTGAGAATGTGCACGCTAATCTCAAATGGAACGCACTCACTGAAGATGAATTCCCAGACGTAAGATGGTTGTTTTTATATCATTAAACATGGTTTTCACCGATCATTCGGGCAATTATGCATATCACAATCTTAAAAGAGAATGTAATTTTTAGGTTTAAATGAAGCTGATATTTTGCGCTTACTAGCGGAATAACTTACATTTTTATACAGCGCCAGTGAACTCGCCTGGTGTGATAATTTATTACGACGGCACGCATTCTCTGACCCGACGATATGTATTCTAAAAGTGTCTTTATACTATGTGCCGTTAAGCTTGAAACTGGTGGTATCATAATATGATACCACCAGTTTCAAGCGACCGCTATATTATAGCGGTCGCAAAATGACGGCAGTCATGAAAATTACGGTGGGCGTTTGACGTTGTCAAAAAATAAAACGCTCTCTGTATCAACGCTCTCACGAAGTTATGTACAGACGCCAGCACAGGTACCCGAAACTGTCAAATTTTCCTAATCAACTTTGAACCTTATGATTTAGCGGTAAAGTTGAAAATATATTAAAGAAATTTTACAGATTGTAGTAGCTTGATGTGCTGGCGTCTGTACCTCCCGCTTCCTTAGAAGTCTAGAAATTGAGGTGGCATACAATGTGTAAAGCAACTGTCCTTACAAATACAGGTGAAAGTCCACCAGCTGCCTCTGGGCGAGCGTAAGATCCGCGTGCTGAGTCTGAACGAGGCTTCTACCAACAGCATCATCACCAACTACTACCAGGGAGAGGCTACCAACTCCAAGGATACCGCCACGCTTGAAGTGCTTATGGTAAAGAAATACATGCTATTTTGTTGCTTTATATTAGTTATTATCTGTACCGTACTCGTATGTCGATAGTATCACGATGGCTTTTAAAATTGACAACATAAAATAAAAATTATATTATCAGTTGTCAAATGAAAGTTTGTAGAAATCGCCTGAAGATTGGAGGCTCGTATAAAATACGCTCGTGCAAACATGTTGCACAAGTTTGCACAATGTGTGCAAAAATCATGTTTTTCACATACGTGACATGCATGGATCATTTCAGCCTTCCAAAGGGCGAGAAACTCTTCGTCTTAACAAGTCTTTCGCCGGATTGATTTATTAACTTTTCTTAATTTTGTGCAGTCCTAACATATACCGAACGCAATGAATATGTTGACACATTAGTTTATTTTCTAGCTATTGATGGAAGAGCCAGTATTCGATAACCTACGCACTAAGGAGCAGCTGGGCTACAGCGTGTTCAGTATGATGCGCTACACGTTCGGCGTGCTAGGCTTCTCCATCACCGTCAACACGCAGGTGGACAAGTTCAGGTAGAGTTATTCATTATTTATAGTTATTGAAACATTATATCTACACAATTTAAGACAAGAAAAGTACAAACGACGAAACCTATCATCTGTGGCGGCAGTACGGCAACGTCAACAAAAAAATCGTACATATGCCAGAAGACAAGGTCGATTGGAGCTGAAATCTTCACCACTAAACGTAGATTGATAAAAAAATGTTAGGTTATAATTTGAACCAAAAAAAAATTATAAAACGAAACGTTGGGACACTTTCTAGGCATTTGTTCGTACGATGTCCGATGGTCAAGTGAGCGTGAGCTGCGTCGCAGCGCCCTCGTCGACTCACATGAACGTCAGGCTAGACTCTGCAGAAGCGCGCCAACTTCACACTACGTTTTGTTGTCAAATGACATCCCGTACTCATGACCCGAAATATATTTCGAGTTGTCACATTACAGTTCCAGGAAATCGTCTGGCGAGTCTCGTATGACAGAGGAGTGAGGATAATGTTACGGCTACACTACCTTACCGTCTACCGGATTGTTACCGCAATAATTATAGCATTTAATTACCGTTTAAATTACTGCGTGAAGTGGTATGGTTACACTAGAGTTTACCTAGATATGTCAATAAATTAGGCGGTAAAAATTTCATTTTTCAAGATGGAGGTTGAAGCTGCAGCTGTGTTTATGATATGTTGTTATGAGTGCCAATTATTTTTACATGAATCATTTAAATTATTACACTACGATTTTTATGGGCTTTTTGTCGGGTATCTCAAAGAGACGGTTCGGATTGGAATAATTCCAAAAATTCGAGCTCTTTTCCATGGCGGTCGATACGTGCGTCGACATTAAGCTCATGTTGCACACTGGACAAACGGTAGTGTGACCATAAACGCAATAATTACTGCGGTAATCTTCTTTGATGTGCGAAAAAAGACCGCCGCTGGAGCTATTGTCTACCGTCATTTGCCATATTGATGGGCATTGTAAAATTATGACCATAAATCGTGGTTACACCTAGGCGTTATTGAAGTTATGGCAATAATGATTGGCATATCACAGTAGTGTGGCCCGGCCATAAGAGTGTAAACACATAAATGTGATAAATCACCTGAGGATTTTGACCTACGAATCTTGCATGAACATTCTCGCCTCTTGTGACGGTCGAGAAACACGCGTGCAAAAAAAAATAAATTGGGGATAGCTATCTATATGTTAAATGAATTTAAAAAAAAATCCTTTCCTCAGCGTATCGTACGTAGACGCGCGTGTGGAAGAATTCCTGAAAAAGTTCACGCGAGATATAAAGCGCCTCACAGAGAAGACATTGTCTGCGACCAAACACTCCCTCGTGCAGCTGAAATACACCACTGACTACGAGCTTAAAGAAGAGGTGAGTGATCTATAAATAGAGCCTGCAGTGCGATTCTGAACCGACCGTGAAAACTTAGGTAAAGTGAGCGTGGAGTGAGCTGTCAACAGTGTTAATTCCTAGCAAAAACAAACTCACATCACCTAAGTTTTCACGGCTTCAAGTCTTCTCCGGCTATCAATAAAAAATCTGCTGTTTCATAGAAAAATGCAACATTACGCGGTCTAAATGTGTGGAAGAGCAATTTTTTTTTATTACTTTTTTTTTTACTTCAATAACCGACGATGAACAACGCAGGGTTCAAAATCATGTACTGAATCCGCCGCCGCTGATACGATCGTGTCTGTTTTATTGACCAGTATCTTGATTCTTGTTTACACTTCCTACCATACAATCCATCCGGATTCGACAGACTTTTTGGTCTTCCATCCTTACTTTCGGCTATTCCGTTTATCCACCCTAAGATGGATACGCGGAAACGCGTGTCCGAGAATCCACCCTAATACATTCCGTTTATCCAATTAGGCCTAGGGTTGTAGGGTTAGCGGATTCTCGCGCCTGCGTTTCCGCGTATACACCTTGGGGTGGATAAACGGAATAACCCAATCCTTTGTCCGGCCTTGGTTTTTGGGCCGAAATTTCGTCATTTTTTTACGGATACTTACAAAAGAAAATGCCTGACTTTTTGTCAGGACTTTTCAATTTTAAAACGGTAATTCTCATCGCGACTAAGCTTACATCTCTGCCTATATTGTGACAAGTGAGCGATAGCTGCACTTCCACTGTTTCTTCTATTCTGTGGTCCACGATACCTTAACATTCGATACTACTTGCGTAAATTAGAATTGAGCGTGTAGCCTTATAACTTGATGTGCAATATTTACGTCCTGGCACAGAAAATCCATACGAATATTATAAATACGAAATTGTGTCTGTCTGTTACCTCTTCACGCTTAAACCGCTGAACCGATTTAGATGAAATTTGCTATAGAGATAGTTTGAGTCCCAGGAAAGGACATAGGATTGTTTTTATCCCGATATTCCCATGGGATTGACACTTATGCGAGTGAAACCGCGGGGCGTTGCAAGTACTGTATAATTTCACCACCACTGCTCTCAAAACCGTGAAGGAAAACATCGGGAGGAAACCAGCATGTCCTATAACCAAAAATTCGAAGATATGTGACATCTACCAACCCGCACTGGGCCCGCGTGGTAAATTAAAGCCCACACCCTCTTGAAGAGAGGAGTCCTGTGTCCCAGCAGTGGGAACATACTTATGCTACAGATATTCTATTTCACGAAGTCTGTTCGGCTTTGATTGTAGTAGTGACGTATCCCGACAAGCGCGCTCCCACAGCGGCTGCCCCTTGCTGCCGTCGCATGAGGCTATTTCCGCGAATGTGTACCGTTTTACTTCACCCATTGTTGAGTCTCTGTTGATCACAATGTGCATGTGCACGCTTGACAACATTCATAGCCAAACGGACTTCGTGACATAGAACATCTGTACTGTAAATGGCAGCATATTCATGGTCTATGTTCGCCGACTTATTGTCGGTCGCCTGGAATACCTTTTAGCACTGTAATGTGAAAATATGCTTGACTAAATCTGTTTCAGGTTGAGAGGAACTGGCGAGAGATTATAAGCAGGGAATACATGTTCCACCGGCTGTTCTTAGAGGTGAGACGCCATATTGTTACGTCACCTTTACATTTTTTTTTTCTATTGAGTTTTTGTCTTGTTCCCGTTAAAAAAGGTCTTATGGTGTAGCATGCAGGCTGCATGCTATTAATTGTGTCATAGGCATCCTTTCTGAGTTTATCTTGGTCATAACTGACATTAGTAAGGAAAATTTTATTTATTTATTTATTCTTTAATTAAAACGTTTTACAACCAATTACAGAAATACATATAAAACATTAAATATAAAATCAAGTAAAAAGTTAACAACACTTTCATACATCCCTCTCACAGTACTTCTGACATGCCGACAAAATCTTCGTCCATTCGTCCGCAAACAGATCGTTTGTTGGATTAGAGTTCAAGAGATCATTAAATGCGGCCAGAGTACGTGGTACTGGGGACTTAGCACGCACAGCAAACAGCCTGTGCCTTCTGCCGCGGCAGTAGTTGTCTGGCACAAAGAAGCGAGCCAGAAGAGCATGTAGATCAGGCGCGTCAATAGTGCCACGGAGCGTCTTACAGGCTGTGGTGAGCTGGTCTTTTGCTCGCCTTACCTCTAACAAGTTATATCCGAAGCATCCCAGTGAAAATATAAAATAAAACATATCATGAGGAAACCTGGACTTATAGTTAATATAAAAGTCTTAAATCGTCAACCCGTCTCGACCAATGGTCGTGCCTTCTCAATATTGACGACACGGTTGGCGTCGTGGCTGAGCGATCGACTGCTGCGCTGCGTGTCGCGGGTTCGATTCCCGCACGGAACAAATATTTGTATTGCCTATAGGTAGTTGTTCCGGGTCTGGCTGTTTGTGTATGTGAATTTAAATGTTTGTAAACGCACCCACGATACAGGAGTAATTCCTAGTGTGGGGCAAAGTTTAAAAAAAAAAGAAAAAAAAAAAGAAATATGAGAAGAGGTAATTACTCTGCAGTGGGACAAAAACAGGCTGGTATTATAATTATGCTACCGATTGCAGGCCGGCGCGATCGAGAAGATAAAGCTGGCGGACGTCAAGAGTTGGGTCGAGAACCACTTCCCGACCGGCAACAAGTCCAAATTCAGGAAACTGTCTGTGCAGGTATGTAATGGGTTTTGTGTGGACCTACAGTCATCATCTGCCTAGTCTTTTACAAAATATGTTTGGGGTTAGCTTCCAGTCTAACTGGGTACTAGTATTTCACATGGGGGACTGCCTATCTGACCTCCACAACCCAGTTGCTGGGTAATACGATGGCCCTTGGTACGAGTTAGAGTGATGGTCACTGGTCATATACTATCTGGTTTCTGATCCCCGTACGTCAAAGATCTACGAATGACAGCCGGGACTAACGGCTTAACGTGCTTTCCGACGCCGGGAAAGCACGTGGTGTGTGTGTGTGTGGCCAGTACCCGGGTCAAAACAGCGGTAGTATGCTACTAGGAAAGGCGAACTTTAAAAAAAAAAAATATCGGTGTCACATTTACGGTCGTGTACTGTAAAAGAAAGTTCTCAACTTGTTTGCTTATTTGAGGACTTTCTATTAAAAGTCGTATCTATACAATTATACAAGCGTTCCTGCCCTTAGAGCAATGCTAGCATGTCGAAATAACTATAATTGTATTACTTCCCAATCACCTTTTAATCATATTTTTTCTCCTTCCCAGATAATGGGCCACAAATCAAGCAACGTGACTTCCCCAGACACCGTCGCGATGAAACACTACGAACTAACGTACCTAGACGCGAGCCAGCCTATCGGGGACACCAGCGAAAATAACGCGGACTTTATTCACGATATCAACACTTTTAAGAGCGAGCTGCCGTACATACACGTACCTAAGGTCAATTTAAGCCAATGCTGAGGTACTAAGGCTGGATTTACTACTCGCCCGACGGTCAGCGCTGACAACGGTCGCGTACCGATTTATATGGATTCGCTCGCACAAACTGTCCGCGTCACGTCAGCGCTACACTATCCACGTCCATTTATCGTCAGCGACTTGGTACGCGTGACCGACAGACTGACGTCAGCGTAACACTAAATCCAGCCTAAGCCCCGGTTACGGAAAGCGTCTATTTAATCTGTTGTCATAATCCAATGATTTCATTGGCTGTTTGTTCTGCCAATCACTACAGCGATGAGTTTAAACAGATTTAATTAAAATTGCCAGGAAGTGGAGGTCATAAAACGTGTGAGAAGGAAGGTGAATATTAGTCTCGTGTCATCTCAGTCTCGTGTTTTATATCCGAGCCTAAAACGAACGTTCGCGTTTATTATAAGAGGATTTTAGAAACCGGGTGCTATTGACTACGGAGATGTACCTACTTCAGGAAAACTCGTGATGAGAATACTTGGGCTAGAGAGTAAAAATCTTGGTTGAGTCGGATTACAAATCTTATCCTACTCCGAGAGAACTGAAGTTATTTTGGCATGCGAAATACCGCAATAAATATCTAACGATCAACCTCTATTTTGATCTCATCGTGTATGTCTAACGACCAATCACAGTCGCCGCTTTTAGAGATGTGTATGAGAATAAACATCTCTTATTGGACGATCGGAATCCTCGTGTCATAAAGCTCATTTCTAATTGTCATTTACTTTTGTGCGTGTTTGATCGAGGCTTAGGAGACTATAGATATATGCTTACTACTTTATTAAGTTTACTTACAACCGCATGAGGTACATCGATATTTCAGATTTCATTGTTTCTCTTTTTTATTTCAAGTTACGCCCGGAATATCGCATGTAATTTGCACAAAAGTATGCAAGTAGCTTGCATGCCATTATGGTATTTACCAATCAGAAGTTGTTATGATGGGTCTTACAGGGATGATACATGACATGTGACGATATACGTCCAGTGGTTATTAAGACAGCACTACAAGTGCGTTCCACTTATTTTGGCAACGTCCACCAGTTTCCTCACAACCTGCAGCCAGCAAAGTCGAGGTAAAATCATTTATTTCAAATTGGCACAAAAAGGCACTTGAATGTCAAAAATTACAATGAAATAAAATTGATTCTAGTCGTCCCTTTTAAAAATAAAGCAACGACAGGTAAAGCAATTATGTGATAGATACATGGTGCTCAACATGGTGTTTTAACAAGTGTGTGAGTTACAGTTGTAGTATGTAAAAATCAACTTCATAAAAATTTAAAAACTAGACAATTAAATTAGTAACCAGTTTCATTTTGTCTTTGTCAGCTTAACGCACCTTATACAACGCGATTACTCGATCAGCCATTATGAATAACAAATAAAAGAGACCAATTCGACACCTATACGTTTGAACACGTTTTTGTATAAATTAAATCGCGCGAACTCTCTGGTCTCGTAAACACGTTTTATACGAACATCGCCTAAGTGACACGTTCGCAAGCTGTGTGTGCCTAGATACCAGATAACAAGCAAATACACGCTAAAACATAATTGATGAAATAATATAGATCGCATAATAACGTTTCCAATTATATTATTTGGAATGCTTGGCTTGTTGCATCTCCACCAAAGGTATGTACAGGATACTGTAATGTTAATATTATGCCTATACTCTATATAGGTTACTTTATTGTATTAAAAATAAAAGTGTAATTAAGGCATTAGGTACTAATACCTATATTGTATATATAAAAAATAGATACGTAATAAAAACATAAAAACAGCAAAGTATATAAAATATGTAACTGGTTGTAAATATTGTACTTAAACTTCTGCTCACCACCGCGGAAATAAAACTACAATATCTTGCGTTTCGTAAAATATTTATGAAAGAAAGAATGACTGTCAAATTGATTAATTTTTGTTAAATAAATAGTCTAAATAGGACACAAATGTTTGTATTTTACTTGACAACCTATACTTTTTTTTTTCAAACGTAGAAATGCTCATGCATTCACTCGCTACCATGGGGAGATAGTGCAGTTATGTGGGACTCTAACCCACTAAAATTCCACGGTGTCCTCATCTGCCGCTTACGGCGGGAACACGGGCACGCGTTAGCACTCATCCGTGAACCCGCCGCGGCTGTCCATCACCGGACCCTCCTCTGGGGAGTACTCCCCATCACCGGCGCAGCAGAACACAGCACGCCGTGACCACCCCAGGGACCAAACCAGCACATGGGCGCCAGACGACCCCGTGTCTGGGCACCCTTGGTCCCCTTGCGACGGGTCCTGACCCGTTCGAAAATTTGCAGGCGGCGGGGCCAATGATCTGTCATTTTCGGCCGCCTGCAAATTTTCGGCCGCAGAGGATAGGGAGAGCGGTCAACGTCATACCAACCCTCCTCAGATTTGTTTTATTTGACAAGGAGGATGACAGGTGGATTAAGGCAGTGACTGAGTGGCGTCCAAGGACTGGCAGACGAAGTTTCGGTCGTGCGGCAGCGAGATGTGCGGACGACATTGTTACTGTCGCGGGTAGAACCTGGTTGAGGCTGGCACAGGAGCGTGCGGATTGGTACTTGAAAAGAGAGACCCATGGCCAGCAGTGGGTGAAGTCGGGCTGTGGATGACGATGAAAACTACTCTTCTAATCACCGTTCGCGATTTATTTGCCAAACATGTAAACAAATATGAATATTTGGAAAAATAACTTTAATGCCTCCACAACACGGTTCAGTTTACAGTACCCGGCGATAAATATTGCACATCGACCTTTGGAAAGAGACAATCGGCTAATTTCGGCTTCGTAGAGCGTTATCTCTGTCGCACGAAATACAAACAGTCCGGTATCTATTAGGAGCTGTTAAAACAATTATGATTTGCTTCTTTTGATAATTATTTTTATTCTTTGTATAAAATACAAAAAAAGGTAAAGGTCGATGTGCAATATTTATCGCCGGGTACTGTACCTACGCTACAACTTAAAACATTTTTATAACTTTTTAAATAGTGTTAGTCACTCTGAAATCAACTTAATTACCACTAAAGTTGATGTTTGTTTAACTTGAAATAACAATAATTGGAAACATACATATGAATAGACCTTACATTTCTGAGGGTTGTTTTCAATCTACTTAATAAAAATCTTAAATTTATTCATTCACTGACAGATAACGCACAGCTTTGACCGCTGGCTCTAGAAGCATTAAAGGCACAAAAGTTCCTTTTGCACTACCTAAGGAATGATTTTTGACAATGCATCCACTAGAGGGATTAAACAAGGGATGAAAGTTCGATTTTACTGATGGGAAATTCCACACACGGCACACGACATGTCTAAATTCCATCATTGACAGACAACGCACAGCCTAAACCGCTGGGTAGCATGAAATGAAATTTTCACAAGAGTTCCATATATTGCGAAAATGAGCACTCTGGAAGGATATCTTGAAACGATATCACATTAATTGGTAAAATAGAGGATATAAGTTTGTAGGTATGGAAGTTCGTCACTTTTGGTGATAAAAAATCCCATCGGGTCGCTTGTCATGACCATCATCATGTCAGATAGCTTTTATCTGTACAATAAATTAATTCGAGTTGTAGGTACTTACTCAAAAGTTTGTTGTACAGACGCCAGCACATCAAGCTACTACAAGCTGTCAAGTTTCTTTAATAGATTTTCAACTTTATCGCCAAAGTATAAGATTCAAAGTTGATTGGGAAAATTTGACAGTTTTGGGTAGCTTGATGCGTACTTAGAGACGCCAAGTCTATACTTAGAGCCCTTTGTACCTCTTCTTTTGGTAAGCACCTGATTGTTGAAAATAGTCGCTGCCTATACTTCTCGTATATGATAACTTGGTTGAGAATGCCTAAAGAATTAAGTCCGCCTTTGTACCTTTTTTTTGTGAGAAAAGTTAAAATAAATGAATAAAAAACGATTGCTCTTTACATTTTATTAAGAAATTAATTATTATTTTATTTAATATAAAAGCCTCAGTAAACAATTTTTATTCTTCCGTCGACACCCTGCGTGACGACGCGTTGTCTTCGCATGTAATGTTGCAGCGTCACGTAATCTACTTCAAAACTTTCCAAGTTCTCCCTGTTGTCAGATATCATCTGAAAAACATATGTAGCACATTAATATAGGACATATTTAACTGATTCTCTTATAACTTAGTGATCTTCTAATGATGGACACTTTTTTAAATAAATTAACCTTTCTAATTGTGCACACGGGTGGTGCCGCGGCAGCGGCCCTGTGCCCGCTATGGTAAGTATTTTTAAGATCCCACACAAAGAAAGTTCACAAAAAGAGGCGCAATCATTATTTATAGAGTGTTTAATAATATTTTTAGGAGCGTAAAATGGGAATTGTTAGAAGAGGTTCGATGAAATGCATTCCAATTACTATGAATGCAGTGCGCTGTCAACGCGATAAGGGAGAACGACAACGATCGTAAAAAATCCGTCCATTAAAAGTCAATAAGATGGAAACGCTGTGGCCCACAAAAATTGGTACCTAATACACACGTCTGTCGGTTAAAATTTGGTCGCCGAGAAAAAGCAGTCGTCCGCTATATTTCAAATTGCAGACAAGGGGGCACTGATGGTAATCATTTATGCAATTGTTTTGTGAAATGTAGACATTAAAATTAATCGTTAGTTTCGCCAAGTAAATAATGTCTTTGAATTCGCCCTATCGCGTCAAAAGATAGTCGCGTTTTTGTTTCGTTTTGACCTCTGACAATGATGCAGTTACTTGACTTGATTGTCATGCAAACGCTATATGTGTGAGCACTTTCGCGTGATTTAGTACGGTGAGGGCAAATCTAGCGATTTAAATCGTTGGGCAAGGGGATTTGACTTAACGGTGTCAGAAACGCTCTATACATAGCGTTTCAGTGACGTCATTCGCCGTAAAGACGAATTATTGCAGACGCTATGTGACAGCCACCGCGTTTATAGGAAACCGTAGCTTTAGCAAACTTACCGAGTACCCGCCGCCGCCATCACCGATGTAGCTCTGCGACATCACCCGATAGGTGGCGTTGACATCGAGCGGCAAATAGCGCGGCACGTCGCACTCAATGCAGCGCACCGTTGCCGTCACGCGGGAGCCGACCGGCTGCGACGCGTTGTACGTGTTGCGCATGCCTGAGAACATAACATATTATCACGCCTCTATCCCCTTAAGAGGTAGGCAGAAGAAGTCTATAGTGCACCCTTTGCCCGTTATAGGGGGAATAGAATAGAATAGAATGATGTTTATTTCCCTGGTTCTTGTGTTACATTATGTCCACAGGTCGGTGGTGTATTCGGCCTGTGGGTGTGTCAGCTACTTACAGTCTACCTATTTTTGTCTGAAGGAGATCTATATAAGTGTCGTGTAGTGTGTGCTGCGAGCTTGTTAGTATGTACAGAATAACTTTATATAAATTTATAGTGTTTTTCTATGTTGCCCTATCCTATTTACAATTAATTACAGTTTATGGGGACGTGGAGCGGTCGTTCGCTTGCTGAGCAGCCGACTCCTGTCTTTTTTTGGTACATAGTCAATTTCACCTAGTCTAGTATTAGTTAGGAGGGGGTTGTGCTGTCCGTATCCGAGGTATGCGTCACCAGGAGTCTCTAGATCCTCAATGTGCAGTTCGCGGAGTCGGCGCAGCATGTCCTCGTTTAAGTCTTGTGCACGAAGGTGCCATGGATCCCAATCGAGCATATCCCAGAGTAGTGAGGTTTCTAGGCGTCTTGGGAATTGTCCGCTGGTCTTGAGAGCCATTCGGTATTGGCGTTCAATTTTAAGTAAGTTGCTCTTACTGTAACGTGAGAGTAGTTGTACCACGCCATAATCCAATATAGGAAGTAGGCAGGCCTGAACGACAGCAAGTTTCACAGTCATATCCGTTTTGGCGTGCCAGCCTATGATAGGGGCTAGCGCGCCGCGTGCTCGTCGCGCCTTCTGCACGACGTAATCCGTCTGTTTGCCCATGGTCATGGTCTTGTCTAAGTGTACGCCCAGATATTTTATGCTATTTTTATATTCGATTATCTCGTCTTTGATGCGAATGGCTCTACGATAGTTTCTCTTGTGAGTGAACATAGCACACTCTGTTTTGTCTACGTTGCATTTAAGCCCCCAGCGACGGTAGTAGTTGATGACGGTGTCAGCGGCCCAACCCGCGCGGTGTGTCGCGTGATTCGGGTCGGGAGACCTGTTAAGGATGCACAGGTCATCGGCGTATTGGGAGAGCTTGAGTCCGCGTATCCGGTCTCGTTGGTCCCAAACGTCGTGTACGTATAGATTGAAAATTACCGGACCCAGGATAGAACCCTGGGGTACCCCGTGTGGCACCGGTTTTTCGTCGCCGTCGGTGGTTCTGAAGCGTCCGTAGGTTTTGCGACCGCTCAGGTAATTCTCTATTACTTTGATGATGTTGTTCGGGACGTCAGCTGTTTGAAGCTTCTTCGTAAGACCTTCATGGTTTATTGAATCGAAGGCCTTCGAAAGATCCGTTAGGACCATGGCCACACTTTCCCTCGCTTCCAGCGCATCTGTGATGAACTTGCCGGTGCGAAGGATCTGTGTTCCTGTTCCTCTATACTTGGTAAAGCCATGTTGGAACGGCGGTTGGAGTCTGTCGGCCGTCTGCCGCAGGCGTGACAAGAGCAGGCGTTCGTGTAGTTTACCCATGATGTTTAGGAGAGTGATAGGTCGATACGATTTGGCGTCCCGGTGATTCTTACCTGCTTTATGTAAGAAGATGCACTCCCCGATTTTCCATCTGTTAGGATAATAACCTGTCAGTAACAGGTAGTCAGCTATCACTTTGTACCTGATGAGAAAGGAGTCGCCTCCGAGTTTAAGGGCATCTGCTTTGATTTTATCCGGGCCAGGCGCTTTCTTATTTTTAAAGCGTCTCAGCGCGAATCTGATTTCCTCTATGGATGTGGGGTCGAGAGGCTGGAACGGTGTGGTCTTCTCTGTACTCTTATCTTCGTTGTTTATTTCGGCTTCTGTGACTATCGCTGCGTCGACCAGGGTGTCGATGGTTTCTTTCTCACTGTTGCAACCCTCAATGTGGGGGAGTCTCTGTACTGGAGCTTTCAGGTTGCGTTGAATTTGCCACATGTGGGCTCTGTTATTCTGTGGATTGTTTATTATCTGGGTCCATTTTTCGCTGCTATATTCCACGAGTGCTTGCTGGACCTGGCGTTTCAGATGATTGTAGTTTCTTCTTAGTTCCGTCATTCTGTCCTGGTTGAGGCGTAGTCGCCATGCTTTACTTTTTGCTTGGTTTCTTTTATCGATCAATTCATTAATCTCTTCTGGAAGTTTATCTCTTCTGTTGTTTTCATGTAGTGGCGCATACTCATCCAAGGTTTCTGTGATAGCTTTTTCTAGGTGTAGTATATATTCCTCGCATTCTGCGCCGGTTGTGATTTCCTTTGGTAGGTGCGTGGTTTTGTCCCATAGGGTTTGTTGGAATCGTTGTCTCATTTCTTCGTTGTTTGCAATAACGCGGGTGTTTCTTACCAGTGTTTTCTCTCTGTCCACCACTATGCTTAGGTCCAGTAGCCAGGGCATATGATCGGAGCCAACCGGTGTTGCTTGTCGGCATGTTATGGTGTCGAAAGCTTGTGCATCGTGCGAGAAGATGGCTGCATCGAGGATGCCATAGCCCGCACTGTTAGGTCGTGAGGGTAGGCCCGTGTGGTGTATGGTGCAAACGTCGGAGTTACAGAGGTCGCGGACCAGTATTCCCGCCCCTTCGTCTCTCGTCTGGTTGAGTGCAGTCATTTTAAGGTTGAGGTCTCCAATGGTGATGTTTGGAGCTTCGGTTATGATGTTTTCTAGCTCGTCATTAAGCGCTGCGGCGTCGAAATGCTCTGATCTGTGCGGTATGTATATCCCCTTAATTTTTAGGGAATCACCGGTCAGATGATCATAAGTGAGGTTGATAGCGACGCCTTCGATGAGGCGATCTCTTTCTTCGGTACCTGGGGTTACGTCGGTCTGACTCCAGCGTATTCCTCGCATCACATACATGGCTGTAGTTAGATGCGGCGCGATTGAGTGCGTGATCTTGTCGTAGTTCAAGAGATTCATGTGGATTTTGGAAAAGTCCACCCGGCACTCGTTGACTATGATTATATGTGGTTTATAACGGTCGGCTAAGGATTTTAGCTCGAGGAATTTACCTTTCAATCCTTGCGCATTGAGGTGCAGTATGCGCAACTTATGATATCGATTTCTCGGATTATTTGTTGAGAATTTTTATGAGAATTTCGTGTTGTAGCTGTAGCTGGTGTAATATTTGTTTCATAGTTGTTTGTAGCTCTTGCCCTAGGGGTTCCATGCTGTTTTCTTTGTTTGTTGTGTGTTCAATTAGTTGCATTGGTGGCTGGTGCTGTGGTTGTGATTGTGGCGCCTGTTTGGGCAACAGAGGAAATTGTGAAGTGGAGGTTATGTTCGCGTACGAGACGTTTTCCCGACGGTATCTCAGTGCTGCGTATCTGCGTTCAGCTGCTTCTCTTTTTTTCCTTTCTTTTTCTTCGTGTTGTGCCAATTGACGGTCCACTGCTTTCTGGAACTTCTCGCATTTGACTTGGTTGGCCCCGTGGCCCGGTTTTTTGCATGCTGTGCATATTTCGATATCTATGCCTTCTTCGTTTTGAATTGTGGAGGTGGGCTGTTTCTTCTCACCGTGGCACGCCGATGTCGCATGCGTGAAGAGGAAACATTTCTTACATTGTACTACTCTCCTGGGGTCATCTTTATATTCCTGAGGCTTCATGCTGAAGGCCCCGAAGTACGCATGCTTTGTTGTCTTCATAAGCGTAGCGATTTCATCGTATGAGTGGGCACCATCAAAGATAAATAATTGTAGGTTACCTTTAATTGTTCTCATTTTGATCGGTCTCACACCGATGCACCTCTCCATTTCCTCAAGGCATGCCTCATTCGTCTCGTCGTAGATGTTCGTGATGAGCACCACCTTCGTCTGATGGATCTGCTGGGCTTTAGGGACGCGTGCCACGAAGCTGAGCCCGTCGTCAAGTTTCTTCAACTCTTCTATAATTATTTTCCTCATGTCCGCGGTGTATACGCGGATCGTGATGGTTCTTTTGTTACTAGCCATGGCGTGTCTTGCTCCATGGTCTGTGGTTATTTTTCTAATTTTGTTAAGATATTCCAGATCGTTGATTTTCTTTACGTCTGTTATGATTATGTCGGGGATGTGAGTGGATGATGTGATCACTCTCGATTGCTGCTGAGTTGCTGTCGAGTTAGGAGTGACGGCACCTCTCTTTCTCTTCTTGGGTTTAGGTGAGATAAAAGTCGCGTGGGCGTAGTCTTTTTCCCTTTCCGATTCGTCTTTGTGCTCCTCTTCGGTGGAGAGCGAGGAGAAGCGGTTGCTTGTTGTTATGCCGGGCAGTCGCTGCGAGGCGATGGTCGCACTAGCGGAGCGCGCTTGCACCGTCGCGTGACCGGACTGAGTCGTGGAGTCGGCGCGCAGAATCGTTGAGATGGCCAAGTCTTCGTGTGCGCGTGCGTCGTGGGCGACATTGCTAGCTCGCGCAACAACGGTGGCTTCGGTTGGTTTCGTTCGCGCGGCGCCAACGGCCACGCCAGCGGGCGCCGTTGCTGCAATCGCGCCACCAAAGGCGTGACGCGGCGTACGGTGAGCGGGGCGGCCCGACCCACACAGCGCTGGCTCAGCCCTTGTACTTTGGGTACTGGGTACCTCTCTATATTTCGATACTATTTTGTTCACTGTACCACATTCACAGGTCACGTTTTCTTCACTTTCAAGTCCTATAATTGGCATGTACTTCACATTTAACTGTCCGTTGCACTTGCGGCAGTCTATCTTATTTATTTTGCAGAAGTTTATATTACACGAATATATATTAATTTCGTTTACACTGTTCACTAGGTGTCCGTTTGAAATATTTGCAGAAGTTTTTATAAAACATTTCACGGCACTTCTCTTGTTACACAATCTACAATTTAATTGTTTAATCTTAGTTTGGAGTCCCTGCCACTCGTGGAATTTTTTAATTACGTTAATTTTTGCGCAGTACCAACAAGCAACTGCGTATTGTCCTTCATTGTCCGGGGAAAGTTCACTTACACTAGTTAATTTATAGTCACTGTTCTTTTTATTGTTCACAATTGCACTGTCTGTGTCCATTTCACTAGTTTCACTGTTTCCAGGAGGGCCTAAAGGGCCTCCCTTAGTCTCCACACTCATAATAATATGAGCGCAAACTAATGTGGGTAATCTTATAAAAATATTGCGTCACTCGAGGCAATAGGCACTGAGCGCGAGAGACCTCAGCGCACACGTCCGCTCGCCGCGGCTACCGTGCCTCAAGCTCCCCGTTATAGGGGGCGAGTTTATTGACAACATCCGGGAAGGAATTCAGACTCTGGGTTGCTACAGAGATATTTGTAATCAAAAAACCCAAAACTACTTCGTCCGACCTGGGTTCAGGACAAAATTGGCAGTCGCGCTTGCGATCAGTTGACCACCACGACTCAAAGAGGCATGGAAATAAAAAACAACAAAGCATTGATAAGATTCAGCATCTATGCATTGTGCGCCCTCGAATCCCAAAGTTACATAATAAAGTCCACCAAGTGCTACCCGCATCGGGCCCGCGTGGATTTGCGGCCCACTTCCTCTCACACCGAGGAGGTTTATGCCCCAGCAGTTGGAACACTATAGGTTTATTATGTTAAGCTACGTACCTCCGATCTGCAGCATCCGTGAACTAGAGAAGTTTTCATTCCAGGACACGCCGATGGAGAACTCGAGCGCCTCCAGTAGGTGCTGCCCCGAGAGATCGTACACCTGCACGTAGTTCTCGAACGGCATCGCCATTAATAGGGCTTCTGTTGTCACCTCTGTGGAATATAAACAATTGACTTATTATAAACTAGCAGCGCCCCGCGGTTACACCCGCATAAGTGTCAATCCCGTGGGAATATTATGGGATAAAAACTATTCTATGTCCTTCCCCGGGATGCAATCTATCTCTCTGCTAAATTTTATCGAAATCCGTTCAGGTGGTTTAAGCGTGAAAAGGGTACAGACGCCAGCACATCAAGCTACTACAATCTGTCAAATTTCTTTAATAGATTTTCAACTTTATCGCTAAAGCATTAGGTTCAAAGTTGATTGGGAAAATTCGACAGTTCCGGGTAGCTTGATGTGCTGGCGTCTGTACATACATACAGACAGACAGAAGTTACTTTCGAATTTTTAATATTAGTATGGATACAACATGACAGAAGTAAGCTCACCTCCCGGGTTGATCTGCACTCTCAGTCCACCGGTGTTGATCAGACACACCTGCGCGTTGTTCCATGCTGTGCCTTTTGCTAGAGGTACCATCTGTAATGCAACGTACAACTTGCATAACGACACGTCTGTATTGTCCGAAGGGTAGGAAGATTTCTAGAATCTAGTCGTAGTAGTATGATAGAGGGGCGCAATTCATTATTCAATAACCAGTGGCGTAACTATTGTATACCGTTTGGGGCCGGTGGCAAATGGGTCATGTATGAAAATATTAAATTGTCTCGATTTTTTTTCTGCACTTATGAATAAGCTAATACTATCTACAAAAAAAGTATCAGATTTATCTGATTAGTATTTCCAGAGAAATAAATTAAATTCTGTTAGAGGCGGCCATCGACAGTAACCCACGGATTTTTATTCAATTTCCTTAGCCTACTCAATTAAAAAGTAAAAACTGTAGATAATCTGTACCGTCTGACATCCATCCATCATAACAGAAAAAAACAGAAAAGTTTGTTTTTCAAATATATTATATTAAGATTCGATTACTTGTTAAAGATTAAAAACCTATGAGATTTTAGGAAAAGAGGCTTCATTTGTTCGATATTTCGAATTCTTGTCTCAAGGATTTGGCGCCCCCATGAAACTGCCGCCCGGTGCAAGTGACCCGGTTTGCCCCCCCCCCCCCCTTAGATCCGGGGCTGTTAGATAATTGGGGTGCTGACTAAACGATGATCCAAGCATAGTATTACCTCATCGAGGAACCCGTCGCAGGCCCAGCTACCCAGGTTGCACTCTCCGCGAGAGCACCACGAGCGGTTGAGAGTGACGCGGGACACGCCCAACACTTCCTTGCCCACCGCGTCCACTTCCTCACGCCATGGCTCTAGTAGCGCCATTATCCTGGGGTCTGTCATTAAATGAAATACCTAGTATCAAATAGGGAAAATGTCATTAAGGCGCTTTCTAAATGGCAAGGTTTCTTTGCAGAGGGGTCGTCTGGTGGATCCACCCGCGACGATCCCAGATAGCCAGAGATCTAGATATAGATATTTGGCAGAGACTGTGTGAGTGTTGCAATGTCATGACATTGACATGTAAATATATAGGTGATAACAGATATTAATCACATTTATTTCATTTTCCTACAACCGCGTAGGCGCACTGTCACATGCCATTGCAATGTGACAGTGCGCCTACGCGGGTCCCAGAAGTGGGAATATTATAGGCTGGTTATGCATGCTATGAGAGCGACTTTTTTCCGAACATTATGTCTACATCGATTTTGCCGCCCGGCTGTGCTGGATCATGCCAACCAGATCATGTGTACACATAGGATTTCCGATATTTTAGTCTTTACCTTGCACAATAGAAGAACCCAAGTAGACCGGCTCTCCCACCCAGTCCTCCACTACGCCCTTGTGGTTGATGTAGAACTTGATGTTGCCGAGGTACCGCGTGTAGCATGACGCTTGCACTATCGGGATCTGTGTGTTTTTATATTTATTTAGGTATTAATTCGATACAAGCCTTCAGCCCGATGAATTATATTATTGATGAAAAATTAATAAATAAAAAAAATATAGAACAAAAAAATTGAATTTGAATTCTACTTAGCGTGTCGATAGCAATCTAAATGGACTCGGCCCAGAATTCGGCTATTTGTTTGGCGCCATCAACAGCGTCCGCCGGTCCCTGTAATGTGCAACTTACAGGAACAGGAGGGGATTGGTACAAGAAAAGAGAGGCCTATGGCCAGGAGTGAGTGAAGTCGGGCTGTTGATGATGATGATGACTGAACCAATGTTGGTGAACATTTCACGCAATGTACATACAGACGCCAGCACATCAAGCTACACCGAAACTGTCAAATTTTCTCAATCAACTTTGAACGTTATGCTTTAGCGATAAAGTTGAAAATCTATTTAAGAAATTTGATAGATTGTAGAAGCTTGATGTGCTGGCGTCTGTACATAGTTTTATGAAGGTTCTAACCCTATGGCCGTCCGCGCGTGTCACGACGGTGGGGTACTCTCCGAAAGCGTTGTCACCGCTGGGCGTCTCTCCGGTAAACAGCAGCGTGTGAGAGTGGGCGCCCACTATGATGTCCACTGTCGGGGATACGCGCTCTGCTAGCTGTCTAAAAACACCAATTTGGTAAAGTGAATATAAAAAAAGAAAAAAAAACTGTATAGGACCGAATTTAGCGCTCTTAAATCTTAATAGAACTATCAAAAATCCCTTTAAAAATCACATTCTCGTAAGCATCGAGGTAAACCCCCAAGCAGCCCGCGATGTATCGCAGTGAGGTACAATGCGTGCCACGAAAAATGAGACGACCCCGCCTCCCCCGCTCTTTCCGCCGCCCCTATGACGTCCGGTCCCGTCCCGCACTCAGACCTCATACCGCTAAAGATACCTAAAATCGTGTTCTGCGCAAGTCAAACCACGTGGTGTATAAAGTCTCATCTTTCGTGGCACGCATTGTATCTTTCCGCATGAGCGTGCGTGTCTATTAAGGCTGCTCTCTCGAAAAAAGCTTGAAAAAAGCATGCAGATGAAACCATTTTTTGTCGGCATTTACAGAGAAATTACATCTGAAAAAAATCCTTAGTAATCTTCATGATATAATACGTAATTTGGTTTAGCCATAATTTTTCTACCGTTATCACATAATTTAAAAAAAAATCACCAAATCACCTCCAAATCATTGAGATGAAACCGTTTTACTCCTTCATTTTTTATCAAAAGAGTGTAAAAAAATATATCTACATCTTTGCAATACAAAGGAGAATAATTTGGTTTTGTTACTTTTTTAAAATATGTATTATTTTTATGATAATAAATTAAAAAGGCCTCTGATAAAGGACTGCGTCTACATCACCCCCGCACTCGTCCATAAATTTAGTGCGGGGCGCATCGTGTTGCTAGGTGGACGTATGTCGCGTTGCGAGAACTCCGCACTACGAAATAAAATCGTAAAATATTACTGCAAAAACAAAAAGTGTACCTACCCAAGCGGGGTTTTATGAAACCTATGCGCTGTCCATTACTCTGTGTACATAGGTACTGTTTATAAAATACCTACCTCATTCAAACGAAAGTTGTAAGTACTAGTAGTGAATGATCACAGAAGGTCCACGTCCACGAAATGATTCAGCCAATATTATAAATTTTGCCTGGTGCCTAAGTAAAGTCTATTATTCTGATGCGTTGCGATTTATTTGTGACATATTGTGACACAAAACTGAAAATGCTCCTAAAGTAGGTATTAATTATGATTATAGGTTACGTACTTGCTAATAATTTGTCAATTTATTGATTACCGGCGTAATTATTTTCAAATAAAAAAATCAAATCATTTATTTGCATAAAACAGGTTCAGTGGATGTTAAAAAAGGTCAAATGGTACACTGTTAATAACCATATAAGGTGTGCAAATATAAAACAAGAATGTTAACTGTTAATTTCACTATTCAATAAAGTACGGACGCCAAGCACATCAACCTACCCGAAACTGTCAAATTTTCGCAATCAACTTTGAACCTTATGCTTTAGTGATAAAGTTGAAAATCTATTAAAGAAATCTGTCAGACTGTAGTAACTTGATGAGCTGGCGTCTGTACAATGTCATTGAAAATAAAATTATCGTAAATACAGATCAGTCAACAAAATAAGGAATTAAAAATAATAATGTCATACAATAGTAAAAAGTAGTAGTTCAATAGTATATATGTATATACAGGCTGGATTTTTTTAACCTCACCTAGAGGGCAAGTACTCTAAACACTGGAGATAGCAAATTTTACTCAAAGGAAAATCCCTTCATTAAAAAAAAAAACAAATCTGCATTCAAAGATTTTCGAAAATTCGCTTGCCGCTCTCGGGAATCGAACCGGCTAAAATCCGAAAAAATAATACCCTGTACTTTTATGGCATCAATCGATAGGGTCAATCATAAGGATCAAATCTCTCTATGGCAGATCGAAAGTCGAATACTTTTTACTCGACTTCTATCGTCGCGGGTGACATCAATCAATCAATTAAATCAGCCTATCGCAGACCGCGGGTGGCACAGACTACATAAAATTAGAAAAACAAATTAGTAGTCATGTTTTTTATTATAATTATCACTTATCATTACTAGATCCATGTGGGCTAAAGTGGGTCAATAATATTATTCAACTAATTAAATCAAATAAAAAAATCATTACCTATACGTAGTGAATCAATTAGTTCTACCAGAGAAGTTGAAGGTGATTCTGTTGATTTGGATGTGAATGTATTTTTTTTTTTACAAATTATGAACCTATATTTTTGTTTTACTTGTAAATATATGTATAACTGCATTCATTTTAGGAACAAGATGATTTGGGCATTCAAAAACTACGGTCTCTATTGGATGACAAATGGTGACTCACAAGCATCTTGTAAGGTCTGTCGAAGAACTTGAAGATTATTCAGCTGAATTTTAGTTATAATATATTTGTTTATAAAAAATATAACAAATAATATGACATACACTAGTGATAATTATACTACCTATACCTACCTACCTACCTACCCTACCTGCCTACCTATCTACCCTACCTTCCTATCTGCCTTACCCTAACTACCTACCTACCCTACCTACCTACCTACCCTACATACCTACCTACCTATCTACGTACATGCCTACCTACCCTTCTTCTCTTCATAGAAACCTTCCTAAGACTTCAACGAATATTTAAAAAAAAACCGAATTGGTCCAGCCATTCTTGAGTTTTGCGCTTAGCAGCACATTTAGCCATTAATTTTAGTTAAAAAGATACATTAAGTTGTTTACCACATGGCAAGCCAGGCTGATTTATATTAAGGGTATAGCTTCTACTCACAGCCTCGAAAGCATTTAACAATTTTATTCGTAACCATAGCCCGAAAAGTACATCCATATCAATAGATAATACCTAAATAAAACCAAAACTGGACCATTGTAAATACAGGGTGTCCCAGAACTCAACGTCAAGCCGAAACGGGGTGACAGGATTGATCATAACCATCACGAGAAAAATCTGAAAAAAAATCTATCCCATGCAGTTTGAAAATTATGGGCATTTGAAGAAAAACCTAGAATTTTGATCAAACTGTAACATTTTTCGGTTATTGTGGTTATTCTTTTTTATTTTTGTTCATTTGAACTTTGGAAACGTAATCCTAAATAACATTTCTAGAATCCCAATAAAAAATAATGACACAATTGCCTCAAGTTTCCGAGAATTGAGACTATTCGTTAAACTACGATTACAAAATTTTCAAGATTCGTCGACTTTGATGGGCCCTCCTTTAAAAAAAATGTACTAGAGTGCCTTGGCAAGTGGCATTAAAAGTTGCCGCATTTAATCAGAATTCTAAAATGGTACAATACTTGTTAGTTCCATACAATAAAAAAGAGTAAAAAAATTAAAACCTCAAGTAACCCGATTTTTGCTATCTCAGTTAAAATGTTTTTGATTCGCACAAGCTCTAGGTAGGTTCTTAATTTTAAGGCAAAATGATGAGAGAGATGGATAGTGGGTATGTTTGCCATGAGTGAGCGAGACAGATAGTGACGCCACTTTTATTAAAGTGAAAAAAAGTTAGTAAAATAATGAAAAATCTTGATCTAGTTTAATTTAGGTTTGTTGGAATAAAAGTCAGATAGAGAAATAACGTTTTTTATTACAATAAATGTTCAAATTGTTTACCATCAGCCTCAAATTTTTTTAAATTTTTTTACTCTTTTTTTTTGTATGGAACTAACAAGTATTGTACCATTTTAGAATTCTGATTAAATGCGCCAACTTTTAATGCCACTTGCCAAGGCACTCTAGTACATTTTTTTTAAAGGAGGGCCAACAAAGTCGACGAATCTTGAAAATTTTAAATTCGTAGTTTAACGAATAGTCTCAATTCTCGGAAACTTGAGGCAATCGTGTCATTATTTATTATTGGGATTCTAGAAATGTTATTTAGGATTACGTTTCCAAAGTTTAATTGAACAAAAATAAAAAAGAATAACCACAATAACCGAAAAATGGTACAGTTTGATCAAATTTCTAGGTTTTTCTTTAAATGCCCATAATTTTCAAACTGCATGGGATAGATTTTTTTTTATATTTTTCTCGTGATGGTTATGATTAATCCTGTCATCCCGTTTCGGCTTGACGTTGAGTTCTGGGACACCCTGTATATGTGGTACACATAATTATTTAACTTTCACGATGACTTGACCTTCTGTGATTTCGATACTCTGTGACGAGACTAGGCGAGGCAAACCGTGGTGGCGGCGCACACAACCGCACATTTTCTGTTGCATGCGGGTAGCGGAGTGGCGCGGAGAAGGGGTCGTTAGCTCCGCCCAAATGCTCAAGGTTATCGGCATTAATACAGGCCTTAACATGCATCTGTTTTACACAAACAGCGAGCCAAACTGCGATCGCGTATCGTATCGCAGTGAGGCATCTTCGGCATGTAATTACCCTTAGCAGCCACACTTGCCGCCGCTGCCATCACATCAGTCATCGTTCTCCCCTTCTAATCAATAAAATAGTTGATACAAAACTTTTTTATTTTAGATCCGAGTCCAAGTTGTCAGTAACTTTACGTAACTGAGAAAAAAGTTCAAAAATCATTGACTGGCTTGAAGGTTAGGGTTTGGAGTAAAGTTAGAACTCTTTATGTACTTAATGAGACAAATTGAGTACTTACAAATCGCAGGTGTATCCGATGTGGGAGAGCACTATGATGATGTCAACGCCCATAGACGTCAGTAGCGCCGCCTCGCGGTTCACAGCTTCCAACTCATCTTCCATTATCACTCGCCCGATTGGCGCTGAAAACTATCGCATTTTGTGAATTTCATATAAAACACAATCAATATTTTGGACGACAAGGGTCGATTATTTGATTCTCGCTTGGATCGAGTATTCATAGAATATACCTAACATGTACACCGGTAGGTAGGTATATACGGCGTGAAAAGGAAACAGATAGAGGCTACTTTCGCATTTATATATAATATATATAGATAGATAGGTGGCAAGGATATCGATGCGCAACCACAAATGGATACGCAACCAGCGGTATGGAACCGCAATCGATTCAGTACATGATTTTGAACTAGTCCCTGCGTAAGTTATTTAAAAAAAAATTGCTATGCCTAGAGATAAGACTGCACCCAGTAAATTCCCTGATCATATACTATGCTACGCATTCCATGCTATGTATGCTACGCTATGCACGCCATGCTATGCATGCTATATTTTACATGCTATGTTTTGCATGCTATGCTACAGAATACTTATAGAAAGTCACATTTTTGGATGCTTAAGTGAAGACTTAAAGCGGGCTCTAGTCATGAAAGTGCTAGCGAGTTTCTTCAACTCCGTCATCCAGGAGGTTGCAATGTCCGAGGCATGGAGTAGAGCTGTAGTGGTTCTGTTCTTCAAAAAAGGTGACATAACCTTGCTGAAGAACTGTAGAATACTTCTGAGCAACGTATACAAGCTGTTCTCGAGAGTCGTCGCGAACCGTCTCGTGAGAAATCGAACTTCGAGAAACAGGCGTCCTACACGTCTTAAATTAACATTAGGTACTGTGCGAATATTCATCAGCGATGCGGAGGAATATTTCGACGCCATCTTTTAGTTTGTTACTTAATAGTTAAATTAGTTAGGCTAGGATATCATATTTATTTTAATAGTTTGTTAGTTTATTTACTTAGTACTAGGTGCGCTCCGCGGTTTCATCCGCGTAAGTGTCGATTCCGTGGGAATATCGGGATAAAAATTAGCCTATATGTTAATCCAGGGTGTCAGCTACCTCCATACAAAATTTTATCAAAATTGGTCCAGCCGTTTGAGCGTGAAGAAGTAACAAACATATAAAAACTTGCCTCGGGTAAATACCCAATTACCCGACGCCCATCTCTAGCTCTGCCATACAATTTGACCTCGTAGGCAGTGCCGTAACTAGGGCGGTGCCAGCGGTGCCCAGGCACAGGGCGCAGACCCTGGAGGGGCGCAGAAATGACCAGACCAGTATCTAGTTTTGTTTCATGCATGGTAGTTAGTAGGTACATTTTGTTTTATTGCGAATATGGTGTAGACGCGCCCTCTGTACTATCTATATCTATATGGCATTTTTCAAGCGATCTTGAAACAACAACACTTGTAAAGGTGGTTTTATATTTGTCTGATGTGTCGTGACGTGACGCGTCAGAACGGTATCGGTTTCATACATTTAGTACTAGCTGGTGCCCGCGACTTCGTCTGCGCAGGATTAGTATTTCGAACAATATGTTTATAAATTGTAGCCTATGTGTTATTCTGATGTATAAGCTATATTATTGTAAAGTTTCATTAAAATCCATTCAGTAGTTTTTGCGTGAAAGAGTAACAAACATCCATCCATCCATCCATACAAACTTTCGCGTTTATAATATTAGTTTAGTAGGATGGTAACGTTCACACTAGTGCGTAACGTGTTGTGTTGTGATGGCTTATGTATGGAACCGATACAGTTCTGACGCGTCACGTCACGACACATCAGACAAATATAAATCCACTTGTCTTGCTCGCAATATTACATGTACACAAACAAAAGTACCTATACCGTAACTATGAGACAATTTCTGTCTATATTCATTTGGAGGGCGCCACTTCTAACTTAGAAGTTCTAAGCAAATCTGTCAATCTAGCTGAGGACCTGAGGAGATGTACATATAGTTCACGTTACGCTGTCATTGCTGTCAGCCACATTCATTGGTCCTCCCTTTATCTTTAATTTTATTCATTAACTACGTGCGGCGTTACTGACGCACTAGCGTGCGAGAGATAGATAGAAAATTCATCTTTCGACAAGAGTGAAAAGGATGACTTACAAAACTAAACGATTCACAAACGTTCCATTCTGCCGCGCCGTCCCACCCAATGTTCGGGGATTCCCCGATACATCGAGAATCACGCATTCAGATAGCCGGCCGGGGGCACTCGGATTGATTGTCTTGCTTCTCAACCATGGTCATTATTTGTATAAAATTTCATTAGTTTAACCCTTAAACCCTACCCGGGGGTCCAGCAAACCCCAGAGGATGAATATTTCTAAATATTTTTGCAATAATTGAACGCACTTTTATGTCACTCGAGTCTAATCTCTAGTGACGTCGGCGGCCATCTTGTAATTAGTCAAGCGTCAGCGCTTTCACTGTTTTCACGGATTTATTGCAATTTATGGGTTTGTCAGACCCCAGGGTAGTAATAACGCAATATAGTACAGCGTGTCTAGGAGATCAAAAAGGTGGCCAATGGCAATTTTTTATGGCCTTCTGAATATAGTAGGTGTTAATTCATATGTCTTGCTAAAAATTACCACGAAAAGAGCTACAAAAACACGTCATTTCTTGAAAAAACTTGCCTTAGATCTGATCATTCTGATCACCCCTCAAATGGAAGAACGCTTTACATGGCCCTCTTTGCCCATGAATCTTCAAGTTCTCTTAGGTGGAATCTTGCAAAAGTTCTGCTCCCACTGCTAAGAAAAGATGTGCCATGTGCCCAAGGGGTAAGGACCGGAAAACCAAGGTCACCTGTGGCATGTGCCGAAAACCTCTTTGCGGTGAACATACTGAGGCTATGTGCCAAGAATGTGTTACCAAAAACAATTAATTTTTTTTTTGTATTATTAAATAAGTGTTCATAATATTAAACAGTAATTGTAATTGAATTGTAGTTTTATTTTGTGAGCATAAATTTTTATGTATTGGGGTCCTTAAAACCCCTGGGTAGTAATAGTGTTTCTCCAGGAATGGGTAGGGTTTAAGGGTTAAAGTAAAATTGTGTGTGAGAGTGAATAAGTTTATTGTTGATTTGTTGTTCGTTGATAAACTCGTTTGGGTAAGTTAGAAAATTGTATTTAAAAGTTTTACAAAGAAAGTTGTATATAAGTATATTTTTTCGGTTAACATTTTTACGTTAATAGTGAAATTAACTGAAAATATTTTAAGGTCGGTGGGAGTAAGTAGGAGCGGCCTGTGCCCAGCAGTAGGACATTTAATACGCTGATAATATCAATAAATATTTATGACTTGTAAATGTTATTACTTTATATTATTATTAAGTGTTATTTCTTTCCTAAGTAGGTATTTTTAGGTGGCATTTTTATGTTGACCATTTTTATGCTCGAGTTCGGTTCGACACACAAGTATACATATAGACAGGTACTTGTGTTGAGTTCCGAACTACTCGTATATACTAGACTAGGCCTGATTAGCGATTCTTCTTTCAGAAATATTACCTGCCGGCTACCGTAAGCTAAGCACGCATGCTATAACAAACAACATGTCTCAAAAACGTCCATCCGGTTCTGAATTTCGTAAGAGAAAACGCGTGAGAGAGATGGAAGCAAAAAAAATGGGAAATACGTTACGAAAGTGGACAGTCACACAACCAGAAAACAGTCAGGAAGATATTGTGTCCGCTCGACGATGGGCCAAGAAAGATTGTCTGGCCTAGCGATTTTGTCGATTGAACGCGACATAGCACGGCTCCTGTCGTATGACAATGTAATCAAGGACTTCGCAATGAGAAAAGCGCGGAAAGTAAATCTTTGAGTAGGTAGCTGTCCTTTTCTTGTGATTACGGTTTACCTTAGCCTTGGGTCTTTACTATCGAGTACTTTGTGTCATTTCTGTATTTGAGCAAATATTTTTGAATAAACAATTTTTATCTTAAAGAAATCTACTAAGTACCTATACCTTCGTAAACAAAAAATAGATAGGTAGATTTATTTTTATGCACATTTGTCCACTTTATTGTCAGAGCCTGGTTAGAGCATTTTTCAAGGGCGCAGTTTTGAAAGCTCGCACCGGGCGCATAAAAGGCTAGTTACGGCACTGCTCGTAGGTATTGCACATTTCTTTGAAACAACAGAATTTCATAGTCATATGTTTCAGGGTCATAATCATGTGCTGAACCCATGGTACCAGTTTGCGCATCGATGTCCCCTGTTTAGTATGGATAATATTATAAGGTATCTTACGGTTCTCAGCAGCACGCCAATGATCCCGATCCTCCTGCCCTGTCGCGTCACGATTGCGTGGTTCTTGATGTAGGGCGTCATGCTGGGTTCGAACTCGGTGTTGACATTGGCGCCCAACATAGGCGAATTCAGCCGGGTCAGATAAGGCACCAGGCCCGCCACACCGTGGTCGAACTCGTGGTTACCTAGCACCTGCAGTGAACAACGAAACAAATTAGGTAGGTACTATGGAAAAAAAAACTTTCTTGTTGAATAAAATTGCCACATCTCCTAATCCCAATTAGAGCCACTCAAGTATACCTAGCCCTAGGCATCGAGGTAAGAAGCCTCAAACTCTAAGCAGCCCGCGATGTATATCGCAGTGCGGTATCCTCCAACATGTGCGTGCGTGTTTATTAGCATGCATTTGTTTTACATGGAGGTGACATCGTGACATCGAGTTGGAGGTTAAACCGCGACCGCGAGGTATCGCAGTGAAACATCTGCGGCATGTGAGAGTTTTACTCGTTTTTACTAAGGGTTACCCTTACCTCTGTCTCTCTCATCACTTACATGAGCATCATGCGGCAGCATATTCATGAAGTGTTGACTGACGTTCCACCGCAGGAAGTTGTACCAGATGGTGCCCTGGAAGGTGTCCCCTCCATTCAGCAGTATAGACTCGGGTTCCGCCTCGAAGGCTTGTCTGATAGCCGTGTACAGACGAGCGAAGCCCCCGATGCAGGGGTTCTCCGCGGGGACGCATACTGTGCCTTGTGGGCTCACCTCGTCGAAACTGGAGCGGGGGAAAGATAGATGATTATCTGAGCAAGCACCCTATTAATAAGTGGATCTAAGTTTGCTTGATTAACGGGGTAAGGAACAGTGCCACTGATATATTTCTATGGCTGTAAAGGATGCTCAGATTCTTTTCCGTATAAATTAGGTAAGGTCCTTGCATAATCAGCCTACAATATACCCACTGCTGGGACACAGGCCTCCTCTTTGTGAGAGAGTGGGCCGTAATCCACCACGCGGCCCCAGTGCGGATTGGTGGATGTCACATGTCTTCGAATGTTTGGTTCTAGTATCATGCCTGTTTCGGGAGCAGTGGTGATCATATATTTTACACTGGATTCGAACCTCCGACCAACAACTCGTAAGTCGCGGCCGTTATCACTGGGCCACTCCTGCTCTTTGGACCGTTATGGTACTTACCATTGATTAAACTCTACCGAGATAACTAAAAATTCTCAGCTTCTAGTGCAAATACCTACGTTATCTCAATGTCGAGATTAGACTTACCTGATAATCAAGTCATAAAACAAATTAATTCATATCAGCACCTAATAGGGATTATTAGTTATTAGTACCTGATGATTACGACTCTTTGTAACGGGCCGCCTCCACGAGCGAGAGAATCGCGGCGATACTCTCGCCGTAACTTGCCATCAAATTTTCGCGACTATGATATCGCCGTGTTGAGACACGTTTTAAGAGTGTATAGAAAATAGAAATACGTGGCACGACGATAATATCGCCACAATTCTCGCTCGTGGAGGCGGCCGGCCCCTTAAAACATCAAACATAAGCCTACTTTGTTCGCTTTGTATATGGGTACCTACGGCACAAAAAAAAACGTGTTTTTATTAATAATCTTCTGCCCGCGACTTCGTCCGCGTGAAATTTCTTGTTCCCCCGACCAACCCCGTGTCCCATGAGTCCCATCGCATCGCCTGCCCGCGCTATACCTACTCGTAACTTCGTTTTCGGTTAACTTTCTGTCTTACTTTGTGCACGGCTCCTGAGTCCTAACGTGATGTTAAATACAAAATATTTTTTTTCAAATCAGACTGGTAGTTTCAAACAAACAACCTCTACAGCTTTATTATTAGTATAGATTGATAGATGCATGTTAGGAACCAATCGGGAAGTTTCTATTTTTATTTGCTGAATCCAACCCAACCCAACTATTTCGCACAACTCAGTCTGTCTACTGTCGAGCGATTCTGTAAAATATTTCACCGTGAGAACTTAGGTGAAGTGAGCTGTCAATAGTTCTGTAGGTCGTGAAGTCCAAACATTAGGGCTTTATTCTTACTGTAGGTACCTATACATTTTCTTCGAAATCGTATCACTGATTAGCAAAAAGAATGGGCCTCTAAGCTCCGTTTATGAGAACTGCGTGGCGGCGCAGTTCTCCACGATTTGACCGCGCGGCCATGGTAAAACCTTTACAACTTTCTGAATACTGGATCTACGAATTTGAGACTTTCATTGTTAGTGTTTTACAAATTCCTTCGTAATGTTGACGTAGTCGTTTTTCTTCAACGACACTGTCCGAGCAAACATGTGGCCAATGGGTTAGTCGGGTACTTACCTACTATCTCTAAATGTCTCCTTACTAAGATTTGATTTAATGCAGAGGCAAAAAAGTACAAAGTGGGGCAAAAGGGCTCTCTTCTCGGAATGTTTATATAAAGTTGTAAAGGCGAAAAAATTATACCGGTCAAATAACCACCTCTTGAGTTAATGCACATTTGTGCTCGTTTTACGGCATTTTGAAATTGCTCTTAAAACATCCTCGAAATTGGTGATTTCTTCTTCAATTGTTAACTTTCAAGCTTGGAGCATTAATTGGTTTAATGCTCTAAGTTTTCAAGTCTTGCAAGGTTCATGGATTGTTCTGGTAAACTGGAACTCTCGAAAAGCCTCAAAGAAAGAAGTCTGTAGCCGTCAGATCTGGGGATCTGTCCGACCAGTTCAAATCCCAAAACTGAAATTGGTGTTTTTGGACTTCCACTCTGTCCACTAGGTTAACGGTTTTTTGACAGCCGCCTTAAAACGTAACTATTCCAGATTACGTAAAAGTTACCCTTAAAATGCATAAAAAATAATTCTCTTATTGAATTATCTTATTTATGACTTCTTACAGACATTATATATTATGTATCCGTTTTGACAAAAAATATGTTAAAAATACTCACTGCGCATGGAAGTCATTGTAATGCACTATATTAAGCTCGAACAACCCACTGTCCTGGGCCAGCACTGCGCTGGTCAGCAACGTTAGCACCCACAGAACTTGCACCATGTTGAATCAGCAGCAGCAGTAGGTACACTCCTCCAGGGACCGAGCGTTATCACGGCAATTCGCGTATCAAATAATACCAGCATTTATTGATTACATTATGTTAACGCTAAGATTGTCTGATTCCATGCTGATTTCGTGAGTATGCGTTTTTTTTATCGGTAATATCGGTTGGACTGATTTTTTGACAGGCTCCGTCAACGTATATATGACTACTAGCTTCAGCCCGCGACTACATCCGGTGAAATTTCTTGTTCCCCCGACCCACCCCGTCGCATCGCATCGTTCACCCGTGCTATTAACCGTTTTCGCTTAGAGTTGTTTCTGACTTTTGTCTTTATGCTCGTTTCCTAAGGATCCTACCGTGATGTTAATAGCCCGTAGCCTCCCCTCAAGAATTGGGCTATTGTAGGTACCTATGACAAATATATTTTTTCAAATCTGCCTAGTAGTTTTAGATATAGCGCGTTCAAACAAACTCTTCAATTTAATATTAGTACATAGTATATAGTATCTATAGATTAGTTGAAATCAGGATAATTGAAAATCGATCACTAATTAAATTAGTGATCGATGCAATTGAAGCCAATTTTAACATAAAGAGTTGTATTCATGATTCTATAATGATTAATATTCTGGAAATAAATATTTGTTATGCTGGGGCCACAGTATCGCGATAACGCGAAGATTTGCGTTGTCGCGACACATCTGGCCAAAGAATTCGTCCAATCGCGAATCATCTTCGCGAATACGAATGCCCTTCGCGCCGCTGTCGGTAAATTGCCGCACATCAAAGGGTTTTGTCGCGAAAAAGTTCGTGCGGTTGGCTACACTTCGCGCGCTTTAGTTGACTGCCAGACGCCGAGCGGCAGTTTTCTATGCCGAGCGGTTTGAACATCCACCATCGCCTTTTATTCCTCTTTTTGACCTTTTTATTTTTGTTCAAGTAATAAAGATGCAGTAAATAATTATTAGCCGCCATGTAATACAGCGCAACCGCCTCTTCCATGTTTCCCGCGAAATGAATTATCGCGACGTTCTATATTATCGCGACGTAGTGAAGTTTTTTTTTTGATGTGGCCAAGCACTTCGTCATGGATCGAACACGAACTTTTATCGTGACAACGCGAACACGAATCTTCGCCTTCAAGTCTGGCCGTAGCATTACGATAAGGCATTCGCGAAGTCGCCGTAGTTATTTGGCAACTGGCACAGGCGACTATCAATAATCAATGGTCAGTCGGACCGTCGCCGTTGGGTCAGTGGGTCGTCTTAAGGGAGTGTTTGTGGCGACATCAACTGATCTACAATCCTCATACCTCTATATCTATATTATGTTTTTATCAAGATATACTATTGTAGACTCCAAGCAACACATATTGGCTGATTAATCATTGTATAAAAGCGTTACTGTAAACTTCAAGCTGACATAGTTGACTGGTTAATGTGTGGATAAGCGCTTACACAAATATTGTTCAAGCCAATTGGCCACAAAATAAAGTGCTTTAATTTGTATAATAGCAATATAATCGCAACATAGTAGCTGAATAAATGTACAACAAGCTTAATATCGTGTGTATAATAGCTGATCTATCTTTTTCACAGCTAATACAACTCTTTTAACCAGTTGAAAGTGTTCTAATTCAGTTAGTCAGTCATTATTCAGTACCTATTTAGATTATTTTCGTACTTTTATGGAGATAATTTTGCAATTAACATAGAAATTATAGCCTAGTTAATATAATTTCACCATGCAATATTATCGGAGTGATATTATTGAATTTTGGTATGCTATTTATGTTAAAGTCAAGTGAATTATTATTGAGCATGTAACTTTATTGTGAATAAACATATATCCTTGCTACAACGTAGTTAATGCTGTGCACCACTTTAAAAGTGGCTCTATTAATAAAACGCAGTTTTTGATTAGATATTGTATCGTTTATATTTTTCTCAAAGAGGTTATAATATGTACTGTAATGGCGAGGTTTATGTTGAATACTTGAATATACTACTACTGTACTTGGCGGCAGATTTATTTCCATAGAGTTAAAACAACCTTGCGACTCTTCAATATCCAGTTATCTTCTGTATAAAAATCTTCATTTCATATTTTATAGCTATTAGCTGTATATGATGGTAATCGTGCGCTTAAAGCGCTTTAAGTTAGTTGAAAGAGCTTACTCATTTTCAATTATAAAGCCTTCTGCTTTAAAAAACCTAAGTAAACCTCAAGTAATCAGCTACTGAATAAGTGGTTATGATTGAAGTGCAATACAGTTTGAAGAGACCAGAACAGGTTATTCAGAATCAAGCAGTATAATGAAAATGCAAAGTTCCAAAGTTATGCAAAGAATCCAAAGTTATGCAGATAAATGCTATCAAATCAGTTATTATGCAGCATTCAGTGGTCTCGGATGCCTTAACTTAATAGGGTATCTTTATTAGTTCTGTTTATGACCAATATTAAGCTTCACACGGACATATCAGGCCAGCTATAAATATATCAAAACATAGTAATAAAGGTAGGTACTTTGAAACAAGATTAAATTCCTCTTGACATGTGAAGTACCATAAATAAGGCGCTTATCGTTCGATTATCCTAATTCTAATCCCAACTAATATTATAAATGGGAAAGTAAGTTTGTTTGTTACTCTTTGACGCTAAAACGCCTGATCGGATTTGGATGAAATTTGGCACACAGACAGACCATGACCTGGATAAAATTTATAATCTGTCAACTAATCTTATTATCTGTTTTGAATTAATAATCATTGACTATTAAGGCGAAAGCGCCAGGGTAGCCCGCGAAATTCAATTTTTTTTTTAGGTTTTTTTGCAATTTGCTGGTCAGTATTAAGTTTTACGTTGATTAATATATGATTCGCGGCCGTAACAAATATGTATTTACAGAATTATAATCATTAAAGTCATCAACACAACTCCCTAAGACCACGTAACCCAAAAGAACAACTGTTTCATGAAATCGTCATTCTTGGCTGTATTTCAGAGCAAGTTGCTGATGGATTATCCTGGCTACAAGGTTGTGTCGATGCAAGTACTCTCCGTTAGCTAGACGAGAACACCCGGAGATAATAATATGTCTGATTGATTCTCCCGGCCGGTGGCATGCCCGACATATGTCAACCGTGCTGTGAGAATTTACCCTTTGAGATGTATTATTATTACTAAGAAAATAATAAGGGCGATTTACAAAGAAAACAAACAATTATTTTTTTAAACATTTATTCAACTAGAAGTCTAAGTTCACATTAATTTCGCGGTTTCATACAAGAGATGATCTTATTCTCTAAAATACTTGTAAAATAACCTCCTTAGGTACTAATAAACGTCGTATAACGTCTGTATAGTTACACAACGCTGTCTTCTTCTTTCGAAATTCAAATTACTGATGACTGAAAGAGAGAAATCGGTGTGTAACTATTCATCTGATATAATGCGTTTATTAGTAAGGAGGTAAGTGAATATAGATAGATAAGACAATTAAATGCAAGGTTATTATACAAGCATAAGAAGATGGTATAGTGCAACACCTACTGCACTTTTTCTTGTTGTTTTTCAATTAAGTACATCTTTAAAATTATTTGGAGCGGTATTACAACATGATGCAGTTACCGTAGCGGTACCTAAGCCGTGGTGTGCTCACAGCCTAAGACCTTATGGTGTTACAAAGTGCTAAATTTTACCGTCATAAGGGGGATAACGCTAAAATTTTGTACTTTTATTACGCAAAATTTACACCGAAATTAACAAAATGCTAAGCACGAGCTTTGACTTAAGGGGGAAGAGTCAGGGTAGAACGCGAAATTAAAATTATCTTACGTTTTTTTTGCAATTCTCAGGTCAGTGTCAGGGGGGCTTAAAAGGCCACTTTGGCGGAATCATAAAAGGATAACATTATGAATCAAAATATGGCAATGACAGTCCGTGTTTTTCTTTTTTTCGCTGCACTACGTAGGTATAATCAAAGAAATTGGGATTAGATTGATTGGTATTTTATCACAGATAAAAAAAATAACTAAAAAATCCTTCACCAATGGGATTTGATACGATTAACGTCCATTATGATTCATAATGTTATCCTTTTATGATTCTGCCAAAGTGGACTTTTTAGGCCCCCAGGTTGTATGTTAAACAAAATTAAAAAAGTAATAAAAAAAACCAGACTGCAGTAAAAAATGTAAGTTAAAAAAACTGAAAAGCTAAAAACAAGCCCATTTTAAATTAAATAAAAGTTGGAAGCAGGCGGGACCCCATTTGAATTTGAAAATATAATAAAAATGTAAAATGTATAAAAATTTTAAGACATAATATGGCACCAAAAATCGGCCATTTTTTTTTTTAATTTTAATATAAGTACCCAGTGTCTCTCACAATTAAGACGAATATAACGGCACCTCTCAAGCTGAAATCGATCAAGCCGTTTAGGCTACAGAGCGTGCCAAAGAAATACATACATACACTCGAAAAACATAACCCTCCTTCTGGCGCAGTCGGGTAAATATATGATGTGCGACCTTACGCAAGTACGTATTTACAGAATTGCAACCAATAAAATCATCAATACAACCCTCTAAGTTAATATTATAACCCTATTGATTGATATTAAATGAAATAGTCACAGGCAATGAGTAAAAAAAAATCGGTTGTCTGTAAAGTCGGTTTACTGACGATAGTTGAACGTGACAACGTCATAAGAAAATACTGATGGAATAGTTGCATTGCATTTGCTAATATTCGCTTGCACTTCAAGCCGCCATGGAACGCCTCCACGCTAAAGAGCGAGGCCGCGAGGTAACGCTACATGAGTCATGTTTTTTCGTGAGTGCAGCCAGCTTCATCGATTTATTAGACGTTGTCACGTCAAAAAAAATACGAGGGCTTCCCTGGCGCTTCCCCCTTAAATATGTTCCCATCACTATCTTGCACTTGCAGTTTGTCAGTTGTGCGACAGTGACAGGAATAATGCTTAGTCAAAGCACAGGCTAATGCAATAAATAAGTAACGTGTATTTATCTCGCCCTTCGAGTCATTTACGAAAAATGTTCTCTAGAAAAAATTGCAGTGGTTATATTTTTTAAGTTTAAAATAAACTCGAATGTGTGATCATTAATAGTATTGTAGCGGCTGCGCAAATGTTACGTTGTATATAAATGTAATAGATAATGTATCTTTTTAACACAGATAGGCAGAGGTGCAATATATTTTATTAGACACTAAAATAATGTCAGTTGTTCCTTTAAATTTACAAAAGAGAAACAAAGTCTGAAATTTATTTTGTAGGTGTAAAAGTAAAAATCGGTTATAGGACACTGAACGATACACAGTTGCAGTTTTATTGTTATTACGCCTGCACGCGTAACATGACAACCATGCATAGAAATGGGGTTTGTCAACGGAAGAATAGATAAAATGACAGATTGTAGACAGATTTCTAAAGAAAACGATCACTTTGTCTATTCTTCCGTCGACGAACCTCGTCTTTATGGTGGTCATGCTACACCTGCTGGAGGCGATTAGTGTCCATCAATGCACTAATTCTCTTTTTTCACAACGCAACATTCACGCAGCGCAAAAAGTTCCTTACAATAATAAATAGCATAATACTTAAGTGAGATAATATTAAATACTTTAAAATAGCGACAATGAGATACAAAAGCGTTTAATTATTCATACAAAGGCACTTTGTTAATAATAATAAAACTACCATTTAGTACATTCTTTAGAATTCCACTACTAACAATAAAGTTGTAGGTTAAACCTGCAACTACGTTTTAATTTAATTATTTCGTCCATTTACAGACCAGCACCTATTGGCGTTGGGTGGAGTATTGAAAAACGGACTTCAGCTGTAAAATATATGTGCTACAGAAAGATTTAAATACATATACAGAACCTATTAAGGTTAACGCGGACACCAAAGGAAGAAGGAAGGCCGTTTTTAGGATTTCAATAATGTTTATTATCCTTTTAATTATATTGTAATTTGGAAGGTGTGATTTACTAATATTAAGTGAGACATGTGCATAATTTTTGAAGCTTTAAAAAATTACATTTATTGAAATATGACCTTTATGGCACACAATTTAAAGTCTAGTTTTCAATACTCCATTGTCAGGCAAGGCCATACCGAGTAAAAAGACGATGTCCCTTAGAGTGCTCTTATGACAAAGTTTACACGAAGAAACAGATATAAAACATTGAATTGTATTTTTGGCGTTAAAAAATTAAATTCGGAGTTCTGCCCTCTCTTACTTTACAAAGCGATTAGCGATTTCTTATTTTAGCGATTTCGGCACAGGTTTAGGCCGTGTCTTAATAGAAAGCGATCGTCACATTCATATGTCACTTTTTGTTCGATGATTTGGAATGAGTTAAATCGCCGCTGTCAGAGGACGCTTTCCGATTTCCCGAAGAAAAAATCACAGATTATATGAATGCGACTTCAATTGCGTATTCGAGCGACTATCGCTTTCTATTAGGACGCCGGGTTAGCCTCAATATTGAAACAGACGCAGGTTTTATTTGGCGTTGCTTAATTTAGGAAAAATAGGAGACAGGCATATGCGCAAACTACAGATTTCGTAGAAGAACTGCTTACCTAAATTAATATTCTCGTGTCCTAAGTACAACATGATTAAAAATCACCTGGAACACTTTTGGGAGTGAATACTTCTTTAGGTGTACCTACTTGCGCTCTTTCTGAGCAGTGACGTCACGCTCGGGTCAGTGACGCTGAATCGGGTATAGGTACTCGGCTCCAGTCAGTCAGTGACACTAAATCGCTTACCTATATTAGATGCAGCATCTCGTACACTGGGCGCTGAATCGCGTATACTAGGCGCTGAATCGCGTATACTAGGCGCTGAATCGCGTATACTAGGCGCTGAATCTCGTATACTAGGCGCTGAATCGCGTATACCAGGCGCTGAATCGCGTATCCTTGGCGCTGGATCGCGTATACTAGGCGCTGAATCGCGTATACTCGGCACTAGTCATCATCAGCCACGCTTACTGTAAGTTTTCAATATCGCGTGGTCATAAGCATACAATATCCTCTTTTTACAAGCTTTTATTTAACTTGCCTAGTTAGTTAGTTACCTAGTAGGATGTATTGTTCAAATCTTGCAAGCTGAAATAAAACCTCTTCCTCTAATCCTACATAGTTGCAATTTTACATGTTGACTCTGTTTCGAAGACGATGTTTTTTTTTTGAGATCTTGTATTTTTGAGTTTTCTTTTTATATGAAACGTCTTTACTGTAGGTACCTATAAGTTTTAATAATAACTAATCATGCCAGTTGAACAACAATTACATTTGTTTTGTTCATACTTTTTTCCGCTAATCTTGATTGTCCCACTACTGGGCAAAGGTCTCTTGTTCGATGTTAATATGAAATAAATTAATCACTTGATGAATGATCCATGGTCGTTATCAATTAAAGTGCGGGCACATCGCATTGGAAATCCACTGATAAAGCGTTGATTTATGGATGATGTAAGATTACAAGAACAACAGGTGTTCGCAAACAGAATATCATTATAATGGAGGTGTAATACGCCCACTTTTTTACACAGTTGGTTTAATTTAAAATGTACACATGAAATATGCTGTTGTCAAGGGCCCGAACACACGTGCCTCAATCAGACCACATCGCAGCGACAAAATGTGGGCAAACAGTGATTACGTGTGAATAGTGTCGCTGCAGCTTCTTGTAGTTGCATTGTGGTAACTACACAATTTCGATACGGTTGCGTTGTCACTAGTAGTTGTGATGTAGTTACGTTATGGCTAGTGTTTGCAGACAGACAGATCGTTGTGCCTGCGATGTGGCGGGCCGCTCTAGTGCGCGGTCTCGGTACTGGCTACGTTGTGGCTGCGACGCGGCGACGACGTGGCCTTAATCAGTAGCGGCCCTAGGGCGGTGTGACGTCACCGGGCGCCGTCATGGGGTCGTTGAAATCAACCGAAATGCGACCACCAGACACCAATGACCAATGATAGTAACTTACTATAAAGCGCGGACGCGGAGTATCGACCAAGTCGCGACGATCATTTGGGCGCATAAACGGAGCGGGCGGCGCGGAAAGGTCCACATTGGAAAAAGCTTGTGCTGATTTGCAAATCAGTTTGACAGGGGCGCCACATTAAGATTAAGCACCACCTAAAAAAAATCTAGGGCCGCCGCTAGCCTTAATGTGGTGGGTAACGCCTACACGCGACACGGTTGATTTTGACGGCCAAATGTGGTCCGTGTGAATAAACCAGAAGCGTAGCGTGCCTTGGCGGGGCAAGTTAGTTGTACATGTGCTCGGGCCGGTTAGCGTACTTTGTTTTCATGTCAATATTAATGTTATTGAAGTTAAAAACGGATATCCAAAACCCAGTATTTTATATTAAGAGATACACTCAGTAAACTTATTGTATTTCTGACAAGAATTTTTGTTTTCCATTTTGTATCTTTATTCAAATCCAAGAAATGAGTTAAGAAATTATTCAAAAGCAGTTTAATACTAGCTATACGAAGTGTGTTATTCACTAAAACACAGATAACATACATTTTGAAAATTAAACAACATTAACACATAATACAACGGAATAATTAACAATATTTTATCACAATAAAATCATTCTACCTCATTCTACATAGACTCGATTTAGGCAAGTCATATAAATATAATATAAATAACAGCTTTGATTCGAATACATTTCAAGTCATTGCATTGTACAGACGGCCCTAAAAGGATGTATACACGGACAAGAAACCATTTGATTGTCTACAAACCTTACTCCTTAGTACCATAACAACGTATCCACCGTAAATATCGATACAAAACATTGTATACAATTTAATTTACCAAAACAAAGCAAACATTTTGGCCCCAAATCATCGTAACATCCTGTGACCAAAACCAGTCTACAACCTATATAAATCTCACAAATATGTATTACATACCGTAATCATGCAACAACGATTTAAAGAAATCTGAATGTTCATTCAATTCAAAAGTTCAACTTCTAGAAGAGGTGTTAGAAATAAGTATTTAGTTGAAAATGCGATGTCATAATATAAACTATTGCCATTTACTCTAACGAATCAGACACATATTACTGTCATGACAACGATCACTTCTTAAGGTGGATACAATGTTATGTAATAATGGTTGTAGACAATAAAATGTTTCCTAGTCCGTGTATACAGGGTGTAATTTTAATCACCGTTATCCTCTTAAGGGGTCATTGTACTCATCATTATGAGCAACTTTTACTATGGGGCCAAACCAAAAACCGTGAAAAAAAAATCAGCTGTTCCCTACATTTATGTTCGCATAACTCGTCAAAATGTGGGGAAAGTCTGATTTTTTTTTCGCGATTTCAGGTTTGGTGCCGTAGTAAAAGTTGTTCATAATGATGAGTACAATGACCCCTTAAGAGGATAACGGTGATCAAAATTACACCCTGTATATCTTTTTGGGGCTGAGTATGTCCGAGCATTCCTTCCTTTATAGACAAACACCTTGTATAAAAAATATAATAAATAAGAATTGTTAATAGCGTGGACTTAAAACATTCTTAAAGCCACAAAATCTGGAGAAATACGGCAAAAAAGTCTATGTACAGACGCCAGCACATCAAGCTACCCGAAACTGTCAAATTTTCCCAATCAACTTTGAACCTTATGCTTTAGCGATAAAGTTGAAAATCTATTAAAGAAATTTGACAGATTGTAGAAGCTTGATGTGCTGGCGTCCGTACTTTTTTAACCAAACGAAAATCGAAACTTTTCCTGGGCCCTAATTCACTTTGACCACTTAACGATTCCTTACTTCGAAACCATGTCAATTCCTTAGCTTGTCATAGAGAATTACGGGCCTGCTAAGTATTTAGTTGTCGCCACAGAGCACGGAGACGCCCCGGCGGCCTCTGCCAGAGGCGGCATTGTCAACACTTTCCATACAAATCATGTGTGTGTACGATTACAGTCCGTTCAGTTATTTTATCTCTGTCAGCAGCAACCTAACAACAACCTTATTGTGACGAGAATAAAGATTACAATGATTTTGACAAACTTGTCAATGGCAACAAAACAACAGCAACCTTATAAGAATGAGAATAAAGATCACTGTGATTTGGACGCGATGTAAAATCAGAGTTGTTCTCTCAGCCCACTTTCGGCGCCATGAATTTTATTAGTAGTGCCAACTCTAGCGGCGCGGCGCTTCTATGCTCTGTGGTCGTCAACAACAAAATATAATAAACATAAATAATCTCATAACTAGGAAGTGTCGTATTCACCTGCGGGTGACGTCACTGTCTAAGAGTAGGGCGTGCGAGGGTTCACGTTGATCATCTCGGTGGTACTGAAATGGAGAACAAAAATTATCAACTAGTTAAATAAAATGTTGGCACTAGATACGTTTCAACTGGACACAAATTGTGTGTTGCTAAATAAGGACGTCGACGGACGTAAGTAAAAAAAAAATATTTTATTAGTTCACGAAAGTTCTAGGAGAATAATAAACACGTAATAATTTTAATGAATGGATATTTTAATGTTACGAGCTAGTGACAAAGTTCTATATCTATAGAAATTTGTAAGCACGCTAGCTCGTAAAGGACATAGCTAACTATTTCTCTAGGCATCTGCTTAGGGCAGTAGTTTAGCTATGTCCTTTGTATATAGTCTGTCCCAAAAGTATGTAATGAGAGTGTAAACAAATTCTATTCAGCTTAAATTCTTACGCAATCACTGACTAAAGGGAATTAGTAACAAATTCATCTGTTTTTATTTTAGGTTTTAACTTTATATTATCACACCACTATTTTCAACAATTTTGGTTTGAATAATATAATTAAATTGTAACTGAAAAATCATCGAAGAACATTGCGGTTATAAAACTAATATCATTTGTCAAATGACACCTCAAGGTTCGGCATCGTATCAACTCGAGCCGTTCAGTATTCTTTGTATGAAACTCCCTACTGCAACGCACACTAATCGGAATCGTAACGTAATCGCCTCGCCTCGGGACAAGCTCACGAACCGCGGTGCGGTGCGTTACGGTTTGTCGTCCCCGCGCTTGCGGCTCGTCGTCCCCACGCTTACGTCTCTCTGTACCCGAGCTTACGTCTCTTCGCCCACCGTTATCCCTCTCACCCCTCCAGCCTGCCTGGTGCACCATGAACCAGCGGTCGGCGAGCCGTAACCGCGGCGTCGCCTAGCCGTAGCCGAGTCGACGTATCGGAGCTTCTGATTCGCTTTGGTTACGTGCTTACATTAGGTTGACGCCTGTTTGACGGTGAGGCGAAAGGCGATACGATGCCGATCCCTTTCCGGTTTGATACGTGTGCTATAACCTTAAGGATGATTTAAAATTAGTATTTCGGGTTTAAAAGTATTCAAATAATCAAATCAAAGCACTCAACTTGTAAGTGACACTACAAATTGACATCCAAAGGTACGTTTTCTAGTGCATTTGTTTACATTTCATCAGACACGTTTGGAAAATACTGTATGGTTCTGATGAATATCACACTATCGATTGACGTCGAATAAAAACAGTCGAGCCTCAATCCGGCTGCCGTACACACATTGGATGGACCTGAATGTTCAACATTACCGATCGACCGCAATCTAGTTGCACTGTTAAACAAATCACGTAGAAAGTTATAGCTGTACCAGAAACTTTTGGCGCGCGGCCAAAATCGGAACTAACGCCGCCATTTTGTTTTTTCAAATGTTTACCATCAGCGCCCCCTGTCAACGTCATTCGACTGCCAAAAGATCATTTTAGCATTTTAAAGGATGATGGGCTAAAATGTATGGAACCTAGTACCCGAATTATTGCTGTTGGATGCAATATTTCTTACATGACTAGAAAGGTATTTTTATGTATAATAATAGGTATAATAATACTTTAATTTGTTTTGTTACCGGTTTCGGGTTATTTTGAATTCGTTTTTTAACGATTATTTTCTATTAATTGTTCACTAATGCCGAATTAACGGTTTTAACGAGAGACTATCACCATCAAATATCGTGTTTTGATGGCCATCATTATCGCCACCATTATCATCTGGGTCATACTATTTATTATAATATAAAGAAATCACATAACAACAAATAACGTTATCCAAAACGCCCATCATCCTTTATATTATGAATCATGGATGTCAATGATGAAGAGGAAAGGAGGGATTAAAAAGGAGAGCCCGTACAAAATGAAAAAAAAAAACTACTTTTAAGACCATAAAGTGGTACGTACACGTTGTTCTCGATTTTTTTTCGTTCTTCGTTCGAGCTACCGACTTCAACCTGATCGGAGTGCTGTTTCCACATCTCGCTACAACAATTTGATTCAAGTGTTGATGCACTATTACCTACTCAACATGCTCGGGCCAGCAACTCACTTTCCTAAAAACAGGGATCGAAAGTACTATGACATTCATATCATAGTTGAAACAATTCACAGTTGAAATATCTAAGCCGTTACTGTTCCGTTTCGAAAAAGGGATGGTGGTACGTCTTGTGTGGCTCTAACTCTCTCAGACCGAAACTATGACAGCTCCAACACGCCTTGGGACATAGTGATGGACGCGTAAGTTATCGATAAAACGCAATATAATAACAAATCATCGATAACAACATTGCACGTCTCGTGTCTTATCGCAGAGTCTATGATGTAGAAGCACACTATGCACTGTCACATATTATTTCATCACATGAGTTTTTAGCCCGAACATAACTGGATTGTACAGGACTTTTAATTGTTTAGGCAAATATTCCAGTAACGATGGATGCCATGGCGACTTCGCCCGCAGCTAGACGACTGAGGGTTGCCAGCCTATTCTGTACTACCTAGTAACTGACACAACCATGCCTCGGAGAGCACATTACAGAGGCAAACTATCTATGGAAATTGTTACGGGTAGTCACAGCCGCAGTCTGCCAACTGGTTTAAATTTCGGCATTGCACATTAAGGGTCTTCCATTGACAAATTAATAATGAACTTAATCAAAACTACAATAGAGTTCAAAATAGCGTGCAAGAGATGATTCCCTGTGGAGTGTGACACCAAAAAACACGTTAGAGTATTTCGCTGCTGTTTGCGCTGACTCCAACTAGGTTGTTGTAGAGGTCGGATAGAATCGCTTTACTTAAAATAATGATAATTATTATATTATTTTGCAGCATCCGGTTCGTTCGTTGGCGAGGACATAAAAGATAATGTAACTCTTAATTTACTCATGAAAAAAATGCCATATTTTTTGCTCTAGCGCAATGTCGGTAATTCTGGCCCGGCGACAGTTCCATATCCGTGAGTCGTGCGTGACCTCGCCAGTTAATTGTTTTTTTTTTGGTTATGCTATTTTGTGTCTCCCCTTTTTTATTTCAAACCATGTTTTGTACAATCTCTGGCCATGTTGGCCCTGCAAATGAATAACACTATCTCATCTGCAAGGCGGAGGCTTTTTAGCTGGTGGCCGCTAACATGTTTGCCTCGTGACATACACGAATCAGGCAATTTGTTAAAAATCTCCTGCAATGCTCTTGTGAACAGCTTAGGTGAGAGTGGGTCGCCATGTTTGACACCTTTTTCTATGTTAAAATTTGGACCACATATAACTGTTACATAATTTTATTTGTCCAGCGAGACTGTTGGCGACTTCGCCATGACATCTTAGTGGTATATAACCCTACATTCTTAAAATGATTTAAGGCGAAAGCGTCAGGCAGCCCACGAAATTCAAATTTTCTTACGTTTTTGCAATTTGCAGGTCAGTATTAAGAGCCCCTAACAATTTCGCGGACTAAAAACAGAAAAATCAGTTTTTTTCAGCGCAAATTTCTCAATATCCTTAAGTTATCTAGTTTTTTAAAAAATACACAAGTATTTATCACCTATCTATCTAGTAAGTCTACGAATTTAAATTTTGATAACTACTTAATATAAATTCCAAAAAATAAAAAACAAACACACGTTTTTACGTAATCACGAAACACCAAGTTTTTCGATTGCTTTTTTAGCTTACTGGTAGCAAATAACGATCTGAAAAAAAATCCTAAATACTAGGCATATAATATATTAGTAAGTCTACGATTTATTTTTTTTAAGTTTAATGTATTAGTACCTGTAAAAAAATGATAACTACGCTGAAAAATCCCAATAAAGTCATGTGCAAAACCGTCGTCTACGCGTAAGAATTTATTGAAAATAACAAAAAGTGTTAAATATTTTAAAATTTGAGATGTTTATCTACCAAACTCAATTTTTATATTTTTATTTTGACTACTAATTTAATTGTAGTAAAATATCTAAATAATGCCTTATAAACCGATGCGCTCGCTCGATGCATTCAGTCGCGCCCAAAGGCTTCTAGACGACGGACCTGTGTCGCCTGTGACGTTCGCCGCTCCCGTCGTAATTCTTGAATCGCGAGTGATTTTGTACTACGCCTAACCAGTTTTGAGACTGTATGAATATTTATTTTTTTATGTCAATAGTGTGACACTTTGTGATTTGTTAATGTTATTCATACATATTAATGTTTTGTATTGTACTTTTGGATAAACAAAATAATGTTTCGTTTGAATAAAGCTATCTTCAATATTAAAGTAATTTTCCTCCATGCCCCGCTCGTTTTCTCCTTATTCTATACAAATAAAGTGATAAGCTTTATAAAATAGGACAAAATGACTTGCTATACTATACTCTCATGGTCTGCGGTCTTATGGCGAGGGAATACTACAGACCTCCCCGTCGTTCTGTATTACGTAAACAATAACACGTGCAATTCGTTTCAGACGTACCTTATAATACGCTGGTCACACTTTATAATTTGGTTTTACGAGTAGTATAGTGAATGCCGTAATAGGTTACGATATTTTTATAGGGTACCTGAACATAACATGTCATAATCACAATAAAATCCATCCAGTATTACGCAATCTAGTAAGTAAAACTATGGAGTGCTAATAATAGCGGTTACGGACCAAGATTATTTGTTCCCGCTTCAACGCACACTACGATTATCAGTTTATAGTTCGAACGCACACAGACACACTGCGCTCCTATAATTACCTAATCTAATAGTGCGCCGAAACTGTTAGGGACTCTTAAGTTGTATTGATCTATATATGATTCGCGGTGGTAACAAATATTTATTTATAGAATTATAATCATAAAAATCATCAATACATCTCTCTAAGTTCATATTACCCTATTGAATGACTATTTCATGAAATCGTGACATTTGAAGCCAATTCTAACTTAAGGAGTTGTAGTGCTGATTCTCTTTATTATAATTCTGTACGGCCATATTTGTTAGACTCACGAATCATATTTTAATCAACATACAACCTGACACTGACCTAAAAATTGCAAATAAACGTTAGTAAATTTGAATTTCGTGGGCTACGTTAGCGCATCCCCCTTAAACAAAAAACGTAAAATAAAGACTTACGGAGTGGGCGCTTGTGTCACGGGCTCCTCGTGTAGCAAGTAGGATTGGGTGGGAGGGTTGTGTCTGATATCACATGCAAGTATGTACAGTACGCCGCCGTTAATATGGCACATCGCGTTCATGAAAAAGTTCGGTTTTGTTAAGCGTCGTTTCTGCATCTCACTCATACCCGTGTGACACTTTAACGGTCTCTCTCTAAAACCCGATGTGCCATTTTAACGCCTGGGTCGTGTAATTTTGTGATTGTTAAATGTAGAGATGGGCCGAGTACTCGGTTGATACTCGGTACTCGGCGTACTCGGCGGGTTTTTTGATACTCGTACTCGGCCGAATAACTCGGTTTGAATGCCGAGTATACTTTGTTTAAGAAAAGCAATATATTTAGGTAGATATCATTAAAACAACAGTGTCAATCAAAAAGTATTACTAATTTAGGAAATCTTTGACAATCTCAATGAATAAAATCAAAATTATGCTAATGAATGAGTAGTAATGAGACAAAATTAAGAGAACAGTAATATATAATAATCAATATTTAAAATTGCGCGAACCTGTTTGTACTTGTTTACGCGCGCGAAATGCGAATTTGATTGAACCGAGTTACTCGGCCGAGTACTCGGTTGAAAAAAAATTGAGCCGAATAAAACTCGGTACTCGTTACTCGGCAAAAGTGTTACTCGGCGCATCTCTATAAATGTAACATGCAGTCGGGAAATGAAAAGGTTAAAGCACATTTAGATCAATTTAGTCTTACTTGCAACACGCGTGAGATCTATTATTCACCCATTATTGACACCCTGATTGAAAATGTCAGTACGAAAGAGACATGGGTGCGCTATGCAGGACATGAATGCATTCGTAGAAATTGCTTAATCTTTTCATTTTGCGAATGTATAATTGCCTAATGAAATCACTAAAGGACTTTGTCACATTTAACTCACTTAAAGTCCTTTATGTCTCATCTGCAGTAGCTGTCTTTATGACTTGTACATATAATATGACAAAGTTCTAAGTATGCTCAAGGTTTTGATAGATCAACGTTTTTCAACGGCCAAATAGCGATGTTGGTGAGCACTGATCGTAGTCTTCATGCCATAATATTTAGTACAGTACCCAGTCGTGACGTTGGCACAAAGAGTGTTAGAAAGACACCGTCACACGGTTTTTAGTGACATAGACAACGCTCTACAAAGCCGCACCTACGTTATTTGACGATTTTATTTCTTTATTTGCGGCCGGGTACTGTATCTGTCATTACTCCACTACAGGACTAAGGTCTCTTCCAATATTATTGAGGATTAACATCGACCACTTTGCTAACTGGATGATTGATGGTGATTTAAGGCATGAATGTCAGTCCTATTGCCTTTTCATTATCGTCACCTTTCGAAACAACTCAACTACTAATCACATGCCCATACCATGACAACCGATTTCCACACAACTTTTCAGTTACCGGTGCCACTTTCGGACTTCTATCCATTTGTGTAACATAATAAATATCACACAATATAAACCTCATATTTGAATGCTTTAGGTACTTTGAGTCGAGTTCGAGTAAGGTAAGGCCGCTTGAACGTCCGTTCATTTTCACAGGACATACGTAATTTCACGTTTGCGTACTTCCGTTGTAATTTTAACACCACCGCAAATCTGGTGAAAACAACGGTCCGTTTTCTGATTAAAAAAACGGACGTATACAGACGGGTTAAAGGTGGTCATACGTATTGACATCGCAGATTCGACAGCATAACGGCATGGCTTATTACCCGACTGCGTCAGAAGGAGGGTTACGTTTTTACTACCGCGCATCGCGATACCATCAATTATATTCTAACTAACGACAAACACAAGTTTTCTAAGACCATACGTACCTCTTGGAGCACTTCACATGTATGACGAGCAGCACAATTCCGAGCAAAAGGCACAGAGTACCGACCACCACGTAGGCCACTCCTAAAAATGGGTTCTTGCCGCCCAACAGCGATGTCGTCGATATCACGAATGACTTGGTACCGTCGAAGTCAGTTACCGGATAGTCTGCGGAATAATTTTGTTTTAATAATAATAATAATTGCTTTAATGTCAGACAACTAAGGCCCATAGATCATCATCTGCCTAGCCTTTTTCCCAAATATGTTGGGGTCGGCTTCCAGTCTAACCGGATCCAGCTGAATACCAGTATTTTACTTGGAGCGACTGCCTATCTGACCTCCACAACCCAATTATTACTGTGTAATACGAAACCCCTTGGTAAGACTGGTTGTCAGACTTTCGGCTTCAGACGACTGTCAAAGACGGAAGATCCACGAATGACAGCCGGGACCAACAGCTTAACATGCTTTCTGAGGCACGGAGGGTTCTTGGTATGTAAAGATGGTCACCCATCCAGGAACCAACCGCGGCAATCGTAGCTTAACCTGATAGATCGACCCGTGGGGTTGTTATCACTTAGCCCCTAATACCCTCTTAGTGGTAGTACTCGATATAATACTCACTATATTCCACAGTGAGCACGTAGGGTCCCTTGACGAGTCCGGTGCTGAAGCCGACCTGCGTGTGATCCACCCGGCGGTACAGCTTGCGGAACGTAGGCAGCGCGGCCGTGCGCATCCATACTATGAGGTCTTCGTTCTGAAAGTGTAAGCGTATGATTGAAATAATGTCTAATTTGCAATGGTTAGCATAAACTCCCTATATTGTTCGGTGTTCCCACTGCTGGGACACACGCATCCTCTCTTCGAGAAGGAGTGGGCCGTAATCCACCACGCGGGATCAGTGCGGGTTGGTAGATGTCACATATCTTCGAATTTTTGAGGACATGCTGGTTTCCTCACGATGTTTTTCTTCACCGTTTTGACAGCAGGGTTTGCAATGTTTGACGCGCGGTAACTATGTATTTGAATTCAGAAACACAGACAATTATCAAGTTTGGGAACACAAATCCAATGTGACAAAGTACAAAATGACATAAATCATAAAATAAATAAATAAAAGCCAATACTCCCTGAAATGTTGACGCTGACGATACTAAAAGCTAATCCTCCCAGAATTGTTGACACTGATGGTACTAAAAGCTAATCCTCCCTGAAATATTGACACTGATGCCATGATGATACTAAAAGCCAATCCTCCCTGTCATGTTGACGCTGATGGTACTAAATGCTTATCCTCTCTGAAATGTTGATGCTGATGGTACTAAAAGCTAATCCTCCCTGATATGTTGACGCTGATGGTACTAAAAGTACACCTCTGCCTACAGGGAATAAAGGCGTGATATAATGTTTTAGGGATCAATTACCTGAAAGCCGTTGTTTTCTGTGTCATTAGGATCCAACTCCCAAACATGGAGCCGCCAGTTCTCTGGTTTCGTGAAGTTTGCGAATGCTGCAACAAAGTGTTTTAATGAGTAACTTTGCCGTTTGTGAAACATGGCTCAAACTAGAGTGTTACAAGTATCTGCGCTTGAATGACATTGACATAAGGGCGCTGTTGGTAAACATTTGTGAAAATATTTGAGAAAGCCATGTGCGATCGTGTTTATGCATTTTGTGAAAAATATAATATATTCAATGATAGTCAAAATGGTTTTCGCAAAAATCGATCTACCGTTTTGGCTGTTTATAAATATATACAAGAAGCCCTCAATATAATTAATAATAAAAAATATGCTGTAGGATTGTTATTAGACATGACAAAGGCTTATGATAAGGTGCAATATGATATACTATTAAATAAACTATATAACATCGGTATCCGCGGTAAAAGTTACGAATGGTTCACATCTTATTTAAAAAACAGAGAACAAGTTGTAGAAATTGAATATTACAATCTTAAATCAAAAGAAATAGAATTAATTCGATCCCAAAACATGCCCGTAAACGCTTCTATACCACAAGGAAGTGTGATAGGGTGCCTGCTATTCCTTGTTTACATTAACGATCTCCCTAACCACATCAATGAGTCATGTGTATTGTTCGCCGATGATATTTCTATTTTAACACCATGTGATAATAATATAAACTTAAACCAAAAATTGAGTTCTATACTTGACACTGCAACACACTGGATGAACAAACACAACCTTGAAATTAACTACAATAAGACAAAAATAATAACATTCCACCCCCGACAAAAAATACCTATAAGTATAAATTTCGAATACAAAGAATCAAAATTAGAAACAGTAAATAAATTCACCCTTTTAGGCCTAGACATAGATTCACACATAGATTGGAAATCACATATTCAAAAAGTAAGAACGAAATTATCCAAGTTTTCATACGCTCTCCGAGAAATCAAGAAAACAACAGATCTCAAAACAGCACTAGTAACATATTACGCGTACGCATTTGCATGGCTCAAGTATGGAGTTATCCTATGGGGAAATAGTACAGATGCGCCTATATTATTCACTTTACAGAAAAAAATGGTTAGAATTTTAATAAACATCAAAGACACAGACTCCTGTAAACCCCACTTTAAAGACCTAAAAATATTAACCCTGCCCTGCCTCTACATACTTGAAATTTGTAAGTTTGTACGAAAATATCCTCAATTCTATACCAAAAGAGGGGATATCCAAACACAAATTGCACTTAGACATGAAAGCAGATTGAACATACCCACTTCACGATTGAAAATGCACTCTTCTAGTGCATTTGTTATGTCCATTAAAATATACAATAAGTTACCGGAATACATTAAAAACATAAATAAAAATAATATCTTTAACAATAAATTAAAACAATTTCTGATAATCAAAAGCTACTACACTATTGCCGAATATTTTAGCGATAAATTTCAACAATAATAAAAACAATATTTTACACAAAACCTACATTTAATTTTAAATTTCACTTTGAATATAAATTTATTTTAAAACACTAAAATAATGTCATTTTTAAAAATTAATATATGCTAAACAGCGCGCAATTATTAATAATAAAACATTCTACAAGACTCAATAAAATTGTAAATATTTAGTTTATTATAATTTATAATGTTAATAATGTAAATCGTGCAATATATAAATAAAACTTAAAACCAAATACTTACTTAAATAAAATATAAATACTATAACAGCAAATGATACTATTTATTGATACTATTTTAATACTATTTTATTTTTTTTATTTTAATTTATTTTAATTTTATTTTAATTTCATATTATTATTATTGTTATTTTTCTTTTTTTTTTATAACAAGCGCCTTCATCCTCTCTCCTATAAAAAATTAACTTTGCTGTGCCCGACAGGGTCCATAATTGATTCAATGTTTTAAAATACCAACCATTTACTATGTACACATTATGGAATGCAATAAAGTATTGAGTATTGAGTATTGAGTATTGAAATTGTTTTGTGATATATTTCAGTTGCTTTTCAATAGGTATTCTTTTTAATGGTGCACTCATGCTATTCAGATTAATATTTGAAACAGTACATACCAATCTTGAGGTCTCCAGGTGGGTTTCTAAACTTGATTTGCTTGTCCGAGTCCCATGCGATCCCTGTGCGAAGTATGGGCACATCCTTGTTCAGATCTTGTGAGCGGACGGTCAATGTATCTGGTGAAACAAATAATCATGCGTAGCTTTCATATCTTTTTATTTAAACTTTCTTATATGTATAATTAGCCTATAATGTTCCCACTGCTGGGAAACAGGCCTCCTCTCGGTGAGAAAGGGTGGGCCGTAATCCACCACGCGGGCCCAGTGCGTGTTGGTAAATGTCACATGTCTTTGAATTTTCGGTTCTAGAACAAGCCGACTTCCTCACGATGTTTTCCTTCACCGCTTTGAGAACAGTGGTGATGAAATAATTTACAGAAAGTAAAGTGCCTGTCTGGGTTCAAACCTAGGACCTACAACTCGTAAGCTGCCTAAAAAAGGGGTCCGTTTTTTTATTAGCATATGGAACCCTAAAAAATACCGATGTTTGCAATATACTTAAATAATGTGTTACAGTATCCTCAAATTATTAATTGGTTGATTAGTAGCTGAAAATCAACAAAAAATAATGAAAGACTTTTAAAAGGCTTACCATTGAATAAAGAGTTAGCTATAGCCCCACATGGCGCCACAGGTTTTTGCTTCCCATCTTCAACCGCAAAAGCGAATGGCAGGCAGTCAGATGAAGGTGTCAACGATAGGCGACCAAGAAGCTGACTGTCATCCCTGCCAGAATAATAGAACAAATATTTAAAGTGGATATTACTCATTCTTCATTTTGTCATTAATTGAGTGGTATACTTTTACTAAGCATAGAATAACCATCACAAAGCCATCTACACATTCTGTACATCAAACTAAGTATCTGCGAAAATAATTGCTGGTAAGTACACCACTTTTATTTTTGTTCGGAAAATTCTTTGTTTACTTTAGTGATCAACATTATGCACACAAAACATTTATGCTTCCTATCGGTGCATGGAACAGTACGGGGACTGTCAGAGTATTTAAAGATTTAAAACTAAAAAAGTCGGAATCTTAACTTTTGTGTAAGTATATATCGCACCTATGATAAAATAGGGTTACAACTCGAAAAAGGAATTTTCAGGTTGTTTTTCAGGAAAATTGAAAATGTAACCAGAGTAAAGATATGTAACCAGAATGTTCTCTGGTATGAGTCCAGTACAAAAAAATTATCAAAATAAAGGGAAGAACAAGTGACTCTCGACTTTGTTAAGGGTATTTGACACCTGTTTTGTATAGCATTATGACTGCATTCTGAATAAGCTATAATCGCTCACAGCACTCACATCATCTCAAATGCGTTCCGATTTAGATATTACGATTATGACAGCTTAGAGCTGTCAACAATTCGGAATGCTCATGAACGCGCTCACAGAGCTTACCCAATGTAAAAACGATATTATTACAGTATTTCCTTGTATAAACACCACATTTCATCTTTAGTTCTTCTTCTTTCGACTGTCAACCAGAAGCACAATTTCGAAAATGCCAGATTAGTTTAATTTAAAGATATGATGCAACTCAAAACAAAACACACACTGATACATCCTCACACACACTGACATTTTTGACAGCGCTCACGGTGATATTATTCTAAGGCATGGTTGGAGTTATCGCAAGATGGCGCATGTCATGACATCATCTATGATGATACACGGGACATAGTTATCGCGCTCACGCTAATTCGGTAAGTGTTTAAGCATGCTCAAATTGATTATTTCCTAACTCGGAACGCAGGGTACAATGGTTTTGTCATTACCTAGACTTGACATATCGCCGATGATTCTGGTAGTAGTTGCTGAGCCCATAGTAGAAGTACACGTCTCCTTTGAAATCCTCGGTCAAGTTGAAGGAGAGGCGGCAAATGCATTGGTCCATGGAGTTCCGTTTGATGTAATCAGCACAAGTGATGTTTTCACCCTCTTTCATGCAGTTTGTATAGTCTATGACATGTTCTTTGACCTGCAAGGAGGTTACAGATATATAATATTTCAGTGCTTACCCAATCATTCAATATCTGGTTACTGCGTGATACAGCATACCATATAAGGATAAACAACAAAATAACAAAGGTTAAAAGCCAGTAGGAAGGAAGTTAAGAATAATCATTATTATGTAGCAACTTGTTAGTTTTTTTTTAATGTAGACTACATTGTCCATTGCTGAGCAAAGCCCTCTCTCAAATCCTTCCAGGCATCCTTTTCTAGAGCCACCTCAATCAAAATTGTTAGTTATCACACTAATATTATAAAGGTGAAGGTTTGTATGTTTGTTACTTCTTCATGTATAAACTTCTGGGCCAATTTTGATAAAATTTGGTATGGAGGTAGCTGACACCCTGGATTAACACATAGGCTACTTTTTATTCCGATATTCCCACGGGATCGACACTTATGTGGGTGAAACCGCGGGGCGCAGCTGGTTTACTTATATTTCTGAAAAAATCTTAAGCTCTTTGTAATAAATTACAGCTACGATTTGTAAATTAGATATTGAGTAATTCGACGAGTAATTATTAGTAAATTAATTTGACATTAGTCAACATAAGGGCGCACCTCATCGGAGAAATAGAGTAGGCCTATACCGACAGGTATGAAAGCAATGCCAATGACAAAGAATGTCGGCAGGACTGTCCCCGCGGTCAGGATCGGCTGCCAAGCAGGCAGGCGCTGCTGTTTGAACGCAGACTCTACAATCAAAACATTAGTTGAGTCAGTCAAATTTCCCAATCGATACCACAAGGCCATTTTATAGGTGCGACAGGTAAAACCTTACCAGCAGGACGCCTGGACTTCACATTTTGGTCGGACGCTTCGCTGGACGTCGCCATCGTATCCAACTTTAGGTTTTTGTAACTTTGTTAGCAATCCAAGCTAAAATTAAAAATTACGAACACATCACACAATCAAATCACTGTATAGTTCCGTAGTGTTACCAACTAATAGGGATATATTTCCCAGTAATCCCAGTCCAGAGAGGAATATAAGCTTATTAATTCCTTGGCTATAACGATACTGACGGAAGTAAATCTTAAACTGTTCACTAGCAATATGATCAATATATCGTTATTAGTATAACGATATAATAACGTTATTCATTTCGATACTCAACTTTGCCAGTTTCATGACAAAAGATGACGAAAAAGTATGAAGAATAACATTACAAATGAATCTGTAACGTTTCACTAGTAACGTTATTACAAACAAGCGGATAAGCTTAATGTAATAATGTTACTGATACCTAATACCTATACAGTTACTTATAACATTGTTCCACGAAAATTATATTCTATAAAGTTTTTTTTGTAATGTTATTGATATTTTTAGGTTATCGTTACAAATTCTGGAACGTTATACGACAGCATTAGTGGTAACGGAACGAAATTCATTTCGTTTTCAAGTCTTTGGGCCACATGTCAACTTCTATGAAAATTACAAATGCTTCTTCAAGGTCTGTCACAGAATTAGCATTAATGCAAATTAAGACTCATTTAGACTTACCTTAACAAAAAGGCTGAGAATAATATCAAATATATTATTATATCCCAACTTCGCTGTTGACAAAAAAAAACAACTTTTGCGGGTAAAGTTAAAGAATTAAGGTGGCAACATCAATTTCGTTGTGTCATTGTGGAACTGTCACAATCTTGTGTAGCAAGCAGTAAAAATTAAATCAAACCGATTATGTGAATAGTTGATTATATACAAAATTTTATAGATGTATGTATCTATGTATGTTTGTCCACGCATTTCTCCGCAACTATTAATCGGATCGTGACCATTTTTTTTATTAGTTTACATTTACTTCAACTTAGGGAACAGTGCTAGTTTCATCTACATCGATTCAGTAATTTTCAAGATATGGACTAATACGAGTAATTGTATGACGGCCTAGCTTACGGGTCTAGTGTCAAAAGGAAAATATCTCAAAACCTTGGTCAAATTCTAGTGGAATATTTACAACAAAACTACACAATTCAAAACAAAATTAACGCATAAATAAGAAATAACGATATAACTTTAATTTCGGAAGGCGATGGCAAAAACCTAAAACTAAATAAAATACAGATCCCAAGACACCGAAATTAAAGATATTTCATAATTTTGAGTTAATGTCTTTTTGAAGTCGATTTAATTATTTTAAATTACTTTTTATAAACTTGCTTTTTTGCTACTTGCAACCTAATTCATTAATGTCATGTTATCTTGTGTGTGAGCGAGCGAGTGTCCCTGTGTCTGTGCTGTGTCCTGCGATGATTTCTTAATTCATGTCAATAGTCAAACAAACCCATCCAAAAAAACTAAAGGGAAGGTAGATACGACATGTGCAAGATTTCGATTCCTTTTCGTAAATAACTAAGCTAACGAAACAGTGCAGGAAAAGCCTCTAGCGACATTCTTCCACTGAAAGAAGCAAAATGTCCAGTGAAACAGCTAACAAGAACGTAAGTAATGGTTTTCGTATTATCACGACGAAGCGTAGTCAAATAATGTTTATGTGACTTTTACCGAAGGAAACGAACTTGTTACATATTTTAACGTGTACTTGCAACAACATCCTGTTTGTGTTGAATTTCATGTAATTTTAAGACAGTTGGTGTTGATTTTTTTGTCGGGAAAGTGTGTCGGTGAGAATGCGTACTGAATATATAACTTATGACTTTCTGTGAATGTGTCACAGTGCATTTTACACATAACTTATATTTGTGCCTGTTCGAGGTTCAAAGTATCGATTGTTGATGTTTGAGCGGTTTCCCTTATCAAGTCCTGTGATTAGGGAATATGTTGGTATGGTACTTATGATAATTAGTTTCCTTCCTCAATGAGTTCTTTTGTTTATTTTTCTTGTATATATGTAAAATTTAAGCTATTTGTGGATAGCTGGTGCTATTATCAATACTTATTACTTGTGTTGTAGTTTTGAATTTTGTGAAAACATTGTGTTAATTTTAGAACACAGATGACATGGTCTCTGGGCGATGTTAAAGATATTCTATAAGTATGTCATTTCAAATGAAGTACAGCTACAGAATATAACATAGTATACAACTTCATTGACCTTACAAAACACTAATAAATTAAGATTCAACAGCAATTTAACAATTTTTGAATGAATGTCTATTCTTTATTTTTTTTTTACTCTTACTCTCTACATATCTTTCCATATTGTTCTTTTGTTAAAGATAATAAAACACAAGTCGAATGATACTGAAGTATAGAAAAACAAATGGACAGTAAAAAGAATGGTGCAGATTGATTAATTGATCGGCAGAGCAATATGCAATCAGCTTATTGCTCTGCCCATGCTCTGCCAAAAATGAGCTTCGATCTTTACAGCATTTCATTATTTAAAATTATTGCTTCTTGATCAATGCATAATGTCATTAGTCAACCTTATTGCTGTACCACATTTGACAATAATTCCCATGAAATGAATACTTCAATAAGGTTGGGACTCTCTAATCTTCACATAAACAAATAGACCTTGTTATTCTATGATGTGCAAATGGCATTCAACCTTTTGGTGGCCAAGCAATTACAAGAACATCACACTGTAAATTTTAATCTTCTCTTTTGTTTCAGTTTTCCAACCTGGAAACTCCAGGATACGTTGGGTTTGCAAACCTTCCCAACCAGGTCCACCGTAAATCGGTTAAGAAGGGTTTTGAATTTACTCTTATGGTGGTTGGTGAGAGTGGACTGGGAAAGTCTACGCTTGTCAATTCATTGTTTTTGACTGACCTGTACCCTGAACGTGTTATACCTGATGCTATTGGTAAGTTTCAAATTTGATGAAATCGTTACACTTAGCAGCACATGTCAATCAATCAGGTTAAGCTTTGTTTGCTGCGGTTGATCTGTATATGGGTGACCACCTTTACATGCCGTTTGTCCTGGCTGTCATTCACGGATCTTTTGACAGTTGTTCTATCTATCATGGGGTTTAGGTTTCCGCACTTAGTCCTTGAAGTGGACCATTGTGCGTGAGCCATGGTGGCCGATTACTCCAACCAGCCCACCTCCCTCCAGAAGCAGATAAGACTTCCCGGTCTCCTCAGGGCATCCGCAAGGGATGTTGGTGTTCCCAGGGTCTCCTCGCGAATCTTGGTAACGCCTGTGCACTCAAGAAGCACATGCGCCACCGTTTCCTCCGCCTCCATGCATGCTCTGCACAGGGGACTATCAGTGATTCCCAGGGTATGAAAGTGTTTATTTAGTGAACTTGACAGTTGTTACGGGTTGTCAGAAGCATGAAACCCTGACAACCAAGGGGTATTGTATTACACAGTATCGGGGTTGTGGAAATATGATAGCCATCTAAACTACTAGTATTCAGCTGTATCTGGTTAGACTGGAAGCCGACCCCAACATAGTTGGGAAAATGCTAGACAGATGATGACTTATATAAAACTTGAAAAGATGGCAGGATGACTAGGTGAAGAAAGACATGGACTAGACAGGCAAGGAACAGGGAGGATTGATTGCCTATGCCAAAGACCAAATTGAGCCTCAGAACCCACAATGGTTTGTGTGGTATGTTTAAACAGTGCCTGATTTAGAGTTCTGACAGCCCTAGGCTATCTATGAATATGCGCCCCCCTCCCCCGGGCCTGTCCTGCCTAGCTCATAAATATACTTACTAAATTTTTATATTTTACTAGATTTACGCACCGCGGTTCTCCTACTAGTATTTAGGCGCATATTTTTAATAAAGTACCAAATTTTATTCTGTGAATAAGTGCCTCAGCGCCCCGGTCCTTGCGCCCTAGGCTTGAGCCTAGTTAGCTTGTGGGTAAATCAGGCCCTGTGTTTAAACATTCAACAAATGCTTGTTATCTGTTTGTTTACTAATAATATAATACGTTCAAAAGTGCCTTTTATGTGCCTATTTGAAATAAATGCTTTGACTTTGACTTTGAATACACAATAAAAAAAAATTGATAATAAACATGTTTTGTACAAATATGACGCTGAAATAGGCTATAAATAAAAGTAGTTACTCTATGATCACATTGGAGTCGATTGGTGAGAGTCAGCCGATCCAGTGTTGGTTAACCAAAGCCTGATAATGTTACCAGTAAAGGATTAAGGAAACATAGGTATATTATGGTAGCAGGACATCATAAGAGCATGCTTATACTCCGCTGTATAGCTTAAACTTTGATCAACGTGTGCAGCTGTTATTGCTTTGCCGCAGGCCAATGCCCTAAAAATATTAAAGAAAACAATTAAGAGGACTATCACGATTTTTTCTTGTTCTAGTTTGACTAGAGTTTTGATGTGTGATTATGGCCAACTAAAGCCACAAAATTAAAAAAATACATGGCCGAGAAAGTTTGATTCCTTCTTTTTGAAGTGTATTAAATAAATATTCCAGTTTGTTTACATAAATCAGTAAAAAACATGTTTCTGCAAAGGCTGTTTCATAAAATTGTACTTTCGGGTATCTCGAGATGCCCTGTTACATCGAAGATATAATAGTTTAATAATTTATAAAAATGTCCATGGTACAACTGTGTCTTCTACTTTTGTTTGCATAAATCAATTTTTTATGTTTCAGTTATACACCAAAAATAATTTTCAAATAAATAAATAATTCCGTAAAACAGAGTTAATGATAATTTTTCACCCGAAGTTATATTTTTTATCAATGAATATTTAATAGAAATTCAAACAAAAAGTATTTAATAACTAAGGTTACTTTATCACCTTGCTTGAAAAAAAAATGTACTCTAATTTAAAGTAAAATAATATTTTTAAATAATTGTTTATTTATCATAGTGGCCGTACTGTTTTTTTAACCTTGTGTGGGATCACACGACTCACGTTATATTAGTAAAATACACCTTCCAATACATAAAAAAAGGATAATAAACATATTATTGAAATCCATAGAATGGTCTTTCCTTTGGTGTCCTCCTTAAACCTTAACGAAAAGCTGCAAGTGAAAACCTTTTTATGTTCAGTCCTAACTGTGTACACACACGAAATAGGGAGATAAAGCAGGTCATTTCCAACAAAAAACCTTGCTACAGCATGGCCATAACAATTGTCCTAAAGTTATGAAAATATTTATATAGGTACTGAGTTCTTTTACAATTAGACTAATAAAAAAAAAAACGTGATATAAAACAATAACGCAAACGGTGTCATCTTCCAATTTGTGTCCGGAGACGGTTCAGGGACTTCCAAGCGACTCTATTTATTGATTAAACACTTTATTATACACATAAAAAAAATATCATTACATGATAAATTAATAGTAGGTACCTAAGTATTACAAGGAAATACACGTTTTAAACTCTTTATTAAGGTCCATTTTTCCTGCTACACTACTACAACACGTGGGACGTCACACACAGAAGGCTTTGTAATAGTACCTTTCGGTACGGAGACCTGCAAAGGAAAGGAAAATCTTTTTTACTAAAAATTTAACCGACGAAAACGAAACTAAATAGCGGAAAAAAGAATTAGTCTAACTAAGCACCTAAATTGATATTAGTAACAAATTTTTAGGCGGCGCTGTTATTTAAGGTTGTCTAAATAAGTTCCAACTTATTTAGACATTTTTAGGGTTCCGTGTCTTAAATGGAAAAGGAAAAAAAACGGAAGCCTTATAGGACCCCTTGTCTTGGGAACGCGTGGAGGTATCGAGAACCATACACTCAGGTCTACAGCCCCTTGAAGCTGTGAAAAAATCAAACACCAACATGGTTGCGAAAACCCAACCATGTTGGAGTCGGCTTCCAGTCTAACCGGATGCAGCTGAATACCGGATGAGCAACTGCCTATCTGACCATCACAATCCAGTTACTGGGCAAAACTAACAAGATACACCTTATTAAGACTGGTTGTTGGACTTTCGGGCTTCTGAAGACTCCTAACGACTGTCAAAGATCCAAGAATTACAGTTGGTACCAACAGCTTAACGTGCTTTCCGAGACACGAAGAGGTCTCGTACCTATGTTAAGATCCCATCCATGAACTGACCGCGGCAAGCGTAGCTTAACCTAATGTATCGACCCGTGCAGTTGTTATTACTTAGACACGAGCTTCTCCAAAATTACGTTTTATGTACAGAATGCGCAGATGACGGGTCTTTTTAGGGTTTCGTATCCAAAGGGTAAAAACGGGACCGTATTAACTAAGACTCCACTGTCCGTCGGTCACCAGGCTGTATCTCATGAACCGTGATACCTAGACAGTTGAAATTTTCACAGATGATGTATTTCTGTTGCCGCTGTAACAACAAATACTAAAAACACAATAAAATAAATATTTAAGGAGGGCTCCCATACAACAAACGTGTTTTTTCCGGCGTTTTTGCCTTGTGGTACGGAACCTTTCGCGTGCGAGTCCGACTCGCACTTGGCCAGTATTTTTTTACATCCTGTATCGTTTACAGAGAAGACCAATCAGACGGTGAAACTGGACGCGTCGACGGTGGAGATCGAAGAGCGTGGAGTGAAGCTGCGTCTGACCGTGGTCGACACTCCCGGCTACGGAGACGCTATTGATAACACCGACTGTTTCCGGGTAAGTTTGCAAATAAATAACCGGTATTGCATGCGGCTTCGCCCGCGTAGAGGTCGGAAAATATCCCACGGGAACATACTTCTGGGATAAAAAGTATCCTATGTTCTCCTCGTAATCCAGGTCATAGCCTAGTCTATCCGTGTGCCAAATTTCATCCAAATCCGATCAGTCGTGAGGGCGTTAAAACAAAAGGCAACAGACAAACAGAGTTACTTTTGAATTTAGAATATTATCTAGTATGGTATGATTTTTGTGTTGGGCTCTGCTAACGACTTTTAAATGTTTTCCATTGACTTGCCATGCATTCTGAAGGGGGCCAAAATGTCCCGCGATTCTGATTCAGAAGTGACATTCTTCTCCTATCCAATAAATATGTAAGTACAAGGCGAAAACATGTGGAAATACGATTGTTTGTTTACAGTCGATAATTCAATACATCGACGAACAATTCGAGCGGTTCCTGCGCGACGAGAGCGGGCTCAACCGACGCAACATTGTGGATAACCGCATACATTGCTGTTTCTACTTCATATCGCCTTTCGGACATGGGTAATTATTTAATTTTACTCCATTTCCTCTTTACTTTTGGAATTTACTTAGGTTTTGACATAGGGTTGATGTCACCAATGAAACTGAACGCGATCAGTACATCTAAACTACGTTCAAGAGCTGTCAGTGTCAATATTCCCCAACAGTGATGACACTGACAGCTCTTGAACGCGGTTTAGGTGTGCTGATCGCGTTTAGTTTAATTGGTGAAATTCGCCCTTAACCCAAAAGTAAGTTTAAACGCGACGAAGGTAGTGCATCCAGCTTGTGCACTTCATTTATCAGTTCGTTAATTTACTAGCTCCGAATACTTATTCCTACTGAGTGAGAGATTAGGAGTTACATTACAATTGGATGCGGTTTACCACCTTCTAGCCAGTAAGGTGGTTGAAAGTCGACAAAAAGAAAACTTAGAATGTAAGGGCAGGCGCACACTAAGCAGCCTGCGTGGTTATTGCGTTACACATTATCAGTAGCAATGGCCTTAATTATGACAGTTCAACAACATTCATTGCGTTATTTACCTTTTTGAGCAGACATTCGTACATATGAAGTAAAAGTAATGGATTAGCAATGCCATTCGAAATGATTCAGATTGTGATAATGTGTTACGCAATTAGGGTGCTGGCTGCGGCAGCTAGGCTACGTCAGCCAATCCAACATACAATGGTTAATTGGAGCTCGTGCACAAGGCAGCCAAGAATTTTCTCAATACTCCGGCTGACGCAGCCTGGCCGGTGCCATTGCCCTGTGTGCGGGAGCACTATAACTATATGCATCGTAAAGAATGTAGCTGTTGTTTAGACTGAGCTACACTTTCATACACAAATGTTCAAAACTGCGCCATTACTTTACGAAATGTGCATTCCCAACTGCCAGGTTGAAACCTCTAGACATCGAGTTCATGAAGCAATTGCACAACAAAGTGAACATCGTGCCTGTCATCGCCAAAGCCGACTGTCTCACCAAGAAGGAAGTGCAGAGGTTGAAGACCAGGGTAAGTACTAAGGCCGCATTCCGAATTAGCTATAATCCCCACTCACATCATCTCACATGCGTTCCGATTTAGATATTACGATTATGACAGCTGAGAGCTGTCAACAATTCGGAATGCTCGTGAACGCGCTCACAGTGCTTACTCAATGTAAAAATGATATTTTTACAGTATTTCATTGTATAAACACCACATTTCTTCTTCAGTACTTCTTCTTTGGTTAAGTGGCAACTGTCAGCCAGAGACACTATTTCTAAAATGCCACGTTAGTTTAATTTAAAGATATGATGCAACTCAAAACAAAACACTGACACATCCTCACACACACATTGTCATTTTTGACAGCGTTAACGGTGATATTATTATAGGGCATGGTCGGCGTTATCGCAAGGTGGCGCATGTCATGACGTCATCTATGACGATTCACGGGACATCGTTATCGTGCTCACCGGTGATTTTACCAAAGCCAGATTTCTTTTATCCGCGGAATTAAATTGACGTCTGACAGTTCTAGTATGGAAAAACTGTCAAAAATTCTAAATTTATTTTCAGGTTACGAAGACTTATTCTTGATATAAAAGTTTGGTGGAAGTCGCCCTTAGTAGACGTCAGACGATGGAATGTAAATTATCTGACATTAAGAATTGAAGTATTACTGAACTGAATATTTAAGAATATTTGCAGATCTTTGGATGCAGCAAATTTGTTTTTTTTTTTTTAATATATGTAGAGGTAATTTTCTTGTAAAGGTTATGGAAGAAATCGAACGCGAAGGCATCAAGATCTACCCTCTGCCTGATTGTGACAGCGACGAAGATGAAGACTATAAAGAACAGGTTTGTTACTATAGACTTCCTATAAGAAATTTCACGCGGACGAAGTCGTAGGACAGAAGCTTTATGTAATTCAGCGGGATTGTCCGAAATCAGCGGGATTGTCCGAAAGGGTTACCGCTGGCCTGGAACATAAAGGGCTAAGGAAGGAACACGGGTGGGTTTTAATCAGTAAGAGTCTGACACTCCCTTCCGCTTCACCCAGAGCGGGAGGGGTCATTTGATGAATTTCCATCTTGAAAAAAAGAAGCTTTATATAATAAGAAGATTATATATATAACACTAGCTTCTGCCCGCGGCTTTGTTCGCGTTGAAGTCGTAAGACACCACAATATACTAAGATAACAGAGCCAGATTTCCTGCCTGCGCTATTCCTTCGTTTTCACTTAGCGTCCTTACATACTTTTTTTCTTTTACCCCGGCTAGGCGGCTGCTAAGGGTTGTAGCGTGACGTTAAATAACTGTCCTCAAGAATGGCCTAACAAATGCAAAAATAATGTTTGAAATCCGACAGGTAGTACCAGAGATTAGTGCGTCCAAACAAACAAACTCTTCAGACTTATTATTAGTATAGATAAAGATAGAAAATAAGAGAAAGAAAATAAGTTTATTTGCTGTGAAACATGACGCAAAGAAAAAAAACAAACGCAAAAAATAACTATTTGGGAAGGGAAAATATGCGTCACATCCACGCAAAACGATCATCGCTCAGTGACCTTAGGCTAGACAAAGCCACATCGCTGGTTTTCAGCGACAGCCGACGTTGATCGGTGCAGCATACATAACAACAATACAACATCACGCTACGACCCTAAGGAACCGAGCAAAAACAAAAAAGTCATAAAGAACGCTGAGCGTAAACGAAGTAATAGCGCGGGCAGGCGATGCGATGCGATGGGGTGGGTCGAGGGAACAAGAAATTTCACGCGGACGAAGTCGCGGGCAGAAGCTAGATTATAATATAAGTAGGACGTTGACCTAATTCTAACCACATGTGTGAGTAGGGATAGTGAGTCAACTCAGCGATCAGTATGCAATACGTATCTGCCATATCACAGCTTTATGAGCTCATTCAGGATTAATGTGAAACAAAGGAAATTGACTTACATACTTTATTTTTTAGGAAAACAAATTCGATTTTATGGGTGTAATTTTTTTGCGTGGAGATCTCTGTCAACAGTGCTTTCTATGGACCGAGATATCTACAAACAATGTTTTCTATCAACAAAATATTCGGCGAAACGTGCTGTCTAGGAATAGAGATTTCTATTAGCTTTGTTTTCTGTATGTAGTCGTATCGTACAAGCGTGCTCTTAGGTTCCACACTCATATTAGTATGGGTAGTACGCATTCATGAACGACTGTCCACAGTAAACTAAACCTTGTATTCGTCGCATAGGTCCGTCAATTAAAAGCAGCAGTTCCATTCGCCGTGTGCGGCGCGGGACAACAGCTGGAGGTGCGCGGGCGCCGAGTGCGCGGCCGCCTGTACCCCTGGGGGGTCGTTGAGGTCGAGAACCCCGAGCACTGCGACTTTATCAAGCTCAGGACTATGCTCATGTGAGTTCTATTCTCTTGTAATTGTTCACGTAACTACACGCCTGCTGATGAGAGAATGTGTTCCTGATACCTGTCAGTTAAATACACTCCTTTCAGCTTCAATCAACAATAGCACTAGATTAAGGATTAAGAACAAAAACACATCGCTGAAGTGGCCGAGATTGCATATAACTTGATAAAGTTTATTATAGTTGGCCGCAATTGCATATAACTTGATAAAGTTTATTATCGTTTGCAATATATTTACTACTTTGATTGAAAAGAAAACGTATTTATAAAATAACAACAGATGAACAATTTCAACGCAGGGGGTTCAGGATCAAATGCCGTCCTAACTGTACTATTTATTACAAAGACTGACTGACATCACTGATTAAACAGTTTGTATGGATAAGGTAACCATTTTTAACCTATTAGTATTGTGATTCATTACACGTAATGAGTGCCAGCAAACAATGAAGTCATGACAAACGGTAAATAGCGGAATAACTTTCCCACTTAGGCTGTTGACTTGTTTAAAATTTTTACTACACGGTAACAATTTCACCTATAAAACAGATAAAAATCTCACATGCAATGTACTAATATTTGTTTCGTGCAGTCATTCGTGGTACTCTTAAGGCCTTTTTACTAACACGACATCTACATGAAACCACTTTACAAATTATTGCACTCTTGGATTTTTAACTCTCGAGACTGGGTCGAGCGTTGGAAATCCATGCGATTTTATTTAGGCATTACGTTTAGGTGTCGCGTAGTGGTAGTGAAACGGGCATTAGCGCAGAAATCAATAATTTTACTTAAGTTTGTTGTCAATAACTTTATGCAGGAGGAACCTTTGTCATAAAAAAAAACAATGATTCGAATGGGCACAAAAAGGGGCGTATTATGCGCGCCTCTAAAACTTTAGGCGAATAGAATATTCCTTATTATGTACAGCATATAAATTACAGATACAAAAATAGAGAATTTGCAGAGCAGAATTTTCACTTTAAAATCGGTTCACTCATTTCGAAAAACAAGGGCTTAAAAGTTTGTATGAAATGCCGTACGTCGTAAACGCTCTTAAATCATGGCACATTGTACTTGTATTAACAGTGTGTACTTGTGTTAACACTTGTATTAAAAGAGTCACACAGGAAAATCACAAAGTTACATAAAAAACCGGGCAAGAGCGAGCCGGACTCGCGCACCGAGGGTTCCGTATAAAGTAGTAGCAGCGCCTCGCGTTTTCACCCGTGTAAGTTTCGATCCCGTGGGAATATCGGGATAAAAAGTATCCTATGTGTTAATCCATGAAATGGTCTATCTATGTCCCAATTTTCATCTAAATCTGTTCAACGGTTTACGCGTGATTGAGTAACAAACATCCAAACATCTTCACAAACTTTCACATTTAATAATATTAGTAGGATTATTTATAAGCACTATAACACAGCATAGATTAAAAAAAGAATGTATTTGTAGAGCGTCGTCTCTTTCACTCACACCTTTGTGGCAGTCTCTTTCTAATGCTCGATGTGTTATACTTCCGTCCAGGTACTATAACAAGCCAATTTTTTACAGCACCCACATGCAAGACCTGCAAGAGGTGACTCAAGAGGTCCACTACGAGAACTACAGGTCCGAGCGTCTCGCGCGCAGCGGGCAAGTACCCAAGCGACACACGTGAGTATACACTTTACAGGATTTACTTACGAGTTGTAGGTCGTAGGTTCGAACCCCGACCAGGCGCCTTATTTTGCGTAAATTGTTTCATCACCACTGCTCTCAAAACGGTGAAGGAAAATATCGCGAGGAAACCGGCATGGTGTAGAACCAAAAATTCGAAGACATAGTGACATCTATCAACCCCCAATGGGCCTGCGTGGTGGCCTACGGCCCACTCCCTCTCACTGAGAGCAGGCTTGTGTCCCAAGAGTCCCAACTCAAATATTTTTTCTTTTTTTAGGCCGCATAGTTTTCGACTTTTGATGAAAAATGTAAAAAAATACCGTTCCCGGAACGGTATTTTTTTTTACATAGATTTATTTTTTATTTTTGTCTTTGCAAACTTCGGAAAGTTTGCAAAGACAAAAATCAGAAATAATTCTTGTGATAGAAGTTTATGTAAAGATTACAGGAAAAATAAAACAAAGTCTCTAAATAGCACACTTTTTCAGAAATCATCAACAAAAGTTACTTTAGTTCCACCATCAGTCAAGAGACATAAAACTGCAATATTCTACACCGCAGTGCACAGTGTTAGTGCCAGTGGGTCGAACGAAAATACAATATAAAGGGAGCTAGTTAGCGTAGGCTGGTGTAGGCACAATGTGCCCCTACTTGAAACAGGAGTGATGTTATACTATCGTATAAATCATCTGAACCGAGCGTGTTCGTTCACATAAAGTCACCATGTATGGCCAAACAAATCTCGCCAGTTTTTTACTCAGAATGCTTGTCAATTTATATGCATGAATGATTCGAATCGCTGAAGTATGAAAATAAATTCTATTCAGAGAAAGTAAACCAAGCATATTGCGTAAACGAAGCACCATTCCTTGGAATTAGCGTGCATTGTATTTGAGTACAATCGAGCCAGCTATTTGTATACAGGCACAAATTAATATTCAGCTTTTACTCCCAATATTCATTTATTTTTGTGTGCTTAGTTTTTTGAATCGAACTTTTTTTAATAAACGTATTATTGAAATCCTTAGAACGGTCTTTCCTCTGGTGTTCCTCCATTAACCCTAAGGGCGTTTGTGCACTACACGGAATTTTACCGTCCGGCAGTCCGATTTTTTACGGTCCCATATGGCACGCCCATAATAAAAAAATAAAATCGGACTGCCGGACAGTAAAATTCCTTGTAGTGCACAATCGCCCTATGGGCGATTGTGCACTACAAGGAATTTTACTGTCCGAACATCCGATTTTTTACGGTCCGAAGTGGCATGAAAAAAACGGATGATTGGCTTGTGCACTTGTCCGTCTTTACTCGGATGATACGCCTCAGTTTAGGGTAGCTCTGTCTTTGAAACTACCCGCCACGCACGCGAAATTACTCTGAACGATGAGTTTCTTGGAACGTCGGCAGTTGCTTGCTTTATTACTCTACGTGCGAAGGCGTAGAAGACAAAAATAATTCTGGGTTCATCCCCTTATAAGTGAAAGGTACCTGATAGGGTCATTTTACGTAAACCACAATAAATTGAGACAGCGAAAAGCACACAGACACACACCCTCCTTCCCCGCGCCCGCCCCGCCCGCTCATGAAAACGGACGTAGTGCACAAGCATAAACACGTTTTTCATTGCTGTCATTTCGGACCGGAAAAAACCGTTCCGGAATGGGGAAAAGTAAAATGTCGGACGGTAAAATTACGTATAGTGCACAAACTAGAATATACATTATATGGCGTGCCATATCGGACCGTAAAAAATCGGACTGCCGGACAGTAAAATTCCTTGTAGTGCACAATCGCCCTAACAGCCTCAAAATAAGGGCCACTTGTGAATTTTAACATCCGGACTGATTTAATTATTTTAAGGGCGATTGTGCACTACAAGGAATTTTACTGTCCGGCAGTCCGATTTTATTTTTTTATTATGGGCGTGCCATATGGGACCGTAAAAAATCGGACTGCCGGACGGTAAAATTCCGTGTAGTGCACAAACGCCCTAAAGCGTTCTTAAACGACATAATATCTTGTGTGTGGTATTTCCTGAAGTGTTAACAAACATAATTTGAGGATACCACTTGTATAATTTTTGAAGTCGGTACTTTGATACTTTTTTTTGTAACCACTTGAATTTATCCTATTCTAAGACGAATTCTTAAGTCATTTAAATTGTGGATACTTTTGTGAACAGTCTTACATTTGCTAAGTTAGAACGTGGATAGACATTTTGAAAGCGCTATGCCGAGGATTCGAAGGCATATGGACCTGCAACTAGAGCCATCACATTGATCCAAAAGGGACATTCGCAGCGTACAGAACGCTGCGAATGAATCAGTTAAATATTTCCCATTTTTAGGGTTCCGTACCCAAAGGGTAAAACCCTATTATTAAGACTCCACTGTCTGTCTGCCACCAGGCTGTATCTCATGAACCGTGATAACTAGACAGTTGAAACAGTTGACAGTTTCACAGATGATTTATTTCTGTTGCCGCTATAACAACAAATACTAAAAACAGAATAAAATAAATATTTAAGGGGGCCTCCCATACAACAAACGTGTTTTTTTTTTCGGCGTTTTAGCCTTGTGGTACAGAACCCTTCGTGTGCGAGTCCGACTCGCACTTGACCAGTTTTTTTATTTTTGGTATACTTAAAACTGTGATGTAAAAGAATAGGCATAGCATAAATATAGATGATTCATGCATGTCGGGCCGTTGTATAAGTGCTAGTTGCTTGATTTTGCGTGACGTCATGATGACGCGTTGTTCGCATGTGGCGTTGTAGATACCGCTATAAGGTCTTGCAAATTAGCTGCTTGTATACAAAATAGTTTGTTTGACTTTACATTGTACTTGAGTTGTAATTAATGCAATAAGAGATCAACAACAATGTACTCATCATTGTTGTTGATCTCTTACTGCATTAATTTGACTGTTAATTGAGTTAAATTGATGCCAAGGTGACTGTGTAGTTTCTAGATGACTTGTAAATGGTGAAAAATTTACGATTTTAATGTTTATAAAATACATAGATGTTCTGCATTATTGTAAATTAAACTCACCCGACCATATTATTTTATTAAAATAAGCTACTATTATGGATCTAACTCATTCTTTAAAATAAACTGCTTCGTTTCAAATATATATTTTTAAATACGTATGTATGTAATATATTATTATTTGAACTGCATTATATTTACATACGACAATCTATTAAGGCTTCCAAACAAATATACAAAATTTTATAAATGTATGTATGTTTGTCCACGCATTTCTCCGCAACTATTAATCGGATCGTGACCATTGTTTTTATTGGTTTACATTTACTTCAACTTAGGGAACAGTGCAAGTTTCATCAAAATCGATTCAGTAATTTTCAAGATATGGACTAATACGTGTAAGTGTTACGGCCTGGCTTATTGATACGAGCTACGGGTGTAGTGTCAAAGGGAAAACATCTCAAAACCTTGGTCAAATTGTAGTGCAATATTTATAACAAAGCTATTACCTACTTATTACAAACAATTTACTTAAAACTAAAAATTACGAAATAAAAAAAAACTAAACCGACTTAAAAAAAAAATTAACTCAAAATTATGAAATAACTTTAATTTCGGAAGTCTGTGTCTTGGGATCTGTATTTTAGTTTTAGTTTTTTGCCACCGACTTCCGACATTACAATTATTTCATAATTTTGAGTAAATTTTTTTTTTAAGTCGGTTTAATTTTTTTAATTACCCTTTTGTTTGTCAATGAATCTGACTCGTTTTCACAAACTCTGGGCGACCCTTAAATGAATATCCAAAATTAAAGGCCGCTGTCAGATTTTCAACTCTCGGCGGTCAGGCGAGCGTTCAAAATCCAACAGAGTGAAAACGGGCATTATTTCAGAATTAGACATCATATAATAATAGGCAGTGTCATAGATTAAAGTAAACTTATTCAATGGCCGAGTTAATTGATGGTTATTTTATACACATTCCCATTCATTGGTTATCCATAAAATCGCTTTTGAAGATAACACCTTTTGTTCTACTGTATATTTGTTTACAATATTTCCTTTTGTCCTGTTGGTGGCATACAATAAACCTTTGTTTACGCGGGCGATTTTCAAGACGACGATATTTTATCGCGCACTGGTTTTTGAACGCACTGCTTACCGCCGAAACTCGAATATTTGCCGCGCTTTTTTGCCGCGGTGGGATTCTCAAAGCTCGGTTCAGTACTATAGGGCAGGGGTGGCCAACTTGGCTTGACCTAAGATCTACTGTTCACTGACGACACCCTGTGCGATCTACCAATTACATACTTTTTCAAATCTTAATTTTTATATTATTAAGAGGGAAAATCGTAACTCCACTCGTAACTTCGTTAAGGCTCCTTCAAACAGGCGCGACACGCGATATAATCGCGCGCGATTTTATCGCGTGTTGCGCCTGTTTGAAGGAGCCTTAAGTCTGTCGTCAACTAACTGACGGATTGACAACCGCACGCGCCCCACACGCTTCCCGCTTATATTTTTATCGCGCACCGAAAACAAAAGAGACATATGCTGCATAGAAGAGAGGATAAATAACGTGACGGAACGGCGATTGAAAAATGATACAAGATGATGCGTGCAGCAGTTAGTGATTAGGTACGTTGTGCAGTCTGTTCGACGTATTTATATTTTTTTCCTTGCCACGATCGACTAGTCTAATAGTCGCGATCGACCAGTCGATCGCGATCGACCGGTTGGCCACCCCTGCTATAGGGGGTGCCGATGGGAGCTTCACGATAAAATTGAAAGAAGCATGGACTTGAATTAAATATATTCTCGACTTTACATGGTCACGTTATTTCTAGCACTGCCTACCTAAACAAAAAGTACCATATTAGAATCTTTGACATTTGCTTGAACGTTCGAATGGAACACACCGGCAATTATAACCAGCCTGTATGTTACTGCTAAAGGTAGACTACACATTCTCTACAGTACCGACAGTTAAAAGCCCAGTGCGATAAAAAATCGTCGCATTTAAAAATACGAAGGCTAAAGAATACTCTATATCTATTATAGGTCGACTGAGAGCGGACTCAGCGAGGTTGACGCCAACGGAATGATGAACGGATCTGAAGCGACGGGCGACCGCGATCGTGTACTCCGTGAAAAGGTATGTTCAAAAAAAAAGTTAATTAGGGTTACGGCTTGTCTCGAATAACATAACTCCAGTTAGATGTGGATAACTATTTGAGATAAAGTACATGACGCCGGCGCCGCGCCGGAACCGTGTATGCACGCATTGATGCGATAATTTATTCGCATACACAAACTTGGCTACACCATCAAACTCAAACTCGAAACATTTATTTAAATTAAACCATTTACAGGCACAAAATCATTTAGATTTTGATTTTAAGTGTGTTACACAATTAGGGTGACGGACTAAATATTGATTACTAGACTTTCTCCTCGCTTCCGAAAGCAAGCTTTAGTATCTAATCACAATCAGTAAATCCTAAACCGCTAACATTGCAGGAGGCTGAGTTGCGTCGAATGCAGGAGATGCTGGATCAGATGCAGCGCCAGATGAACTTGCAGGCCGCCGGCGGGGCCAGCACCACCACCACCGCATAGTGCACGCGCACCGCACAGGTAACCTAACATCTGGACATCCCCCGAATATGTGTCCCTGGTACAGTCAAGTCTCTTATATCTTCGTCAATTTTCAAATTCTTTCCTTTATCTAGTCAGCCCACATATATCTTTTGAAGCTGCGGCACTGAGCAGACTATTGCATAGAAAAATATATTTTATTACTGGAAAACAAAGATCAAAATAGCATACACCTTGATTAATATGGAGTAGATACCAATAAAAGGCCTTTTTAACCGACTTCTAAAAAGTAGGAGGTTCTCAATTCGGATGTTTATTATTTTTTTTTTATGTATGTTCGGGCATAACTCCCTCATATACAGACGGATTTGTAATTTTTTTTTTGTTCGAAAGAGGTTTATTCCGAAACGGTCCCATTTAAATTTCGTAAAGATATGATGACGAGTTTCGGAAACAGACAACGGAACTCTTCAATAAATGCCAGCAAATCAACCGCGATTGTTACTATAGCGTATGTATGCATTGTTTACGCAATCACACAACATAACATCACGACTGTACCCTTTAAAGAGGTAGGCAGATGTGTTCAATAGCTTCCTGTTACTGATATTCACTTAACAAGTAGTGATATATGAATTTGTTCGGGGTAGGTAGGTACAACTAAAAAGTGAAAATAAAAACTTTTTTACAAAAAAAAAAACAACCTACTTCCAAAAAAAACACAACAAAGTGAAAAATAACTTTAATTTTCGAAAGTCGGTGTCGTTGGTTCTGTATTTTCGTTTTTTAACACCGACTTTCGAAATTAAAGTTATTTTTCTCTTTGTAGTGATTTTTTTGAAGTCGTTTTTATTGGAAAATGGTTTTTTTATTGGCCGGGCCATTATATGACATTATACTTGTCAGTGTCACATTTTTAATTCGGGCTGAACACAATAAATAGTACTGAGTCGGTAAAGCAGCTTCTATCATGCTGTACCAAAAAAAATTGCTAATTATTTGGCTGACATTGTATCCATGTTTTGACGGTTACAATAATATCACTACGCTTGATACAAGGGTAGGCGAGGCGTTAAATGATAATGTGTTTGATTTCAATTCCGCTCTGATTGCTACTATAATATCATGTTTTCTTTGCATAGTTGGACATTGGTACGACTGTCCAACTGACGGCTACGTGTGACTTCGTCAACTCGATACTTCGCGCCATCCCCTATTGCGTTACTTCCAACTAGATGTAACTGATGTAAATGTCGTACGTCCTGTAACGTTCATACAAATATATCGCTTACTGTTAAGATTTAAAAATATATGTGTTGAGATTATTGTTACAGAATCGCCTAAATAGACATTAGTTTAGTCGTAGCTGTTCCCATCACTAGAAATGAGTGTTGCCATGTAAACTATTAGGATGTTTTCCCACTAGCGTGCTGCCAGCCTCGGCGATCGTAAATTGTGAGCCTGGACGAACTTTAGTGCGACATCTCCCTTAGGTTAATAAACCATGTGAGGTCTCCTAGAAATTCCGTCAGTTATAGATAAAATTAATATACAATAGTTACGTGCAATACTCATGAAGCATTCGTAGCTATGTATTTTTGTGAACATTACAGAATTAAGTATTATCTTTATAACTCAAATATTATTTTCCTTTTCATATTATTTTATAGGACGATTTTATTATGGGTAAATCCATATCTATAGACAATAGAATGTTTATCTCTATATAGTAGTGTTAAGATAAATGCAATATTTACACAGTGAAGTATTCCATGCTTAATTGAAAGTGCACATCAATCGAAATGTACAAGTGGCAGTGGTCGAAATAGACCACTATATATCGACTACGGAAATAATTGATCAGTGTAGTCCAATTAACGCTTGCCAATGACTATGGAATACTTTGCAGAATCTCACTATGTCTATCTATGTCTGCGCTAAGGTTTTTATGAATTCCAAGACACATTTCAACTATGAATGCAATATAAAATGCACAATATGACATAATTTGTATTTAGTCGATTTAGGGCGGATTTTTTAATCGTCAGACGGTCGATGAATCATGGCCGGTCTGAACATAGGCTCTCCGAACTTTAGTGTTGTTATACACTCACTCACACTCGTCTCGTGTAACCATTTGGTTCCTAAATTGAGTGCAGAGCCTTCTGCGCAAAGTTCGGACCAGCCATGATTCATCGGCTGCATTGTATGTTTCTTTAGCTGAAGAATAAATTTGGCGGTTTGGCATTATTATGTCAGACAAAATCTGTCAGACCGCAATTTTTATTCTTCAGGTGAAAGTTATTTAAATATTGTAAAATCGGCCCTTAAAGTAACTTTTACGCCGACTTAACTCTTGATTTTGATTGATTAAGATACTAATGACCCACGTCGAATATGTAACGATAGGTTGTCAATAATGGCTTCAAGATATTGATCTGACATGCATTTATTATTATTGCTCTGTGCCATTTCGTTCTTAACATCTTCCGAAGTTTGTCTAGTATACCCAATACTTGTGTTTTATTAACTACAAAACCATATATTCAGTGATTCAATACCATTAATACAATGATCGAAAAAGTATTGAACTTGCGAGATTTTCTTATTCAGAAGTTGATACTGTCCATGCATTTCTCACTCATGACAAAAGTATTATTTTTACTTTGATGACTGACATTATATTTTATTTGAGTATTCCATTTTTGTATTGTCAATTTACTCTTTAATATTAGGAGATTAGAATAGGTAGTATGTCCTACTAGATAGTTGCATGAAAATATATTATTATTTTTAAGGAATTATCGCATTGATTGTATCGAATAGAAGGCTGAAAATGCTTCTTGGAAAGTCTAACTGAATTGAATTATCAAATTATAACTTTAGTAGGTACTTAACATTCTTAGTATCTCGTGTATTTAGAATTTATTCCCACGTTGGTGCATTTATTTTGTACTTTAATGATATTGATAACTACCCATTATTGTAAACTTATTAATGAATCGAATAAAAATCTAATAAATCGTAGAAGTTAAATTGGTGCCAAAGTTTCGTAATACTGTTTTAAGGGGGAAGTGCTAAGGTAGCCCGCGAAATTCAAATTCTCTTACGTTTTTTGCAATTTGCTGGTCAGTATTAAGTTGTACGTCGATCAAAATATGATTCGCGGCCGTAACAAATATGTATTTACAGAATCATAATCATTAGAATCAGTAATACAACTTGTTAGGTTAGTATAATCCCAAAATGTCAAGATTTCATGAAATAGTCATTCTTTGGGATTACTTGGTCTTAGAGAGTTGTGTTGATATCTTTAACCTCTCGAATGTCTGAATATAATTCTGTAAATACATATTTGTTACGGCCGCGAATCATATATTAATCAACGTACAACTTAATACTGACCAGCAAAATACAAAAAAACGTAAAAAAATCGCGGGCTACCTTGGTGCTTTCGCCTTAAAAATCATTAATTTAAAAAGTAATGGTTTCTGGATTATTTGATTGTCTGTTTTTACTAGGTACGCATGTAATTTTTATGTAAAAGAAACTTCTATGTAATCATATTTTTTATAGTAAATATAAACGAATCATACCAACCTCTGTTTATTTCATGCCACCTACACCTTTGAGTCCTTTTCAGAAGATTGTCCTGCTTTTGTTGAACAAGACAGACACTTGTTTAACAAAAGCAGGGCAAGGCAGCTGCTGGTATCTTATCTGCCTCCTAAAGAGTTGCAACATACACTGCGTGTGAAGTTTTCCTATTGGAGTAGTGACCTTTTGATGGTTACTTCGCGAAGTCTCATCTAATGTACGATTTACACCGGCCGGCGCGCGTCGGGCCGTATTGGACCGCATTTTACAAGTTTTTATAACACCACAGGTGCTTATTTCATGAACTATTATAGCTATACTTGAAATTTTGAATCAATATAATTAGTTAATTCTTTTTTATCCGTAATAAAAGTGAAAGAATTGAAAACATATAGTTTCCTTGCAACAGGAGCCTAAATGGGGGATGTAAATTGAAGCGCTTATGAAGTAGTTGAATGTCATATTTGGATGGAATATACACAACAGGAAACCCAGTCAGAACTGCGCGCCACACTGCGCGCATGCGGCCGTAGCCGTTCGGTGTTACATTACATGCTCTGTGACCGTTCGTCTCCTCCTTTAAGTGGACGGCTGCGTTCGGCTGCCGTGGCGTTTGACGACACGTACGCGCCCAGGTTCCAGCAGATTTCAGCAGTTGACTGCCGCAGCGTGCGCGCATATCCGCTACGACGAACTTCGGCACCGCCTGGCCGGCCGGTGAAAGTCTTATCTAAGATCGCATCATTCGGTATGCTGTCAGTACCAGTAGGCGATGACCAAGATTGCGATGTTAATTGCAATAAACATTCTTTTGAACATAGGCGTTTAGAGAAGTGCGTTACGAGCGTTCATCTTCCTTAGCATAATATCTTTCTATTATATTACCTTGGGCCGACATCGGTTAGTCAATGACAACCCTAACGTTAGGTTCCCTATTCAATATATTTAGGGCATCTATTGTCAAACAAACAACATTAACTTTTATAGTGTCTTTGACATCTCTCCAATTTAACCTTTGAAGGCGTACGGGGGTCCGAAACCAACTCTCAAAGGCTCGTTAGATGCTTTCAGTAAATTAGGCACCAACTGACGATTATGCCTGTACGCACTATGCAAACAAATGCACCACCCAAGGACAACTGTCGGTTGGTGTAGGACTATTGCAGGTTATAGAAACACAGGTGATGGACTATGGATTTGGGTAGCTAAAGTGGACCGGTTATCTAAAACTATGGAAGGACTGGCCCCTGCCTGACCAATGTTTTATACATACAATACAAAGATAAAATGGCAGGGGGTGACTTTACACACTCATAATAATTTTATTATTATTACGGCGCATGATGTTTGAATAAAAAATAAATAATCTCATGCTCTTCAGGCTTTACTTTTTATTTTAGATTTAGTCGATTTGTCTATAAATCGATGTACTAACCTTGCATGACATCCCTAAAAAAGTTTGACAGGCGACTGGAGAGCAAATGCTTTCGTCCGCCATAGTCGTTTGCGAAATTTGTTATCAAACAGCAGGCGAACAAAACCAGTGTTTATAGTTTTGTAGTGAATAATGGCTATCGTGGAGGACGAAGTAAGAAATGAATCGGAAGAGGAAAACGAAATAGAAGTGGTAGTGGAGGAGGAGGAGGCTGATATACCGGAAGATACCGATGACTCTGATGTATGCACGCCCGTACGATCCAACATTTGGCACATCTTACTTATTTTTGTAGAAAATATTTGTTATTTGTTCAGAATTCACTGTTTATTGATAGGCGGATGAGCTCATTCTAATAAGACAATTGATTGATATCATTTCACGAGTGAATTACGTACAATTTTAAAGGATCCTTTGTAACTTTGCAGTTTGCCCAAACAGCGCGTTTCTTATAGATTTAGCTGACTTATTTCAACTGTAGCGATTGCGTGTAGTTAAATTACTTAATAAATGCCTTTTACTTATGAGATATATCAAAGTTATGGTATTAAAAATGACAAAAGTCTTTTGTTGTTGTTTGATACAAGATGAAATGTCTGCAAATATAAATAGTACAGAATGTAAACATAAATACACTTACTAAACTTGAATGCAACACTATAATAACGAAAGAAACATACAAAATGAATAAAGATATCATTCATGTGTGACTTTTGGTGATTTAACTATTATTTTCAGTTTTCACTTGTCAAAGTGACCCTCATAAGATCAATAATCTTAATCCTATTGTAAATGTTGGATTAAGCAATACTCCTTTGTCTGTAGGGAGTATCAGCATAATAGAATAGACATTATAATAGTAAGATGTTGTCAATGTGTACTTTTTATTTTTATTTTAAGTAAGAATTGCCAAATTTAACTGGCAGTGGACAGGGCACATTGCTCGCAGAACAGATGGCTGACGGGGCCGAAAGGTTATGGAGTGGCAACCGCGTACTGGAAGACATAGCGTTGGAAGGCCTCTCACGAGGTGGGCCTTGTGAAGGCTGCAGGAACCTCCTGGATGCGGGAAGCACAGAGCCGGTTGAAGTGAAGGTGCTTGAGGGAGGCCTATGTCCAGCAGTAGACGTCTTTCGGCTGAAATGATGATCACTGGCCAAAACATTAGTGGTTACAGAAATGTTTTCATGTGTTTTGTTATTGTAGTAATTTCAATCTTTGAAAAAGGTTGTTTTTCAATGACATTCAAACACATGAAGAACTCACAGTACATTTAACTTTTGTTATTTATATTTTTTGTGCCTTATAATTTAGAATGTGACGATATTAATGTGGACAGCTACGTCCATGTCACAGCATCACAATAACACTAGAAAATGTATGGAACACATATATGAAGGTGCTTTAAAATTTCCAGGTGCTATAATGGTTTAAAGTGCACATGAATTTACAGTACTATTGTTATGTTGGAGATTAGAAAAGTGGACATTTAATGTGTTTAAAGATTGACCAATCATAAGTCTAGCAATTCATTAAACTCAATAAGAAGTTCCACAAAGTAGATAGTTTTCATTTGCTTCTTTTTGTTTGTAATTCAAGAAAGACAGCGTCTTACAACAAATGTAACATTTTGTTATCAGGATGAAGATGAAGATATGATCTTGGAGAGGAAAGTGACGGAACTGGAACGGCGAATTGCGGAAGATCCTTACAACTATGATGAACATATTGACCTTATCCAAGCTTTGTGGTAAGTCTACCTTTGCTTTATAAAATATTGGTGCTGAGCCAAAGAAACCAGGGACATCAAAAAGCGTGTTGGGTTGGTGATATCGTCAAGTATTGGGAGAGAGTGGATGAGGTATGCATGGAACTGGGAAGTAAGCTAGAAAAGTGGGGAGGCCTATACCCAGCAGTGGGTGATTTCGGGCTGAAATGATTATCATGAATGCTGAGCCCACAATTGTGTGGGCTTAAGAGCATCCCTTCCCATACACATTTCAACCATTTCACCACTTTAAGGAGCCATTCTCCAGGCTCCAGGTCATTACCTGGAGCCTGGAGAATTCAAAGAAAAAATTCGTCGGCATCACTGTCAATGGGATAGTTCCCATTGATGACAGTGATGCCGACGAATTTTTTTTATCGAATGCTTGTTTATTGTATAGTATAATGGAATTTAAATACAATATTTATGATATTTTTTTTTAAATATTAAATAAAAAAATCTTGGAATAAAAAGAAAACAAATTGATACAAAATTATTCCTATAAAACAGACTTTATTTATAATTAAGTAAATAGTATCCATTACAATGAACTGCATTACCATCTTCATAAAAACTTGTCAATACAGGGGCCTATCCTCACTGGAGCGGTGGCGCTCCGCCTATGACCGCCTACAGCAGTTGTCATCGCTGCGGCCGGAACACTGGCTGCTTCGTCTGCAGACGGAAGTGTCCCTGGCGCATACTGAAACATCACGCGAACGAGTGGCGAAGCTGTTTCAGCAAGCTGCACTGGACTGTTACTGTAAGTAGTAATCTGAAATTCACAGTCAGATTTGAAAAAATATTTTTGCATTTGATAGCATAATTCTTGAAGAAGGCATTTAGTAGGTTAGGGGTCAAGCTAAAAGGAACAAAGGCAGAAAGAACGCTAAGCAAAATCGTAGAAATAGCGCGGGCAGGCGATGAGATGCGACGGGGTGGGTCGGGGGAACAAGAAATTTCACGCGGACGAAGTAGCGGGCAGAAGCTAGTCTCATTCATAAATTGAATTGTAATGATAACTATTATTCTGTCTAATTATTCTATGGACCGGCCATATTAGACGTAGAAGCGATGATCGTTGGGGTAGACGTGTTCTTGAGTGGAGACCGCGAATCGACAAACGTAAGATAGGACGCCCGCGTGCGATAGGAGAGACCTATGCCCAGCAGTGGACTGCTGTAGGCTGATGATGATGATGGCATACACATGAAAAAATTATTTATCACACAGACATCCCAATCCTAAGCGAGTGGTGTTCATTCTCAATGACGGTGGGTGAGACTGACAAGGCGCGCGCGCAGCTCGACGAGGTGCTACGACGCGCCGGCGCAGACCCCTTTAGCGGCAAGATCTTCTGGGACGCTAAGTACGAGTTGGAGAAGGCTCATCTAGAGACTATCAGGTTTGTTCAAAAATATAGAATACTCTTTATTATGTACACCATACAAATTGATAGACGTTGATTTCGGCGTCAATGGAGAAAACCCTTCAATATTTATTGAGGTGGTTTGGATAGGTGGTGGTGGGTGCCCTTGGAGGGGTCGTTATGGTCATTTGGCACTGACAAGGGCCGTTGAGGGGCTCTGAGGGGGGGGGCGTTTAAGTGTACCATCGTGGTAAAAGGATTAGTTAGTTAGACTCTGTGTTACCGAGTGCTAGCTGGCCAGGGTGCGCCGGGCGTTTTGAATCGCAGTATGATTTATCTTAACGCCGCTCGGGGAGGCTCCTCCCGTATAAATGTAGACGAGATGACGGTTTCGTGTGAGTTTTATGTCTTACTAACAGCGTCCCGCGGTTTCATCTGCATAAGTGTCGATTCCGTGGGAATATCGGGATAAAAACTATCCTGTATCCTTTCCCAGGACTCAAACTATCTCTATACTAAATTTCATTTAAATCGGTTCAGCGGTTTAAGCGTGAAAAGGTAACATACAGACAGATAGACAGACTGTTGTGGTCCAGTATATTATTATCATAAATCGGTCTAATTCTAGTTCGCCCCTCCATCTTCGCTTTGGCCTTCCACAACTTAAAGTTCTGATTATAGAACCTGACTTAAGCTACGGTTACGGTAACAAGAGCGGTGGCCGCCTCATAACGGCCGCAGTGACGGCTGTCATGAAAAAGATGGCAGCGTAGTTTGACCTTACGATTAGAGAATACAATCCCGAGTATGTTTTTCAATCCCGGGCTTACGGGATTTTTGAAGCCTTTTCCCGGGATCCCGGGCCTATCCCGGGATTAGACTATGTGGTTTCTAATTGGGCTAAAATTAAAAAAAAACCAGTAATTAAAAAAAAAATGTCTTTAATGTCTTTGCACAACACAAATCAGAATAATAATAAGAAAAGAAAAAACACAAACCAAAAAATACTATACTTTTGCAAGAAATTAAAAAACAGCACATAATAACTATTTAGAATTTCGAAAATATAATCGCAGAAATATCAAAGCATCCAATGTTTGACTTCCGAGCCTGCTTCGTAGTTTATTGCCAACATAAGCAGCAGCTGAAAACGCTCGTTCAGGTTCCCGGGATTTTCGCGGCCAGAAAACGGTCGGGATTCCGGGTCCCCGAGATAAAGGATCCCGGGATTGTATTCTCTAACTGTACCTGTGTAGTAAATAGTGGGTACCTACGTATTATACGAGTTGCTTTTTGTCGTAATGTATTAAAATAATCTAGGCAAGGTTATTTTCAAGGCGCAACGGACTACGGAATACAAACTAGACTTGTTTGTGGCAATCCCGTAAATCCCGAGATTCAGTCCCGGGATTTTCGGGGCCAGAAAACGGTCGGGATCCCGAGATAAGGGATCCCGGGATTGTATTCTCTACTTACGATGTAAAAAAACGCGCTCTAGGAAAACACACCAACTCGCTTTCATAAATAACATTTCAGTGGCATCATTCGCCGGTAAATTGGAGACGCTATGTGGCCGCCACTGTTCTTCAAGGAAACCGTCTTTAGAGCCGAGTCCAAGTTGTCAATTGTGTATTAAAACATTACGTAACGCTAGAACTAAAGTTTGAAGTCATTTTGTTATGGGACGGGATAGTGTATATTGAAATAATAATGTTTGTTCATCAGGAAGGAAGACACCGAAGAGTACAAGGCACAGAAAGAACGTGTTCTTTGGTGCCTCGAGGAGACAGTCTCGCGGCCTCTATTGAGAGGAGAGAACGCCTTGCAACAGATGGAGCAACTCGCACTCACAATGCATGATCAAGAGTATGTTGATAAGGTAAACAATCGTAAAAAAAGGAAATAATTAATATTACGCAAAATACGCGCATTGACGTGGAGTTGCGGTCACCAGCCCGTAAATGATAAATGATTTTATTTCTGTAAGTAGGTTTGCACAAACACTTTTACACGTCAATCATAATTTTTTTTTAAACTAGATGAGGTCGGCGTTTCCTATCTGACTACTCTGAGAAGAAAGGCCGAAACAAACTCAGAGGTCATAGTCTCTTTTAAAGTCCAGACATAATCTTGGTCAAGTTATATGAAGACCATGTAGGTCGATGTCTGAGATGGTCTTTTGAGGAAAGAACCACACAGATTGAGAGGACCTGTCCAGTCAGTGCACGCATTTGTCAGAAATCATGCAGCTCAACTCAAGACTTAAGGAGCTCAACGATTCGACGAACAATACCAAAGAAAGGACATTTGGGTAGGCCACATAAATTACTCAAACTGCCAGACTATAGAGAGAATAATAATAAATATAAAATGCCTAAATTAAATGACCCACATCGTCTTCACATTCACAATAATTAAAATAATATAATACTTTAAAAAGTAAGCAAATGTCAGTTAAAAAAAAAATCATTAATGTCAATGTGTATATAAAAAAAAAAAACATCAAAAACACTCAAAATGCAGAAATTGGAAGCAACTCAATCCCAAGCCTTTGTATCCTCAATATAATCTTTAACGGTATAAAAGGCTTTCTGGCACAACTTACGTTTAATGAACGATTTAAATTTATTAAGGCTTAGATCTTGAACGTGGCTTGGTAGTTTATTATAAAAGTGTATACATTGGCGTCTGAACGAGCCACCTATTTTCTTGAGCCTTGTTGTAGGTACAACATATTTGTGTTTGTTTCTAGTATTTATATTATGGATATCACTGTATTTTTTGAACAATTTTATGTTTTTATGGGCATATAAAAGATTTTCATAAATATACTGAGAAGGCACAGTCATTACATTAATCTCTTTAAATTTGTCTCTGAGAGAGTGTCTCGGACTTAATTTAATTTATAAATTGATAACCGTATTATCTATTATCAAAGGTAAACAATCTCTTTACAACTAGCTTTGACTCTGCGTAACTTACAGATTCCTTTACAGTTCAAAATCACCTGTAAATGGTTAACGTAACTGAAGTTACAATAGTTACATACTCTTAAAATGTTCTAATATGGATGGACTGTACTGTCTGTATAGATGTGACTGTCTGAAATAATAGTACATTGTTCACCAAGGGGAGAAAGTGACCAATTACTGATGAGGGTGTAGTCTGAGGCCCAAGGCTCAGCCGAGGGCCTTAACACGCGTTGGGAATCGCACTTTCTTTCGAGTGATACATAGTGCTTTATTCATACTATACCTAGTAGTAATTTTATTTTTGTTTTAGGTGAAAAAGCAACATGAATCAGCAGCAGACTTCTTACACAAAATAACACCGTTTGAGGACAAGTTACTGACATTAGAGTAAGTCAAGGATCTAGTGATTTTTTTGTCAATGTTTTTTTTAATGTATTTTCGTTTGGCTGTCGAATTTAGTCAAAACTGTAAATTGAATATTGTTGAAAAATAGTCATAACTATGAGGTGTGGGTCTGATGCCGAAAATATAGTTTTTAGATTTTTTTTTTCCTTTTGTCTGGATGTAAAAAAAGTATGATCCGGATTGGCGCAAAAATGAATTAACGGAATTGGATGAAAATTACACAAATAGCTTATAACATGGTAACACATAGGGTACTTTTAATCCCGGTAGTAAAACTCAAAGCATTTATTTCAATTAAACCAATTACAGGCACTTTTGAATTGTCAAGGGGTCGGTCAGTCAGAAAGATGAAGCTAGTTGCCCATTCCAAAGCGTAGGTACCTATGGAGAAGATCGGGCAAGAAACTCCATAGACACTCGTTTATATCAAAATTTAAAATAAAAGTATATCCGTAGGATATTTTTCGACAACCACACGGGCGAAGCCGAGGGCAAAAAAGTATTTACAAAAAATTAAATAATTAATTACGCACGCTATTATTGTGAATTTTGTTTATTGTAGTTGAGTATGGGCCAAAAGTAATTTCCCATGTTTAAATGTTTGTTTCGTTTTCAGGGATCCAGTTCTGAAATGCCAAGTGTACCAGGAGTACATAGATATGGTGAAGGATCTCTCTCAAGACGAAAAGTATGCTGAATGCGATGCTAATGGAATATTGAGGGTTACTCTTTAAATATAATTCTTTAAATCTATGAAGAAACGAAAACGAATTACATCACTAAAACATTAAAGTGTAGTACTTAGCATTCACATTTAGTTTAATTGGAAATATTGATCTCAAATCAATTATCTGTGTATTTTCATGCCCTTTCATGGGATCACTTGGAAATCTGTAAATATAATTAACAATATTCTAAACAAAATCACTAAATTGAAACATTGTAGTACTCAAAAAAAAAAATTACTGGCATTTTGAACTATGTCTGTATTTTATGCGCTCAGGGATTAATCCAAGGAAAGCATGTCTGAATTAACTTGGAGAAAAAAGATATATGAGCAAGTAAGATTGATTTAATAAAGGGAATTATTTAAGTTATTCTCAAAAACCTTATTGACCTGCTGATGATGGACCCTTTTATGTTGTATAATTAATTAAACTACTCCATGAGGGCAACAAAAATCAGTATCGTTCATAATGCTACAATTAACTTTGTGTCTGGGTACGGTCTTACCCATTTTTCTTTAAAGGTTAAGAATTTAGTTAGGACAACATTTTTCATTCTAAACAACTTAGACAAAACTTCACAGACGATATCGAAAGGTATCTACAATTCGAAATGTCTTATTTAAAAAAAATATAGGTATCTGGAAATCTGTGTTTCTATGGAAAGTTTAAAATCGGTCTAATTTGGCTGTAACACTATTTTTCGAAAATGTTCTCTACTAACTTTTTAGACCTTTGTATCCTGCTTATGCGTATGAAGTTTCATTAAAATCGGTTCATTCATTTCGAAAAATTACTTGCCTGCATTTCCATAAATGCATGTATCGCATCTGTTACCAGTTAGTGCGTATTCGTCTACCAATCGCGTACCTCAAACCAAACTAGATCAAACCATCTATAGTTTTTACAGCTCAATATTGCACAATTTGGCATTTTTTAGTTTTCGTTTGACGTCTGGCATCGAGAACGTTCAAGCGCGGACTGAATGGAAATGGCGCTGAAGGAAGTCTTTTTTACTCCCTTTTTACACGCGAAGTATATACACTTGCGTCGTCTAGCCAATATAAGTCTGTGACTCATCCAATTTCAAAAATTCTTTCACTGATTAAAACTGTTACTAAATACAGTACCCGGCGATAAATATTGCACATCGACCTTTTTACACAAAACCATTTTATACAAAGAATAAAAATAATTATCAAAAGAAGCAAATCATAATTGTTTTAACAGTTTCTAATAGATACCGGACTGTTTGTATTTCGTGCGACAGAGATAACGCTCTACGAAGCCGAAATTAGCCGATTGTCTCTTTCCAAAGGTCGATGTGCAATATTTATCGCCGGGCACTGTACTGCCGTGTGCCATAGGATATTATGTTTTATGTTAAAAATTCACGCCGACCAAGTCGCGAGTAGAAGCTAGTTGATTATATTTTTATTTATTCTCTCCCAGGTACTGTACGACCGCGCGACCACTGACTGCATCTCCTGCGAGTCGTCGTACGAGCTGCTGCAGGCCTTCAGCCGGCACGCGCACAGCTACTCGTCGCGCGGCACGTACGTGCGCGTGCTGCACGCGTGCGCGCGGCGCTGTGCGCGGCGCGCCACCTTCTGGGTGCTCGCCATGCAGCAGGCGGAGCATCAGGGGAAGAACTTCGAGGAGGTATACCTACATACATTTTGAAATAATCAGTTTTTTTTTACTTAAAACAGTATTAACAGTACTCTGTAAAAATCGATGTAAATATATGGTATGACGTCAAATAATATTTTCCTCCAAATGTTTCGTCAAAACGATTGCAGGAAAAGATTATTTTGCGTGTGTAGAATTCTGGAACCAAGGTGATCGTTGGAGAAAATTGAGAAGGTGTAGCCTAGGAGTTTACGCCCAGCTGTGTGGCTTTGGGCTGATATAGGGCAAATTAATTGATGAAGGGTTACGTTAGAGTCTAAGGTCGATCTGTATATTATGAATAATCAACTCAAATGGTTTACCAATTCAATCCGCCATCAATTTACCTTTAGTAACGGCGACAGTATGCAAACGGACGGCGCCGTATGTATACTGACAAATTATACAATCTGGCTGCTATACATCGATACCTAGTCCTGCTTGCTCAACAAATCACTAAAAGCGTATAGCGCTATGCGTAGCGTATGGAGCAGTGGTGGCCAAGTGGTAACGGCCGCGACTTACGTGTTGTAGGTCGTAGGTTCGAACCCAGACAGGCGATTTACTTTGTGTAAATTATTTAATCACCACTACTCTCAAAACGGTGAAGGAAAACATTGTGAGGAAACCGACATGTCCTAGAACCAAAAATTCGAAGACATGTGACAACTGCCAACCAGCACTGGGCCCGCATGGTGGATTACGGCCCACTCCCTCTCACCGAGAGGAGGCCTGTGTCCCAGCAGTGGGAATATTATAGGCTAATTATGTATACCGCTAAACGTATTTAATTTGACTCGGGCAGGACGATGTTTTAAACTCGTGTTTACTAAGTAATACCAAATAAAATTTCAGATAAAGTCAATTTTCGAGACGGCGCTATCCAAAGGCATGGAGACGTACAAACAGAACGAGGCCCTATGGATGGGCTACCTCGAGTACTCTCGACGCCGCACCGAGTTGGAAAATGAGGATGACGTGGAGACCCTAAGGCGAACCTTCAGACTCGCTTGGGATTCACTTGCTGAGGTACGAAACATTAGTATATTTATTTAAACAGTTCCATCTACCTGTCTTCGGCAAAACTATAATGTGGCAGTATGTGACCAATGTTAATCGCTTAGTTGTAACTTGTAGTAGCTCTGACTAGATTACCCCGTTGGTCTCGTGGTTGCAATCGCGACTGCTGAGCGTGGGGTCCTTGGTTAGATTACCTACCAGGTCGGACACAGTGTTATTGCGTTTTCCATTAGGAATTTCTCAGTAACACCGATTTGGAATTTCTTAATCCGCAGTTTGGAATTTGGCGGTTTAATACCCCCGCGCCGCAGAAAGCACGTAAAGCATGTAAATTGGTCCTGCGCCTGATCTCTCCCCGGTCGTGTCGGATTGCCGCCCCATCGGACTATGAGAGTAAAGGAGCAGAGTGCACCTGTGTCTGAGTACTTGCGCACTAGAATATCTCGCGTACCTGGCTAATCTCCGTTGAGATTGGCTACCGTGACCGAAATCGGTCGGGAGGCTATTGATAGCTCAGGATTAACGATGCTTGTAAATCACGTCGAGCGACAATCAATCAACCTTGTACTGGTGCTGATTCTTGTGTCTGTAATTAACCAGTCTTCATCGATCATAATATACCGCCCAGGGCACGATCAACGTCGGATCAACAACACATTACCTTTGACATGAAAATCAACGGAACGATTCCGATGGTCTGATTGTAATAATGTCCGTTGGATTTCAGAAGGCCAATTCCCGTAATTAAATACGTTCAAAATCTAGTCGCAGTCATGAGATTGCGACTAGATTTTGAACGTTTTCGTTTTCGAACGTTTGACCTTGATTGTCGCTGAGATGACTCAAGGACAATCAAGGTCAAAATTAGACGTATTTTTGACAGATTTACACTGCTAATGTTCTTAAAATTACGAGAATTGCCCCTCCGGCATCAAACTTGTGTGTAAATAAGAAGCTGCCAGTCTATATATTGGCGTGTGCTGCATGATATTATCAAATAATTTAATGTTTTGTAATGTTAATTACTTTGCATACTATTTTGTAGAATTTTGTTCTTCTAACTGAACAGACAGCTGTGCTGCTGGAGAGTTTGTTGCACCACTTCTTCTCAGCTAAAGCACTAGGAAATCGTGAATGGCGGACGTTTTGTGGGAGTCTCATGTAATTTTAACGTCCGAAAATAGCTGATTCTCAGCCCAGTTTGAATAAATGACTTCTGATTTTATAACTTTCTTATCTCATTTCTTTTAGGCATGGGGAGAGGAGGCAAATGATTGTGAAGTACCGCTGTACTGGGCTCGGCTCGAGTACAAGGTCTTGAAAGAGCCCAAGCAAGGCAAAATGATCTTCGAGGAAATATTTAGTAAGTTATTGCTAGATTTTTTATACGAAAACACAAAAAAAAAATTGAAAGAAAAAAAAAATTAAAAAACGTCTTTTCCATTGACGTGATTAAAACATTTTTAATATAAATACTTGAAATAATTTGGGAAAAGGCTAGGCAGATGATGATGATGATGAAATACTTGAAAAAATTAACCATAATATGTTGTTGCAAATTATAAGTAAGCAAATAAAAATTATACTGAACACCAACACTCGTGGCAGTCGGGGACCTAAAACGTGCGAGTAGTATGGTGAACGTTTAGTAAGGGATTTTATACTGAGTCTCGTCATCTTGTGTAACCTCACTCCAACATTTCATGACCGCGACTGCGATGAGCGTTGGCGTTTAGTATATTACAGTTATCCATACAACTTTTAACTGTTCCACAGAATACGGCGACAATAAAACAATGTCAAAATACTGGGAAGCTCTCATAATGTTAGAAAGCAACCGTTCACCGCCACCGTCAGAGAACAAACTGCGAGATCTGATGCGCCGCGCCCTCCGCGCTGTGAAGGACTACCCGCCGTCCGTCGCGCGGCTGTGGACCGACTACGAGCGAGACCACGGACACCTGAACACGCTGCGGGAGTGCTTGGACGCGTGTGAGGTTTGTACGAACAGTTATAGAGCCTAAGTATGTGTTTTGAGGGGCTTGAGATATGTATTAGGTCATTAAAGTAAAATCATTTATTTCAAATAGGCACATAAAAAGCACTTTGGAACGTCGAAATTTACAAAAAATTTAATTCCTTCTAGTCGCCCCTCCAAAATGTAGTTTCGTATGGAGAAGAATGGCCAAAAACACCGTGGTGTACTGTTTTAAAAATGTTATACAATATTTTGTATACATTCATTTGATAATATGTGTGAAGGCGATGCACGTAGAATGAAATTACTATACCACAATAGGTAAAAAGATTTAAAAATAAAGCAATGACAGGTAAATTAATTATGTGATAGATACATGGTGCTCACATCTAAAATTGCTGCCGGAAAAACTGTTAGAGAGTACGCCAACGTTCAAGGCAGCCGCTTTCGGAAAACACGGGAGTTGACACGATATTTATTCAGCATCGAGTTTTAGACATCTCAAAATAAATATTCATCGTCCTGCTCACTCGTTTTATGACCACGACTGGAGTAAAGTTGATATTTCTAGTTCGGAGAATGCCGAGAATAAGAGAAATTTCTAATTCTCAATACTTGTAAACCATCGACTTTGGCTACCAAAATCTCGAATGTTGTATAGGAAAATTATATTTAATAAGCAGTGTGCTCGTTGGGATTTCCCATCGGCAAAAATGACGAACTTCCATACAAACTTTCATCCCTTATTAAACCTCGTTAAGGGATGATTTTTCCTTGCTTAGTGGTCACTTTCGCTATAAAAAATAAAGTCCTTTAGTTGAAAAACGAACATGTGCAAAATTTCACGCTCCAAAAACCAGCCTTTTAGGCTGTGCGTTGTGTCAGTGTATGAATGAATTTAAAATTTATGTTATGTTTAATTCCCAGGCAAAAACGAAAGAATGGCGCGACAGCTACCAAGCTATGAAAGACAAAATGATCGGCAATAAGAAACAAAAAGGCAAACAAGACAACAAAAAGTCCAAATTTGACAAGAAAAAGACTAAAGAGGATGCCAAAGACAAGAGCAAAGGGAAGAGGAAGTCGGACGGAAGTGACGAGGGGACTAAGGGGAAGCGGAAGAAGGATGTTGAGATGGAAGTCGATCAGAAAGAAGAGGATACTGCGGGAGGAGTCAAGAGGTCACATGACGATGAAGAGGATAATGGTATGTTGGATTTTTTTTAAGGTTTTTAGAAAGTGTGTGTGAGTGTGTGTGTGTGTGGGGGGGTGTGTGTGTGTGTTATCATTTTCTTGACTTTATCCCAATTTATTTGGAAGATCTAACTACTAGTTTTTTTTTTTTTTTTTTGAGAATTTGTTGCTCTTTTGTTCATGAGTGGGACAGCAGAGCCTAAATTGAACAAACCTACGGATTAGAGCTAATAACATGCTTTTATGATATAGGTATATTGGAATTAGTGGGAGAAAGGGTACTTTGCTCTACGCCATCCTTTCACACATTGGAGAGTGCACATTTGCGGTTAGAAGAACAAACGGAAGAATATATCAATCAATAATAACATTAAATATTTCGCTCCTTTCCGCTGATGTTAAACTTATTATTTGTCACTTTTGTTACGATCCATACAAAAAACTTAATTGTTATTTCCTTCCATCTTTTCGGTAATACCGTCGATGGTACAGACGCCAGCACATCAAGCTACTACAATCTGTCAAATTTATTTAATAGATTTTCAACTTTATCGCTAAAGTATAAGGTTCAAAGTTGATTGGGAAAATTTGACAGTTTCGGGTAGCTTGATGTGCTGGCGTCTGTACATAATGGTTTATAAAAATCATGTTATTCTATGTTTAGTTGGAGAGAGCAAGCGCCAGCGCACCGACAGTACGAGCCCACATCGACTCGGCACGAGAGACGCCTGCACGCTCTTCATTAGCAACCTAGAATTCAAGTGAGTATGGTCCTAAACAAATATACATACTTACCAGGTTATTTTCGTTGTTTTTTACACTATAAAAATCTGTTGAAACTATCAAAGTTAGAATAAACACAAGAGTTTTTACGACAGATTTACTGACTCGATTCATAGCCATAGAAATAATACGTTGTATCGAAACGCGTTTAAAAACGTCCTGCTATCCTAAAGTTACTTCTAACTTTGTGTGACAAAATAAGTCTGCGCGCGGCGGTATCAGAAAAAAATAGTTTGCCGCTATGTTGATGTTTATTTCAGGTGTCAAGTGAAAAAAGCTGTGCTCCGTGTTTACAAAGCAAATAATCGCCATCATTATGCCGGAAGTGATTAAAAGTGCTGTCAGGGATATAATCTTGAAGTCAGAACGTCGCGCGCCGTCTTATCTTGCGCGCACTCTATCATACGTCTTGGCGAACGATATACACAGTATCGCACTTAAACAAATCAAACTTATTCTACTTCAGAGCTTTTCCTATCTTTCAGAAACTACAATATAACAATTATCATAACATCACATCTGTTTATGATAGATAGCATATTTATTTTTATGATTTTTCTAGAGTGGACGAACAGAATCTTCGCGACAAGATGTCACAATACGGTGATATTATCTCGCTGCGGGTGCGGAAGGGGATCAAAGCTTTCGGAGGATCCATCTGTTATTGCCAGTACAAAACTCCTGTAAGTATCCCGTCTTGGCCAAGTTTGTAATAGACTCGCGTTTGAGTAGTCAAACGCGAGTGACCCCCTGGTGAGCAAGTAGTTGCTCACCAGGTGGTAAGCGATAATACGCGCAAAGACGGTGCACCCTGGCCTAGAAATAAACAAGATACTCGTGACTTGACTCGCAGGTTTTAGTAATTAGACTACACAGACTCTGACAAGGAATTCTATTTTAGTAGCGTCACCCGTGATGGCTCTCTTATTGGATGCCCTATTTTTTTTTAACAATCCCTAATATTTTAAGTGCAAAGAAGACGTTATGTTATCTAACTTAATCGTTAATTTATGCTTCAAAAATTATATACAATACAGTATCACATTATTTCTATAGTCCGACCGCTTAACTGAAACGTTGCCTGAGGTAGCTGCGCAGTGCGGGAGGGGTGATAGTTGTCACAAGTTGATGAATCACTGAGATCTCGCATCACGTCACCCCCTTGTCCCACCCTCCCCCCCGCACCGCTCTGCTACCTCAGGCAACGTCTCAGTTAAGCGGTCGATCTACAAGGCTGCTTAAAAGTTTACTCACTTTTACTCTTTTTAAATTTATTATTATAGGAAGCAGTAGACGAAGCCATCAAACACGATAGAATGCCTTTAGACGGCCGTCCAATGTTCCTCTCACGATATTCCGCAAAGAAGTCCAAGCCCACGTTCAAATACTCGACGGAAGCGGAGAAGAACAAGCTGTTCGTGAAGAACTTGCCTTTCGCGCACTGTACCAAGGAGGCGCTGGCCGAGGTCTTCGATAAGTACGGCAAGCTGAAGGATGTACGGGTTGTCACTCATAAGTAAGTGCTGATAATTATACAAATTAAATTAACTGGCGAGACTTCATATACAGGTCAGATCAGGTCCAGTAGCTAGTGTGGATAAGTAATAACAGCCGCACGGGTCGATTGTTCAGGTTAAGCCACGCTTGCCGCGGTTGGTCCGTGCCTTAGAAAGCGCGGTAAGCAGTTCTTCCCGGCTGTCATTAGTGGATCTTGGACAGTCGTTACGGGTCGTCAGAAGCCTCAAAAAAATCAAAATATTTGATTTCACATAAGCTTACATGGGCACTTATGAAATGTCAGAAGCTAGGTGCACGGTTCCAATCGGTCGTTTTCTATGGGGAAGAGCCGGCAAGAAAATCCACGGGTACTCTTTTTAAAAATAATTGGCTTTTACAATGTTTTCAAATTACAGTACGTATGGGAGGACAGCGTAGTCATGCCAACAAGTATGAAGGTCATTAATAAAAACTAGAAATAGGAAAGGGCCAAGAATTGAGCTTTGAGGCACGCCCATCTTAACTAGAGACCCCGATGGCGTCGCCCAGTTAACCTGTCTGACAACCAGTCTCACAAAGGTGTATCGTATTACCCAGTAACTGGGTTGTGGATGGAGGTTAGTCACTCCATGTAAACTACTGTTATTCAGCTGCATCCGGTTAGACTGGAAGCCGAACCCAACATAGTTGGGGAAATGGCTAGGCAGATGTTGATGATCAGGTCCAGAAGCAATAACATTAAACTTGCCTGGGAATTGAACACGATGTCTGCATGTCACTGATCAAAAACGCATTAGATAGCACACACATTTACTTTTTTTATACTGTGGATCGCTACAAAACTATTACAGTGCGGCTGAAGAGATAATGTGTTCCTGATATCTGTCAGTTTCATACAAATGAATACAGTACCCGGCGATAAATATTGCACATCGACCTTTGGAAAGAGACAATCGGCTAATTTCGGCTTCGTAGAGCGTTATCTCTGTCGCACGAAATACAAACAGTCCGGTATCTATTAGGAGCTGTTAAAACAATTATGATTTGCTTCTTTTGATAATTATTTTTATTCTTTGTATAAAATACAAAAAAGGGTAAAGGTCGATGTGCAATATTTATCGCCGGGTACTGTACATGTATTGCACAATTTGATTTTTATTAGCTACTAGCTTCTACCCGCGACTACATCTGCGTGAAATTTCTTGTTCCCCCGACCCACCCCGTCGCATCTCATTGCCTGCCCGCGCTATTACTTCGGTTTTACTTAGCGTTCTTTCTGACTTTTGTCTCATCTAAATTTATTTTTGTCTTTGAATTAAACATCATTGAACTTAAAATTTATATTACCGCATCACTAAACCCTGAACAATTTCGAGCGGCCATTGTTGTTTACATCTTTGAAAAATTTGAAACCTACACGTGATGGGTGCGTGGTTGGTTCGAGAGGGTTATAATATTATAAATGCGAAAGAGAGTTTGTTTGTTAGGCTTTCACGCTTAAACGGCTGGACAGATTAGAATGAAATTTGACCAGTAATCTACCACGCGGGCCCAGTGCGGGTTGGTAGATGTCTCATTATGTGTATCATGTTGGTAGATGCTTTACTTACACCAAATAAAGCGCCTGGGTTCGAACCCACGGCCTACAACTCAAGTCGGGTCTGTTTTACTGGGCCACCACTGCTCTACTTGATATGTGTTTAGAAATTGTATTTTCTCTTATCGTGTTTAGATATGGACAGCTAATTTAATTTCAAGTCAAATTAAATTAATTTGAAGTTAAGATAATAATGATAATGTCAATATCATCAGCTGAATGAGACGCAAAAGCAAGCGCAAAAGTCTGACCCTATGCTCGATAGATGGCGTTGTACCATTCGAGTCTATTTCTGAATCGCGCTATGGTTTCGTTCACACGGATAGTATAGGGAGAAAAAAAATTCGAGTTGTCTTTGTGCCTCAATCTATTGAGTAAGGAAATTATTGGGCCTTGGTAACTCTTGGCAATGTCCTAGAAGGGCGAATTTATTTTTGGATGGTATAGGTCGTCCCGCGGACTGCTCGCCTACTTTGTGAGCGGTCTCGGTGAAGCGATCTATCCTATAATTCTCGAAATTCCTACTGTGGTCTGCTACAAGGTTCTTTTGGCGCGTGAATGATACTGACAGTTGTTTGATTGTTTTGGAAAAACAATATGGCGGCGGTAGTTCCGATTTTGGCCTAGGGATGCCCAAAAAAGTCTGTTGTATCGATATATCGCATCGTAACCGTATCGAATGCGTTTGTATCGATACGCAATATTATCGTATCCCTTTGTATCGATATATCGCATCGTAACCGTATCGCTTGGGTATATCAATTGGGTAGGTTATTTCGTAGGTAAAATATTATTACAACCCTAAATATATCGTAAACATTAAAGAAATACATACCTTTCTTTAATTTTTACAATATATTGTAAGTTATCGAAGAAAACTATTTATATGTATGAAAGGTTGGTGTAGTACAAAAATAACTCTAAATAATCCCGACCTCTGCTTATTACAAATAACAATATTATGTCTAAAGGTAGGTAGGTTTAATATAAACAAAAATGAAATAAATTTTAAACAAAGTTATAGTTTGATATGATACGTTATTGCGATATTTATTTGGAATACGATATATCGAGGCGCATCGTTTGGCCAAAATATCGTATTAAATATCGATATATCGTATAGCGCTGTATCGATATTTCGATATATCGCATCGTATTGGTCATCCCTATTTTGGCCACGCGTCAAAAAATCCTTGTGCCATTGTACATATTTTATTTTAATTTATACTATATAAAGCTCGATTACCACTCACTGACTGACATAATTGTTCTCCCAGATGGTGAAGGGGGAGGTGGGTATATTTTTACAGATTCGTATAGAAGTAACTCTCACGAGTATGGGAAAAATCCCAAACCTCCCCTTTTCCACCCCACTCTCCCCCCTCCCTATCGTATCTCGGAAACTAAGAGCCCCGTGTTTTGTTGTTTTACGGATTCGTATAGAGGAGGCTCGGAAAAGTAAAATCCATTTTTCAAAGTTGCCCCCCTTCTCCCCCCCTCTAGGTAGATCTCGGAAGTTAAGAGACTTGGAAATTTTTTTTTTTCAGATTCATATCAAGGGGCCCAGAGTTGGTCAAAATCATTTTTCAAAACTCCCCCCCTCTCCCCCCCCCTTCACCCCTCCCCCCATCGTAAGAAATACTCCTCAAAAACACGACCCCGCGAGCTGCTTGCAGCTCGCGCAACGCCCAAATACTTTTTACAAGGGTAAGAAATACTCCTCAAAAACACGACCCCGCGAGCTGCTTGCAGCTCGCGCAACGCCCAAATACTAGTTTACTTATACAATGACAATGTAGTTCTTGTTTTATGATGATTCAGAAGATACCTTTTATTATGTGGGTATTATAGTATTTACTATACCTATAGTATAGTACAGAACGTGTCGTATGTACTGTGGTTATTTATAAATCAAAAGTAATTTATTCAAATTAGACGAAAAGTGCTGATTGTCATCAGCACTATATATCTAACAATAACCTAACTTTCCTTCACAGAGACGGCAAACCAAAAGGCCTAGCCTACATAGAATACGAAGATGAATCCTCCGCTGCAGAAGCTGTGTCCAAGGTGCACGGCATGATGTTAGCGGACAGGAAACTGGATGTCGCCCTCAGCGCGCCGCCGCCGCGACAATCAACGTCTGCCGACATGCCGGTGTTAGGCCTGGCCAAGAGGGACACGGGGGGCGGCATGTAAGTATAGTGTTTATAATCAATTCAATTGAAAACAATTTACATTCCGTCGTCAATTAATCAGTCATCTGCTTTAATGAAATGTATTCCAAATTGATTTTTGAGTGACCATTTGTAACAAAAAGGTCCATGGAATTTGAACTTTGTTTAGTAAGACATTCAGTTTGTTGTTTCATAACTTGAAAATTATTTCAAATTCCTGGCTCTAATATAGAAATCACCCAATAAATAATAATAAAAAAAATATTTTATTTCTAGGCGACGAACGCAACTCAGCAGTTTTATCCCGAGTGTCCTTCAAAAGGCGTCGACCAGCGCAGCGCGACCAACCACAAGCGAGGCCAACGGCTCCTCAGCCAATGGCGAGCAGCCCAACGGTAACCATAGTAGCGGCGACGACAAGCGACCACTCAGCAACAGTGACTTCAGGAGCCTCTTGCTCAAGAAACAATAGATTGTCAAGTCAAGTTAGTCCTTGTAAATAGAGTTGAAAGTCGATCGCGTTAGGTAACAGTGGAACTTCAAACTCATTAGTGTCGATACTTTTTCTTTTAGAGATTTACCGAGTTTTGTTGAAAACTATGGGCATTTACAATCAGTATATTGGAAAAACACTCACCAGAATGGCTTCAAAAATCATTCTACCTCAAATACATAACTGATGAAATGACCATTGACATTTTCAGAAACATACTCTATTTATCGAATAAGTCAGTACATCTCTAAAAGCTGTCATGTATGACTCTGTCTTTAGGATAGCCTTACTAGTTGGAAATCCGTACCATTTATGGCGTATTTCCCTTCGAAGAATTATTTCCAGAAGGATGAATTTACTACCTAGTGCTAGACTATGGTGATAGCTTATCCAGATCAAAAATAATCCTCTTTGCATGGTGGCCTCAGTAGTCTTTAAGGCGAAGAACGCTAGTACCTAGGTACCCTTATATATTTCACGGCAACGAGTGTTATGCTTCGAGGATCTTTTGGCGCTCAAATGACGTACAGGGTGCAGTTGGTAAACAGTGTTTTTGTAAAATGTATTGAAAAAACAAGATGGCGGCGTTAGTTCCGATTTTGGCCGCGCGCCAAAAGATTCTTGTACAGCTATAGTCCGTTATTTTACCTCTGAGTTTGCATCACTGACAAAATCGCAGTGCTCTTTATTGCCATTGCAATAAGGTTGCTTTTGGGTTGCTGCCATTGACAAGTTTGTGAAATTCAGAGATCTGTATTATCGTTACAATATGGTTGCTGTTGAGTTGCTGCTGTCAGAGGTAAAATAACCGTGAAAGGACTATACTTATATTATTATTAAAACACTGTATAAAACCCGGGTATATTAGAATGGGGACTTTGAGACATAAAATGGTACTATTTGTGAGAAAATATCACAATAAATAATAAATATAATCACCAAGTTTCTTAATTTTTTTTTGTTAAGAGTATATTATTGTAAAAATTAAAATTACAGTTTTTTTTTAATTGTTATTTCGATCTGTGTCTGTTTTTGAATATGTATATATTGGGAGTTGACGTGTCTTTGCAGCATTTATAGTGGCAGAAAGTATTTATTTATTTATATATACTTTATTGTACACCAGAAAATACATAACAAAACAATACGATAAAAAAAAGTACGTATGGGATTTAATCTTGTCATTGCTAATGTTATGTTTGATCATTAAATGCCTGTCATATAAGCAGGATTTTATATAAAAAACTGATTGATTCCTGAACTGGGTCCTAATTCACTATGACCACAAAACGATTACATACTTCGAAACCAGGTCAATTCTTTAGTTCAAGTCAACTTCAACTCTTGATTAATGCATCTGCCATTAACGTATGCTCTATGACACAATGGCACGGTTTGAACACTTTGAACTGTCAAAATACGTGTTGTCTGTACGGTTGACGTTTCGATACACGATATTGACATGGTTTGCACTTGGTAAGATTTCGCGGGGAATAAATACAGAATTGGGGCCCTAATTAATGATTTGACGCGTATTACCCTAAGATTTGATATAAGGATGTTTGGAAGCAGGGTAAAAAAATAATTCGAATTTATTAATTTTGCAAAGGCACGTCAACTTTGTACAACCTCCCAACAATATATTTTAACATCCCCTAATTTTTTTTTATATTGAGTACTATTTCCATATAAAATACAGATTTTAAACCTCTTAATAATATCCCACATCGGAGTCTTTAATTTCGTGTAACACGCATTCATTCCATGATATGTTTAATGAGAACTTTAGTGATGATATATATGTATTAAGTGATTCAATTATAGTCACAATTTCATAATAATATAGCATTAGTCTCACGTATAATATGTAAATGATGATTTACCAACAACGTTTGTATCGATATTTACTCAGGCACCCTGACACCGTAACATCTAATTATTTTTTGTTTTTATTAAAGTGATTTGTTTTGTATTCGGAGTTTTACGTTGCAGTGTGATTGCGAACGAAGAATGATTCAGAATAAATGCGTTTTGTTGTATTCAGTTGTTTTACTGGTTATATTGTTTTTTCTTTTATTATTCTTTATCAAGTAAACAAAATACTGTACAGACGCCAGCACATCAAGCTACTACAATCTGTCAAATTTCTTTAATAGATTTTCAACTTTATTGCTAAAGTATAAGGTTCAAAGTTGATTGGGAAATTTTGACAGTTTCGGGTAGCTTGATGTGCTGGCGTCTGTACAAAGGCGGGCTTTTTTTTTTCTTTTTTAGGGTGATTCAGAGACAAAACTTGGCAGGTGCAACATACGGGATAGATAGTTCGAAAATAAGTATAAAATACTATTTTATTTATTTGTATTAATATTTTATAATATTATTATTTATTTATAATCAAAATAAATTTTGTCAGCAAAAATAAAGATCGGTAGAGGAGAAAGCGAATGAAATTTTATGCCATGGAGTTTTCACGACTAATGTCGAAAATATGAAAATATCGTCAAATTTTTGACCACCCAGTACTGGTATTTATGTAAGGCACTACCCAGCACCCTAATTGTGTAACACTATCAATCACAATCTGAATCATTTGGAAGGATATTTCTAATACATTGCTTCATATGTTCGAAAAATGTGTCTGCTCAACAATTATTATTATAACGCGTTATTTATAACGCAATGAATTTTGTTGAACTGTCAAAATTAAAGCCATAATAATGTGTTACGCAATTACCCCGCAGGTCTACAAAAATGGTTCTTAGACCCGAGATCACAAGGCATTTCGTTGATTAACTTACAATCTAAAGAAACAAAGTTTATAAAAAAAAACATTTATTTATAAAAATACAATTTACTCTTTACAATCTCAATAGAGAAATATATAATTTCTTCTTATATACATCGAGAAACGTCTACAATAAATAACTCTAAAAGCATTGCGTAACTGGAAATTATACTCTAAACAATACACTCGAAAATGAACTTTGTACTTTTTCGTCTAACATAAAATGAAGCTGCGATATGTATACCATAGCGCCTTAGATCCATAAGAGGGTCTTAAGACTAAGGTCAATGTCACTTATTCCCAGTTCTCCAATGAGGATATTATACCTACCTTTTGAACACCACGGTATAAACCCATTGGCGTGGCCCGTATGCACTACGACATAGGTAATTAATTAAGCACCTACATTTTCAATATCAGTTTTCTCATTGTAAGGAAAACCTATACAATTCGAGGTCAACTTATACTGGAAATCCTATAGCTTCATATTACATAGACCGTTGTGTATACGTCAAGCCAAAAGTTTTACTTATTTTAGATTACCCGCGTGAATGCCTTAATTACAGAAACAAAAAGCCAATATGTCTCACGTGGAGCCACGTGCCATACGAAAGGTTAAAACAGAAAAAAATGGCATTTTTATTTCGTTAAATTTTTTTTTTGACGGCTATTGACATTTTCGTTTGATATTTAATAGCCGTCTGTGGCGTTCAAAAACACGCTTGTCAAAAGTCGAGCTCATGACATAACGTTTATCACATGCGCTTGCGACTACAAAGCCAATAAGGCGGATAAACTTCATAATATGTAATATGTACCACATATTATTCGTTTCAAATAATTTGAATGTTCGAAGATCTATCACTACGACTTCTACTTCAAATAAAAGTTAAGAAGTGTCGAGAGTTTCTGAGCTTTGCTCCATTTGTAAAATTTGTGCTAAATACATACAATACATGAATGGCACTGTCATTTTTAGAAAATGGCATTTTTTTATTTATATTTTTATATTAAAAGAACGATAACAGATAACAAAACACGATACGCTAAATATGTATTGTTTTCAGCGTTCGTTTATTGCATTTTTTTGTTAACACCTTGGGCAAACATGTCAAGACAACAGAGTGGATCTAGAGGGTTGGCACTTTTGATATGAGCCACTAGAACTAGCTCCAGGTCAATATGACCTGAGGGGGCTTGTCTTTCAAAGACAGCCCTGTTTCAACCGTTGAGCTTATACTTGAGTATCTTAATGTAAAGGAACGTCGTACTAGTGCTAAAATAGAAGCGATTGTCAGTAAATATGTGCTCCGTCCTGCCACCGTTTCTTTGAGCGCTCGAATGCTTCTTTGATGCAGGCTCTGTGGAAAAAAAAATAAGTTAGAATGGTCTTACGGTGCTGTCTTTTTTACACGTAATTCGAACGTCCCTAGCGTACGGTCAGGCAAGAAAGTGGTCAAAAGTGGGCCCAGCACAAATTTAAAATACTTGCTTTACACATAATATTTACTTAGTTTTAGATGCAATTTAAAACTAAAATACTATTAGGATAGCTTGTATTTTCGATCCAAAATTCGTTTGAAACTAGGTACGTCTTCGTAGGGCCTCTGTTTTGATTTCCAAGCGAAATTAAATATCGCTAAGATTGACGGTGTGGAGGTAATCAGTTCCGTCACGTCAATTTAAACGAGAAACGCACGACGTTGACGTCACTACAATAGATTATAAATATAGCATCAGTAATACCTAGTGTTTTTAGGGTTTCTGTACCCAAAGGACAGTGGATTCTTAGTAATAGGGTCCCGTTTTTACCCTTTGGGTACAAAATGGGACCCTATTACTAAAACTCCACTGTCCGTCTGTCTGTTTGTCACCAGGCTGTATCTCATGAACCGTGATAGCTAGACAGTAGAAATTTTCACAGATGATGTATTTCTGTTGCCGCTATAACAACAAATACTAAAAACAGAATAAAGTAAATATTTAAGGGCCATACAAACGTGTTTTTTTCGGCGTTTTTGCCTTGTGGCCCTTCGTATGCGAGTCCGACTCGCACTTGGCCAGTTTTTTATTCGGCGTTTTTGCCTTGTGGCCCTTCGTATGCGAGTCCGACTCGCACTTGGCCAGTTTTTTAACGTATAAACGAGTTTTGGCCTTAGATTGATAGACCACCTACACAGAGAAAAGGCTTGAGTCCCAGCAGTGGAAACATTATACCAGCAGTGCGATTCTGTACTCACCGTGAAAACTTAGGTGAAGTGAGCGTGGAGTGAGCTGTCAATAGTGTCAATTCCTAGAAAAAGCAAACTCACTTCACCTAAGTTTTCACGGTGAGATTTTTACAGAATCGACCGGCTGGTTATGTTGTAGACGCTCACCTAAACAATGACTGGTGTAATATGTAGGCGGACACGTGTCCCGCATCCACGTAGCGCACCTCCGCGCCGGGCCAGATCTCCTCCAGCGTGCCCACGTCGTCGCGCGGCACGTACGCGTCGTGCTTCGCGCACACCGCTGTCGAACACAACACACGTTACTTAGGATTTTCTTGCATTTAATAACCAAAGGACTAATGCGCGTGACAATTAAGGGAAGGGACCAGGGGGGCGGTAGCCGGTAGGACGGGATTGTAGCGACACACAAACGGCTAAAATGTGGTTGTTCCATTTGAAATTTTAAAATAGTTTTCCGGAGTCTGGGTTCTGTCCCAGTAGTTAACATAAATGCTCTCAACTTTATGGGACTTCCCATTGCAGCCAACCGGGTCGGTGTACCCTATTTCGTCTTATTCTATCAGCTTTGCTTGCCACTGCTTAAAATTGCTCAGTCATTCTAACACTGGACAGTCGTTAAAATGGATGCTCCATAACTCAGTCGATTTGAAAAACGGCTTTGATTGTGGGATAATGTTATTGCGGAAGATAGGATAACGCTGCGCATCCACTTCAAATCGTCGACTAAATAAATCTGCTTCGTGTTTCCGTATTAGACAAGTTCTATAGTCCTACAGTCGCCGGAAATCACACTTGAAAGATTGATGATCAAATATGGCACACGCTACGTTGATTCAATGCTAATAATGTGAAGGAGTTGCCAAAACATGTCTTAGTTATAAATATAACTTAAAACGGCATCTGAAAGTAAAACTACAATAGGACGTTATTGAAATTATAGGCATCTTTTTCAGGGTTGCAAGTACTTTATCACATAAATTACTGTTATTTTGGGGCCAATATTGGAATAAGGAAAAAAACATGCAAAAATGCAATACATATCACAAAAAGTATGAAAGACATGCTTCTTTCATTATTTCAGTTTGTTTTATAGACAAAGTTGTTTATATTTATGAATAATTTTCTGCTCTCTGGCCCTGGAAGGATGCCAATTACTTCTAAGGCATCCTGTATATTTGCAGGTGTGAATTAACTGATGCCAACATGTGCCACCCTAGGAAATATGACTACTATGAATAATATTGTTTTAGAATTTTGAGAAAATTTATTATGACATACCTACATTGATTCGTCTTTCGACAGAAGGCTATTTGAGTCACGAACTAATTTTTGGTTCAAGCAGAGTGATGACAAATTACGTATTTAATTTCAGGAAAATACTACGTTTGTGCGCATTTGGAACCCATACTGTTTACCTTTACCAACTGTTATGTCTAAGATTTGCTTAGAAAATAAATACGCATCAGCTTCCTTTTTTCTCGTATCGGGTCCTTAACACTTCGGGCCAAAACTAAGTCATATTATACGGCGGTGGCAGGGACGTCGCAAACCATAACCACGAATTCAGCATATGATTCTAGAAGTCCAGCCCAATCTTCCAATTTTTTTTTTAATCTGTTAAATAAAATCGGCTGATTCATAGACAAGTGCAATACCTACGCGGTCAAAATGTATGGAACAGCAACTTTTTTTTTAAATAACCGATGAAAATTTTCAACGCAGGGGGCTTTAGAATCATGTCTGAATCCATGATATGGGCGTCGATGTCCACGCCATCCTGTAGAAACTGACATCTTTGTAGGAAAACTTAATGAGGGAACCTGGATTTATAATTTTGGAATCGTCAATCCGCCTGGAGCAAGCGTGGTGATGCTAGTACCTCCGCTATATAAGAAAAGTCCTTTGCTCTACCATGGGACAGTTCCAGGATGTTATTATAAAAACTTACCAATAATCAAAGACGTGTCAAACGGCATCGAGAAATTACTAAGATGTGTGCATTCGTCCATGATCCCTCTCATGAACTGTAGCGTTTCTCTGTCCCTCCAGTGTATTTTAGTTATATCTATCTTCTTCCCACTTTTCGCACTCGATCTCAAGAATGGCAGGTTCACCCAAAGATCTGATGTAAACTCTGAAATGTTCCATGATTTCTCTTTTCTTATGATAACTTTCTTTGGCGTTTCTACGACTTTTATTAACTGTTTGTCAGCTTTCGAACTGTCTATAGTAGGTTTCGGGCTGTCTATGGTAGGTTCCGGCTTATCTAACACGCTACGGTTTTGACTGACACATTGTTCTATGTGGTCTTTGGCTGCTGCCTTTTCTTCGGCCTGTTTTTGTAACGTTTGTAGTAAGTCTTGTAGGTCGGCTGGAAGAAAAAAAAAATGTATTTTGAGTTGACTGATTTAAAAGCTTTGATGAGATCAATCTTTAAATTCTTCTATCATAAATATCCGTTTGTGGCATCTAACAATCGGCACTGGGCCCGTCCCGGCCATGTTGGTGGCCTTGGTGGGTGGCCCGCTTCCTCTCACCGAGAGGTGGCCCGAGACCCGGCAGTGGGAACTTTATAGACTGATTATGCATATCCTGTACATTGGTTATAAGTTTATAACAGTTAAAACATTTGCGACAGTTTGGCGATGTTAATTTTATTTATACAAAAGCAGACAGGTCACCTGAAACAATTACGTGTGCAAAACAACGTAGGTCACGTTTGTCTAAGCTGTGCTCTACGCTTTATTGCACAGCGTACGTCATCAAAGACAAAGTGGAAGTTTATCAGGCCCGTACTTTCAACGTAATAAAAACGGTGCGGTAACTCATTTTTATGAACTTTTAGGCGTAGATACCATCTACCAGCCTTGATTCGATTTGATTGGCTGGCAGCACCTGGATGAGAGTTGCCGAGAATCGAATGGCGTATAGTTTGAGAGGCCTATGTTCAGCAGTGGACTGCTGTAGGTTAATGATAGTGTTGAAGGGCGGGGATTAGATTGATCCAGTGAAGAAGATGAAGAGGATGTCTCGCATTTTGACTTACCACATATTGTCAAAATAAGTTTCAAGTAGTGCTGTCTGTTATTGTAACTTACCTGTAACGGTGGATGTTGCATTCACGCATCTATAACTGCATCCTAAATGCGTAACACACTTTCAGTGACAGTCTGAATGATTTTAAAGGATATCGCGAATCCAACGCTTCATATGTTCGAAAAATTTGTCAGCTAATCAACTTAAATAACGCAATGAAAGCCATTACTATTGTTAGTGTGTTACGCAATTACCCCGCTGATCCAAAGAGCAATAATGTAAACCTTCACATTGCGGAGCATGCATGGTACTGATACGAAAAAGCATAGCGTATTTCTATTCGTAGGCTTCATTGGATCGAGTAGATGCGTGAATATTTGGTGAGAACACAGACGAACTTTTTCTTGGCGATCATCTTCTTCAGACGTTTTTTCACCAAATTTTTACTGACCGGTCGTTTGCGTTCTCCCTTAGGCTGGATTTAGTGTTATATCAATGGAAACTCATGAACCAACTACAGTGCAGCGCTGAGGAATCGCTACGCGCTTACAGCTACGTGGCGCTGACGAGGACCGTGCGTCGGTCGAGCTCGTCTGTCGGCCGTGCGTCGGTCGGCTGACGCGCTATATGCGGGCATTTAGTGCGAGGCTGACCGTACACGTGTAAGCAATATCTCTTGTGAGTACTCAGTTTGCCATCAGCTAAACACTAAACGGTTGGTCACGACCTATTATCAGAGCGCACGAAACTCGAGTCAAGCACTAGATCTAGCCTAAGGACACCCAGCATTATTAATAGCAAATGTAAACTTACCAACTTTACATTTTAGCAACACTTCCTTGATCCTCTGTTCGCTCAAATTGTTGATGTCATCGATGTCTTCCGGCTCCAGCACAAACTTCTCGTTCGAAGTCAGCTTTTTGTACAACTTGACACTAATTTTATTTTCCTCCAACAACTTTTTCAACTCTTCGTGTAAATTCTCGATTTGCGCTAAAGTTTCAGACTTTACAGCATTTTTAGGCACTTCGTTTTTTAACTCTAGTATATTTCTATTTACCTCTATTATGTTTTGCGGAGTTTCGGCGCCATTTTCATTGTAAGTTATGTCTAATGTTTTTTTCGTTTCATTGTTTTTGGTTTCTATTGTTTTTTCAGTTGGTGGTATCTCGATGGTTTCAGAGTAGGTGCGTGCAAACTTCTTACCAGCGAGGAAAGCTTCGTCCACTATGGTTACCATCTTGGACAGCTTCTCTCTGTACTCACCGTCAGATAGGTACTGGTCCTCTAGCAAGTCCCAGTTTATTGAGTGTGACATGACGCCCTGGAATTTGAAGATAACTTGTACCATCAAAACCATTCGATATTGAACTTTAAACTTATCATAGAGTTTAAAATAGTATTTACAAAACATGTTGAAGTTATGACATACATATTTTTAGCTTAGTAGCCAAATCAAGACACATACCTGTAAAAATACCGCAGAGGCTGTCGACCAAGAAAGGCACGGGACTAGTACTAGAGGCTTCGGCCAGTTTGTAGCTGCCAGTGACGCCATCTGTTGAGCAGTTGTAGAATCAACAAATTACGTTATTAATGATTTTATCAATTAGTTAGTGATTCAAAACACAAACCACTGATGTCGGTTTTGTTAATCATGCCTGGAAATATTTGCCATGTCTCCATTCAAAGTTAGGAATAGGTAGAGTATATTTACCTAAACTATAACGTACTAAAGTAACATAGATTTGATAATACGTCCTTGTAAAATTGCGGAATGATAGTCACTTGTTTTCATCCATGGATTACAAATTATTTATCACATTTTGGATGCATTCGTTATATTATTTCAAAGAATCTTATTAAATTTTTAGGGGTATTTCAGCATTTCATAATTATAATATCTAGGAAAGTTCATCTAATTTTACTTCCTTTCCAATTAGAATTACTTAAACATTTATCTTTAGATGTGTAAAAGTATCAGTGTTAAGCCATGCGTACATTACAGCCGCAACAGGTCGCAGTGCAACGCATTTTCATACAGAATAGTGCGGTGCGGCTCGTCTGTAGTGTGCGTTAGTTCATAGAAATTTTTACGAACGTGATGAAGGAAGATTTTTGCAATGCGTTCTGTTGCGGGGCGGCCCGCCCTATTCTACGCTAGTCTTTAACAGAGAAGCGCTAAGAAAATCCGGGAAACCCAAAATTAATTACGTTTTTTGTAATATACAGGTCAGTGTCAGGTAGTATGTTGATTAAATTATAATTCGCGACCATAACAAATATGGCTTTAAAGAATTATAATAATCAGAATCAGCAATAAAACTTCTTATGTTGTTGTTGTGAATAAAGTCATTCAATAGGGTAATATGAACTTACAGAGATGAATTAATGATTGTTCATGCGTTATGCGTCTTCCTCTTCAAGGTGCGGTTATGGTTGAGAGTAATGATAACTTCTTCGTGAAAAATATTAGAAAATTATTTATTGCAATTTGAGTTAGAGATTCGTACAACAGGGGCTCGTCATAACTTAAAGTTTGAGAGTGAAGCTATACAGAACAAGGTCGATTCAAATGTGTTAGTATTGAAGAAAAAACAGGGCTATTTTAACGTTCCGCGAAGGAGTACTCGGAAGTCTTCGTAATCTGCTCCTATTGGTGCTTGTTTGATGACTTCCTTGAGGACCTCTCATTGGCCGTCCGAAGATGACGTGATAATTTTGATTGTCGGTGCGTAAGTAGGTACCCCAAAGAAAAGAGCGCCTAAAGCTTGTGTGATAACAACACGCAGATTGACAACATCATGCGTGAACAATGTTTTTGATGATTATAATTCTATAAGTTAATATTTGTTACGGCCGCGAATCATATTTAGATCAACATTCAACCTGAGACTGACCTGATAATTGCGCGGGCTACCTTGACGCTTTCGCGTTAATCGAGTTCGCGCTGACTGTACTAACATGTCCGCCCATAGAGAGTCCGGTGACGCCGAGCGGGCCGAGTCCGTTGCGCTCGCACCAGTGGAATAGCACCAGCGATTCCAGGATCAGGCAGCCGCCCATCACGAAGATATCCGACACGTTGTGTAGGGACGAACGGCTGGTAACAAATATACCAAATGTTTTAACTATTTAAGGGGGAGGCAAGAAGGGGTAACCCGCGAAATTCGTTTTTTGCAATTTGCTGGTCAGTATTAAGTTGTATGTCGATCAAAATATGATTCGCGGCCGTAACAAATATGTATTTACATAATCATTAGAATCAGTAATACAACTTGTTAGGTTAGTATAATCCCAAAATGTCAAGATTTCTTGAAATAGTCATTCTGTGGGATTACTTGGTCTTAGAGAGAGAGTTGTGTTGATGACTTTAATGATTATAATTTGTTACGGCCGCGAATCATATATTAATCAACGTACAACTTAATACTGACCAGCAAATTGCAAAAAACCTAAAAAAAATAGAATTTCGCGGGCTACCCTGGCGCTTTCGCCTTAAATATACTCCGCTTAGAAAGGCTAAGTGATATGATAACTGCTTTACGTTGTGTAAGTAGGCTTGTACAAACCTTTTTACACGTCAAACATATTTTAAAACTAGATGAGGTCGCCGTTTCTTATCTGACTACTCTGATAATAATGGCCGAACCAAACTCAGAGGTTACCGTCTCTTTTAAAGTTCAGACATAATCTTGGTTTTGATTAATGTCACCACGATGATATCGACAGTCGACACGCTAAGAAGAATTTCGATTCGACAACCTGTCGAATGGTTACTCGTATAAACAGCTATGCTGATCTCTTTGGTTATCTTATTCGAATTAATTTACTTATATTTTTATGTGCACCTGTTTTTGACGATTAAACCTACTTTTCTTTCTTTAATACTAAGTTGCTGATTGGCTTACATTTTACCACAGAATGGGCTATTCCTTTATGTATCGTGCTGATGCAGACACAACAAAAAAGAACTTTAATTTAGCATCCTACCAAGAACTAACGTAGAAAATGATCTTTGATTGATTTTTCGAAAATCCTCGAAAAACTAGTAAGCGAGCGAAAGTGATATAATTACTTTTGAACGCAAAAGAGTGATGGCTTAATGTGCGTGCGCTCGGAATAAAACGACGTATGTGCCAAAATGAATTTACTCCTTTTTTATCAAAATAAATGAATTAATTTTAAAACTACTTGAGCAAACTTTGATATGATAATTCTCTGTTTCAAAGTAAATTCTATTTAAGTGTTACGCCGTGATGTCGAAAAAAGTAAAAAAAAAAACGTTGCAGTTTTTTTGTATCGTGAAAATTCATTGAGTTGTGTATTCCTTTTACACGATACTAGACCAAAGAGTCAAAAAACATGTACCAAAATGATAAATCCCTATTCCACATACAACTTAACAAGTTACACTACATAGAAAAACCACATTTATTTCAACATATCACCTTAATCCCCGAGTTCTCTATCGCTATAATGAAGACGAGGCGCTTAAAATATAATAACGTGTGTTTTTCAAGAACAAGTTGTGTCGAAACCTGTATTTGAGTCATCCGCGCGTCCCAGCTTACGTAAGCGCAATATTATGGTGATAGCACCGTACGATGATTGGTGATATCACAATGCCTTATATCGAGGATCTCGATACAGCCGGTTATGTAATAAAGTACCTACTTCTTCGTATCGATGATTCCATTTTCATATAAGACTCGATCGGAATTCAGTCACAGCTATCGTTAGCTTTGGCTTCGCAAAGGTCCTGTCATTGTACAGAAAACAGGACAGGGGATGTATAATGTATGTAATAAAGTACTTACACTTGGTCAGTCGGCTTTCGTAGTCCGTAGAATGGATTCTCCAGAATGATGCCACCGATACCGGCTTCCTTCAACAGCGGTTTCACCATGAGGTTCCGCCGTCGCCAGAAAAACTGTGGACAAATCGCAGAAATGTTTACAAAACAAAATTAAGAAGACCTATATAATAATAATTTTATTTATTTTCTCTCACAATGTTTTTGTAGCACTTAACAGTTTTGAACTATATACATTCACATTGTGAGAGCTGGTGCCTGAAGTAGGTTTTAGAAAAAACCTGTATTACAGGTCACACACAGTATGCATCTCTGGCTAACCCGTTGGGAAAGAAAGGCGTGATTTTATAAAGTTCTTACTCATTTTAAATATGAAACCTTCAAGTGTTGAACGACACGTCATACAGACAATTGGCCTTTCAAAACCAATGCAAATGTATCAAATCCCAGGCATTGACGCTTGATTCAGCAGGATTCAATGTTTAAACATTGAATCCTGCTGAATCAAGCGTCAATGCCTGGGATTTGATACATTTGCATTCTTTTTTTGTAGTGTTCGGTGTTGCCAGGACAAGGTTTTCGTGAAAAAAAAAATGTCGAAACATGGAAAAAAATAAATGCACCCGTGTGAAGCTGGAGCGGGCCGCTAGTACAATCATAACATAAAATAATTTAAAAAAAATGCTTGCTGTAAAAACTAGGCGCTTTAAAATCAATGCAGTAGGTACTTATGTACATAAGTACCTACTGCATTGATTTTAAAGCGCCTTGCCCTGGCAACACCGAACACTACAAAAAAAGAATTATCCAATTTGGTGAAGTCATTCGAAAGGTATACGCGTACAGACATTTCGGCGACTTTGTTTTATTATATACTATAGGTACATATCTACTACTTACATAATAATGACGTATAGTCGACTTTGTGCCAGATGCCATTGGAATTTGTGCCAGAGGCTCACCCCTTCATTAAGTGGGACATAAAGTTAGCTAGTGAAATGTGGTTGTATTCCTCTGAATGCCCCTAGTTTCATTCCTATTTCGTTTTCCTAATTCGAGGAATACAGATGAGATGTTGTGATATAGGCATGTATCTATAATTCTTTGTTCGGTACAAAGCAATAACCGGTAAAGCTCCGCGCGTGACCGGGCACGTGGGTCATGAAACAATAGAAAATCAATTGTGTTTCATTAGCGGAGCTTAAGGGGTTAAATACCTTAAATGTTTTATTCAGTAAGTATTAAAATTGGTAAAATGATTCTATAAAGTCTCATCACATCGTCGTCCTCATAAAGTAAAAAAAAAAAAAAAAAAACGCAAAGTGAACAAGTTCTTCTCCTAGCTAATTTACAATATCATTTATAAAACTCAAAGTAATTCATTGCAAAACATTAAAATCAATCAGTAACCATCTAAATGTCAAGTGATATCGTTTACTGAGTGAAGTGATAGAACACTGAAGATAAAAACCTAGTTAAGTGGTGACTCTGTGTTTTTTTAAAAAGAACATAAATGCGCAATAAAGTGACTGTTTAAGCTATTAGAGAACTAATATTAAAAACGAGAAAGATAATTAAATCTGTGAAACGGAGCTAAAATCATAGTAAAGTGAGTAAAAAAATCCAAAGTGAACGTTAACATTTAAAAACAATAACAACACTACCTACCCACCACCTACAAAAAAACCGATGGGCGCGTTCCAGCTCATAGCACTGTGAATTGCAATATTCTTAACATAAACTGCTGCACAAACGCCATCTGGTGCTGAGTAGCGGACTTCTTAGAAAACGTTCCGTTTATATCTAATATCTGAAGCATTACAATAAACACCGAATTTTTGATTCTGCAAATTTGAATTGCAAGATGACGAAATGTGCGGGCTGTGATCAAAAAATCCCAACTAGGCAATACCTAACTTGCTCGATCTGTAAAAAATACTATGACCTTGAATGTTCAAATGTCCCAAAGGAACAATATTTACGCATGAACAGTGAGTGTAGGTTAACCTGGGAGTGCCAAGAATGCAGGTGCAAAAAACCCAAAAATAATAACATGAACACACCCGCTAGACCGCAACAAATAGACGCCAATTTAATAAAAACAACGCCAGAGCCTAACATTGCTCAGTGTCAGAAACAAACACACAACAATCTCAATGAGACTGTATGCTCTGAAGACATAAGTATACTCGGCGATACATTACATAATAAAACCAGTTTAGAGATTGACAATCAATCTGAACTGACACTACGTAATCTGAGCGAAATGATATCCATAAAGTTAAATGAAAATAATACATCAATAATATTGGAAATAAGATCTACTATTCAAACAGAAATTAATAAAGCCATATTAAAATTAAAAGAGGACATAAAACAAGACATAGGCGCTTTGTTGTTACAAAACGAGCAACGAAAGACTGATATAGAAAAAATTAACGTCCAAATAGAAAAACTGAATAAGCAAACTGAAGCACTTCAAAACGAAATAAAAATACTAAACTCTGAGACCCCTCCTATAATACAACATATACCTGAAAATAATGTTAAGAAAATTGTGTTATATGGACTTACCGAAGTCTACAAAGAGCCTGAAGAAAACTTACACGAAAGAATCAGAGCTATATTTTGGGATATCTTAGAAATAGACCTATTAGGCTACATTGAGGATACCCATAGGATCGGAAAATATTATAAAAAAATATTAAAAATATTATAAATCGAAATCGACCAATGGTAATCGAACTTATGAGTAAAAGAATTACCAAATATATATTAAAAAATAGCCGATATTTCCGAGGAACTGGGCTGCACATTTCTGAATTCCTTAACGAAGAAGCAAGGAATGAGAGAAAACATTTGAGGGATAAAATGCTCGTAGCACGAAATAAAGGACAGCAAGCTGTAATCAGAAATAATAAACTGTATATTGAAGGAGAACTCATAAGTTACAAAGACGAAACCATATCACATCCTCCGTCCACAGCTGAAAACGAGCTAAACAATATGGATGGACGGTGTGCACCGTATAACGACTATACATTTCGAGAAAACGGGGAAGGCAATAGATTTCGAAAACCAAGACCATCTTTTTAATATTTTATTTCAAAACATCCAAAGTCTATTTAATAAGCAACACATAATGGAAGCATTTGTCTATGAAAACCAGGCATATCAGGCTATATGTATTACTGAAACATGGCTATCAAGAGACAAGTTAAGCATGATTGACTTTAGCGGCTACAGAGTCGCAGCATCTTACTGTCGAGAACACCGTGGAGGCGGCGGAGTCTGCATCTTACTAGAAGAACACAAAGACTACATAGAAAGATGCGACATAACCGAGATGTCACTTGAATATATTTTAGAGGTTTGTGCAATAGAAATACCTAACGACAATTTGCTATTAGTAACAATGTACTGGAACAGAAGAGAAGAAAATATATTTTATAACCAACTTAATCAAATACTAGCGTACATACACAGTAAATACAAGAAACTAAACACAGTCATCGGTGGTGACTTTAATATTGATATTCTGAAAAATAGCTCCAAGGTTAGCACTTTCTTAGAGCTTATGTCCGAACACAAATATACACAACACATAAAACATCCCACACACATAACACAGTCAACGTCAACATGTCTTGATTTAATATTTACAAACTTTAAAAACATATATTTATATACATCTGTAGAAGAACTAGGTTTTTCGGATCACTGTGGTACAATTATAAAATTTAAAATACCGCAACGACCGAAGCAAAGGATTTGGTATACTGAAAAACGATTGTATAATAAAAATAACATTGAACGTTTCAAATGTGCATTAAAGTCAGTTAATTGGAGCGATATCATTATAGAAACTAACGATGCAAATCAAAATTACAATGTTTTTAATAATTTATTAACTAATATACTAAACAAAACTATACCAAAAATAAAAACTAAATTAAAAGCACATTATAGAAAATATTGGTTAACTAAAGGTATAAAGATCTCATGCACAAACAAAAGATTATTAAAAATTTTAAGTATTAAGTCTAACAATCCCATTATCAAAAAATACTACAGAAAATACGAAAAAATTCTAAAACAGTCGGTGATAACATCAAAAAAACAACATTACATTAAAAAAATTAAAATGTCTCAAAACAAAGTCAAAGCTATGTGGAATATAGTAAACGAACGTACTAACAAAAAAATACTTACAGATAAACATAATATACAGTTACAAATTGATAATACTTTAGTCACAGATCCTAAACAAATAGTAAATAAATTCAATAACTTTTTTGCATCAATTGGCGAAGAGACTGGCCGTGAGGCCAAGGGCCAGCCAGTACTCAACCCTTCAGAAAATACTCTATTTCTTAGGCCTTTAGACTGTCGAGAAACGCATAGAATCATACAAAATCTAAAAAACAAAAAAAGTCATGGTATAGATGAACTACCCCCATCTCTGATTAGACAATGTGCAGATGAACTTGCTCTACCTTTTTGTGTTTTGATAAATCAGTCCTTTGATCAAGGTATTTTTCCTGATCAACTAAAAAAAGCTATTATAAAACCATTATATAAGAAAAACTCGAAAAGCGACCCCAATAATTACCGGCCTATAGCTCTTCTACCTACGGCTTCAAAAATTTTCGAAAAGGCTATGTGTGACCGGGTGTACAGTTTTTGCGAAAGATATCAAATCTTCGACGAAGGTCAAAATGGGTTTCGTAAACATCGATCAACCACCCTAGCTGTCTATAAATATATGCAGGAAGTTATTGATATTATAAATGATAAAAAATATGCAGTTGGCATACTCCTAGATATGACCAAGGCATATGACAAAGTACAGTTTAAAATCTTGTTAGACAAACTATACGGAATAGGAATTCGTGGAACTACACATAAATGGTTTGCGTCCTACTTAAAAAATAGAGAGCAATATGTAGAAATAGAACATTTTAACTACGATCAAAACCAAATAAATCAAATAAGGTCCGATAAGAAGATAATAAATGCATCAATCCCCCAAGGCAGCGTTATTGGATGTCTCCTATTCATCATCTACATCAATGACCTTCCCAAAATCATGAAAGAACCATGTGTACTATTCGCAGACGATATATCTCTGCTAACTACATGCCACAATAATATTAACATTGACGAACAACTAAACATGATATTCAATAAAACAAAGAAATGGATGGATGAGCACAACCTTGAGATTAATTATAAAAAAACTAAACTAATGACTTTCTACCCTCAGCAAAAATCTCCATTACCAGTGAATTTCGCAACAAACGGCACAAAAATTGAAGTAGTTAACGACTTTACGTTATTAGGACTAACAATAGACACACACATTTCGTGGAAGCCCCATATAAATAAAATACGATCAAAACTCGCAAAATTCACCTATGCACTTCGAGAAGTCAAAAAAACTACCGATTCGCGAACTGCACTTGCTACATACTACGCCTACGCTCATGCATGGCTCAGCTATGGCATTATAATGTGGGGAAATAGCACAGATGCTCCTACGCTTTTCATTCTCCAGAAAAAGTTAACTCGGATCATAGTCAACATAGAACAAACTGACAGCTGTAAACCCTTTTTTATAAAACTTAAAATACTCACTTTACCATCTATCTATATCCTAGAAATATGCAAATTTGTCAGAAAATACATGAACTTTTTCACAACCCGCGGCGATAAACATACCGACCGATCTGTCAGATATAAAAATATGTTAATGTTACCCTCCTCGCGCATGAAACTACATTCCAATAGCCCCTACGTAATGTCCATAAAAATATTTAATAAGCTACCAGATGAAATAAAGAATGAAACAAGCGATACGACATTTATAAATAAGCTCAAGCAAATATTAATTAAAAAAGCATACTACACCATAAACGAATATATGCAGGACGAAAAAATCTGTTGAACACAAGCAGACACCACACACAGTTAGTCGTATAGATACATTCATGCATGCATAGATTAATATATAGTTAAATGTTTAATTACCAAATAATTATTATGTAACTCAAATTTTAATAGGCTAACCAATAAAATAAAAAGATATATTACTTATTTAATTTTACTAACATAATTTTAAAATTGCTTATTGTTCATTGACTTATATATTACTTTGAAATCATTGTTATTGTTAATTTGTGTCCTAAATTTATTATAAGATTAAATTTTATACCTTTTGCTGTGCCCTACAGGGTCCATAATTGTACCTTAGCTTTAAGCCATTGTAACACCTCTACAACATTATGGAATGCAAATAAATATATGAATATGAATATGAATATGAAAGTCTCATCGTCGTGTCATTGTTATAGTCGAATTGCTACGCTGCCGCCCGGCGACAGGGGCGAGCCAGAAACGAGCAATTTGTATGTATTAACAGTTATAGTGTAGGGAGTGCGTGCTACGCTGCACAATAAGGTATTCACGTCACTAACGTTCAAAAATATACCTACGTAATATAGTGCTATATGCATTCGCGTATTGGTTTGGGCCAGACACAGTCTAGTAAGTATACATCACCTGTAATCATAACAGATAAGGTTCCAATATAATCGACGTAGGCGCTTGTCTTATTAAATAATTTCTGGGCATATTTCCAACATTTTAACCCCCACACGAAAAACTTGTAAGTCATTTAACATGTCAGAAGCAAGGCTTATGTAGCACTTGTTTGTTGGCCCGAAGCCAGAAAGACGAATATGTACCTACCTACGTTAATGATGATGATTTTTCAAGTCTTTTAATTTCTGTCTGCAACATTGACGGAATTTGTAGGTCATTAACCGGTTGGCATTGACAAAAATGCCGATATTGGTAGTCATCTATCGTCGTGTTATCTCGGCATTACTTGTTCTGATAAACTGATAAGATAAATATAAGTAGACTGAAATGGAAGGCATGTTTTATTCTGTAAATAGGATGTCGAAATCACATTTACGCTTCACATAAAACACAAATAAGCTAGGTAGACGGAGATGTAAATGGAGTCGACATCTGTATAAAATAAAATAAAATTACCGGTGTACTTAAATGTACAGTAGACGAACAAAAAGAATAAGTAATTGTCAAATTACTTTCCCGCCTAAAATGTGCATAGATAACCTCTTTATTGAAATTGAATTAAATAGTTTATTCTGTAAATAGATTATCGTAATCACTGTTACATGTCATATTATAAAAAAATAAGCTAGATAAAGTTTACATTATCCTATCTGACTGCCCCTGAGAAGAAATGGCGAAATAAACTCAGGGGTCAGTCTCTTTTATAATCCAGACGGGGCCCGTGGCTAAATAATAACAGCCGCATAGGTCGATCGATCAGGTTAAGCTACGCTTGCCGCGGTTGGTCTGTACATGGGTGACCATCTTTACATACGACCCGGACCCCCGAGACCCCTCCGTGCCTCAGAAAGCACGCTAAGCCGTTGGTCCCAGCTGTCATTCGTGGATCTTTGACAGTCGTTACGGGTAGTCAGAAGCCCGAAAGTCTGACAACCAGTCTTACCAAGGGGTATCGTATTACCCAATAACTGAGTTGCGAAGGTCAGATATGCAGTCGCTCCATGTAAAATACTGGTATTCAGGTGCTTCCAATTAGACTGGAAGCCGACACCAACAAAGTTGGAAAAAGGCTAGGCAGATGATGACATAAGTAGGTAATCTTGGTCAGATCATGTGAGGACTACGTAGATTAGCGAGTTCACGAACAAGGGAAAAATAAATCGGCGTTAAGTTACGCTGCTTCACAGTTTACAGTAAAACAAATAAGTAATTACTACAATTATTGTGTACAAAGTTATGCAAATTGTAGCTGCAAATGCACGTCGTGATAATAGTTTATATTTTGTTTTGTAGAGGAGAATGCAGCGCAGCTATGAATGAGCTATTACATAACCGTACCGCGGTGCCCCAGTTTCCGCTTCGCTTTCCGGCCAGTTTGCCCTATGCAGACTGTTAGGAAAAACGTTTCATCGGCTAGAATAGATCGAGCTGAGTATGAACAAAATAAAACCATGTGTTTATATTCAGCGCGATAGATAAGTGTAAAAGATAGCGGGGCACACGAAGGGTTCTGTACCAGCGTACAAATTTAATAATAAAAAACATTTAACATACACACACATTTAACATAATTTTACTTTTATTATTTGTTGTTATTGCAGCACACACTCTGAAAATTTCAAGTGTCTACCATATTAGGGTTCAAAAGCTACAGCCCTGTGACAGACAGACGGACGGACAGCGGAGCCTTAGTAATAAGGTCCCGTTGGCACTCTTTAGGTACAGAACCCTAAAAACCAGTGGTCCACATAAGCCCTGAATCGAAAGAGATAAAGGTTACGGGGAGTGGCCTTTGCTCAGACGTGGGATGACGCAGGCTAACAGTATTGTATATCGGGCTGGTATTTTCAACTCCACGTCCTAAGCGAGTATTTTGCAGCCAACGGTCACACAATAACGGCTGTCCAAATACCTACTGATCTTTGACAGCTTAATGCAAATACTGGTGAAAATGTCGAGGTTTTCAAGATGGCCGTTATGATAATTAAGACGAAATCGCTTTCAAAGGAAACGAAATTTTAACACTAGATAAGTAAGAGATGGGGGACATTTATTAAAATTTAAGGCCGCTGACTGCATTTTCATGACTAATTTAGCTAGTCTTTTGCCAACTACGTCGAGGTCAACTTCCGCCTAGTGTAGCGAAATATATATACAACGCGAAATGCGAATGCGCTGACCTCTGCAATGCAGTTTTTTACTAAACAATTCTCAAGATCAAACTTGTTGTCGATCTCTGGCTATAACCAGTAATCAACTGCATAAAGTTCAATCAATTTCCACCGCATCGCATCGCCCATCCGCGTTATTACTTCGTTTTTGATTAGTTGTTTTAAGAGGTTTTTTTCCGACTTGCTAGACAAAAATCGTAATAGTTCGGCTAACATGCATGATATAAATAAGTATATTTTATAGCCACTCGAAAACATTAGCACTCAGAAATAATGTACCTAGCTTTCTACCAGTAAAAAAGTATTTGAGATTTGGATCATTAGTTCCGGAGATTACCCTCTACATAGTACATACAAACGCATTGTGCTATTCACGGACATTTTACTCGAACAGCAAGAATGTCGGCTGTAAGAGCGCGTGAGGCTAGCTCGAAATTTTTTGCAGACCGCGTCGACATTTTCGGTTTGGTCTGTTTTGAACGCGGAAATAGGAATTGCTTTGTCGACTTATGCAAAAACCATAAAAAAGAAGAGAATAAGAGAATGTAGGCTTGAGCGAGCGAAGCGTGCTCGAAAATGTTTGCACCCTGCATTTGTAACCTTCAACTGCTTCTTACTGAACATATTTTGGCCTTTTTTGGGATTTGATTAATAGTATCTACTTCTCAAGATTTAGGGATCGCCCCTGTCACCCAGTGGATAGAGAGAAGTGTACCTACCGATAATGGGTACACAAACATGTCGGTAGTTAGTTAGTTATGTTTAAATCGTCATCGTTTAAGCGGACACAAATCCAGGCTATGGACTGTTTCTGAGGAGTTCCGAAAAACTTTTTTATACATTGCCAGATCTGGAAATTTAACATACCTATAAGGCCAGTCGCGTTTGTAAATGTATAATTTTGTGTTTACGACAATATACGGTAAGTATAGAATGTTATTTAGATCAGTCTTCCCTTTCCAAGCCTTAGATCAATCTCTCTTATCAATCATCTACCACGCAATATCGTACGATGATAATCTTTGAACAGCATTTACTTTCGCGTCATTGGTTCACTGGCATCGTAAACACATGACGTGTACATCAAAATCATTATCGTGCCAACGCCTTCGGTATAGGCACTTGTTTTTGTTTACATCGTAAGCCAGATAATATATCATGTCCAATTATGAACATCATATCAATTATGATGATATCATAGGATTTTATCTTCCGTTCTGCGACATGTAGTGAAAGTGGATTATTAATGTTTTTTACGGCATAAATATTCATGAATAGGAACAACTTTTACTGGGATTGTTTTTTCATCCAAGCTCGAGGTTTGCCAGCGAGCGGGCAGCAGGTCGGGTGCATTGTGGGTTAAGACTACCATAGCATGGGTTCCTGAAAACATCTAACGGCATTGCGGAAGACCCAAGCGTAGATGGCGGGACGAACTTGACGCTTAGGGTCTACTCAGACGGACTGCATGTCAGCTGCAAGATCGCAGTTTGGATGCAGTTGACATAACTAGGTTTCGAAGCAGTTAAGTCAACTGCATCCATCCAAACTGCGATGTTGCAGCTGAAATGCAGTCCGTCTGTTTATACTCTTATAGGAGGGATTTGTCCGTATTGGCTCAGGATCGAGTCGAGTAGAAAAAGAAATGGAAGGCTCTGCAGTGGGACAATACAGGCTGATTATTATTCTGGGTTAGTCCCATAGTAACTGTTGTTAGCCCATAAGGGCGTTCGCTACGGCGGCGGGTGCCCGCCTCGCGTGCTTATATTGAAAGATAATAATCAGCAGCGCTCTCTGACGCGGACGCGTGGGACGGATTTTTACACGGGTTCGGTGCCCGCTCCGTGTACCCACCGCGTGCGCACGCTTAACGTAGCGAACGCCCTAATCATGAGTACTGTGACGTAAGTTTCTCCAGACATTTTGTACACAGGGGGACATCGACGCGCAAACTGTTAACAATTTATGGTTATGAATTCAGCACATTATTCTGAACCCCTCTGCGCAGAAATATTTCGTTGGTTATCAAAACAAAAATCTGGTGTTTCTTGCAATGCAATAATAAGTATCTGCGCTGTCAAAATGACAGAAAGAGCAAGTTTTTCATATTATGAAAAACTTGATAAGTAAGAAATCGACGATAAGTTTCAACACAGAAGGGTTAAGAATCATGTAGGTACTTACTGAATCCATTTCCCCCCCGATTCAAACTTTATGGCGGCGCGCACCATGAGGCGAGTCGCTGCGCAGTAACAAATTCATGGGTCAGCGGGGGTGAGGGGTGGGGTACTGCGCAGCGAGTAGCGCACTTCAGAGCCGCCATAAAGTTTGACGCGATCTATTACAAGTTGCGCATCGATGTCCCTACCATCCTGTATTATGATAGGAATTGTAGGTACCTAAGTATAGCTTGAGTACCCTATACAGTACTGGCAACATAGGTACATGGCTAGAACCTTTAAAATGTTTACATAATTATGTAGTTTTAAAACAATGTGCATACATTTTTTATGGGAGTTTTATTTCATAAAAGACACTGAGTTAGCGAGTCAATTGTTACAGCACAGTGCCTAATATGAATTCCGACTTCTATGTTTGCTAGCATAAGGTTAAATTTTCTTATGTCTCCATTGCATTGTTATGAAATGCTTACTTTTGTGATTTAATAATAATTAATATGAAACCTGTTTTCTTGAAACAAGTAGACATGCACTAATTTACAATGATCAAGTTACACCACCTATCAAAATTGTAAGATATTTAAACTTTTTCATCAAGAATTAATACAGCCATAATGAGGGTAGTTTTAAAGATATTTAGGTGACAGTAAAAGATAAATAAAAATTAGTAGATTTATTTCTTTTGTAAGCAGATTTTTCCAGTTATTATCAGGGAAAAATAAAAATTGATGTTTCATAGTTTTTATATTGAAAATCTCGAAAATTTAATATAAATTCTGACAGACATTTCAAAAATCAGCCTGTGGCGAAGCAAACTAATTGTCTATGGTTCCCGCTGTTAGATATAAAGTCACAACATTATTTTGGTCTAGAGCGGGATGTCTTTGGTTCACAGGAAAAAGAAGGAAGTAGTTAAAGAATAACTGAAACTTGAATTGGAATGTAAATATTATTATACTTACATGGTCACCAGTACCAGCTAGATGTAAACACACAGGCTTGCAATTCTTCTCAGGCCAGTGGAGGGGCAGCAACACTTGGAAATGAGCCTTTCGGGCTATCTTGGGCACTATGCCGGGTAAGTACCGCTCCAGAGGAGTTATGAAGTAGCCTTCATAGAGCTTGCAGTCTGATAGCGTTTGTTGCTGCAATAAATAAATAAGTAATAAATTTCTTTATTGCCATAAAAACAGCTTATAGAAAAATGTGAGACCCTGGCTCCAGAGCTGGGTTAGAGTACCTGTATTTCAGGAGTAATGATTAAATCAACAGTTATGCGGACTTTCATATTATGAGTGGGCATTAAAAATTATGTCTGATAAATGAATAATAATTTTGATAATTTGTTTAGTATTACTTAAGTGATTAATTATTTTGGTAATTATGCTAGTGTGCAGTATTGTATAAAGTTTTAGAACTTTCTATATAAAAGAAAAAAAAACTTTTGTTAATTCCTTTGACCTTCAATGACCTCATTTTTGACCAGTATTTTTCTTGGATGTATGACAACAATCAATTCAAAGTAAGGTTATGACTCATGCTGCACTTTTATCACACAAAAGTATCAAAACATTTAATATCAATCATAGAAAATATTATCAGAAGCACCATTTACCTTGGTAATCGTAACGGGATAGTCTCTTTCTACTAATTTGAAGCATTCATCCCGGTTCGACACGACTTTCCTGAACTCGAATAACCTTAAATAACATTGGAACAGTTTGTAAACAAACACAAGATATCACAGAACCACACCACTTTATAGCTTGGCGGGAAACTAACTACACAACAGCTGCACCAGATTCACCATCATGAACAACTGACCTTCGTAAGTTCTCTGGTTTACCCCATCCTTTAGTAAAGAACTTGGTTAGGAGTATACTTCTGTACACAGCATCTAACCTACTAGCCGACATGTTTTGTGACCCGGACGGCTATGGCCTGTTTCACTGACAAGTTTTATTTATGAAATCGTTTTTGATTTCTCACGATTACTCGTTGTCAATACATTTTGGTTGAGAATGACTGAGACTGAATGAGAAAGAAATGTCAACAAGGTTTTTTTTCAGGATGGTCAGCTGTTTGCTGTCACATTGACAGCACAGGTTGACAGTGACAGGCGCGTTAGTTTCACGATTTATAAGTTACAACCAAAACAAAATGTTGCCCAAATGATTTTAAATGTTTTAAAATACGTGTAAGTACCACAGCATTAGAAAAATTATGTGGAAAATGAATGGCTTCATCCGTACTACGTATGCGTATGTTTTTAGGGTTTTTCGTAGTTATTAATTATTTTTTATTTTTAGAAAATTTGTCGTGACTGCGACTGTTGTGATTAACTTTGAATACAGTAAACTAAACGCGCGGAGGAGCGTTCTAAAACTACATTGTTCAAATTAAATGAATATTATTTTAAATATCTATGTTTAATCATTTATGTATGAACGAGAAAAAGGTATGAGTATAAGTATGTGTCGGCGGCGTTGTCGAAAACAACACATGCACCGACGATCACGCCACCGACAAGTACGTCACTCGACTTCTCCCACCGCCCCACTGCTCGACTTGTTTTGACACCAGTATAAAACAGCGAGCAACGAAGCGGCAGGGGACTGGACCATTGGACATCGTACGGACATCATGTGCTCAGTAACTATATCGCGTTCGTATCTGGTTGTATCGTGTACCTATAGTGCTTGATTTGCTAATGTGATTAAATTGTTCATGAAATTATAATCTGATGTGAAGTGCAAACCGTGTTTCTATTGCGCATTAACCAACACTACCCACTTAGTACGCCCACAGTAATTAAGATATGCCTGATAATAATGACACACACTTTACCTTTTCCTATATCAGAAGTGGGATTCGTGTTGGTTCATGCGCAAAATGAAAACGCTAAAAGTGACCGTTGACATTTTAAAAAAAACAAAGTGCAAACTGCGAACGCTTATTAAATAATCGTGTGGACCTGTTAGAGTTGAACCCAGACAAGCCAGATACGGATGCGCGATCATAGTGAATGTTGTTTTGGGCATAGGCTGTATGCCGAAATACCTTTGCCCAGTGACGCGCCAGTTGCGCCCTACCGCCATGTTAGGAAAAAAAAGTGTTCCGTAATTAGAAAATGCGATAGGACGCGTGTGCAAACGTAACAGCACACAATACGACAGCTGATTTGTGTTTTGCTGAAAATTCACTGCAAGGAGGTCAACTTGTGGCCGTCATTAAGGCGCACAAAGGAAGCAGTATCAACGTGGCTATCGTAAATAGCACGAAGGACGTAACGTGGAGCTACCAGTGACGTGGAGTGACTTCAAGAATCGAGCCAAGCAGCCCGCAGCCTTCGGTGAAGCCCTTCGTGAGGGAATCCAGGACATGTTGCGGCCCGGTGCACGAGAAGTGGCAGCCAAGCAGAGGTGGAGGTGGAGCACGCGCTGCAAGCAGCAGCGGCGAGTGGATGTTTGCGTCGTACAGCTACCCGCAGGCACGTTGGAACATAAAGGTCAGCTGTATTGTTTTGTTACTATTCTGGTGCTGAATGCTCGTTAGTAAAAGCGAGTTGTGCAGGCAAATTAAGTGCCAAACTAGTTAATAATGTTGTTGCGTTGACTGGTATTGGTTAAACGCGTGTATTCAGCACACAACAAATCGTAAGAAGCGTTGCGAATAGCGAGTCACAACTTGAGATTTTATTTCATTACCACACGACATTTACTTGCAAAGTATTATTTTGGGTAGGCTATTTGTGTTATTATAAAACGAAGAGTGAAATCAGACAGACTAATCTAGATCGGAAGTTCAGAGGTCCATTTAAGGTTGTGGAAGTTTTGACAAGTGATCGCTATACGTCATAAGCTTTAGATTCTAACCGAACTTACTAGTATGCTCACGATCGCATACGAAAGATGCCTCTAAGTAGTGTTCCTAACGTGTTAAACGTAGAAGGCGGTGAGGATAGTTCCTTCACCGAGTAGTAGAGCACATACCATGGCTAGGTCGCACTGTACGTACTTGTCTGTAGTCGTAACTGCAACTCGCTTGTGAGTTGTTCAGGGAGCGATGGGCTCTCAAAGGAGACTATTGTGGTGTTGGTTTTCTAATGACCTGGGAGTCGTAGACTATATGGGATGTGATGTGTGTTGGTCGTATCACTTGAGGTGATGACTACATGGGTGGCATGAGTGTCACTAGATGCTGCGGCAGCCGGGTCATGAGCGTTGTATGTGATCTATTACCAAGGCTTAGAGGAACCGCCCCTAAGACGGACCACCGACCGAATCTTTTATTATCAATGATTGTTATTGTTTTTATTAAATGTGGTCAGAATTGGCCGAGTGGAACATGCACTGCTGTTGATTTTTTTGGTTACAGGTTTACACACAAGGACGTGTGCAAGCAGAATGACAGTGGTGGACAGCGCTGCCCTCTTGGGATCTCCTGTACGAATAATCGCTGATCAAGGACGGTGCTTTTCGAGCGAGGAGTTTCACGACTTCTGCCAAGGAAACAGTGGATTGCAACCACTACAGCCATTAAGCCAACTACAGATCTATTGTCTACCGAATTTGGTGAGTCGTTTTCATTATGTTTTGACTCTGGTACCGAATGCTACCCTGCTAAACAAGTGCAAAAAAAAAACTCTTACATTGTTAGGTATAGCCCATATCTAGTTAACGATGCAATTTTTAAATACGCTCACGATAGGTTATGAATGATGCCAGTAGGTCATGTACCAGTCGAAATAGATGGTAATCATAGTGGTGATGAGCTATGAGCAAGCCTATTAGTGGGAACCACGCGAGTAGGGGTTCTCTATCGGCCGTAGTAAAAAGTGTGTAGTCACAGGGTGATGCACATGGATCCATGCGCTGGATGGGTGAGAGCAATGCGATTGCTGGTCGGCCGGAGCGCCGTGGCGTTAGAGTGGTTTACTCGTCTGTGGGTTTCCAGGTGTCTAAGGCTCTTAGTGAAAAAGATTGTTGTAATGTGGATAACGATGGTACATGGCTCTGGTTGATATTTTTTTTTGCTATGATTAATTAAAGTTTGATTACATGGCTCTGGTTGAATCAAGTACGCTAATGAGGCTAAGGCATATGCCATGGCACAGGCCAAGGGATCAGAGTATTAATGACGAATTTGAGGAAAGCTAAGTAAAAGTCTTGTTGATGAAACAGAGTAGAAATTAAGTCGAGTGATAGTGGTGAATCTTAGTTCGGCTGGTCGGGGACCATACCAGTAGTTATTACATAGTCGTAGCCCTGTAGAAATCGGTGTCTCTTGAGGCAACTCAAGTAGTCCGTGGGTGCGCGATGCGTGTTTAACTCTGGCGGAGGTCGGGGTCTTGTAGAGACCATAGAGCCCGTATGACTCGGAATTCAGGAGGAATTCAAAGAAACAAACATGAAGTTTGTTGTAGGGGCTTAATGAAAAGCCACAGTCCATGAATAAGATTCCTGCTGTGTTTTTTTGATGCTCTAAGGATGTTTTATTGGCTGCTCCATCATGTTTAGTTGATTATTTAGTTTGTGATCTTGAGATTTGGGAATCAAATAATGATACTATCTCTGCCAATAGTGATACTATCTCTGCCAATAGTGATACTATCTCTGCCAATAGTGATACCATGTCTGCCAATAGTGATACCATGTCTGCTAAAAGTCCCACTATAGCTACCAGTTCTCATAATAATGCAAATTGTAGAAACCCTGGTTTACGTGCTACTTCAGTAGAATCAATTGGTCCTGAGTCAATTACCATTATAACAGAAGCACTTGTACATCAACCAAAATATTGAGCTATTTGTTAATTAAGCTAAAGGAACGATACTTGTTCGGCCTAGGTACGTCCGGTCCAGTTTAACTGTAGGGACACACCTGAAAGGCAAAACAATTACCGGACCAGGAAGCTAATCTTGTAGGGTCAAAAACTGATCGGACCAGGAAGTTAATCTTGTAGGGTCAGAAATTGACCGGACCAGGAAGCTAATCCTGTAGGGTCAGAAATTGACCGGACCAAGAAACAAGTCTTGTAGAGTCATGGCTGACTGGACCAAGTGGTTAAATATCTGAAGGGTCTAACTTGACCGGACCAGAAACAATAGCAGAATGACCAAACGGTAGTTAATCAGTTTTTCATGCTTTAGATGTAACATTGTAATAACCGTAATTAGTAATCAAATAATGATTAATGCTCTGAACTCAATTTTTTTTAGTTTGTGCGAATTTTCATTGTGTTTTAGTCTGTACCAAATTCGGTCAGAAGTGACCGAACTATGTGATACTTTGCGGGGTATGTTTCTTTGCAGATTAACACACGAGAATGTGTGCGAGCAAGATGGTCGTGTCGGCGTCATTCATTGACTATTCTGAACGCCAGTGTCACCCGGCGGCGCTCGACAGAGTCTAGCCTGAGTTCGTGTGGAGTGGAAGAGAGCGCGCAGTGGTGTAACGAGACAGTCTTGGCTCTGGCGTGTCACGGTGAACGTGCGTTACGGAAGCATCGTACGTTCCCGCGACCCCTGGCGTAGGTGTGAGATGGAACACCGGGGTGGTTTTTAGTCAGTAAGAGTCTGACAGACCCCTCCGCCCGCCCCGTGGCGGAGGACATCCATGAGGATTTTCCACCCCGGAAAGTGTATGACGGGGCACAAGTTGCACTTTATGTCCGTTTATTCGGAGCCGATCAATAGTAACGCGAGCTGATGTCCATAGAACTAATGATGACAGTTAAATTGCAATAATCATTGTAGGGTTAAACCGGTCCAATGATAAATCGGCTATAGGGAATAATAATATTCCGGACTAGCCAAAATAAGATAAAATAAATTCTGAAGGGCTTGTAGCCGGACCAGAACTTGTTAATCTGTAGGGCTTGTAGCCGGACCAGAACTTGTTAATCTGTAGGGCTTGTAGCCGGACCAGAGCTTGTTAATCTGAAGGGTCATTGAAGACCGGTCCAGAACTAATTCTTACCAGCCTGTCTGTAGGGTTTAGATAAACCGGTCCAGATTGTAAAGTACGATTTTTGGTCAGGATAATCGAACGATTTATGCTTATTACAGATGTATGAATTGTAAGCGCACGAGGACGTCCGCACGTCAGTATGGCCGTGTCGGCGGCGTTGTCGAAAACAACACATGCACCGACGATCACGCCACCGACAAGTACGTCACTCGACTTCTCCCACCGCCCCACTGCTCGACTTGTTTTGACACCAGTATAAAACAGCGAGCAACGAAGCGGCAGGGGACTGGACCATTGGACATCGTACGGACATCATGTGCTCAGTAACTATATCGCGTTCGTATCTGGTTGTATCGTGTACCTATAGTGCTTGATTTGCTAATGTGATTAAATTGTTCATGAAATTATAATCTGATGTGAAGTGCAAACCGTGTTTCTATTGCGCATTAACCAACACTACCCACTTAGTACGCCCACAGTAATTAAGATATGCCTGATAATAATGACACACACTTTACCTTTTCCTATATATGTATGTTTAATATTCTTTCTTCTGTTATGAGTAAATAGTACCAACTATTTACTCATAACAGAAGAAAGTAAAATGGATATCTTAACAGATTCTTTTAGTATCACATCACATAAACTCACGCCTCCTTCCCATGGGGGTGGGCAGAAACTAAAGAGCGCCACCTGCTATCATTCTTATTTACTCCTTTGCCTCCTCTGACTCCTTTACGTTTAGACATCTAAATAGCAATTATTATTGTTTTACAATTAGAACTTTTCAAAACTTTTCGAACGGATTTGATTCCACCATGAAACTCCTCGCGTAATGATTGGCGGGAAATCAAAAAGTTTTTGGTTTTTTATGTATGAACCTACTTATTTGTAAGTCACAGTTAACTTTTATCTGTACGTCGAGGCTGATCTGATCGAAAAATACAACCCATCACATCATAAGCTGTCGGAAGAAGACCATCTGGTCAGAAGTTCAGAATACCTAAAAGTTTAATCAGATTTTTTTTGCTATCGTCATCAATCTTAATCTGCACTTCGTACTTGGATAAATGGAATTCAAATTATAACGTTCACAGTCAGTCACAATTACCGATGCAAGGTAAGTAAAGAATACATTTGTTGATGCTGTCTATGAAGTTCAAAGTTTTAGGTAGGAAGGAATCACTACATATTATATAACATACCTTAATACACACTACATAATTATAACCAGTAGCGTAGGTTGTCCTAGAGAGGGCCTGTATCAAAAAAATTTGGGGGCCCTTTTTTACCCCACTATGACGAACCTTTACATAAGGGGGTATTGTTTTTACAAATTCAATAAAATAGAATACTGACTTGAAAGGTGGGGGATTGTGGCTAAGTAATAACAGCTGCACGGGTCGATTGAAGGTTAAGCTACGCTTGCCACGGTTGGTCCGTGGATGGGTGACCATGCATTACATATTATTATTTGCCATTGGTTCCGACTGGCGACGACGGCGACTGGCGACTGTCGTTACGGGTAGTCAGAAGCCCAGAAGTCTAATACTCAGTTTTACCAAGGGGTATCGTAATACCCAGTAGGTAACTTGATTGTGGCGATCAGATAGGCAATTGATCCATGTAAAATACTGGTATTCAGCTGCATCCGTTTATACTGGAAGCCGATCCAAACATAGTTGCTAAAAGGCTAGGCAGGTGATGACTGACTTGAAAGATAAAGCTGTCGTTGTGATGTTACGGGACAAGAGCGAGCGAAGCGAGCTCAAAATTGAAGCATCCAGATTGATTTAAATAGGTTAGATTTTCTGTGTACTTTTACTGAAAGAATGCTTTTTGTAAGCCATTCACCGACTAGTCGTAGGTACTCTGCGCTTCTCTTCGACATTTATTATGTGCACAGTCAAAAAGTGTGGAACTCTGCCAGCGTTCGTGTTGCCTTGCAAGTATATACCGTCTGCTTTTAAAGCAAGAGTGAACAGGCATCTTCTGGGCTTGCTCGTTTCATCATAGACTTCATCCATCGCTTTGCGCCAGGCGAGATATCTGCACCTAATGTGGATGGCTAATACGGATATGTCATGTTAGTACAGCATAGTTAATGAAAACTATGTATCTAATAATACGTAGTCCCACGTACACATAATTATGATAATTAAATACGAATATCTTGCAAGTACTTGAATGAACAAAAGGACTATAAAAATGACGATCAAATAGATGTATTGTGATCTCCAATTAAGGAGTGCTCCCATTCCTTTAGATGAATAGATGGAATAGATTAGGTATTTTATATGTTAATTTTTACGTAGGATGATATAATCCGTGATGGTCCGCGTTATGAGAATCATTTCTTTTATATGGCAACGTGAAGTCGTTTAGTATAATTATTTATTTGAAGATCGTTTATCACAATAACAGGAGGAATTGGAGATATCCTTGGACTATGTTTTAAGTAAAATGTTTTAATTAATGTTATTTTGAGTTTACTACCTACAGTTCCACTCTATTATGTAAATCTAGCTTATCTAAAAAATAAGTGTTGGTAGACCGTAGAGACTTAAAAAATATTCTGACAAATGATATCTACCTATGTCGCACTTGGCGCTTTTTAACCGACTTAAAAAAGGTGGAGGTTCTCATTTCGGATGTTTATATATTTTTTATGTATGTTCGGGCATAATTCTCTCGTATATAGACAGACGGATTTGCACTTTTCTTTTGTTCGAAAGAGTTTTATTCTGAAATGGTCCCATTTAAATTCCGTAAAGATCTGATGATGAGTTTCGGAGTCTGTAGGGACTACAGGCAGCAATAATGCTAGCGCTGCAAAATGTAATGTTGCCCCGCGCATATGGTTTAGGCGGGTAGTCGCTTGAGCCGCGCCGAAAGGGTAACACGTGTAGCACTATATAAATACCAAAGTTGCTGTTGTTATATGCGGTTGTGGTAAGGAGAGTAAATAAAATGCACAAGTCCGTAAAACCCGTCTATTCGATATTCATACAAACAGTATTTATATAGTGCTACACTCGTTACCGTTTCGGCGCGGCTCAAGCGACTACCCGCTAAACCATATGCGAGCAGGAACATTACATTTTGCAGCGCTAGCACTATCGCTGAACACAACCTGCTATAAAAAAAAATATTTTTCAGTTTTTAGTTGTACCTACCGGTACAACTAAAAAGTGAAAAATAATTTTTTTTACAAAAAAAAACAACCGGCTTCCAAAAAAACACTACAGAGTGAAAAATAACTTTAATTTTGAAAGTCGGTGTCAAAAACGAAAATACAGAACCAACGACACCGATTTCCGAAATTAAAGTTAGGTAATAGGTAATACGGGCTGGTGTCCGTAACTCCACGTCAATGCGCGTATTTTGCGAACTAAAATTTATTATTATTATTTATTATTATTTTATTATATATATTATTTATTTATTGTTATTTTCCACTTTGTAGGTGGGGTTTTTTTTTGTAAAAAAGTTTTGATCTACCAGCTTTGATTAGGTACTTATGATGAGCACAGCCAAAGATGGGCCTTCAAAGAGACCCTGACTGTGTCTGTTTTTTCACCATCTTCAAATCTTGACCATCGTCAACCTTCAAAGTGAAGCTGGTGCGCTCGTTTGATCCAACGTAGATCCCATCTCCTGTGGTGCTAATGGTGCTATCTATAAAAATCTCACCGTGAAGACTTATAGTCGGACATTTAATTAGCTGCAGTAAAATGACAGCTTATGTGTTAACTTTAATGACTGAAATTGGCGTCTTTTTGTTTTTTCGCGGCCATCAACCAAATTTTGTTTTTCTAGTAGGTACAGAATAGTGTAACAAACGAAACTTATTTATTGACATGCATAGGTATTATGTATCTCTAAACTCAGTCCGAAATGAGTAATTAAAAGTCGGACTATAGGTGAAGTGAGCATGAAGTGAACTGTCAAATCTGTCAATAGTCTCACTTCCAAGCTCACTTTACCTAAGTTTTCACGGTGAGATTTTTACAGAATATCCAGAAAACACTACAGCAGTGCAATTCTGTAACCATCTCACCGTGAAAACTTAGGTGAAGTGAGCGTGGAGTGAGCTGTCAATAGTGTCAATTCCTAGCAAAAACAAACTCACTTCACCTAAGTTTTCACGGTGAGAATTTTACGGAATCGACCGGCTGATCTCTCATCGGACTATGTGAGTGTAGTGCACTTGTGTCTGCGCACACATGGCGCACACACGGCGCACACACTTGTGCACTATAATAACTCCCACGTAGATGGATAGTCTCCGCCCATGCCCCAAATTTGGTCTGGAAGACTATCCTTAGTTAACTAGCGATATCGCGATAGCCCTTTTATAAATAAAACAAAGGCCAGACTTATGCAAATAATTGCTACCCGTCGCGCGTCTAATTAGCTGACACAATAGAAATTGTATTGTTATCGGTACACATATGGTGTACACGCGACGTGCAAGGAGTTAAAGGTTTACCCCGCGATATTCAAATTTTCTTAGGTTTTTTGCAATTTGCTGGTCAGTATTAAGTCATACGTTGATTAAAATATGATTTGCGACCGTACCAAATATGTATTTACAGAATTAAAATCATTAGAATACTGATTACCAAGTTAGTATAATAATCCTAAAATGTCAAGATTTCATGGAATAGTCATTCAGTAGGATTACTTGGTTTTAGAGAGTTGTGTATGATATTTTAATCAACGAGCAAATTGCAAAAAACCTAAAAAAGTTGAATTCCGCGGGCTGTGCCATAATTGACCTTAAATAGACAGGGTTTTTAAAAATTCTACTAACTCGGTATTTTGCATAACAAGAATATTTTCCTATAAAAAAACCCATAGGAACAGGTGTGATAAGCAAACAACATTATATCATCGTGTGGGCTGAAACTGACTCAGTTATCTACGACTGTTTAGTCCGTTGCCAAAAACTTATGCTAAAGTTGGTATTTAAATCTTATTATGTTTTCCGAATCTTCATGATATAGATGATTATTGAGAAGATTTAATTATTTACCTAATGTTTGCTAAGGTTCGCCATTATTGGAACTGGATGTTTTATTTTGTTACTAGGCGTCTTTACGTAGGTTTGCCGTGATTTGAAGATTGATTTAGGGATTTGTCATCAATGATATTATATATAATCTGATTGTTTGTCATTGGTTTCTTTTGAACATAATAATTCTAATTCTCGGTATCGAACACAGACTTATATACATATGTCCGTGGTACCGAATATACTTACGTGTGACTTCTAAAAATATTTACTTACCTACCCATGTTTTTTTATAGTGTTTTTTGTTAGTTCTTGGATTTTAGCTTTTGAGAAGAAAACATTGCGGTTATAATACCTACCTATTTAAGAGTAATCCAAAGATTATTTTCTTTAAAATAAATTGGCGAGTAAGTAACAAAAGTCCGTGTAGGACGTCAAAGACTGAGGAAGAAGTGTTAGAAGCGAAAGAGATAACAGCATCTAGTGCATAAAATATATAACGGAGAAGGTAAGTGTGTGTCGTTATTATCAGCCATATTTTAACTACTGTGGGCATACTGTGGGTATGTGTTGGTTATTGCGCAATAGAAAAACCGTTTGCAGTTCAAATAAGATTATAATTTCACGAACAAATTAATCACACTAGCAAATTACACACTGTAGGTACACGACACAACCAGATACGGAACGCGGGATAGTTTCTGAGCACATGTTGTCCGTACGATGTCCAATGTCCAAGAGCCGCCGCTGCACCTCGCTGCTCGCTCTCCTCGACCCCCCTACGGACTCAGGCTAGGCTTTGTCCAGCGCCACCAGATGGCGCAGGCGTTCCGAATAGTCAAACGAATGACGTATTTCCGACATTAAGGAGTGGAGGAAAGGAAAATCCTAGCCAGTGACAATTCAACTCAGCCTATCGCAATCCACTGCTAAATATAGGCTTGCCCCAGGCTGCGCCACAATACCCTGTCCTCCGCCTTCCGCATCCAGTTTGTCCCAGGGTCGTCGGTCCATCTAGCTAAGGGGCAGCCCACACTACACTTGCCGATACGCGATCCAGAGGCCATTTCTAAATAAATATTTTGCCTAGTTCAGCATAAGACTGAATACTTAGTAGAAATGACATCATTGCTCTTGTGAATTGTATCACTCACGATCATGGCCGTTGAAGTTCGCGCGCACCAAATATGGCGCGAAAGAAAAGTCGTTGGAAACAACCGAGATTTAAAATAAAGACTAGATTTTGTTCCACCGTTCCGCTTGTTGGATGTTATAGGTAATTTGGTTTTATCATTTGAATCAGAATTGGGCTCTATGACTGTGAAAAAGGGCGTGGTATTCATGGATGGATATGCTCTGATTATTTCATTCTTAACAGCTCAAAAAGTCCACTTCTACACATTAGGGTAACGACCTAAATCTATTGTAGTGATTCCTACTATGTTTTACTGGGAATGGGAGCAATTATTTTCCGACAGCATAATTATGTACCTAGGTATTTAGAAATGAAAAGAAAATATTTTAGGAAGCTAGATTTTTTTTGAAAGATTTGTTGTTCCTTGAAAATTATTTGGCAGGTATTGACATTGTTCATAGGAAGGACATAACGATTCTGCTCATATCCTTGGTTTCCATATGGTTTCCATTGCATACAGGCGCCAGCACATCAAGCTACCCGAAACTGTAAAATTTTCCTAATCAACTTTGAACCTTATGTTTAAGCGATAAAGTTGAAAATCTATTAAATAAATTTGACAGATTGTAGTAGCTTGATGCGCTGGCGTCTAAGCTGTACCTACCCTCATCATCTGCCTAGCCTTGTCCGTTCTATGTTGGGGTCAGCTTCCAGTGTGACCGGATGCAGTTGAATACCAGTATTTTACATGGATGGAATGCATATCTGACCTCCACAACCCAGTTACTGGGTACCTAATAAGATACGGTATACCTATCTACCCTAACGACAAATAATTAAGAAATCAGAAAGGGATGTACCCGCATTACCGGACTAACCCAGACCTAATACGGGATTCAGCGTTTATTCTATCTCTAGTGGTGTTTATTAACACAATCATGGTACAGACGCCAGCACATCAAGCTACTACAATCTGTCAAATTTCTTTAATAGATTTTCAACTTTATCGCTAAAGCATAAGGTTCAAAGTTGATTGGAAAAATTTGACAGTTTCGGGTAGCTTGATGTGCTTGGAGTCTGTACCTAACTAAATTTTCATTAATTCCTATCAACTCCTAAAGTATCTTAGTTACCTAAATTGTTTATTTGTGTATGGAGTAGAGTTACAGACCCTTTATACAGACCCTTTCCTGGCCCAGAAGTTTATGGGCTCAACTAGCAACCCGTAGCCTGGATTTGTCCCCGGCGGATACTGTTGATGGGAAAAGGCTCGTCTCTATTACATTACTTTAGTCTTTGACTTAGCAACTCTATAGGTCTAAAATTCCAAATGAGCGTGTAGTTGCTAGAATATACACCTCTGGCTGTCCTTTTTGAAAATATAGGCGTAATGTTATGTAATGTTACTTATGTCTCCTATACAAGGGTGCAAGTTAGGAAACTGTACCTAAGTTCGTTAATGAGTTCACAACGATCGCTTAATATCGTAATTTGGTCTAGGGCGTAGGTAAGTGCGGAATGCGCGAACTCGTCACGATTTTTGTAGTAGGCATGCAATGCAGTAGGCTGTCCGGAAGCTCGCAGATTTTTTTCTGTTCGTTGTTTTGTTTCAATTTGTGTGACGTCAACGATATGCATGCCTTGGAAGGGCTTAAACTGGCGTCATCGCCATAGGAAGAATGTTGCAGGATTTACACTTTATTTTTGCGTCCCCAGATTGGTCGCGGGAATCTTCTGGTTGCGGGATGCATAGTCCGGCCATTGTGGCGATGTCTAAGGGGGGACCTATAGTGTCCAGCGGAGGAAGTCTTCAACTGAATGATTACGATGATGACAAAAATACGAGCTGTTCCATTACTTACGTTTCTGCTAAGTTTACAGGACCAACTTCTTACTTTAGCCGGGTTGAACGGCTGTCTATAGTCAGTCACACCTCCTAAGTATTACGCATAATTTTACATCTGTATAAAAAGTTCGCATCTACAGGTGGCGGCGTAGGCGCCTACAACAGTATAAGGACAGTCCACACGCGACACGGACTGTTATCTCACCGCGAGAAAATACACGAATCAGACGTAAGTGTGCTTGTGGCGAGCCTTTAAAAAAATAAAAAATAACAGTGAAATAAAGTTATAATTATATTAAAAATATATTAATTAAAATTTATTAATTTTAAATTTTGACAGTGCAGTGAGTGGTTTTAATTACAATGCTGGATACTAACATTTTGGTAATGGTTATGTAAACTAAGTAAAGAGGTGTAATGTCATCATAATTATTTTGTTCGTGAATCATTACTGTGTGTATTTACTTACCTACTACTTACTTATTTAGAAATCTTTAGTAACGACTTCTCATCTATATCTACAGTGTGAAATTAAAAACATGCCACAAATCGAAATGGGAGATCGCGAGAGGAAATCGCGGAAACAAAATCAGCTGTTCCCTACATTTACTTATATTCGCATAACTCGTCAAAATGTAGAGAATAGCTGATTTTTTTTCGCGATTACAGCTTTGGTCCCTTAGTAAAAATTGTAATCTCCCATTTCGTTTTGTCGCATGTTTTCGATTTCAACCAGTATAATTATTATATTGTCCTGTCCACTGTACTGTTTAGGATAACGCGTTTATTTTCCGCATCAATTGATAATGATATTGAAAAGAAAAGTAATCATTAAAAAAAAAAAAAAATAATAATTAAAGTGAAATTAATTAATTAATTTTTTTTTTAATTATTTAATTCCCATTACAAGCCTGGGGTCATTAAAAAACAGATTTAATTTGAAAGTAGACCTTTGAATATTATAATAGCCAGCCTATTATTGTTCCACTGTAAAGCAAAAGCATCTTACAAATGATACAGGGAAGGCACGAGCATTGATCACCACGCTTGCTCAAAACGGGTTGGGGATACTATATATTTTTTTATAGAAACGAAATACCTAGTCGTTGCAATTTCTTAAATTAAAGAAACAGCTATGTAGGTAATTAATTAAAATTAATGCAAAAAGTCCATTAAGCCATAAAAGTAACTTCAAGTTTTGTTCTGTTTAATACACTGCATCTTTTTTAATTTTGGTGAATGAGAAGTGAATTGCACAAGATTGCAATCGTCTTGACGTTATGCCATATACAGCAGAAAATCTGGGGGTCACTCATTCGTACTTGTTTATATTTACTGTATGACTCAGTGAACCACATGCAACCTTCAATGAGGTAGTAACTCATTCATTGTTAACTTCAATGATGATACGATACGATGACGAAGTCTAACGATGAATTTATATTTGGCCCGCGGTTTCGTCGCGTGGATATCCGCATTTCATTGGTTTTCATTTTCTAGCGCGGAACCCTATTTTTTTTCTAAAGTAAAAGTAGCCTAAGTTACACCTTATAACATCAGCTATCTGTCAGAGAAAGGTCCTGTCAAAATCGGTCCAGCCGTTTCGAAGATTAGGTGGAACAAACAGAAAGATGGATTGACAAAAAAAATTGTTACAAGTACCGTATGTTCTTTCATTTCATTTATGAATTTAGTAAAAAGCTGTATTAATGACATTACAAGCATGTGTAGATAGCAGATAACCAACGAAATGTTGTGAAGATAACTTGAGACTAACTTCAAATCAAATTCTAGTCACTTATATATATATTATAACGCTTTATTAACTTTAATGTATGCCTAACGCTAGCTAGGTAGCTAAACTAACCTACCCATAACTGTATTCTAATAATGATCGAAGAATGCGGACCTTATAATTTAATATTATGTATGAACAAAAAAATGGTTGCATTTGTAAGTTGTAAATAAAAGGCAATTTTGTCAGTGTGAAAAAAGTCTGCGACTGCAAAACTGGTGCATAGAGCTTAAGAGTAATAGTAATAGATCAGGATCTCTTTTGCATTATTGACAAATAAAATAAAATGTGGTGGTTGTAAAATTATTAATAGTGTTAGGGCTAATATAAAAAGTGGTGGTAACAATAATAATGAAATAGAGATAATGTGAAATCCTGTAATTCTTCTAGATGGGCGAGAAGTTGTTGCTGTTGGCGCCGCTGGTGCTCCTCGTTTTAGGAAGCGTTGAAGGTAAGTTGACCACAAAAAATAAGATAACGAAGATATCGAAGTCAATTCCGTTAAATTAGCTACTGTTGGAAATGCACCTATCCCAAGTGGCGTTACAACACCCAGTTCTCTCCATTTAGCCTGCAGTCTGTCACAGTTTAGGGCCAACAAACCGCGTTCAGTTTAGGGATTGCAAAAATATGGACCTGTCTTAATACATTCCTCTTCTCATTTAAACATTTTATAGAATATTATGGTAGTATGGAAATATCTCGCTCCTTGTGTACGCCTAATATGGACCTATTAATAAAAGTAAAATCTTAAAAATCATGAACACTGCCAATAAATAAATATTGCGAAAGTTGAAGAGTGCGGTTTATGTTGCAATCAGGATATTGTGTGCCATTCAACTCATTCAAGACGACCTCCGACCAATGTGACCTTTAGTTTCGAGTAACAGTTGCTGAAGATGTATCTCATTTAGTATCGGTACCTACTTAAGTATGTTTACTGCAGTTCAAAAGTGATTACTTATAGTAAAGTTAATCAAGCTAACCCGAAACTATAAAATTTTCCCAATCAGCTTTGAACCTTATGCTTTAGCGGTAAAGTTGAAATCTATTACTTAAAGAAATTTGACAGATTGTAGTAGCTTGATGTGCTGGCGTCTGTATATACCCTAATAATATTATTGTTGTTTGCTTACGTATGATATCCAATCTTTCTAAGTGACGATTCACTAGCAGAATCAGCCTATAATGTTCCCACTGCTGGGAATCTGGCCTCCTCTCTTCGAGAAGGAGTGGGTTGTACTTAATCTACCACGCGGGCCCAGTGCGGGTTAGTAGATCACATGTCTTCCAATTTTTGGTTCTAGGATATGCCAGTTTCCTCACGATGAGTTCCTTCACCGTTTCAAGAGCAGTGGTGATGATTCACTGTCTAGTTCCAATACTAACATCTTGTAAAATGTTTTGTGAAAGCTCATAAGTCACAGAACTTACAGATTAGTTGCCGAAGTCTTTCTTTTCTTTATTATTTTGTGATTGAACTTTTTCTACCTTTTGGTTTGGTGGACCATTAGGACCAATTTTTCTGCTCCGTTATCTTCTCTAGTTGAATCTTTTAATTCAGCTTTATCATTCAGCGATAAATTGTCCAAAATTGTTTTGTTATTGGTATTTTGTTCTCTATTATTAATACGGGACCGCGATACATTGTAAGTTCGTAGAATTTTAATGTTAGTTTTTGAATAGGTATTGTCTTACACAAGGCCTAATAAGGAAATATTTTTTAAATTTATTTCAGGTTTATCCTTGTTCATTAAATCTTCTAAAACTGTTTTGATCTTCTAGTTTTGTTCTCTATTACTTAATACGTGACCGCCATTTATCGAAAGTTCTTAGAATTGTATAGCTAGTTTTTGAAGTCGTCTTACGCAATGCCTTAGGATTTTTTTTAAAACTTATTTGATATTTGCCCGCGTCTTTTCCCACGATGAGGTAAAATGACCAAGGAACTCTGACGACATATCTTCAAGCTATTTGCATTTATTTTAATGTATTTTGGAATAATAATAGATATTGAGGGCAGGGAAATGAGCATTAAAATTAAATGTTTAATGGAGTTTGCCAATAAAATTGCGAGCATCTCGGCTCCAAATTCGGGCCGTGACCAAAATAATTTGAAGACGCAATGACTCATAAAGCGCAGTCGTAACTATTAAAATAGTAATAAACTATAATTTTATTAATCTATTGTTATGTCATCAAGTCCATGAAGGTTAAGTAGCTCGAGACTCACTGACCACGCGGAATAGTACACCCACAGCCCTCTTCATCGTGCATAACATTACAAGAAGAAGCAATCGGTTCTGCACAATTTTTTTTTAATGGCATTTAGCCAATCATACACTATCAATCACAATTTGAATCATTTTGAAGGAATCGCTTTATGCTAGATAATCCTTTGCTTCGTAAGTTCGAAAAATTTCTGCTCAAAAACGTAAATAACGCAATGAATGTTGTTGAACTGTGAAAACTGAAAACCATTGCTGCTGGTAGGGTTACGCAACTACCCGCACTAGGATTTACTATTATACTATTGGGTGCTGCCAGCTTGCATCATCCCACTGCTAGGTAAGGGCCTCCACAATCCCGCTCCAACTTCCCGCTCTTTCGATCCAGGGCTAAGTAGGATTTGTTTTCAGCGGGATTGTCCGAAAGGGTTACCGCTGGCCTGGAACATAAAGGGCGAAGGAAGGAACACGGGTGGGTTTTAGTCAGTAAGAGTCTGACACTCCCTTCCGCTCCACCCAGAGCGGGAGGAGTCATTTGATGATTTCCCACCCTCAAAAAAAAAAAAAAGTAGGATTTGTTTGACTAAAATCCTGATGTGCATTTTACATCGTGTGTATTACCTTCTAGCACATACCCTATAGGCATGGTCTGTGAGCCATTTCGATTTTTCAATCAACAGTTGGTTGGAATTCGCTGTTGTTTGCTAATTGTGTAGCTAACCCGAGACACAAGATCCTTACAACAACTGGTCTTAAAACAACCTAGTTCCTACAAAAGGCCTAACTCTCTCATAGATTAAACCATAATGACACACTGATAACACTCTCTATAAAACCCTCAGTATAATCACAGTACATAGCACATGTTAATACCGTGTAAATCCAATCAGCTGTAGCATGTCTTGCCTCGTAGGTAGGTTAGGTAGGTACAAATTGTGACCAATCAAGTAAAGATGGGCTTTTTGTACGCACTTAATTTTAAGAAGGGGTAGTGTACGGGAATTGAATAGAATACTCTTTATTATGTAGGTACACTATATAAATTACTGATATAAATAAAAAATATATATTGACACATTGGGCGGTCTTATCGCTAAGAGCGATCTTTTAAAGACAACCTTTGGATGGATTAAAAAGGGGAAAGAGCTAGGTTGTCTGTAGCATGCCATTTACTAATGCAATACATACTAGCAAACAATATAAACAAAGATTTGATTTTTTTCTGTTTGTTTGTTACACTTTCACGCTGAAAAGGCTAAACGGAGTTGGATGAAATTTGGCACATGGGAAGACCATAAACTGGATTAGGACATAGAATACTTTTTATCTCGATATTCCCATGGGATCGGATACTTATGTGGGTGAAACCGCGGGGCCCAGCTAGTTCTTAATAAATAAAATAAGTTGTTCACGAGCACAGTTAAATTCTACACAACCACGTCTAAGTAGGTACCTAGTTTAAAACTTGGGAAAAACATTTTCATTAGAATTTTGCTGCGCTGAATTCATTTGTGAAAATTTTCTATACCTGTCAAAAATACACTGCGTGCGAAATTGCAGAATATAATTTTATTATAAGTGACGAACTAAAAGACGACGAACTTAGCATTCCTAACGTGAGTGCGGTCTAAGTATAACAATGTAAATAATGAAGTAAATCCGCCATTGCATTGCGCGTTAGCAAGGACGATAGGTCTCGTGTAGGCGAAGCCTTCTACACATATGGAACGTTGCCAAGGTCCCTCTATGGATTTTTATTGTTCCTAATGATGTTTTTGCTTGATTGCCAGCATCATGCAAATTGATTACGCGTGGGGGTTAAATACTTTTTGCTCCATATTATGTTTGTTTTGTTTCATAATCATGTTATTGTTAACTTTGTGATCTATTTGTGAGACTACTTCCTTAATGACTAATCTTCGTATAATTTTAACATTAATCTTTCTATCGATGTGTGGTTTGACGTGAATAGGTTTTTAAATCAAGCAAATTACGTAATTTACCTTTTCTGGTTATTTATTGTTACTTATTGTTTTGAAATTAGTTTATCTAGTTCAACTGGTATTAAGGTTAATAAAATATTTCGATACACACTCATAAATTGGTCATTGTTGAAATCCCGGGGATCCAAAAATGGCATCCATTTTGGTATTACAACCATATTATTCTGTATTAGAGCGAGTTGAATAAGTGATTATTGGTCCTTTTATCCGAGTCCTATAGTTACATCAATATCATCTTTTTCTTCCAGGTCAACGTTACCATAACTACTATGCCCGGAGTCACTTGGGCCGCGACTTGTACGAGCATGGGCGCTCGATCTCCGACAACCTGGTGACCTGCGGACCCCACACCTGCGGCGCAGGCGCCCACTGCATCCACGGCAGTGTGCGGCCCGTCTGCGCTTGCCTGGCAGGCTACTCCGGAGATGCGTTGACACAGTGCGTCAAGATCGAGTGCATAGGTAAGTAACGTTGATCCATTGAAGATAGTATTAGATAATTAATTAACTAAACGTTTAAATAATTACTATTGGCTATATCCGTGTTCATGGATTCATGAGTCTCCAGCAAAGTTCTGAAATCTTTGAAATGATCATTACTACCTATTTCCCTAAATATTTGAGCATACTCTTATGTACTATACCTGTCTAATCAATTACCACTTTCTCTGTAGACAACAGCGAGTGCCGCAGCCACCAGAGCTGTGTCAACCAACACTGTATCGACCCCTGCGCCGGAGCATGCGGCGTCAACGCCAAATGTGAGGTAAGATAATATGTAACGTCCATCGTTTTTCACTGAATCAACCATTTTGCACTCTTCCATTCTTAGTTTTGATAAATATGTTCCTCTTACTTATCTATTCACTAAATTGTAAAGATTCCTTACACTATACCTAGTGATATTGGTAAAATATTCTTCATCATTATATTTTTCTTCAATATTATGGTCTATTAAGATTCCTTCTATAATGTTTAACAGGTCCGTAACCACATTCCGGTGTGTTCCTGCCCACCTGGCTATACTGGCAGTCCTTTCAGCTCTTGCAGAATCGCTGACCCAGGTATGATCATTGCAATATTTTTAACAATCGCAATATTCTGATTCTCAATACTATGATTCTTCACGCAATCGCAATACTATGATTCTTCACTATCGTAATATTCTATATTAGAGCTACCTTCATTATTGTTCATTATTGTCTACAGAGGAGGCTTGCCACCCATCCCCCTGCGGTGCTAACACTAAGTGCCACGTCGCCAACAACCAGGCTATTTGTACTTGTCTTCCAGGATACAGGGTAAGTGTTCAAATACTGTAGCCTTACTATCTAACCTATTACATTGCACCAATATGATGATTTTACTGGTTAGGTACTTCTTTGTCTAGCTACAGTGCTGCTGCAGTATGCCAGGCAAACGCCTACATTTTACAATTTTTCTAGAAAAGTTCTAACAATGAAGTAAAGGGACATACGTGAATTGCTGAAGTCATTTAAGTTTGGCTTTTAGGTGCTCTTAAAAAACTTAATCTAGGCTGATGCTACGTGTCCGACAGAACTTAGCTTGCTCAAAACAGGAGATTGTGTGAAACATTAACCATAGCCTTATAGAATCGGATTCTAATCGTTGCTCTTTTGTTTCATAAAGGGTAGTCCACTGACCGGCTGCCACCATGAGTGTGAGTCTGACAGCGAGTGCAACATCCAGCAGTCGTGTCGGGACTTCAAGTGTACCAGTCCGTGTGGAGACTGCGGAGTCAACGCTGACTGCGAGACTGTTGCCGCTCATCGCGCCGTCTGCAAGTGCCCAAGAGTAAGTAGTGCTTGAATAATACCTGAAGAGCTGGGTGGTTTATTGTGACTTTTACCCAGCAGCTAAACAGAAGGGTTTGAAGTCACCATTCAGTGCGAGCAAGAGAGAAGCTAATCGGCCTGTATAGCCTGTATGCTCTTTCCCGCATTGGAACACAGATTACTTAACACTTTCAAATACGACCACAGTTACCCCATAGTGTCTGAGAGTGTTGAATTTGAATAGCGGAGTGTTCAGAAAGTAAACTTTCAAATACGACCACAGCTACCTCATAGTGTCTGAGAGTGTTGAATAGCGGAGTGTTCATTAATGTCATTAACATGTCCTATAGTCCAATTTCATCAAGCCTTGATGAAGGTTTCAGGAATTCTAAAATCTGATAAAATTATTTTTTACCATCAACAGGGCTACTATGGCGATCCCTACAGGATCTGCTCCGCTGAATGCACATCTGACAGCGAGTGCCCCAGTTACAAGCCTGCCTGCGTCTACAACGCGTGCATCGACCCTTGCATCAACGCCTGCGGAACCAACGCCGATTGCCACCTCCGTGGTCTCACACCCGTCTGCTCTTGCCCCAGAAACATGACCGGAGATCCCTTCTCCTACTGCAGACCTTTCGAAGCCCGTAAGTTGTTCAAATAAGCACTTGGATGATTTGGCGAAAGGATTTGACATGATTGCCTAGGTTACTACATAGTGACTGTGATTATTTTATGAAAGCATATGAAGTAATAGATAAATTTTAAGAAAGTATTTATATGAAATTCTTAACTTTTGAGTAAATATGTTCAAAATTTATATGAACATAACTGGTGTCCCTCAAGACACCATACTCAGTCCTATAATTTTTTACCCTACATATATATAATATGCTATTGTCAGGTGACCTTTGCGAGCCCAACCCTTGCGGTGCTAACGCCAAGTGCACACCCGGACACGACCGCACCGGCGCCGAGCGTCCCGTCTGCACCTGCCCCTCTGGATACATCGGCAATGCTCTCGTATCTTGCGAACGTGTAAGTTACTGGCACTACTTTCACATTCTTGTTATTTGTAATATATTCACACAATATTCATTAAAAAAATATATATAAACAGGGTTATTGGCAAAACATTAACAACCTCTTAAGAGGTCATTGTACTCATCATTATAAACAACTTTTACTATGGGACCAAATCTGAAATTGCATTTCATTCCATTTATGTTCGTATAATCGTCAAAATGTAGGGAACGTTACAGCTGATTTTTTTTCGCGATTTCCGAATTTGTTCCGTAGTAAAAGTTGTTCATAATGATGAGTACAATGACCTCTTAAGAGGTTGTTAATGTTTTACCAATAACCCTGTATATGTTGTTAGTATTATGCTTCCCGGGCGTTTATAGACTTATGACAGAGACGACGCTTTATAAGACAAACTTTATAAGTTTCTTCAATCGTTAACGGTAGCGTACTAACTTTTTGTTGTACTTATTACGTTAATCGTTACGAAATTAATTGTGTCTTACGCAGGGTGAATGCGAGTTGGACTCCCAGTGCTCCGACCACTTGGCTTGCGTCGGCTACAGTTGCGTGGACCCCTGTCTCGGCAACACTCAGTGCGGTTCTGGAGCCGTGTGCATGGCCCGCAGACATATTGCTGTCTGTACATGCCAAAATGGTACGGAATTTAAATCTATTTGTCTGTTTTATCTAATAACTAGTGACTTGTAGAAGACCGTGTTGAGATGACTAATCCAAAACAAAATACAGATTTGCTCGATTGCTAACACACATTATTTCTTTATCAGGACGCAACGGTGATGCTCTAGTAAACTGCTACGACTCCCAGTCAGTTGTAGCTACTGGCCGTTACTACAGATACAAACGCGACGGCAACTACTCCAGCCAGCCTGACACCGAAGCACCCAAAAACCCCGAAGCTCCCGCCGTTGTCATCACAGAGCTCAAAGAAGCCACAACTGAAACGAAAGTTGAAGAGAAAAAAGAATAAAAAACCGAAAGATTGACTAAAAGTATCGTAATAAAAGCGCGGACTGATAATAGTACATGACTAATGTCATATTGACAGGATGTTTGTTGTAATACCATGGAATAATTAATTAAAAAATGTTATCGCCCGCGCTTTCATCGTGAAAATAAGTGAATGCATTTTCCAAAATTATACATTTAAACTTTCAATTCGATAATGTAAAAACTTGTTAATAAAAGCTTCTTTTTACATGTTGTAAATTGTCTAATCAGAAAAAAAAATAAACGGAATAAACAAGTAGGTACTCTTTAGATGCACAATGCTCTCTTTTTCTATCGTTGTATGAAACAAAAATAAGAGCTAAAAATATTGTGATAATATTGAATTGAAAGTTTGAACTAGGCTTTCTAATGTTTTACCAGTTAACTCCAACTGTTGAACAATCATGCTGTCTTTTTGTTTTATGTCAAAATCCAATCGATAAAGATGATTAAAGCTGTTGTTTGTTAAATTATGGTTACTAATAAGTGAATACTGCCAATTCCAATAAAATTGTCGCTATTATTTTAGTGTATTTCTTTTTACTTATGATACGACCTGGTAGTCATAGTCTTGTTTCTTTCTATGACTTCTCTTTGCCTTTGATGCCGTTTAGCATCATACCTAAACCTTTCATTCAATAATCTTTTTTCTTAAATGATGCATGAGATCGGTCTGCTACCTGTCGGTCTCTATTTTAGGAAGGTTCTATTCTAAACGATGAGAACTACGATTTGGTTAAATATAATATGTGGTATAACCGCAAGGGTGTATCCCTGGGCCCCATAAAAATATGAAAAGATGCTCGACTGCACACTCGGCAAAGATTAAAATGTGACGTCAAATCCTGCTACGCAGGTTGGAATTCAGACGCCGTAGGACATAACGCTATTAAAATAAATAGACTAACCGAGCTGTATCAACGTCAGTGTATCGTCAATATTTTCTTGAGTTTCCTGACGGCGTAGGCGGACTAGGATTGAGCCTTTCCGCTAGGCTTGATATATGTGATGCCCACTGAAGTTTGGCATCAACTGTTATGCCCAGGAAAACTGCCGATTCTACAGTTCCAAGAACCTCCTTATCTGAAGTTATGTTGGGTCCAAGGATTCCAATAAACGGTAGGTAAGGTGAACTTTACACATTTCGTTTTTTCTTGGCATTGAGAACTAGCTTATTTGTGGTAAACCAAACCGTAACCATTGAGAGTGCACTGTTCACGTCGTCAAAATCTAGTCTTTTCCTATCTACTTTAAATCTTTTAACCGCTTACGCCGGATTAATCCAACAAATATTTTTGTGTCAATTTCGTCAAGGTCGTATATTTATGACCAAATGCCACAGCTCGTTTAATCTGCTTATTATATCAGGTATTTATTTTTCAATTCATGTGCCAGGCGCTGGGGGCATTACAACTGATATGAAGTCGGGCGGTTAAAAGGTTAAACATAAGAGAGGTATTATCGGCAAACAGTACAATAGATCCCTTTTAAATAGACTGGTAAGTCATTGATATACACTTAGAATAATAATGGACCCAGTATTGACCCTTGAGGTACACCTAACTAGCTGCACTAGAAGCCCGGAAGATTTCACAACATCAACATACAAACTGGTGCCTATTATGTAAATAAAAGTTTATTATGTTGAGAGCTTCATTTTGAACACCGTAATGACGTAGTTTACGCAAAAAGAAGCGTGGCATGGTGCACGCAGTCAAAGGCTTTGGAGAGATTATAGAAGACTCCAATAGAATTTTGCGATATCTCCCATGCGTTAAATATGTTTTGTTTCTCAGCAGAGCAACACCCGCATCTGTAGTCGAAAGACCTTTTGTAAAGCTAGCTTTCTATATTGATCATCATGAAGGAGGCTATTTATATTAAAATGCTTGCAAAACAAACTAATTTGATAATAATAGCGTTGTCTCTTTTTCACCAAAAACGTTTCAAACGTGGTTCAGCCACAAATTGCGATCTTTCATTTACTTTTACCGATCCAAATTGAAATGCCCCTGAGCGTATTGGACGTCATGGTACGACTTTGATGCGATACAGTTTAGGAACCTTAACTGAAATGTCTTGCTTTTGAATCGTTTTTAATTAGATCATGGTAGGCCACCTGGTAAGATGAGAAATAACTACTGATTTATATAAATAATTTGAAAAAATTATAAAATGAAATGATGACAAGAATTTTTAAACGGAATTTCTCATAACAAATGTGCGCATAATAACTAAACGTTGAATTATGTAAACGCCTACCAGAAGTAACGGAACGCAAAGCAAATCTGACATTTGAATTTGATGGGTTGATACGTCCTGTCGTTCGATTATCGAATGATGAGTGAGCCAGTGTTTTTAACTATTAATTACGAATAGAAACTGTAAATATTATAATATAACGATGTCCGACATAAACATGGAGAAGTTCGCAGTGCCAGACTTTGTGCCCGAGCGTTACGTGAAGGAGCTGGCCAAGTCCTGTGTCGGAGGGGAGGAGCTCCAACAACAGAAGGATAAGATACAGTCTTTAGCCGACGAGACCGCCAGTGCCCTGAAGAAGAATGTGTACGAGAACTACATGCAGTTCATCGAGACGGCGACGGAGATATCCCACCTAGAAGCTGAGATGTACAAGCTGTCCCACCTGCTGAGTGAACAGCGAACCGTGCTCACGACTCTCTCCCACGCGTCAGTTCTAGGTAACGAAAACGCGATATCCCGCGAATCACTCGACAACCACGATGTCGAAGCAGAGCGGGCCGAGGAACAACGCAAGAATAAGCTCAACCTTATATCTGAGAAAGTGGAAGGTTGCATGAATTTATTAGATGTCCCAGATCGAACTTTGCTTCACGAAGGCGACCTATTAGAGATAGACGCCGAGGAGAACACTGCCCTGCAGAGAATGCATGTATATTTATTCAATGACTGCCTTATGTTAACATCATGGATATCAAACCGTAGAGGTCCTAATAGATATAAGTTTCAAGCTAGCTATCCTATTAGTACTCTAGCAGTAGTGAACGTAAGAGACTTGGGAAGTGTCAAACAAGCTTTCAAAGTGTTAGCCTTCCCAGATACAAGAGTGTTTCAGTGCAATAGTTTTGCCATCAAGAAAGACTGGCTAGACAAGTTCGATGTTGCAAAAAAAATGTATGTTGAAAAGGAGAATTCAAAGCAAAAGAAAAAAGATGGTCTAGATAAGTCTAAGCCAGAGCTACTGGAGTCCCCAAGTCTCTCTGTTGAAGAATTACCTTCCCCCCAAGTGGCTCCCCTGCCGGAGTGGTTGGCTGATGTCACAGAGGAGTTAGATGTACTAATTGTTGAAAGACATTTTCAGAAAACATATGAACTGATGGTGTCAGCCCAAAAGGCATTAGACACTGAAGAAAATAAAAGCCATCCACAGAGAACTGATTTATTGAAGAGAATTGAACTGAAACAAAAAGTGTTGATTGAAATATTGTTGAAAGAACTCGATGTTACGCATAATTGGAGTCCGAGGGGTGGCCTGCAGTCGTCTAGACAGCCTGTACACATACTCAATAAGTTTAACATGACCAGTCAGGCATGTGAGTTATTTCTAGCTATATGCAGTCATACCGTAAAGGTTCATGTGAAAGGGGTCCTACTAGAAGGATCCATCAACACTTATGTGAAGCAAGTAGGCGAGGTATTCTTCTGCTCACTCAGCGATGCCTTAACAGAGTTCATTACGTTATTTCCCAAAAATAAAGTTAGTGCTTTTGTAGTCTGGGCTAGCATGCAACTTAGAATGTTAATGAGTCAAATTATTAAACAAGTGTTCACTCCGCAGTGTGCGTTAGATTCTGTGTTAGACTGTGTGCAGAGTTTGAGGGATCAGTGTACTCTATTCTGTGACTTTGGTCTTGATTTGAGATTTCAAATGAACAGCTGTTTAAGAGCACCTATAGTGAAAGCTCTGAGAGAGTACAGGGAGAAGATTATGGACTCTATGAAGAGTAAAGTGTCCGAAGACAAGTGGACCCCTGTGAATATGCACACTAAAGCTGGAGTCAATAAATTCTTAGTACAGATGGAAAAATTGGGCCTTATCTTAGCTAAGTACATAATAAATGAAACATGGGTAGACTTATCAAGTAGTACAATATGGTTTGCGCAGTCGGTCATAACAATACAGAAGGTTGGGCTGCAACTGGTCACTAAGGACTCGATGGAGGTGCTGGATGAGTGCATCCATGCCGTCTTCAACTCTCGCCTTATGCTCTCCTTAGGCAATGACTCTAGTTATGCTCAGAAGAATTTTAAGTTTATTTTAGACACAGTGATGCCTTTAATGCTCAGATGTTATAAGGAGGAAGTCGGCTACGATAATGAGAAGCTGGTGAGTCTCGCCAAGAAGTTTGGTGTCTACATAGCACCGCCAAAGAAATCTAACATCACAAAATACACGAGTAACGAATATTTATGAGAATAGTCATTAGATTACCCTTGTATGTATGTTGGTGTACGAAATTATTTTTATTGTGCTGAAAGCTTTAAAATTGTAATATATAGAAGGTAAGCGTGCAGGATTTTGTAAGTTTATTTAAAGAAAAAAACTGATCAAATTGAAGTTTATATTATATGCAAGTTATGAATATGAAATTTTAATAAACCAAGATTAAAGGTTCATGTTTAATTTTATTCCGTATTCATGAAATGTGTGGAGTCATGAGAATTAAAAGATTATTTAAACTATAATTTTGCTTTTATTAAATACAATATCATACAAAGTTGCACTCAAACTTAAATAATACATGGAATTATAATATATTTTATTGACATATACACAGTATTTTGATACTAGATTCATTTATTCGTTTTCCATCAAAGATTCTATGAATGTAGTCCCGTTGATTAGTTTAGTGGTCAATATAATAAATTCTACATTTGAATCTTCTTGCTGACTGATGGTCCTAAGTGCTGATATCTCTTGATAAGTGCATCCTCCAATGAAGAAGACGAGAATAACTCGAGGGTTCTCCATTGAGGATGAGTTTTCGCTCGATATGGAGTTGCGACGCGCCATGCGCGGTTGTAATGTCTGTAGTTCATCTACTGTGGGCCCTGGGAGGCCTAGGACATCTTGGATACCTGGAATAGATGTACAATTTGTCTTATTAGAATTGTGTTCACTATGCGATTGGCCGAGTTGATATTGCTTGTAAAAAAAAATATTTAATTAACCCATTCCATGCCAGCAACGCACACGCGTGCGTTTTAGTTTTTTTCACCTGTGTGCCTGCAACGCACCCGTATGCGTTTAGTGTATGTTTTAATAAAGTATCATTTATTCACTGTGCGTTGCTTTATTGTTGCCATTTTTTAATTTACCTCAATCTAGATTATATTTCTGATATAGCAACACCGTTACAGTAGTAAAAGTAATGTCACATTTGAATTGACGCCGGTTTTTGTGCTTGTGATTTTTGCTAGTATTATAAACCAAGTTTTTACAGTGATTTAGGTGTTAAAAGGTAAGTAAATATGATTTTTTAATAAAATTTAGTCATTTATATATTACAACAACGTAATTTTAAGTCTACTGATAATATTTTGGATAAATTTTGAAGTCCAAAACATACCAACGCTAATGGTGCGTTCAATGGCATTTATGAATGACTTTGTTCATGGATGGTGTTACACATCGACAATGTTATTTTATAACTTGAGATATTTTACTGCAGTGTTCGTATTACATACCCTACATGGTTCAAAATAAAACCGTTTGTGAAAAAACGCTTTTATTTTTAAATTTGAATGGGATGAATTGTGTAAAGTAACTAGTATTTTTATCGTTTATAGGTCTTTTGTTTTCTCCTCAAGCATTATGGCAAATAATAATAGAGGTCGTCGTTTGGTTGAATTGTTACTTAATACTGCCGAAGGTACTAATTTACAAGCTAGAAAAGAAAGTTATTCACAAGATAGGTGAGTTAATAATACAGACAGTTGATTTTTATCTATTAATATGAATGGTTAGAATGATTTTATCTATTTAAAATCAATATATTGAATGTTGTTATTTTTTAAAGATCAACAAATCTGATAATAAAAATGTTTCAGAGATACATTACTTAATATTATATATTATTTTATCTTTATAACTAACATTACTTAATCTTTTAGCTGTTTTTTAGATACTGTTTTACATAACTATGTTGAAGCTCTTGGCATAAATATTTTCTGTATTTGCTAAATAAATATTTTTCATTTTACTATAATCATTATTATGAAAATACGTACTTATAATATAATTATGAAAAAGGAGAATTATTAAAGACTGCTTTGATCTTATATAAGTATTTTTATTTCTGTCACCTACCCTACACCCTAACAATTTAATTATGGGTTCATGTTTCCCAGTCGTGCATAAAGCCGTCCACTATATACTCTCAAAAGTGCGTTCTCGGATCTCTCGAAAAACTTTTTTCACCATGTGCCACCCACGCACCATATGCGTTTGGTGTTTTTTTTCGTATTTATCAACAATATTTATTTTAAAAAAATCTAAATACATCATTAGTAATCCATTTCCTACCATAAAACCTAATAAAAACTGGTGGCACCTGGCCAACAACTTTTAAAAAAAGGTGGCATCGAATGGGTTAAAAATATGTGTTTGTAAATGGAGGCAATTTGGGCAGGACTTAGTTCAGGATACATATATATTCAATTCGAAGACATGTGACATCTACCAACCCGCGCTGGGCCCGCGTGGTAGATTACAGCCCACTCCCTCTCGAAGAGAGGAGGCCTGTGTCCCAACAGTGGGAAAATTATAGGTTGATCATGCTGCATGCTATGCTAGTTCAGGATCTTTGATTGATGTATTTATCAGCTTGTGGGTGCAAACTATGTAGGTACTGAATTCATAATTAGAAACTTTACACTGAACAGTCATAAGGAGATAACACATGTAAAATTAAACAGACAAATGATAACAAATGACTGTATAAACAATAAAAAAATTGTTTCTTTTAGTAACAGGAACTAACTAATGCTATGTGCAGTGTCTAAAACTAAATTAATACTTCGCACAATATCTATAAAATCAATTAAAATCTTGAATTATTTTCGCAAACCATGCGATCAGACAGCATTCGTTGCGGCAATCATTCATTTATTGTGTAATAATCTATCCGAAATGTAACATAGCATTGTTGGGCTAATAATATCAAAATGGGGAAGTTGATTAGGTCGGCGTTAGGCTAATTGGCTCAATGGCGGAGTGTTAATATGGGACGTAGGTATCTACATCATTAGCATACGTAACGCGTAGCCTGCGTGGTTGATAAATAAATGTATTTTTTGCATCTATAAATGATTCATACTGACACGGGAATGTTTTTTGATAATTAGGATTTGTGTGATAATATTATAGTGTACCTATATGAGATATTAATGTAATTTTATAGAATACTAGCTGCGCCCCGTGGTTTCACCCGCGTAAGTGTCGTTCCCGTGGGAATATCGGGATAAAAAAGTAGCCTATGTGTTAATTTAAAATTTTTGCCAAATTTCATCCAAATCCGTTCAGCCGTTTGTGCGTGAAGAAGTAACAAACATATAAACACACACACTCACAAACTTTTGCCTAATAGTGTGATTATGCATTCAATTTGACGTAAACGGACGAGAACAAGAATAACCAGCTTCATAATACTGTTTTTTTTATGAAATGAATAAGGAGGGTAAATAATTGAGACTGAATTTGACTCTTCAATCATCAGACTAAACTACTAAACGCCATAGGGCGATGCCACATGGTCGTTGCTAATGCGTTGTGTCGGCGCTGCAACGCCTGAGCGGTGACATCATTGGTCACTGCATCGAAATCACTGCGTTGTGAAGATGCAACGCATTGGCAACGTCCGTGTGGCATGGCTCACAGGTACATATTAAAAGTGATCAAAAAGTACGAAACTAGAAAATATTTCAGACAGAAAAAAGCAGCAAGAATTTATATAGCCTATGTCACCCGGACCATTATTACGAATCTATTGATACTGCATTCATGAAAATCGGTTTAGAAAATAGTATAGCTACGGTGGAACACGTAAATACAAACATACCTTCCTTTTGGCTTTGCCGTAGTCGGGTAATAACCCTTTAATTTTTACACTTCTCGGACTCTCAGACCACAAAAATTACATACATATATTATAGGCTGTGACTGCCCAGTCCCTCAAAAAGAGCCGTCTCTAAGTAGATTTTTGGTTCTAGGCCATGCCGGGGCACAGTGATGAATTATAAGAATGTGAAGACGACGTGGGTCATTTATTTTATTCATTTTATATTTTTTTATAATTCTCTCCATGGTCTGGCAGTTTGAGTAATTTATCTGGCCTACCCAAATATCCTTTCTTTGTTATTGTTCGTCGAATCGTTGAGCTCCTTAGAGTTGAGCTGCACGATTTCTGACAAATGCGTACACTGACTGGACAGGTCCTCTCAATCTGTGTGGTTCTTTCCTCAAAAGACCATCTCAGACTTCGACCTACATGGTCTTCATATAACCTGACCAAGATTATGTCTGGACTTTAAAAGAGACTGACCTCTGAGTTTGTTTTGGCCTTTCTTCTCAGAGTAGTCAGATAGGAAACGCCGACCTCATCTAGTTTAAAAAATATATGATTGACGTGTAAAAGTGTTTGTGCAAACCTACTTACAAAAATAAAATCATTTATCATTTATAGTTACATAGCTATAATGTGGTATCTCACCCGTCCATCCTTTGTTTTTAGCGATATGTTCGCTGAGGCGCACGGTAAGCGGCGTGTACTTGTTGCACAGGTAACCCTTATCTTTTGCGTTCATCTCCGTCTCATCCATAGTGAGGTGCAGCGTCTGTGGATTATCATTTAAATTACTATTGCTTGAAGGCTGGTATTGTCAGAATAAAGTATATACTTTATTCTGTCTGACAATACCAGTCTTCGAGCAATACAAATAAAAAAAAAATCGCATCAAAAGCAATTAAAATCGCATCTTGTACAAGATGCGATTTTAATTGCCTGTGGTTACCATAAATTGAAGCAACGGTTTCTAAACTAGTCGAGGAGTTATACAGTGCATGAGCTGGGCCCTAAGCGATTTCTTCAGAAAGTTGTTCAGGGTGCTTTGGGAGTCAAAGTACTAAAAGTCCCCCCCGCGTCTAAGAGGTAATCGGAGTGGGGGGGGGGGGGGGGGGATAAAAGTTCCCACTTTTGAGTTTTTCGCTAATATCTTTAAAACGGTACGTCGCGTCGTAGAGAAAAACATATCTTCTACGTACGCCAGGTGGCCCCTGGGCCACGGTAATTCTTTCAAACAACCCGCGACCCTGGCAGTTCTGCTTTAGCCTTAATAGGTATAATATCTGACCTTCCTCAGCACAGCATACTGCCTGGTTCCCTGCTGTGGCTTCAACAGGCCGCATTTCTCCAGGTTACAGAGAGTGAGCCAGGTGTTTAGACCGTACACCTGTACCAACTCTTTCTTGTAGTATTCTAGAACCTTCGGCTTCAGACCTGATCCTGTGACGCATTGGAGGCAGATTAGGCGGAGGACCTATGGGAAAATAATGGTGATATAGGTATGTTATGGCAAATTGCGTAGGTATTTTCAAAATCATTGTAAGTTATCTGAGACATATTCATGTTTGTTTAGGGTTTTTACTCGCGTATTTAATTATTTTGGGTTTCCAACATCTTTAGTTTGCGACTTTGCCGCTTTATCAGCTCATGACTGGGGAAATCCGAAATAAATACGTAGACATAATAATTGTTATTTGCTATACATATAATAATATGTATGTGCAATGATCAGAATGTTACCTTGCAATTATATTATTAATCTTGAATTTCGGAGTGTAATTTAAGTAAAAAGAGGTTTGCCGCACGGGTCGATCGATCAGGTTAAGCTACGCTTGCCGCGGTTGGTCCGTGGATGGGTGACCATCTTCACATACCAAGACCCCTCCGTGCATCGGAAAGCATGTTAAGCCATTGGTCCCGGCTGTCATAGATCTTTGACAGTCGTTACGGGTCGTCAGTAGCCCGAAAGTCTGACAACCAGTTTTACCAAGGGGTATCGTATTATACCCAGTCACTGGGTTATGGAGGTCAGATAGGCAGTCGCTCCATGTGAAATACTTACTGGTATTCAGCTGCATCCGGTTAGACTGGAAGCCGACCCCAACATAGTTGGGAAAAGGCTCGGCAGATGATGATAAAATTATAATAATTAAAATTGTGGAATTCCATACAGCTTCTATCTATATTATGTATATTAAATTAATAATAACGCTGATGAGTTTTTTTTGTTTGTTTGAACGCGTTAATCTCTGGAACTACCGGTTGGATTTGAAAAAATTATTTTGCATTTGATAGCCCAATTTTTGAAGAAGGCTATAGCGTATTGTGTATGTTATGATCATACTATGACCCTTAGGACTCGAGCAAAAAGATAAAAAAGTCATAAAGAACGCTAAGCTAAAACGAAGTGGTAGCGCGGGCAGGTGATGCGATGCGATGCGACGGGGTGGTTCGCGCGGGCAGCGGTGCTATTCTGTAAAAATCTCACCGTGAAATCTTAGGTGAAGTGAGCGTGGAGTGAGCTGTCAATAGTGTCAATTCCTAGCAAAAACAAACTCACTTCACCAAGTTTTCACGGTGAGATTTTTACAGAATCGACCGGCAGAAGCTAGTACGGTCAGCATCAAAAGTCGATTAACACTTCAGTTTTTTTAATCTTAGTTATTAAGCAAAATATTAACACTTCAGTTTTTTTTTAATCTCGGTTATTGAGCAAAATATTTGTTGAAAATTGCATCGTACTTCTGCTGCAATTTTGAATAAATATTTTGCTCAATAACTGAGATTAAAAAAAACTGAAGTGTTAATCGACTTTTGATGCTGACCGTACCTAGATAATTTAATTTAAAGTTGCGCGTCCCTTCAAAAGCTGTGAAATACAAAAAGTTTAGTAGAAGGGTGCGCAAAAAAACATAACATACGAGTAAATGTTTCAATTTCAATTAGTAACACAGGAATTTCTGTGCAGATTATTCAAATGAGAAACGTCGGTACCTTGGTAAGCGGTTCTTTCTGCGCGATGAGATCTTCGATGTAAGGGCACACTTTCTCGTTGTCCACGCAGTTGAGGAAATCCTCCTCGCATTGGATCATGTCATGAAACTCGAAGCCGTCTGTTGTCTGAAATAACGAATAATAATTTAGATACCCATATTAGTTGGTTGAGAAAAAATATGTAATCCGCCATCTTGGAGCGGCGGCCATATTGACATTGTTACAATATTGAGTATTGCACATTGTATTGTTACCAGAACTAAAGGTGTATGCAAAATTTCAGCTCAATCGGATACCAACAAATTGTCGAAAAATGGTTTGCAAATTTTGACGGACAACTTACATACGAACAGTGCAAGCTAAATAAAAGCTTGTAATAAAAATTACATTTACATGAACAGTGGTGGTCCACTGGTAACGGCCGCGACTTACGAGTTGTAGGTCGTAGGTTCGAACCCAGACAGGCGCTTTACTTTTTGTAAATTATTTCATCACCACTGTTCTCAAAAACGGTAAAGGAATATATCGTGAGGAAACCGACATGTCCTAGAACCAAGAAATCGAAAACATGTGACATCTACAAACCCGCACTGGGCCCGCGTGGTGGATTACGGCTCACTCCCTCTCACAGCGAGGAGGCCTGTGTCCCAGAAATGAAGATTATAGGCTGATTATGATGCCCATTTACACGAGGAGAGTTTAGCGGACAACGAGAGGTAAGAATCAATGTGTTTAAATTCAGAAAAAAACCGCCTATGATTATGTCATGAGAACCGTAAGATGTTTTTTTTTTTTGGCATTTTTTAACCCCCCCCCCCTATATCACGTGTATTTTTAGTAGGTACACAAGGTCACACTACATGCCGCTTTCGATCTTGTACACGTTTGACCAAAAAAATAAATACACGTAACGCCGCTTTTCGGTTCAGTATCGCGCGTTTGCCGAAAAAATTAATACACGTGATATATTACAAAACCCCTCCTCCCCCTAGTGATATTTCGTGATTTTTATGGACCCCTCCCCCTCCCTTTCGAGCCTCACGTGATTAATGGGCAGCCCCTAAGACGGCATTCCCGAAAAAAAATATTTAAAGCAAATTGGAAAACTCCAAATGCCAGTATCGATCATACTGTATAAGTACATGAATCAAGTTTTCTATCTCCTCTCAATAATCGCCTATACGAGGTGAGAAACTTTTACCGTGTAAGCGATGCACTTGGTACAGACGCCAGCACATCAAGCTACTACAATCTGTCAAATTTATTTAATAGATTTTCAACTTTATCGCTAAAGCATAAGGTTCAAAGTAGATTGGGAAAATTTGACAGTTTCGGGTAGCTTGATGTGCTGGCGTCTGTACATTCTAAACGTATGCAAACTAAGTTATGTACCTCTTTAATATACTCAGCGATGCCGGTGTGTGTTGCCAACGACTGTTTGTTGGCCAACATCTGTGGCAGACGCGACACAAACAGCTTGATCTCCTGCACCGACTTGTCACGGTGTCGCTCGTCTAGTTGCGTCTTGATCACGCGCGCTTTCTTTGAGAGTGCTGCTCCGACCTGAGGTTATAAAAATCACTTTATTCGGTAAACCGAGCGCTCGGCGCATCCTGGACAGTCACGTCCAACACCTTATTTGACTGGCCGATTCTTCCCTTGCGGTGGTAGGACTAACGCCCGCCTGGGTGCTTACTCTTCAATTTAATTCCGATAGATCGACATTGGAATTGTGACGTTTCGTACTCTTGAGTTCGATGCTAGCGCCAAATGATTTTTAGATTGGGTGTCCATTTTGGAGAACTAAGTGGAATTGGGTTCGGGCTTGGCGTGGGGTAATTGTTGACAATATTGTTTTCAAGAGTACCGAATCACGTGACTGTAAAATTAACATTGGAATCATATTGGCATCTCATTGGAATTAAAATTAGTTTGGAGAGTAAGCCCCCTGGTTTACGACCACCCTCCCACTGGAGTCCGGCCAGCATCAAGCAGCCTGTTGTGTTTCGTCGATGCGTGGGAGTTCCAGTGCCTTAGGCATCTTCTGAGCACGCTCGTTCCATCATAGACCTCATCCATCGCTTTCCATCAGGCGTGATAGGGGTCAAGAGCGGGCCCATTCAACAATAAAAAAAAAAGTCGAAAGACTTTATGTAGGTATATAAAAATAGGTAGGTACAGTTAATCGCAAGTCAGTAGTAGCTCTTGAAATTCTAAAATCGATCTTACTTCTTCCTATCCGTCAACTACATCGTTAACTCACCGTCGTAAAGCTACAGTCTCTAATCTCTGCGAACAGCTCCTCACTAGAGTTGAGTATGATGCGTTTCTTCTCTCGCGCGGTGACATCGGGGCTGGCGTCGTCGGGGCTCACGAACTTGTGCCCCGGGAACGTGGCCGTGGAGCTCTTTATGCCGTAGATCTCGTCTGTAATGACATGAAGTTTCTGAAACAGTTGGCTTATTGCCAACATTACAACATCCAGTGTCATAGTAACCATAATATCATCCAAACGAGTGATATAATGTACTAAATTTAATTATGCAACTCCTTTGATTTTTCGATCACGCGAAAATCCTGCATTGCGCAACTAGCATATACAACAACAACAACGTAACGTACGTACGTAACGTATATACAACGTCCCGACCACAAGACCCGTCTGTTCGGAGGATCTTTCCTTTTCTTTGGGGTATGAGTGAACTTTACACCCTGTTACTCAAACCTCCATAGACGTTCAACAAAGCCTGACTTTTTCTGAAACTCAATCAAAAAAATAGTAGCCCACCGGTATCGGGAACAGGGT